>JBBDGP010001559.1:0-600000 GCA_037952835.1 Lithobates septentrionalis
GAACTACGTGCACTCGCAGACCACTCGCAGAACTACGTGCACTCACAGACCACTCGCAGAACTACGTGCACTTGCAGACCACTCGCAAAACTACGTGCACTCGCAGACCACTCGTAGAACTACGTGCACTCGCAGACCACTCGCAGAACTATGTGGTGGTTTACATATTTAGGGATAGATCTGAGAGTTTATATGGTGACCAAATATTAGAATTTCAAGGTTTGGACTGGCGTACAAGGAAACAGACAGAAGCGCATGTCCATTCATTGACTTGAGAATAAGAAAGTTCAGAGATATTATACCATATTATTTGTTGTTACATGTAGGAACAGATGCTTTCATCATAGCGTATGTTAAATGTACCTTAATTTTGAAAGACAAAAATAATAATCAAGTTGTAAAGCGCTACGTAAACTGTTGGCGCTATATAAATCCTGTATAATAATAATAAGAGGTTGAGAGAGAGATAGTTCTCCAACCCGACAGTAATTACTTAAGAGAACAATATGTCTCAATCTCGGTCGAATGGATTTAAAGTATATGAGATTAATAGAAAAGAAAATGAAATAAAAAATGAAAAAAGAAAAACGATTGGATTGAATCCAAAATCGTAATAAATAGTGAGCGACTGAGTGGGGGTGAATTATGTTGGCATGTCGGCAGGAAGCCGCCACAATTGTAAACATACTTTAAATTGTACAATTGTTATCTTAAACAATAAATTGTCGTTAAGTGAAGTTATAAAATATAATTGTCATATTTATAATAGGTGAACTATATATTTCTCATCATATTATCCTTATAACTTTTCTACCCTTTACATAGGGAAATCCGTACAGGGCCGGTGCTACCACTAGGCAAACTAGGCGGCCACCTAGGGCGCCCTGCTGCCTAGGGCGCCTGGCCACTGGTTTTTCTACTCTCTTCTCTCTGCAGCAAGCAACTAAGTCTCAGCTGTGTCTGTGTCCCGACTCCCGCAGCAAGCAAACATTCATTGATGGACGCTGGTGAGGCTATATTTGATGGGCGCTGGTGAGGCTACATTTGATGGGCGCTGGTGAGGCTACATTTGATGGGCGCTGGTGAGGCTACATTTGATGGGCGCTGGTGAGGCTACATTTGATGGGCGCTGGTGAGGCTACATTTGATGGGCGCTGGTGAGGCTACATTTGATGGGCGCTGGTAAGGCTGCATTTGATGGGTGCTGGTGAGGCTGCATTTGATGGGCGCTTTATTAAAAAGGTGGGATTTACATGGGCAGGCAAAAAGAGGTGGAGTCAGCCAGGGGGGGGGGGGGGGGACGGCAAAATGAGGTTTTGCCTAGGGTGTCAAAAATCCTTGCACCAGCCCTGCGTACACCAATATAGTATCCCGGTACCCTACAAATAAAGGAGTGGCAGAAAAAAACAACAGAAAAACAGTGAAGTAAAAAAAACATAATAACTTTAATCATATCTAAGACTGTAAGAAAAATCAAACTGTTCTATATGAAAAATCCTCCTAAAAAAATAAAATCAAAGAAGGTTTTACCAAAGAACCATAACTTTTGAGAAGATGTCTTCCTCCCTGAGTAATATTGACATTGACAAACTGTAAACTTTATAATGTTTCAGAACAACAGAATGCATTAATAGATCTCTTATGTATATAAAATCCGGTATAGACTTAAAAAAAAAAAAGAAAAGAAAAGAGTTCAAGATGGAAGAATGTGAAACCTCCATCTGTTGATTATGGGTGGATAATAATGGAGAAGATAAGAGGTCATAATAACATGTATATTTCTATGAGGTCAGCAGTACCATATAGTGACAGAAGATGTCAGTGTTGAGCCTTAAATATTCCATGAAGGGCAAGTCTGATAATAATAAATGTTGCTTACTTACAGTTCCAGATTAAGGGCATAGATGTTGATTTTCCAATGGAATAAAGAAGTGGTAATAAGCTGTAAAAGATCATGGTTAGTTCATGCTAATAGTACAGTTGAACCTCGGATTACGAGCATAATCTGTTCCAGAAGAATGCTCGTAATCCAAAGTACTTGCATATCAAAGCAAATTTTTCCATTGAAGTCAATGGAAACGAAAATAATTAGTTCCGCATTGACTTCAAATGGGATGCAATTCCGCATGCAGCCAGAGGTAAGGGAGGCGCCAGAGAGCCTCGGAAGGCCCGAGGACACGTCGGCTGACCTCTGCAAACGTTGGAAAGGCTCGGAAATGGAATATTTCCCTGTCTTTCCGAGCATTGCCGAACAGCGGCGATCGGCTGCGATCGTCGCAGTTCGGCTTTGCTCGGCTCTGGCGCCCCCGCACGTCAGGCTAAATGCGGTACTTGCAGGCCCTATTAGGTTGAGTTCTGCTCATCTTGAGAGACAACACTCGCAAACCGAGTCAGAATTTTATTTTTTTTTAAAGTTGCTCGCAAATCAAAACGCTCTCAAACCAAGTTACCTTTAAACCGAGGTTCCACTGTACAGCCATATTATTCTATCAATTACAGTTGAAAAGGAAGGTCCGTTGGATCTGAAAGGACCTCATATTTGTTCTGGGAAACAAAAAAAAATGTTGCGAATTGGAAAAATCAAAAATAAAGGGAGAAAAAATAAAAAATGTATTAGGAACTCACAACAGGAGATGAACAGTGTAAGCTGGAAAGCGTTTATGGATCTTCTGCATGAGGGGAATTTTTAGTTGGGGCTCCATTGTCCTTGATGTTTGATGTCTGGGTCTGCGTCTATCTCCCCGTATTGAGGGCGTATTCCATACAGGGACTGGACGGGGTGTGGAAGGTGCGCAAGGTATGTTGTTAGGGTTTACAAGACCCAGTTTACCAAGGATATCTTGACCTTCTGGGATGGAAGTGGCCATGTATGTTGTGCCGTTGTGAGGAATGATCAGCTTGAAGGGGAAGCCCCATCTCTATCTGATTCTGGCTGAAGAAAGAACAGTTGTGATTTCTTTTATTCTCCTACGTCTATCCAGTGTTGCTTGTGAGATATCTGGGTATATATGAGGTTGTATTCCATCTAGGGTAATAATTCTCAAGCAGCGAGCCACACGCATTATTTCTTCTTTAATCAAGAAGTCCTTCATGCAGAGAACTATATCCCTGGGGGGTTTGTCAGGGGGTGGTTTAGCCCTTAATGCACGCTGTATGCGGTCGCATATGAAGGATTGGGGATTTTGTTCAGGTAACAGAGACTGGAACAATTTTGTGGAGTATGCAGGTAAATCTATGATTGATTCCGGGGGCTTCTCTAATTCTGAGATTGTTCCTTCTGTTTCTATTGTCCAGATCCTCCACATGGGCTTGTAATTGTGTAAATGCACTTGATAAATGTTCATGTTCTCTGGACAGGTCATGAAAGGCTATTGCTAGCTCATCATGCTTGTTTTCAAGTAAATCAGTATGTGTGCCCAGAGCTGAGATTTCATGGGAAAGGGTTGTAGTGGATTTTTGCAATTCTGATTGAAATGTATTCATCAGTTTGGAGCATAATGCATCCCGGCTAGTGTCCAGATCAGTTGTAGAAAGGGGAGTGTACTCACTGTTCCCTCAGGGTTCTTTATCTTGCAGTGCAGGTTCTTCAGCAGGGAGAGATGTAACAGGCAGGGTGGACTGCCGGCCGGTCGCCATTTTTCGTCATGCTGTTCCGCTCCTGTGATCTGAGCGCCCCGTGCAGCAACCATTTTCAAAACCAAAAGCTTTCTACAAAATCATTTCAAAATGACTTCAATACAAACCATCCGTGTCTTGAGTCAGTTAAACAATCTAGCCTACATTCACTATATCTGATCTCCCCAGGAGCCTACATTCACTATAGCTGATCTCCCTAGGAGCCTGCAGTCACTATATCTGATCTCCCCAGGAGCCTGCAGTCACTATATCTGATCTCCCCAGGAGCCTACATTCACTATATCTGATCTCCCTAGGAGCCTGCACTCACTATATCTGATCTCCCCAGGAGCCTGCAGTCACTATATCTGATCTCCGCAGGAGCCCTGCAGTCACTATATCTGGTCTCCCCAGGAGCCTGCAGTCACTATATCTGGTCTCCCCAGGAGCCTGCACTCACTATATCTGATCTCCCCAGGAGCCTGCAGTCACTATATCTGGTCTCCCTAGGAGCCTGCAGTCACTATGTCTGGTCTCCCCAAACCTCTGCAGTCACTATATCTGATCTCCCCAGGAGCCTGCGGTCACTATATCTGATCTCCCCAGAAGCCTGCGGTCACTATATCTGATCTCCCCATGATCCTGCAGTCACTATATCCGATCTCCCCAGGAGCCTGCAGTCACTATATCCGATCTCCCCAGAAGCCTGCAGTCACTATATCCGATCTCCCCAGGAGCCTGCAGTCATTATATCTGATCTCCCCAGGAGCCTGCAGTCACTATTAGGGATGGGCTGTCTGTTCGAGTCGAACATGAGTTCGACTCGAACATTGGCTGTTCTCCTATTCGCCGAATAGCGAATAATTTGGGGTGTTTGCGGCATATTCGAAAGCTGCGGAACACCCTTTAAATGTCTATGGGAGAAATCAAAAGTGCTAATTTTAAAGGTTAATATGCAAGTTATTGTCATAAAAAGTGTTTGGGGACCTAGGTCCTGCCCCAGGGGACATGTATCAATGCAGAAAAAAGTTTTAAAAACGTCCTTTTTTTTCGGGAGCAGTGATTTTAATAATGCTTAAAGTAAAACGATAAAAGTGAAATATTCCTTAAAATTCGTACCTGGGGGGTGTCTATAGTATGCCTGTAAAGGGGCGCATGTTTCCCGTGTTTAGAACAGTCCCAAAGCAAAATGACATTTCTAAAGGAAAAAAAAGTCATTTAAATGTGCTAGCGCTAGTGTCAGCTATTAATGAATTGTCGGGTCTCTGCAATACACATAAAAGTCATTGAAAGTCATTGAAAACTTAAAAAAAATGCGTGGGGGTCCCCCAAAATTCCATTACCAGGCCCTTCAGGTCTGGTATGGCTATTAAGGGGAACTCTGCGCCAAACTTTAAAAAAAATGGCGTGGGGTTCCCCCAAAAATGCACACCAGACCCTTATCCGAGCATGCAACCTGGCAGGCCGCAGGAAAAGAGGGGGGACCTCCTCTCCTGAACCATACCAGGCCACATGCCCTCAACATTGGGAGGTTGCTTTGGGGTAGCCCCCCAAAGTACCTTGTTCCCATGTTGATGGGGACAAGGACCTCATCCCCACAACCCTTGCACAGTGGTTGTGGGGGTATGTGGGCGGGGGGCTTATCGGAATCTGGAAGCCCCCTTTAACAAGGGGGACACCCAGATTTTGGCCCCCTCCTGTGTGAAATGGTAATGGGGTACATTGTACTCCTACCATTTCACCCAAAAAAGTGACAAAAAAGGTAAAAAAACACACACACAGCTTGGCACAAGTCCTTTAATAAAAAAAAAAAAATCCAGCGATATAATCCTTCTACAATCCATGAACAATACAGCCTCCTCAATGACTTTTTTGTGTATTGTCTGGACCGACAATTCATTAATAGCCGGCACTAGCGCTAGCACTTTTAAATGACTTTTTTTTCCTTTAGAAATGTCATTTTGCTGTCGGACTGTTATAAACACGGGAAACATACGCCACTTTACAGGCATACTATAGACACCCCCCAGGTACAAAATTCAAAGGAATATTTCACTTTTGTTTCACTTTAAGCATTATTAAAATCACTGCTCCCGAAAAAACAGACGTTTTTAAAACTTTTTTTGCATTGACACATGTCCCCTGGGGCAGGACCCGGGTCCCCAAACACTTTTTATGGCAATAACTTGCATATTAGCCTTTAAAATTAGCACTTTTGATTTTTCACGTTCGAGTCCCATAGACTTTAACGGTGTTCGCGTGTTCAAACAAATTTTTTGCCTGTTCCCAAGTTCTGGATGCGAACCGCACAGGGGGGTGTTCGGCCCATCCCTAGTCACTATATCTGGTCTCCCCAGGAGCCTGCAGTCACTATATCTGATCTCCCCAGGAGCCTGCAGTCACTATATCTGGTCTCCCCAGGAGCCTGCATTTACTATATATGGTCTCCCCAGAACCCTGCAGTCACTATATCTGCTCTCCCCAGTACCCTGCAGTCACTATATCTGATCTCCCCAGGAGCCTGCATTTACTATATCTGATCTCCCCAGGAGCTTGCAGTCACTATATCTAGTCTCCCCAGGAACCTGCAGTCACATATCTGCTCCCCCCAGGAGCCTGCAGTCACTATATAGGGTCTCCCCATGATCCTGCATTCCCCATATCTGCTCTCCAATGGTACACAGAACATGGAAATGCAATTACAGTATATTAGTAAATATAAACCGCTAAATACCTTTTTTCATCAGCAGTATATAGCAGTCTTGTGACTTCTATCAGTTCCTGATTCAAGCTTGTAGGAGGAGTTTTCATACTGCACTGGCTGTCCTATAAGCATGCAGATCTTCTGTCTGGACACTGCTGATTGGCCCTGTGCTGATCACATGCACTCCCCCCCCCCCCAAAAAAAAAAAAAGCTATCTAGCAATACACACAAAAATGAGGATGTGAAGCCTGACTCCACTAACTCAACATTTTTTTTGAGTCATTGGATGAAGAGGAGGATCTGTGCATACAGGATCAAACAGCCTTTTTACTCAATGTGGAGGATTAACCCCTTAGGTTCCACAGTGAGTATAACAAGCATGCTTTATTGCATATACACACACTGATTTTACTGTTGTGGGTTGTGTAACACTTTAAGGTTTTATGGCTGTCGCTTGGCAACTCGAAGTTTCAGCTCCCTCCATACATTTTCTATAGGATTAAGGTCTGGATATTGGCTAGGCCACTCCATGACCTTAATGTGCTTCTTCTTGAGCCACTCCTTTGTTACCTTGGTGCTATTTTTTTGGTCATTGTCATGCTAGAAGACCTATCTACGACCTATCTTCAGTGTTCTGGCTGAGTTCTCATCCAAGATTTTACAATACATGGCCCCATCCATTGACCCCTCAATGCGGCAAAGTGGGCCTGTACCTTTAGCAGATAAATAGCCCCAAAGCATAATGTTTCCACCTCCATGCTTCACTGTAGGGATGGTGTTCTTAGGGTCATAGTCAGCATTTTTCTTCCTCCAAACACAGCGAGTCGAGCTCATGATAATTTTGGTCTCATCTGACCACAGCACTTTCTCCCAATCCTTCTCTGAATCATTTAGATATTCATTGGCAGACTTCAGACGGGCCTCTACATGTGTCTTCCTGAGGAGGGTGACCTTGCGGGCGCTGCAGGATTTCAGTCCATGGCGGTGTATTGTGTTACCAATGGTTTATTTGGGGACTGTGGTCCCAACTGCCTTGAGATCATTCACAAGCTCCTCCCGTGTAGTTCTGGGCTGATCTCTCACTTTTCTTATGATTATCCTCAACCCATGAGGAGAAATCTTGCATGGAGCTCCAGACCGAGGATGATTGATGGGTTTTTGTATTTCTTCAATTTGCCAATAATCACTCCAACAGTTGTTTTCTTGTCACCAAGCTTTTTGCTGATGGTCTTGTAGCCCATTCCAGCCTTGTGCAGGTCTACAATCTTGTCCCTGATGTCCTTTGACAGCAATTTGGTCTTGCACATGATGGTGAGCTTTGAATGGAAGAAAGAGATTCTGTGGACAGGTGTCTTTTATACACATAACGAGTTGTCCTTAGGAGAACCTTCTTACATTGACAGGACTAGTCTGTGTACCACATGAGCACCTACTGTAACCAGTCTGTGGGGGGGGGCAGAATTATTGTTGGTTGGTAGGGGGGCAAATATTTATTTTACTCACTGAACTGCAACTTCATTTATAAGCTGTCAAACCAAATTTCTGACATTGCCATGAAGTCTAAATCCTCCTCGGCTATTGCTGGGCTTTGTAATGGTAATTTGTGGCAGTTAATGAGTCTCACCAGTCTGTTTGTTGATGGGCACTTTGTACAGGCCAGTCCCTTTAATTCTCTTTCCTTGTATTTGTATATCTTCCCTGAGTTGAGTGTTTTCTTGTTGTAGTTGTTGCATAGTAGATGGGATTTCTTCTAGGATAGATCTGTGGTCAGACCTGAGTGTGGTCAACTCTCCCCTCCGCCACTGTCTTTGAATTGTATAAAGTCCGTATAATTGGGATTAGCAGTCTTTGAGGACATGGGAGAGGGGAGATCAGGCGTGTCTCTGGACAATGTCTCTGTTGGTATCTGTTCCTCATAATTTGGAGTTGTTGGATCCTTGTAGACGTTGGCCTTATCATTAATCTGGGGGAAGAGCTGCTGAAACTCCTTTAATTTTTCCTGTGTGCCATGATGGTGTAACTGAGAAATATATGTTCAGGGGGAGTACCATCATCTTCCTCATCCCGGACCTTCATCTGCCAGCCCCTGCAGATCCCTCCATGTGTAACATACTTTTAGGAGTTACAGAAAGCGGTATGCCGGCTTCAGTGTTATCAATATATGGCACCATGACAGGTCCTCTTATGGGGAATAGTAATAGCACCATGACAAGTCAACTTATGGGGAATAGTAATGGCTCCATGACAGGTTCTCTTATGGGAATAGTAATGGCGCCATGACAGGTTCTCTTATGGGGAATAGTAATTGCTCCATGACAGGTTCTCTTATGGGGAATAGTAATGGCGCCATGACAGGTCCTTTTTATGGGGAGTATTAATGGCACCATGACTGGTCATCTTATGGGAAATATCAATGTCACCATGACAGTACCTCTTATGGGGAATAGTAATGGCGCCATGACAGGTCCTCGTATGGGGAATAGTAATGGCACCATGACAGGTCATCTTATGGGGAATAGCAATGGCACCATGACAGGTCCTCTTATGGGGAATAGTAATGGCACCATGACAGGTCCTCATATGGAGAATAGTAATGGCGCCATGACAGGTGCTCTTATGGGGAATAGTAATAGCACCATGACAGGTCCTCTTATGGGGAATAGTAATGGCACCATGACAGGTCCTCTTATGGGGAATAGTAATGGCACCATGACAGGTCCTCTTATGGGGAATAGTAATAGCACCATGACAGGTCCTCTTATGGGGAACAGTAATGGCATCATGACAGGTCCTCTTATGGGGAATAGTAATGGCTCCATGACAGGTCCTCTTATGGGGAATAGTAATAGCACCATGACAGCTCCTCCTGATTCGGGAATAGTAATGGCTACATGACAGGTCCTCTTATGGGGAATAAAAATGGTGCTACGACAGGTCCTCTTATGGGGTATAGTAATGGCGCCATGACAGGTCTTCTTATGGGGAATAGTAATGGCGCCATGACAGATCCTCTTATGGGGAATAAAAATGGTGCTACGACAGGTCCTCTTATGGGGTATAGTAATGGCGCCATGACAGGTCTTCTTATGGGGAATAGTAATGGCGCCATGACAGATCCTCTTATGGGGAATAGTAATAGCATCATGACAGGTTCTCTTATGGGGAATAGTAATGGCGCCATGACAGATCCTCTTATGGGGAATAGTAATAGCATCATGACAGGTCCTCTTATGGGGAATAGTAATGGCACTATGACAGGTCCTCTTATGGGGAATAGTAATAGCACCATGACAGGTCCTCTTATGGGGAATAGTAATGGCAAAATGACAGCTCCTCTTTTTAGGGAATAGCAATGGCGCCATGACAGCTCCTCTTCATTGGGGAATAGTAATGGCTACATGACAGGTCCTCTTATGGGGAATAGTAATGGCGCCATGACAGCTCCTCCTCATTGGGGAATAGTAATGGCTACATGACATGTCCCCTTATGAGAAATAGTAAAGGCACCATGACAGGTCCTCTTATGAGGTATAGTAATGGTGCCATGACAGGTCCTCTTATGGGGAATAGCAATGGCGCCATGACAGCTCCTCCTCATTCGGGAATAGTAATGGCTACATGACAGGTCCTTTTATGGGAAACAGTAATGGCATCATGACAGGTCATCTAATGGGGAATAGTAATGGCTCCATGACAGGTCCTCTTATGGGGAATAGTAATAGCACCATGACAGCTCCTCTTCATTTGGGAATAGTAATGGCTACATGACAGGTCCTCTTATGGGGTATAGTAATGGCGCCATGACAGGTCTTCTTATGGGGAATAGTAATGGCGCCATGACAGGTCCTCTTATGGGGAATAGTAATAGCATCATGACAGGTTCTCTTATGGGGAATAGTAATGGTGCCATGACAGGTCCTCTTATGGGGAATAGTAATGGCGCCATGACAGGTCCTCTTATGGGGAATAGTAATGGAACCATGACAGGTCCTCTTATGGGGAATAGTAATAGCACCATGACAGGTCCTCTTATGGGGAATAGTATTGACAAAATGACAGCTCCTCTTATTAGGGAATAGCAATGGTGCCATGACACCTCCTCCTCATTGGGGAATAGTAATGGCTACATGACAGGTCCTCTTATGGGGAATAGTAATGGCGCCATGACAGCTCCTCCTCATTGGGGAATAGTAATGGCTACATGACAGGTCCTCTTATGAGGAATAGTAAAGGCACCATGACAGGTCCTCTTATGAGGTATAGTAATGGTGCCATGACAGGTCCTTTTATGGGGTACAGTAATGGCTAAATAACAGGTCCTCTTATGGGGAATAGTAATGGTGCCATGACAGGTCCTCTTATGGGGAATAGCAATAGCTCCATGACAGGTCCTCTTATGGGGAATAGTAACGGCTCCATGACAGGTCCTCTTATGAGGAACAGTAACGGCACCATGACAGGTCCTCTTATGAGGTATAGTAATGATGCCATGACAGGTCCTCTTATGGGGAATAGTAATGGATCCATGACAGCTCCTTTTATGGGAAATAGTAATGGCTCCATGACAGGTCCTCTTATGGGTAATAGTAATAGCTCCATGACAGGTCCTCTTATGGGGAATAGTAATGGCACCATGACAGGTCCTCTTATGAGTTATAGTAAAGGTGCCATGACAGGTCCTCTTATGGGGTATAGTAATGGCTCCATGACAGGTCCTCTTATGGGAAATAGAAATGGCTCCATGACAGGTCCTCTTATGGGGAATAGTAATGGCTCCATGACAGGTCCTCTTATGGGGAATAGTAACGGCTCCAAGACAGGTCCTGTTATGATGAATAGTAATGGCACCATGACAGGTCCTCTTATGAGTTATAGTAATGGTGCCATGACAGGTCCTCTTATGGGGAATAGTAATGGCTACATGACAGGTCCTCTTATGAGGAATAGTAAAGGCACCATGACAGGTCCTCTTATGGGGTATAGTAATGGTGCCATGACAGGTCCTCTTATGGGGTATAGTAATGGCTCCATGACAGGTCCTCTTATGGGGAATAGTAATGGCACCATGACAGGTTCTCTTATGGGGAATAATAATGGTGCCATGACAGGTCCTCTTATGGGGAATAATAATAGCATCTTGACAGGTGCTCTTATGGGGAATAGTAATAGCACCATGACAGGGCCTCTTATGGAGAATAGTAATGGCTCCATGACAGGTCCTCTTATGGGAAATAGTAATGGCTCCATGACAGGTACTCTTATGGGGAATAGTAATGGTGCCATGACAGGTCCTCTTATGGGGAATAGTAATAGCACCATGACAGGGCTTCTTATGAGGAATAGTAATGGCACCATGACAGGTCCTCTTATGGGGTATAGTAATGGCACCATGACAGGTCCTCTTATGGGGAATAGTAATAGCACCATGACAGGGCTTCTTATGGGGAATAGTAATGGCACCATGACAGGTCCTCTTATGGGGTATAGTAATGGCACCATGACAGGTCCTCTTATGGGGAATAGTAATAGCACCAGGACAGGTCCTCTTATGAGGAATAGTAATGGCACCACGACAGGTCCTCTTATGGGGTATAGTAATGGCACCATGACAGGTCCTCTTATGGGGAATAGTAATAGCACCATGACAGGTCCTCTTATGAGGAATAGTAATGGCACCATGACAGGTCCTCTTATGGGGAATAGTAATAGCACCATGACAGGGCTTCTTATGGGGAATAGTAACGGCTCCATGACAGGTCCTCTTATGAGGAATAGTAATGGCACCATGACAGGTCCTCTTATGGGGTATAGTAATGGCTCCATGGCAGGTCCTCTTATGAGGAATAGTAATGGCACCATGACAGGTCCTCTTATGGGGAATAGTAACGGCTCTATGACAGGTCCTCTTATGAGGAACAGTAACGGCACCATGACAGGTCCTCTTATGAGGTATAGTAATGATGCCATGACAGGTCCTCTTATGGGGAATAGTAATGGATCCATGACAGCTCCTTTTATGGGAAATAGTAATGGCTCCATGACAGGTCCTCTTATGGGTAATAGTAATAGCTCCATGACAGGTCCTCTTATGGGGAATAGTAATGGCACCATGACAGGTCCTCTTATGAGTTATAGTAAAGGTGCCATGACAGGTCCTCTTATGGGGTATAGTAATGGCTCCATGACAGGTCCTCTTATGGGAAATAGAAATGGCTCCATGACAGGTCCTCTTATGGGGAATAGTAATGGCTCCATGACAGGTCCTCTTATGGGGAATAGTAACGGCTCCAAGACAGGTCCTGTTATGATGAATAGTAATGGCACCATGACAGGTCCTCTTATGAGTTATAGTAATGGTGCCATGACAGGTCCTCTTATGGGGAATAGTAATGGCTACATGACAGGTCCTCTTATGAGGAATAGTAAAGGCACCATGACAGGTCCTCTTATGGGGTATAGTAATGGTGCCATGACAGGTCCTCTTATGGGGTATAGTAATGGCTCCATGACAGGTCCTCTTATGGGGAATAGTAATGGCACCATGACAGGTCCTCTTATGGGGAATAGTAATGGCTACATGACATGTCCCCTTATGAGAAATAGTAAAGGCACCATGACAGGTCCTCTTATGAGGTATAGTAATGGTGCCATGACAGGTCCTCTTATGGGGAATAGCAATGGCGCCATGACAGCTCCTCCTCATTCGGGAATAGTAATGGCTACATGACAGGTCCTTTTATGGGAAACAGTAATGGCATCATGACAGGTCATCTAATGGGGAATAGTAATGGCTCCATGACAGGTCCTCTTATGGGGAATAGTAATAGCACCATGACAGCTCCTCTTCATTTGGGAATAGTAATGGCTACATGACAGGTCCTCTTATGGGGTATAGTAATGGCGCCATGACAGGTCTTCTTATGGGGAATAGTAATGGCGCCATGACAGGTCCTCTTATGGGGAATAGTAATAGCATCATGACAGGTTCTCTTATGGGGAATAGTAATGGTGCCATGACAGGTCCTCTTATGGGGAATAGTAATGGCGCCATGACAGGTCCTCTTATGGGGAATAGTAATGGAACCATGACAGGTCCTCTTATGGGGAATAGTAATAGCACCATGACAGGTCCTCTTATGGGGAATAGTATTGACAAAATGACAGCTCCTCTTATTAGGGAATAGCAATGGTGCCATGACACCTCCTCCTCATTGGGGAATAGTAATGGCTACATGACAGGTCCTCTTATGGGGAATAGTAATGGCGCCATGACAGGTCCTCTTATGAGGAATAGTAAAGGCACCATGACAGGTCCTCTTATGAGGTATAGTAATGGTGCCATGACAGGTCCTTTTATGGGGTACAGTAATGGCTAAATAACAGGTCCTCTTATGGGGAATAGTAATGGTGCCATGACAGGTCCTCTTATGGGGAATAGCAATAGCTCCATGACAGGTCCTCTTATGGGGAATAGTAACGGCTCCATGACAGGTCCTCTTATGAGGAACAGTAACGGCACCATGACAGGTCCTCTTATGAGGTATAGTAATGATGCCATGAGAGGTCCTCTTATGGGGAATAGTAATGGATCCATGACAGCTCCTTTTATGGGAAATAGTAATGGCTCCATGACAGGTCCTCTTATGGGTAATAGTAATAGCTCCATGACAGGTCCTCTTATGGGGAATAGTAATGGCACCATGACAGGTCCTCTTATGAGTTATAGTAAAGGTGCCATGACAGGTCCTCTTATGGGGTATAGTAATGGCTCCATGACAGGTCCTCTTATGGGAAATAGAAATGGCTCCATGACAGGTCCTCTTATGGGGAATAGTAATGGCTCCATGACAGGTCCTCTTATGGGGAATAGTAACGGCTCCAAGACAGGTCCTGTTATGATGAATAGTAATGGCACCATGACAGGTCCTCTTATGAGTTATAGTAATGGTGCCATGACAGGTCCTCTTATGGGGAATAGTAATGGCTCCATGACAGGTCCTCTTATGGGGAATAGTAACGGCTCCAAGACAGGTCCTGTTATGATGAATAGTAATGGCACCATGACAGGTCCTCTTATGAGTTATAGTAATGGTGCCATGACAGGTCCTCTTATGGGGAATAGTAATAGCACCATGACAGGGCTTCTTATGAGGAATAGTAATGGCACCATGACAGGTCCTCTTATGGGGTATAGTAATGGCACCATGACAGGTCCTCTTATGGGGAATAGTAATAGCACCATGACAGGGCTTCTTATGGGGAATAGTAATGGCACCATGACAGGTCCTCTTATGGGGTATAGTAATGGCACCATGACAGGTCCTCTTATGGGGAATAGTAATAGCACCAGGACAGGTCCTCTTATGAGGAATAGTAATGGCACCACGACAGGTCCTCTTATGGGGTATAGTAATGGCACCATGACAGGTCCTCTTATGGGGAATAGTAATAGCACCATGACAGGTCCTCTTATGAGGAATAGTAATGGCACCATGACAGGTCCTCTTATGGGGAATAGTAATAGCACCATGACAGGGCTTCTTATGGGGAATAGTAACGGCTCCATGACAGGTCCTCTTATGAGGAATAGTAATGGCACCATGACAGGTCCTCTTATGGGGTATAGTAATGGCTCCATGGCAGGTCCTCTTATGAGGAATAGTAATGGCACCATGACAGGTCCTCTTATGGGGTATAGTAATGGCACCATGACAGGTCCTCTTATGGGGAATAGTAACGGCTCCATGACAGGTTCTTTTATGGGGAATAGTAATAGCACCATGACAGGTCCTCTTATGAGGAATAGTAATGGCACCATGACAGGTCCTCTTATGGGAAATAGTAATGGCTATATGACAGGTCCTCTTATGGGGAATAGTAATGGCGCCATGACGGGTCCTCTTATGGGGAATAGTAACGGCACCATGACAGGTCCTCTTATGAGGTATAGTATTGGCGCCATGACAGGTCCTCTTATGGGGAATAGTAATAGCACCATGACAGATCCTCTTATGGGAGTAGTAATGGCACCATGACAGGTCATCTTATGGGGTATAGGAATGGCGCCATGACAGGTCCTCTTATGAGTAATAGTAATGGAACCATGACAGGTCCTCTTATGGGGAATAGCAATGGCGCCATGACAGCTCCTCCTCATTCGGGAATAGTAATGGCTACATGACAGGTCCTTTTATGGGAAACAGTAATGGCATCATGACAGGTCATCTAATGGGGAATAGTAATGGCTCCATGATAGGTCCTCTTATGGGGAATAGTAATAGCACCATGACAGCTCCTCCTCATTCAGGAATAGTAATGGCTACATGACAGGTCCTCTTATGGTGAACAGTAATGGTGCCACGACAGGTCATCTTATGGGGAATAGTAATGGCGTCATGACAGGTCCTCTTATGAGGTATAGTAATGGCGCCATGACAGGTCTTCTTATGGGGAATAGTAATGGCGCCATGACAGGTCCTCTTATGGGGAATAGCAATAGCACCATGCCAGGTCCTCTTATGGGGAATAGTAACGGCTCCATGACAGGTCCTCTTATGAGGAACAGTAACGGTACCATGACAGGTCCTCTTATGAGTTATAGTAATGATGCCATGACAGGTCCTCTTATGGGGTATAGTAATGGCTCCATGACAGGTCCTCAATTGGGGAATAGTAATGGCACTATGACAGGTTCTCTTATGGGGAATAGTAATGGCACCATGACAGGTTCTCTTATGGGGAATAGTAATGGTGCCATGACAGGTCCTCTTAAGGGGAATAATAATAGCATCTTGACAGGTGCTCTTATGGGGAATAGTAATAGCACCATGACAGGGCCTCTTATGGAGAATAGTAATGGCTCCATGACAGGTACTCTTATGGGGAATAGTAATGGTGCCATGACAGGTCCTCTTATGGGGAATAGTAATGGCGCCATGACGGGTCCTCTTATGGGGAATAGTAACGGCACCATGACAGGTCCTCTTATGAGGTATAGTATTGGCGCCATGACAGGTCCTCTTATGGGGAATAGTAATGGCTCCATGACAGGTCCTCTTTTGTGGAATAGTAATGGCGCCATGACAGGTGCTCTTATGGGGAATAGTAATAGCACCATGACAGGGCCTCTTATGGGGAATAGTAATGGCACCATGACAGGTCCTCTTATGGGGAATAGTAATGGCACCATGACAGGTCCTCTTATGGGGAATAGTAATGGCACCATGACAGGTCCTCTTATGGGGAATAGTAATGGCACCATGACAGGTCCTCTTATGGGGAATAGTAATGGCTCCATGACAGGTCCTCTTATGGGGAATAGTAATAGCACCATGACAGGTCCTCTTAAGGGGAATAGTAATGGCGCCATGACAGGTCCTTTTATGGGGAATAAAAATAGTGCTACGACAGGTCCTCTTATGGGGTATAGTAATGGCGCCATGACAGATCCTCTTATGGGGAATAGTAATAGCATCATGACAGGTTCTCTTATGGGGAATAGTAATGGTGCCATGACAGATCCTCTTATGGGGAATAGTAATGGTGCCATGACAGGTCCACTTATGGGGAATAATAATGGCGCCATGACAGGTCCTCTTATGGGGAATAGTAATAGCACCATGACAGGTCCTCTTATGAGGTATAGTAATGGCACCATGACAGGTCCTCTTATGGGGAATAGTAATGGCAAAATGATAGCTCCTCTTTTTAGGGAATAGCAATGGCGCTATGACAGCTTCTCCTCATTGGGGAATAGTAATGGCTACATGACAGTTCCTCTTATGGGGAATAGTAATGGCTCCATGACAGGTCCTCTTATGGGAAATAGTAATGGCTCCATGACAGGTACTCTTATGGGGAATAGTAATAGCACCATGACAGGGCTTCTTATGGGGAATAGTAACGGCTCCATGACAGGTCCTCTTATGAGGAATAGTAATGGCACCATGACAGGTCCTCTTATGGGGAATAGTAATAGCACCATGACAGGGCTTCTTATGGGGAATAGTAACGGCTCCATGACAGGTCCTCTTATGAGGAATAGTAATGGCACCATGACAGGTCCTCTTATGGGGTATAGTAATGGCTCCATGGCAGGTCCTCTTATGAGGAATAGTAATGGCACCATGACAGGTCCTCTTATGGGGTATAGTAATGGCACCATGACAGGTCCTCTTATGGGGAATAGTAATAGCACCATGACAGGGCTTCTTATGGGGAATAGTAACGGCTCCATGACAGGTTCTTTTATGGGGAATAGTAATAGCACCATGACAGGTCCTCTTATGAGGAATAGTAATGGCACCATGACAGGTCCTCTTATGGGAAATAGTAATGGCTATATGACAGGTCCTCTTATGGGGAATAGTAATGGCGCCATGACGGGTCCTCTTATGGGGAATAGTAACGGCACCATGACAGGTCCTCTTATGAGGTATAGTATTGGCGCCATGACAGGTCCTCTTATGGGGAATAGTAATAGCACCATGACAGATCCTCTTATGGGAGTAGTAATGGCACCATGACAGGTCATCTTATGGGGTATAGGAATGGCGCCATGACAGGTCCTCTTATGAGTAATAGTAATGGAACCATGACAGGTCCTCTTATGGGGAATAGCAATGGCGCCATGACAGCTCCTCCTCATTCGGGAATAGTAATGGCTACATGACAGGTCCTTTTATGGGAAACAGTAATGGCATCATGACAGGTCATCTAATGGGGAATAGTAATGGCTCCATGATAGGTCCTCTTATGGGGAATAGTAATAGCACCATGACAGCTCCTCCTCATTCAGGAATAGTAATGTCTACATGACAGGTCCTCTTATGGTGAACAGTAATGGTGCCACGGCAGGTCATCTTATGGGGAATAGTAATGGCGTCATGACAGGTCCTCTTATGAGGTATAGTAATGGCGCCATGACAGGTCTTCTTATGGGGAATAGTAATGGCGCCATGACAGGTCCTCTTATGGGGAATAGCAATAGCACCATGCCAGGTCCTCTTATGGGGAATAGTAACGGCTCCATGACAGGTCCTCTTATGAGGAACAGTAACGGTACCATGACAGGTCCTCTTATGAGTTATAGTAATGATGCCATGACAGGTCCTCTTATGGGGTATAGTAATGGCTCCATGACAGGTCCTCAATTGGGGAATAGTAATGGCATTATCACAGGTTCTCTTATGGGGAATAGTAATGGCACTATGACAGGTTCTCTTATGGGGAATAGTAATGGCACCATGACAGGTTCTCTTATGGGGAATAGTAATGGTGCCATGACAGGTCCTCTTATGGGGAATAATAATAGCATCTTGACAGGTGCTCTTATGGGGAATAGTAATAGCACCATGACAGGGCCTCTTATGGAGAATATTAATGGCTCCATGACAGGTACTCTTATGGGGAATAGTAATGGTGCCATGACAGGTCCTCTTATGGGGAATAGTAATAGCACCATGACAGGGCTTCTTATGGGGAATAGTAATGGCACCATGACAGGTCCTCTTATGGGGAATAGTAATGGCGCCATGACGGGTCCTCTTATGGGGAATAGTAACGGCACCATGACAGGTCCTCTTATGAGGTATAGTATTGGCGCCATGACAGGTCCTCTTATGGGGAATAGTAATGGCTCCATGACAGGTCCTCTTTTGTGGAATAGTAATGGCGCCATGACAGGTGCTCTTATGGGGAATAGTAATAGCACCATGACAGGGCCTCTTATGGGGAATAGTAATGGCACCATGACAGGTCCTCTTATGGAGAATAGTAATGGCACCATGACAGGTCCTCTTATGGGATATAGTAATGGCGCCATGACAGATCCTCTTATGGGGAATAGTAATAGCACCATGACAGGTCCTCTTATGGGGAATAGTAATGGCTCCATGACAGGTCCTCTTTTGTGGAATAGTAATGGCGCCATGACAGGTGCTCTTATGGGGAATAGTAATAGCACCATGACAGGGCCTCTTATGGGGAATAGTAATGGCACCATGACAGGTCCTCTTATGGAGAATAGTAATGGCACCATGACAGGTCCTCTTATGGGATATAGTAATGGCGCCATGACAGATCCTCTTATGGGGAATAGTAATAGCATCATGACAGGTTCTCTTATGGGGAATAGTAATGGTGCCATGACAGGTCCTCTTATGGGGAATAGTAATGGCGCCATGACAGGTCCTCTTATGGGGAATAGTAATAGCACCATGACAGGTCCTCTTATGGGGAATAGTAATGGCAAAATGACAGCTCCTCTTTTTAGGGAATAGCAATGGCGCTATGACAGCTTCTCCTCATTGGGGAATAGTAATGGCTACATGACAGGTCCTCTTATGGGGAATAGTAATGGCGCCATGACAGCTCCTCCTCATTGGGGAATAGTAATGGCTACATGACATGTCCCCTTATGAGAAAAAGTAAAGGCACCATGACAGGTCCTCTTATGAGGTATAGTAATGGTGCCATGACAGGTCCTCTTATGGGGTACAGTAATGGCTAAATAACAGGTCCTCTTATGGTGAACAGTAATGGTGCCACGGCAGGTCATCTTATGGGGAATAGTAATGGCGTCATGACAGGTCCTCTTATGAGGTATAGTAATGGCGCCATGACAGGTCTTCTTATGGGGAATAGTAATGGCGCGATGACAGGTCCTCTTATGGGGAATAGTAACGGCTCCATGACAGGTCCTCTTATGAGGAACAGTAACGGTACCATGACAGGTCCTCTTATGAGTTATAGTAATGATGCCATGACAGGTCCTCTTATGGGGTATAGTAATGGCTCCATGACAGGTCCTCAATTGGGGAATAGTAATGGCATTATGACAGGTTCTCTTATGGGGAATAGTAATGGCACCATGACAGGTTCTCTTATGGGGAATAGTAATGGCACCATGACAGGTTCTCTTATGGGGAATAGTAATGGTGCCATGACAGGTCCTCTTATGGGGAATAATAATAGCATCTTGACAGGTGCTCTTATGGGGAATAGTAATGACGCCATGACGGGTCCTCTTATGGGGAATAGTAACGGCACCATGACAGGTCCTCTTATGAGGTATAGTATTGGCGCCATGACAGGTCCTCTTATGGGGAATAGTAATGGCTCCATGACAGGTCCTCTTTTGTGGAATAGTAATGGCGCCATGACAGGTGCTCTTATGGGGAATAGTAATAGCACCATGACAGGGCCTCTTATGGGGAATAGTAATGGCACCATGACAGGTCCTCTTATGGGGAATAGTAATGGCACCATGACAGGGCCTCTTATGGGGAATAGTAATGGCACCATGACAGGTCCTCTTATGAGGAATAGTAATGGCACCATGACAGGTCCTCTAATGGGAAATAGTAATGGCGCCATGACAGGTTCTCTTATGGGGAATAGTAATGGCGCCATTACAGGTCCTCTTTTGTGGAATAGTAATGGCTGCATGACAGGTTCTTTTATGGGGAATAGTAATAGCACCATGACAGGTCCTCTTATGGGGAATAGTAATGACACCATGACAGGTCCTCTAATGGGAAATAGTAATGGCGCCATAACAGGTTCTCTTATGGGGAATAGTAATGGCGCCATGACGGGTCCTCTTATGGGGAATAGTAACGGCACCATGACAGGTCCTCTTATGAGGTATAGTATTGGCGCCATGACAGGTCCTCTTATGGGGAATAGTAATAGCACAATGACAGCTCCTCCTCATTCGGGAATAGTAATGGCTACATGACAGGTCCTCTTATGGGGAACAGTAATGGTGCCACGACAGGTCATCTTATGGGGAATAGTAATGGCGTCATGACAGGTCCTCTTATGAGGTATAGTAATGGCGCCATGACAGGTCTTCTTATGGGGAATAGTAATGGCGCCATGACAGGTCTTCTTATGGGGAATAGTAATAGCATCATGACAGGTCCTCTTATGGGAAATAGTAATGGCTATATGACAGGTCCTCTTATGGGGAATAGTAATGGCGCCATGACGGGTCATCTTATGGGGAATAGTAACTGCACCATGACAGGTCCTCTTATGAGGTATAGTATTGGCGCCATGACAGGACCTCTTATGGGGAATAGTAATAGCACCATGACAGATCCTCTTATGGGAGTAGGAATGGCGCCATGACAGGTCCTCTTATGAGTAATAGTAATGGAACCATGACAGCTCCTCTTATGGGGAATAGCAATGGCGCCATGACAGCTCCTCCTCATTCGGGAATAGTAATGGCTACATGACAGGTCCTCTTATGGGGAACAGTAATGGTGCCACGACAGGTCATCTTATGGGGAATAGTAATGGCGTCATGACAGGTCCTCTTATGAGGTATAGTAATGGCGCCATGACAGGTCTTCTTATGGGGAATAGTAATGGCGCCATGACAGGTCCTCTTATGGGGAATAGTAATAGCATCATGACAGGTTCTCTTATGGGGAATAGTAATGGTGCCATGACAGGTCCTCTTATGGGGAATAGTAATGGCGCCATGACAGGTCCTCTTATGGGGAATAGTAATGGAACCATGACAGGTCCTCTTATGGGGAATAGTAATAGCACCATGACAGGTCCTCTTATGGGGAATAGTAATGGCAAAATGACAGCTCCTCTTATTAGGGAATAGCAATGGCGCCATGACAGCTCCTCCTCATTGGGGAATAGTAATGGCTACATGACAGGTCCTCTTATGGGGAATAGTAATGGCGCCCTGACAGCTCCTCCTCATTGGGGAATAGTAATGGCTACATGACAGGTCCTCTTATGAGGAATAGTAAAGGTACTATGACAGGTCCTCTTATGGGGAATAGTAATGGATCCATGACAGGTCCTTTTATGGGAAATGGTAACGGCTCCATGACAGGTCCTCTTATGAGGACTAGTAATGGCACCATGACAGGTCCTCTTATGAGTTATAGTAAAGGTGCCATGACAGGTCCTCTTATGGGAAATAGAAATGGCTCCATGACAGGTCCTCTTATGGAGATTAGTAATGGCTCCATGACAGGTCCTCTTATGGGGTATAGTAATGGCTCCATGACAGGTCCTCTTATGGGAAATAGAAATGGCTCCATGACAGGTCCTCTTTTGTGGAATAGTAATGGCTCCATGACAGGTTCTTTTATGGGGAATAGCAATAGCACCATGACAGGTCCTCTTATGAGGAATAGTAATGGCACCATGACAGGTCCTCTTATGGGGTATAGTAATGGCTCCATGACAGGTCCTCTTATGGGAAATAGAAATGGCTCCATGACAGGTCCTCTTATGGGGAATAGTAATGGCGCCATGACAGGTCCTCTTTTGTGGAATAGTAATGGCTCCATGACAGGTTCTTTTATGGGGAATAGTAATAGCACCATGACAGGTCCTCTTATGAGGAATAGTAATAGCACCATGACAGGTCCTCTTATGAGGAATAGTAATGGCACCATGACAGGTCCTCTTATGGGGTATAGTAATGGCTCCATGACAGGTCCTCTTATGAGGAATAGTAATGGCACCATGACAGTTCCTCTTATGGGGAATAGTAATGGCGCCATGACGGGTCCTCTTATGGGGAATAGTAACGGCCCCATGACAGGTCCTCTTATGAGGTATAGTATTGGCGCCATGACAGGTCCTCTTATGGGGAATAGTAATGGCTCCATGACAGGTCCTCTTATGGGGAATAGTAATGGCTCCATGACAGGTCCTCTTATGGGGAATAGTAACGGCCCCATGACAGGTCCTCTTATGAGGTATAGTATTGGCGCCATGACAGGTCCTCTTATGGGGAATAGTAATGGCTCCATGACAGGTCCTCTTATGGGGAATAGTAATGGCACCATAACAGGTCCGCTTATGGGGTATAGGAATGGCGCCATGACAGGTCCTCTTAAGGGGAATAGTAATGGTGCCATGACAGGTCCTCTTTTGGGGAATAGTAATGGCTCCATGACAGGTCCTCTTTTGGGGAATAGTAATGGTGCCATGACAGGTCCTCTCATGGGGAATAGTAATGGCTCCATGACAGGTCCTCTTATGGGGAATATTAATGGCGCCATGACAGGTCCTCTTATGAGGTATAGGAATGGCGCCATGACAGATTCTCTTATGGGGTATAGGAATGGTGCCATGACAGGTCCTCTTATGGGGTATAGGAATGGTGCCATGACTGGTTCTCTTATGGGGAATAGTAATGGCGCCATGACAGGTCCTCTTATGGGGAATAGTAATGGCGCCATGACAGGTTCTCTTATGGGGAATAGTAATGGCGCCATGACAGGTTCTCTTATGGGGAATAGTAATGGTGAATGAATAAATGAATGAATGAATGACTGATTTGTAAAGCGCTGCAAATGCGAACTGAATCACCTCAAGGTGCTGATGCGTTTGTGTTGTCAGCTTCTTAGAAGAGGTAGGTCTTGAGTTTTTTCTTGAAGGCCAGTTTGTTTTCTTCCATGCGGATGTGAGTCGGAAGAGAGTTCCATAGCCGAGGTCCCTGGACTGCGAATCTTCGTTCTCCCCTTGCTTTGTAGCGGTATTTGGGAACGAGGAAGAGGTTTGGACTAGATGATCGCAGATTGCGATTCGGTGTGTAATGTTTTATTTTCTCTCGGAGGTATTGAGGGGCGTTACCTTGTATGCATTTGTGGGTGAGGCAGAGAGTCTTGATAGTGATCCGATTCTTTACTGTTAGCCAATGTAGGCTCCTCAGGGATGGGGAGATGGACTCCCAGGGTTTTTTTCCTGTTAGCAGTCTTGCCGCCGCGTTTTGAATGGCCTGTAGGCGCACAAGCTGATATTGGGGTAATCCTATGTAGAGTGAGTTCGCGTAGTCGAGACGGGAATTGACGATTGTTCCATCTACTGCTGCTTTGTCATATTCTGGGATGACGGGGATGAGTCTGCGTAACAGGCGGAGGAGGTGATGGGATCCGCTAACTACTGATCCTATTTGCGCATCCATTGTCATTTCTGAGTTAAAGATAACTCCAAGACTTTTGGCTTTGGTGCTCGGAGATGGTTTGTCCATTGATGGTGGGAGGTGTCCATGGAGTCTTGGTTTTGGGATTTTGGTTAGCGTGTAGGTAGAGAAGTTCTGTTTTTGATCCGTTGGGTTTGAGAGAACTAATGGTCATCCAGTCATTTATTAAATTGAGGCATTTCTCTAGTTGCTGATGGTGGTCTTTTTGTCCGGTGATCCGAAAGTAGATTTGGGTATCATCTGCGTGTGAGTGGAAGCAGAGGTCTGATTTTTTGATGATTTTGAGGAGAGGGCGGATGTAGATGTTGAATAGCACTGGCGACAAGGGGGAGCCCTGAGGGACTCCACAGGAGATTGCCCGGGTTTCCAAGGTGAATGCTCCTAGTTTCATTGTCTGCGAGCGATTCTCTAAGAAGGATGCAAACCATTTTAGACTAGAATCTGTGGCTCCTGCTACTTCTGTGAGGCGGACAAGTAGCGTATTGTGGTCCACTGTGTCAAATGCTGCACTGAGGTCTAACAGTACCAGGAGACATGATTCTCCGTCATCTGCTGCTTCGAGTGCATCGTCCCATATTTTTAGAAGTGCAGTTTCCGTGCCATGGCCTGGGCAAAAACCTGATTGTAGAGTGTCCAGCAGTTGATGCGTGTCCAGGTGTCGTTGTAGCTGTTGTACTACCGCTTTCTCCATAATCTTGGAGACGGTGTTGAGGCTTGTTATCGGTCTGTGGTGGTTAGGGTCTTTAGGGTCGAGATTGGGTTTCTTTAGCAGGGGTTTGACGATGCCTTGCTTGAGGGTGGTTGGCACAATCCCTTCTTTGAACGACTGATTTATGAGGTGTGTTATAGTGGGAGCCAGGATGTCGGAGCATTCTTTCAGGAGTTTCGTGGGAATGATGTCATTTGGTGATGTGCTGTCTGGAAGGCTTCTCATAATGTTTTTAGTCGTGTCAGTGGTGATTGGGGTCAAGAAGAAGTCTGGCGGTTGTGTGCTGTTCGCGTCAATGTCCTCTTTTTGCTTTGGTTGGGTAAGGTTGGTTGCTTTTTCTGTTGAATTGATTTCCGAATGCTGTCGATTTTGTTGATGAAGAAATTAGATAGCTCACTGCAGAATTCTTGAGTATCGTTTGCTGGGGGCTCTAAGCAGGTTGGGTTCATTAATTGGGCGACTATTTTGAAAAGTTCCCGCGGTCGGTTTAAGGCAGTTGAGATGGTGTTCGAGAATTATTCTTTTTTGGCTGTGAAAATTGCTTTGTGGTATTTCACAGTGAGTATTTTGTAGTTTGTATGGTTTTCATTGGTAGGATTTCTTCTCCATGCTCTTTCAGCTCTTCTACGTTCTTGCTTGAGTAGGGTGAGAGTGCCGTTGAACCATCTCAAGTTTTTTTTGCGGATGAGTGTTCTGCGTTTTGGTGCTACTGAGTCTGCTGTTTGTAGTAATGCCTTGTTTAGGGAGTTGAGTGTTTGTTCCGTTGAGAGGTTTAAGTTTAGCAATTGTATTTTGTTTGATAATGTGGTTTTGAAGAGTTCAGAGTGCAGTTTCTTCTGGGATCTGTTCCAGTGTGTTGTTGAATGTTTCTGTTTTTGGAGGATGGAGTTGGTGGTGATTTTAAATTTGATGGCGTGGTGGTCCGTCCATGGTAGTGGTGTGTTGTCGAATATGTTGATGTCTATATTCTGTTTGAAGATGAGGTCTAGAGTATTTCCTGAACCGTGCGTGGGAGTATTTATCAGCTGTTGAAGACCTAGGTCTTCCAGTTGGTTGATGCAGGCGGTCGCAATAGGGTCTTTGGTGGAGTTTGCCCAAAGGTTGAAGTCTCCAAGTACCAGAAGGTTTTTAGTTTTCAGGGTGTGCATTGAGATGAATTCAGTAAGTGGTGTAAGGAGATTTGTCTTTGGTCCTGGTGGTCTGTAGCATAGTAATATGTGAATGGTGTCTTGGCATGTTGTTTGAAGTTGCAGGGGGAGTATCTCCATGAAATGCACTGAGTTCTGTGAAGTTGGTTTGGTGAAGGCAAGGTGCGATTTGAAGATCACTGCTAGGCCTCCTCCTTTTTTTCCTATTCTATGCTCGGTTATGATGCTGTAGTTCTCTGGCACCAATTCAGTTAGGATGGTGTTGCAGTCGGATGTTAGCCAACTTTCCGTAATGAAGAGGCAATTTATGTTGTTATCGATGATGAAGTCGTGGATTTCTAGTCTGTGCTTGACTGCAGATCTAGTATTAATCAGGACGCATGCTAGTTGTTGTAGTTGGATTGGTGTCTCCCTGTATTTGATGGTTGCTTGTAGGTTGGTCCTTAGTTTTTCTTTTTTTAGTCTTTTTTGAGTGGCGGTTGGTAGAGTTGAACCGACGTTTCATTGCCTGTGGAGGGCGTCCGCTGTGTACTTGAAATTGCACATGGTGAAGCAAGAAAGTTGCTGAAGGAGGATGATGGAGGTGATGGAGGCCGCCTACCACCCTCCCATTGATCCAGAGAAAGGCAAAAAATAACCCCTAGCTGAGCTGGCCAATTGCTACAGCAGAGGAAAAATTCCTTCCTGACCCCCCGAGGGGCGATCAGCTCCAGGACCCTGGATCAACTGCTAAGGTACCCCGGTGGCTTACCTGTAGAGGATGGTCCGGAGGATGATGGTGGGGGTGGGGGTGGGGGGTAAGGGGGTCTGGCCGCTACTTACTGGTTGGTGTGATGCTGCGACTGGGTTTAGGCGGATCTAAGATGGACACTGGTCTGGTCCAGAGTCTCCGGTAGGCTGTGCCCACGCAGCGAGGTCCAATGTAGAGGAGGGGAAGTTCATGTTGTGGGGGCACGGGGGCCCACTGGACAGGTGTGGGTGCTGGGTGGCTGGAGCTAGGCCGCAGTCGTGGTCTGTCCCCCGAGTCTAAAAGCTAGAGAGCGGGGTGATTGGACGGCGGCTGCGGTGGTGCCCCCAGGGGGGCTGAGGAGGGTGGGGTGAGGGATGGTGGTCCTGCCTGGAGGTGGGACGGTGCAGGCCTGGGGGGGGCGGGACCCAGTACTAACCTGCTGGGTGGGGTCCGGGCTGAGCTCCAGGTGGAGGTTGCGGCCGCACTGGGTTAACAAGGATGGCTGATGGGCTGGATCCGAGCCACGGGCTGTCCTGATGCTCGCACTCCGGAGGTTGCAAGGTCCTGCGGTGGATGGTGGTAGGTCCTAGTACTACCTGCAGGGGGGGTCTGTGGATGAGCTCCGGGTGGAGGTGGTAATCACTGCAGAGTGGGTGGACCAAGATGGCCGACGGGCTAGGCCCGGGCCGCGGTGGGTGTGCTGAGGCGGTGGGTGTGATGTGGCGGTGGGAATGCTGGTGACCTGGGCTGGGGAAGGGTCCGCTGAGACCGAGGTCCCCGTGGGTATTTCTGTGATGTCCGGGATGATCTCCGGGCGGCCGGCGGAGTGCTGTGGCCTCAGGAGGGAGGACCAAGATGGCTGCCGGCTAGGCCCAAGTTGCGGGCTGTCCGGCTGTTCTGATTCCGGCGCGACTACCGACCATTTCGAGGATGGTAATGGTGCCATGACAGGTCCTCTTATGGGGTATAGGAATGACGCCATGACAGGTCCTCTTATGGGGAATAGTAATGGCTCCATGACAGGTCCTCTTATGGGGAATAGTAATGGTTTCATGACAGGTCCTCTAATGGGGTATAGGAATGGCGCCATGACAGGTCCTCTTATGGGGAATAGTAATGGCTCCATGACAGGTCCTCTTATGGGGAATAGTAATGGTGCCATAACAGGTCCTCTTATGTGGTATAGGAATGGCGCCATGACAGGTCCTCTTATAGGGAATAGTAATGGTGCCATGACAGATCCTCTAATAGGGTTTAGGAACGGGGCCATGACAGGTCCTCCTATGGGGAATAGTAATGGTGCCATGACAGGTCCTTTTATGGGGAATAGTAATGGTGCCATGACAGGTCCTCTTGTGAGGAATAGTAATGGTGCATTGACAGGTCCTCTTATGGGGTATAGGAATGGAGCCATGACAGGTCCTCGTAAGTGGAATAGTAATAGCTCCATGACAGGTCCTCTTATGGGGAATAGTAATGGTGCCATGACAGGTCCTATTATGAGGCATAGGAATGGCGCCATGACAGGTCCTCTTATGGGGATTAGTAATGGTGCCATGACAGATCCTCTTGTTAGGAATAGTAATGGTGCCATGACAGGTCCTCTTATGGGGTATAGGAATGGCGCCATGACAGGTCCTCTTATGGGGAATAGTAATAGCTCCATAACAGGTCCTCTTATGGGGTATAGTAATGGTGCCATGACAGGTCCTCTTATGGGGTACAGGAATAGAGCCATCACAGGTCCTCTTATGGGAAATAGTAATGGCTCCATGACAGGTCCTCTTATGGGGAATAGTAATGGTGCCATGACAGGTCCTCTTATGGGGTATAGGAAAAGCGCCATCACAGGTCCTCTTATGGGAAATAGTAATGGCTCCATGACAGGTCCTCTTATGGAGAATAGTAATGGTGCCATGACAGGTCCTCTTATGGAGTATAGGAATGGTGCCATGACAGGTCCTCTTATGGGGAATAGAAATGGCTCCATGACAGGTCCTCTTATGGGGAATAATAATGGTGCCATGACAGGTCCTCTTATGGGGTATAGGAATGGTGCCATGACAGGTCCTCTTATGGGGAATAGTAATGGCTCCATGACAGGTCCTCTTATGAGGAATAGTAATGGTGCCATGACAGGTCCTCTTATGGGGTTTAGGAATGGCGCCATGACAGATCCTCTTATTGGGAATAGGAATGGCGCCATGACAGGTCCTCTTATGGGGAATAGTAAAGGTGCCATGACAGATCCTCTTGTGAGGAATAGTAATGGTGCCATGACAGGTCCTCTTATGGGGTATAGGAATGGTGCCATGACAGGTCCTCTTATGGGGAATAGTAATAGCTCCATGACAGGTCCTCTTATGGGGAATAGTAATGGCTCCATGACGTGTCCTCTTATGGGTAATAGTAATGGCGCCATGACAGGTCCTCTCATGGGGAATAGTAATGGCTCCATAACAGGTACTCTTATGGGGAATAATAATAGCACGATGACAGGTCCTCTTATGAGGAGTAGTACTAGCACCATGACAGGTCCTCTTATGGGGTTTAGGAATGGAGCCATGACAGGTTCTCTTATGGGGAATAGTAATGGCGCCATGACAGGTCCTCTTATGGAGAATAGTAATGGTGCCATGACAGGTCCTCTTATGGGGAATAGTAATGGTGCCATGACAGGTCCTCTTGTGAGGAATAGTAATGGTGCCATGACAGATCCTCTTATGGGAAATAGTAATGGCTCCATGACAGGTCCTCTTATGAGGAATAGTAATAGCAGCATGACAGGTCCTCTTATGGGGAATAGTAACGGCTCCATGACAGGTCCTCTTATGGGGAATAGTAATAGCACCATGACAGGTCCTCTTATGGGGAGTATTAATGGCACCATGACAGGTCCTCTTATGGGGTATAGGAATGGTGCCATGACAGGTCCTCTTATGGGGATTAGTAACGGCTCCATGACAGGTCCTCTTATGAGGAATAGTAATGCCACCATGACAGGTCCTCTTATGATTTATAGTAATGGTGCCATGACAGGTCATCTTATGGGGAATAGTAATAGCACCATGACAGGTTCTCTTATGGAGAATAGTAATGGCTCCATGACAGGTCCTCTTATGGGAAAAAGAAATGGCTCCATGACAGGTCCTCTTATGGGGAATAGTAATGGCTCCATGACAGGTCCTCTTATGAGTTATAGTAATGGTGCCATGACAGGTCCTCTTATGGGGTATAGTAATGGCTCTATGACAGGTCCTCTTATGGGAAATAATAATGGCTCCATGACAGGTCCTCTTATGGGGAATAGTAATGGCTCCATGACAGGTTCTCTTATGGGGAATAGTAATGGCGCCATGACAGGTCCTCTTATGGGGAATAGTAATAGCACCATGACAGGTCCTCTTATGAGGAATAGTAATGGCGCCATGACAGGTCCTGTTAAGGGAAATAGTAATGGCTCCATGACAGGTCCTCTTATGGGGAATAGTAATGGCTCCATGACAGGTCCTCTTATGGGGAATAGTAATGGCTCCATGACAGGTCCTCTTATGGGGAATAGTAATGGCGCCATGACAGGTCCTCTTATGGGGAATAGTAATAGCTCCATAACAGGTCCTCTTATGGGGAATAGTAATGGTGCCATGACAGGTCCACTTATGGGGTATAGGAATAGAGCCATCACAGGTCCTCTTATGGGGAATAGTAATGGTGCCATGACAGGTCCTCTTATGGGGTATAGGAATGGCGCCATGGCAGGTCCTCTTATGGAGAATAGTAATGGTGCCATGACAGGTCCTCTTGTGAGGAATAGTAATGGTGCCATGACAGGTCCTCTTATGGGGTATAGGAATGGCGCCATGACAGGTCCTCTTATGGGGAATAGTAATGGCTCCATGACAGGTCCTCTTATGGGGAAAAGTAATGGTGCCCTGACAGGTCCTCTTATGGGGTATAGGAATAGAGCCATCACAGGTCCTCTTATGGGAAATAGTAATGGCTCCATGACAGGTCCTCTTATGGGGAATAGTAATGGTGCCATGACAGGTCCTCTTGTGAGGAATAGTAATGGCGCCATCACAGGTCCTCTTATGGGGAATAGTAATGGCTCCATGACAGGTCCTCTTATGGGGAATAGTAATGGTGCCATGACAGGTCCTCTTATGGGGCATAGGAATGGCGCCATGACAGGTCCTCTTATAGGGAATAGTAATGGCTCCATGACAGGTCCTCTTATGGTGAATAGTAATGGTGCCATAACAGGTCCTCTTATGGGGTATAGGAATGGCGCCATGACAGGTCCTCTTATGGGGAATAGTAATGGCTCCATGACAGGTCCTCTTATGGGGAATAGTAATGGTGCCATGACAGGTCCTCTTATGGGGTTTAGGATTGGCGCCATGACAGATCCTCTTATTGGGAATAGGAATGGCGCCATGACAGGTCCTCTTATGGGGAATAGTAATGGTGCCATGACAGATCCTCTTGTGAGGAATAGTAATGGTGCCATGACAGGACCTCTGATGGGGTATAGGAATGGTGCCATGACAGGTCCTCTTATGGGGAATAGTAATAGCTCCATGACAGGTCCTCTTATGGGGAATAGTAATGGTGCCATGACAGGTCCTCTTATGGGGTATAGGAATAGCTCCATGACAGGTCCTCTTATGGGAAATAGTAATGGCTCCATGACGTGTCCTCTTATGGGTAATAGTAATGGCGCCATGACAGGTCCTCTCATGGGGAATAGTAATGGCTCCATAACAGGTACTCTTATGGGGAATAATAATAGCACGATGACAGGTCCTCTTATGAGGAGTAGTACTAGCACCATGACAGGTCCTCTTATGGGGTTTAGGAATGGCGCCATGACAGGTCCTCTTATGGGGAATAGTAATGGCGCCATGACAGGTCCTCTTATGGAGAATAGTAATGGTGCCATGACAGGTCCTCTTATGCGGAATAGTAATGGTGCCATGACAGGTCCTCTTGTGAGGAATAGTAATGGTGCCATGACAGATCCTCGTATGGGAAATAGTAATGGCTCCATGACAGGTCCTCTTATGAGGAATAGTAATAGCAGCATGACAGGTCCTCTTATGGGGAATAGTAACGGCTCCATGACAGGTCCTCTTATGGGGAATAGTAATAGCACCATGACAGGTCCTCTTATGGGGAGTATTAATGGCACCATGACAGGTCCTCTTATGGGGTATAGGAATGGTGCCATGACAGGTCCTCTTATGGGAAATAGTAATGGCTCCATGACGTGTCCTCTTATGGGTAATAGTAATGGCGCCATGACAGGTCCTCTCATGGGGAATAGTAATGGCACGATGACAGGTCCTCTTATGAGGAGTAGTACTAGCACCATGACAGGTCCTCTTATGGGGTTTAGGAATGGCGCCATGACAGGTCCTCTTATGGGGAATAGTAATGGCGCCATGACAGGTCCTCTTATGGAGAATAGTAATGGTGCCATGACAGGTCCTCTTATGAGGAATAGTAATGCCACCATGACAGGTCCTCTTATGAGTTATAGTAATGGTGCCATGACAGGTCCTCTTATGGGGTATAGTAATGGCTCCATGACAGGTCCTCTTATGGGAAATAATAATGGCTCCATGACAGGTCCTCTTATGGGGAATAGTAATGGCTCCATGACAGGTCCTCTTATGGGGAATAGTAATGGCGCCATGACAGGTCCTCTTATGGGGAATAGTAATAGCACCATGACAGGTCCTCTTATGAGGAATAGTAATGGCGCCATGACAGGTCCTGTTAAGGGAAATAGTAATGGCTCTATGACAGGTCCTCTTATGAGGAATACTAATGGCACCATGACAGGTCCTCTTATGAGGTATAGTATTGGCGCCATGACAAGTCCTCTTATGTGGAGTAGCAATAGCACCATGACAGGTCCTCTTATGGGGAGTAGTAATGGCACTATGACAGGTCCTCTTAAGGGGTATAGGAATGGCGCCATGACAGGTCCTTTTATGGGGAGTAGTAATGGCACCATGACAGGTCCTCGTATGGGGAGTAGTAATGGCGCCATGACAGGTCCTCTTGTGAGGAATAGTAATGGTGCCATGACAGGTCCTCTTATGGGGAATAGTAATGGCTCTATGACAGGTCCTCTTATGGGGTATAGGAATAGCGCCATCACAGGTCCTCTTATGGGGAATAGTAATGGTGCCATCAGAGGTCCACTTATGGGGTATAGGAAAGGCGCCATGACAGGTCTTCTTATGGGAAATAGTAATGGTGCCATGACAGGTCCTCTTATGGGGAATAGTAATGGTGCCATGACAGGTCCTCTTATGGGGTATAGGAATGGCGCCATGACAGGTCCTCTTATGGAGAATAGTAATGGCTCCGTGACAGGTCCTCTTATGGGGAATAGTAATGGATCCATAACAGGTCCTCTTATGGGGTATAGGAATGGCGCCATGACAGGTCCTTTTAAGAGGAATAGTAATCTTGCCATGACAGGTCCTCTTATGGGGTTTAGGAATGGCTCCATGACAGGTCCTCTTATAGGGAATAGTAATGACGCCATGACAAGTCCTCTTATGGGGAATAGTAATGGCTCCATGACAGGACCTTTTATGGGGAATAGTAATGGTGCCATGACAGGTCCTCTTATGGGGTATAGGAATGGCGCTATGACAGGATCTCTTATGGGTAATAGTAATGGCTCCATGACAGGTCCTCTTATGGGGAATAGTAATGGTGCCAAAACAGGTCCTGTTATGTGGTATAGGAATGGCGCCATGACAGGTCCTCTTCTGGGGAATAGTAATGGCTCCATGACAGGTCCTCTTATGGGGAATAGTAATGGTGCCATGACAGGTCCTTTTATGGGGAATAGTAATGGCACCATGACAGGTCCTCTTATGGGGTATAGGAATGGCGCCATGACAGGTCCTCTTATGGGGAATAGTAATGGCTCCATGACAGGTCCTCTTATGGGGAATAGTAATAGTGCCATGACAGGTCCTCTTATAGGGTTTAGGAATGGCTCCATGACAGGTCCTCTCATGGGGAATAGTAATGGTGCCATAACAGGTCCTCTTATAGGGTATAGGAATGGCGCCATGACAGGTCCTCTTATGGGGTTTAGGAATGGCGCCATGATAGGTCCTCTTATAGGGAATAGTAATGGCGCCATAATAGGTCCTTTTATGGGGAACAGTAATGGTGCCATGAAAGATCCTCTTGTGAGGAATTGTAATGATGCCATGACAGGTCCTCTTATGGGGAATAGTAATGGCTCCATGACAGGACCTCTTATGGGGAATAGTAATGGTGCCATGACAGGTCCTCTTATGGGGTATAGGAATGGCGCCATGACAGGTCCTCTTATAGGGAATAGTAATGGCGCCATAATAGGTCCTTTTATGGGGAATAGTAATGGTGCCATGACATATCCTCTTGTGAGGAATAGTAATGGTGCCATGACAGGTCCTCTTATGGGAAATAGTAATGGCTCCATGACAGGACCTCTTATGGGGAATAGTAATGGTGCCATAACATGTCCTCTTATGTGGTATAGGAATGGCGCCATGACAGGTCCTCTTATGGGGAATAGTAATGGCTCCATGACAGGTCCTCTTATGGGGAATAGTAATGGTGCCATGACAAGTGCTCTTATAGGGTTTAGGAATGGCTCCATGATAGGTCCTCTTATGGGGAATAGTAATGGTGCCATAACAGGTCCTCTTACGGGGTATAGGAATGGCGCCATGACAGGTCCTCTTGTGAGGAATAGTAATGGTGCCATGACAAGTCCTCTTATGGAGAATAGTAATGGTGCCATGACAGGTCCTCTTATAGGGAATAGTAATGGTGCCATGACAGGTCCTCTTGTGAGGAATAGTAATGGTGCCATGACAGATCCTCTTATGGGAAATAGTAATGGGTCCATGACAGGTCCTCTTATGAGGAATAGTAATAGCAGCATGACAGGTCCTCTTATGGGGAATAGTAACGGCTCCATGACAGGTCCTCTTATGGGGAATAGTAATAGCACCATGACAGGTCCTCTTATGGGGAGTATTAATGGCACCATGACAGGTCCTCTTATGGGGTATAGGAATGGTGCCATGACAGGTCCTCTTATGGGGATTAGTAACGGCTCCATGACAGGTCCTCTTATGAGGAATAGTAATGCCACCATGACAGGTCCTCTTATGAGTTATAGTAATGGTGCCATGACAGGTCATCTTATGGGGAATAGTAATAGCACCATGACAGGTTCTCTTATGGAGAATAGTAATGGCTCCATGACAGGTCCTCTTATGGGAAAAAGAAATGGCTCCATGACAGGTCCTCTTATGGGGAATAGTAATGGCTCCATGACAGGTCCTCTTATGAGTTATAGTAATGGTGCCATGACAGGTCCTCTTATGGGGTATAGTAATGGCTCTATGACAGGTCCTCTTATGGGAAATAATAATGGCTCCATGACAGGTCCTCTTATGGGGAATAGTAATGGCTCCATGACAGGTCCTCTTATGGGGAATAGTAATGGCGCCATGACAGGTCCTCTTATGGGGGAATAGTAATAGCACCATGACAGGTCCTCTTATGAGGAATAGTAATGGCGCCATGACAGGTCCTGTTAAGGGAAATAGTAATGGCTCCATGACAGGTCCTCTTATGGGGAATAGTAATGGCGCCATGACAGGTCCTCTTATGGGGAATAGTAATAGCTCCATAACAGGTCCTCTTATGGGGAATAGTAATGGTGCCATGACAGGTCCTCTTATGGGGTATAGGAATAGAGCCATCACAGGTCCTCTTATGGGGAATAGTAATGGTGCCATGACAGGTCCTCTTATGGGGTATAGGAATGGCACCATGGCAGGTCCTCTTATGGGGAATAGTAATGGTGCCATGACAGGTCCTCTTGTGAGGAATAGTAATGGTGCCATGACAGGTCCTCTTATGGGGTATAGGAATGGCGCCATGACAGGTCCTCTTATGGGGAATAGTAATGGCTCCATGACAGGTCCTCTTATGGGGAAAAGTAATGGTGCCCTGACAGGTCCTCTTATGGGGTATAGGAATAGAGCCATCACAGGTCCTCTTATGGGAAATAGTAATGGCTCCATGACAGGTCCTCTTATGGGGAATAGTAATGGTGCCATGACAGGTCCTCTTGTGAGGAATAGTAATGGCGCCATGACAGGTCCTCTTATGGGGAATAGTAATGGCTCCATGACAGGTCCTCTTATGGGGAATAGTAATGGTGCCACGACAGGTCCTCTTATGGGGAATAGTAATGGCTCCATGACAGGTCCTCTTATGGTGAATAGTAATGGTGCCATAACAGGTCCTCTTATGGGGAATAGTAATGGCTCCATGACAGGTCCTCTTATGGGGAATAGTAATGGTGCCATGACAGGTCCTCTTATGGGGTTTAGGAATGGCGCCATGACAGATCCTCTTATTGGGAATAGGAATGGCGCCATGACAGGTCCTCTTATGGGGAATAGTAATGGTGCCATGACAGATCCTCTTGTGAGGAATAGTAATGGTGCCATGACAGGTCCTCTTATGGGGTATAGGAATGGTGCCATGACAGGTCCTCTTATGGGGAATAGTAATAGCTCCATGACAGGTCCTCTTATGGGGAATAGTAATGGTGCCATGACAGGTCCTCTTATGGGGTATAGGAATAGCTCCATGACAGGTCCTCTTATGGGAAATAGTAATGGCTCCATGACGTGTCCTCTTATGGGTAATAGTAATGGCGCCATGACAGGTCCTCTCATGGGGAATAGTAATGGCTCCATAACAGGTACTCTTATGGGGAATAATAATAGCACGATGACAGGTCCTCTTATGAGGAGTAGTACTAGCACCATGACAGGTCCTCTTATGGGTTTAGGAATGGCGCCATGACAGGTCCTCTTATGGGGAATAGTAATGGCGCCATGACAGGTCCTCTTATGCGGAATAGTAATGGTGCCATGACAGATCCTCGTATGGGAAATAGTAATGGCTCCATGACAGGTCCTCTTATGAGGAATAGTAATAGCAGCATGACAGGTCCTCTTATGGGGAATAGTAACGGCTCCATGACAGGTCTTCTTATGGGGAATAGTAATAGCACCATGACAGGTCCTCTTATGGGGAGTATTAATGGCACCATGACAGGTCCTCTTATGGGGTATAGGAATGGTGCCATGACAGGTCCTCTTATGGGAAATAGTAATGGCTCCATGACGTGTCCTCTTATGGGTAATAGTAATGGCGCCATGACAGGTCCTCTCATGGGGAATAGTAATGGCTCCATAACAGGTATGGGGAATAATAATAGCACGATGACAGGTCCTCTTATGAGGAGTAGTACTAGCACCATGACAGGTCCTCTTATGGGGTTTAGGAATGGCGCCATGACAGGTCCTCTTATGGGGAATAGTAATGCGCCATGACAGGTCCTCTTATGGAGAATAGTAATGGTGCCATGACAGGTCCTCTTATGAGGAATAGTAATGCCACCATGACAGGTCCTCTTATGAGTTATAGTAATGGTGCCATGACAGGTCCTCTTATGGGGAATAGTAATAACACCATGACAGGTCCTCTTATGAGGAATACTAATGGCACCATGACAGGTCCTCTTATGAGGAATACTAATGGCACCATGACAGGTCCTCTTATGAGGTATAGTATTGGCGCCATGACAAGTCCTCTTATGTGGAGTAGCAATAGCACCATGACAGGTCCTCTTATGGGGAGTAGTAATGGCACTATGACAGGTCCTCTTAAGGGGTATAGGAATGGCACCATGACAGGTCCTTTTATGGGGAATAGTAATGGCACCATGACAGGTCCTCGTATGGGGAGTAGTAATGGAACCATGACAGGTCCTCTTATGGGGCATAGGAATGGCGCCATGACAGGTCCTCTTATGGGGAATAGTAATGGCTCTATGACAGGTCCTCTTATGGGGTATAGGAATAGCGCCATCACAGGTCCTCTTATGGGGAATAGTAATGGTGCCATCAGAGGTCCACTTATGGGGTATAGGAAAGGCACCATGACAGGTCCTCTTATGGGAAATAGTAATGGTGCCATGACAGGTCCTCTTATGGGGAATAGTAATGGTGCCATGACAGGTCCTCTTATGGGGTATAGGAATGGCGCCATGACAGGTCCTCTTATGGGGAATAGTAATGGCTCCGTGACAGGTCCTCTTATGGGGAATAGTAATGGATCCATAACAGGTCCTCTTATGGGGTATAGGAATGGCGCCATGACAGGTCCTCTTATGGGGAATAGTAATGGCTCCATGACAGGTCCTTTTAAGAGGAATAGTAATGGTGCCATGACAGGTCCTCTTATGGGGTTTAGGAATGGCTCCATGACAGGTTCTCTTATAGGGAATAGTAATGACGCCATAATAGGTCCTTTTATGGGGAATAGTAATGGTGCCATGACAGATCCTCTTGCGAGGAATAGTAATGGTGCCATGACAAGTCCTCTTATGGGGAATAGTAATGGCTCCATGACAGGACCTTTTATGGGGAATAGTAATGGTGCCATGACAGGTCCTCTTATGGGGTATAGGAATGGCGCTATGACAGGATCTCTTATGGGTAATAGTAATGGCTCCATGACAGGTCCTCTTATGGGGAATAGTAATGGTGCCAAAACAGGTCCTGTTATGTGGTATAGGAATGGCGCCATGACAGGTCCTCTTCTGGGGAATAGTAATGGCTCCATGACAGGTCCTCTTATGGGGAATAGTAATGTGCCATGACAGGTCCTTTTATGGGGAATAGTAATGGCACCATGACAGGTCCTCTTATTGGGTATAGGAATGGCGCCATGACAGGTCCTCTTATGGGGAATAGTAATGGCTCCATGACAGGTCCTCTTATGGGGAATAGTAATAGTGCCATGACAGGTCCTCTTATAGGGTTTAGGAATGGCTCCATGACAGGTCCTCTCATGGGGAATAGTAATGGTGCCATAACAGGTCCTCTTATGGGGTATAGGAATGGCGCCATGACAGGTCCTCTTATGGGGTTTAGGAATGGCGCCATGATAGGTCCTCTTATAGGGAATAGTAATGGCGCCATGAAAGATCCTCTTGTGAGGAATTGTAATGATGCCATGACAGGTACTCTTATGGGGAATAGTAATGGCTCCATGACAGGACCTCTTATGGGGAATAGTAATGGTGCCATGACAGGTCCTCTTATGGGGAATAGTAATGGCGCCATAATAGGTCCTTTTATGGGGAATAGTAATGGTGCCATGACATATCCTCTTGTGAGGAATAGTAATGGTGCCATGACAGGTCCTCTTATGGGAAATAGTAATGGCTCCATGACAGGTCCTCTTATGGGGAATAGTATCGGTGCCATAACAGGTCCTCTTATGTGGTATAGGAATGGCGCCATGACAGGTCCTCTTATGGGGAATAGTAATGGCTCCATGACAGGTCCTCTTATGGGGAATAGTAATGGTGCCATGACAAGTGCTCTTATAGGGTTTAGGAATGGCTCCATGATAGGTCCTCTTATGGGGAATAGTAATGGTGCCATAACAGGTCCTCTTACGGGGTATAGGAATGGCGCCATGACAGGTCCTCTTATGGGGTATAGGAAAGGCGCCATCACAGGTCCTCTTATGGGGTATAGGAAAGGCGCCATGACAGATCCTCTTATGGGGAATAGTAATGGTGCCATGACAGGTCCTCTTATGGGGAATAGTAATGGCTTCATGACAGGTCCTCTTATAGGGAATAGTAATGGTGCCATGTCAGGTCCTCTTATGGGGAATAGTAATGGCTACATGACAGGTCCTCTTATGGGGAATAGTAATGGTGCCATGACAGGTCCTCTTATGGGAAATAGTAATGGTGCCATCACAGGTCCTCTTATGAGGAATAGTAATGGTGCCATCACAGGTCCTCTTATGGGGTATAGGAAAGGCGCCATCACAGGTCCTCTTATGGGGTATAGGAAAGGCGCCATGACAGATCCTCTTATGGGGAATAGTAATGGTGCCATGACAGGTCCTCTTATGGGGAATAGTAATGGCTTCATGACAGGTCCTCTTATGGGAAATAGTAATGGTGCCATGACAGGTCCTCTTATGGGGAATAGTAATGGCCCCATGACAGGTCCTCTTATGGGGAATAGTAATGGTGCCAAAACAGGTCCTCTTGTGTGGTATAGGAATGGCCCCATAACAGGTCTTCTTATGGGGAATAGTAATGGCTCCATGACAGGTCCTCTTATGGGGAATAGTAATGGTGCCATGACAGGTCCTCTTATAGGGTTAAGGAATGGCTCCATGACAGGTCCTCTTATGGGGAATAGTAATGGTGCTATAACAGGTCCTCTTATGGGGTATAGGAATGGCGCCATGACAGGTCCTCTTATGGGGTTTAGGAATGGCACCATGACAGGTCCTCTTATAGAGAATAGTAATGGCGCCATAATAGGTCCTTTAATGGGGAATAGTAATGGTGCCATGAAAGATCCTCTTGTGAGGAATAGTAATGGTGCCATGACAGGTACTCTTATGGGGAATAGTAATGGCTCCATGACAGGACCTCTTATGGGAATAGTAATGGTGCCATGACAGGTCCTCTTATGGGGTATAGGAATGGCGCCATGACAGGTCCTCTTATGGGGAATAGTAATGGCTCCATGACAGGTCCTCTTATGGGGAATAGTAATGGTGCCAAAACAGGTCCTCTTATGTGGTATAGGAATGGCACCATGACAGGTCCTCTTATGTTGAATAGTAATGGTGCCATGACAGGTCCTCTTATGGGGAATAGTAATGGTGCCATGACAGGTCCTCTTATGGCAGTGGTTCTCAACTCAGGTCCTCAGGACCCACTAACAGGCCAGAATTTAAGTATTACCTTGGGGAGATGCAGACTAGAATACTGCAATCACTGAGCAGCAAATTATATCACCTGTGATGGATTTCAGTTATCCTGCAAACCTGACCTGTTAGTGGGTCCCGAGGACAGGAGTTGAGAACCACTGTCTTATGGGGAATAGTAATGGCTCCATGACAGGTCCTCTTATGGGGAATAGAAATAGTGCCATGACAGGTCCTCTTATGGGGAATAGTAATGGTTCCATGACAGGTCCTCTTATGGGGAATAGTAATGTTGCCAAAACAGGTCCTCTTATGTGGTATAGGAATGGCGCCATGACAGGTCCTCTTATGGGGAATAGTAATGGCTCCATGACAGGTCCTATTATGGGGAATAGTAATGGTGCCATGACAGGTCCTCTTATGGGGAATAGTAATGTTGCCAAAACAGGTCCTCTTATGTGGTATAGGAATGGCGCCATGATAGGTCCTCTTATGGGGAATAGTAATGGTGCCATGACAGGTCCTCTTATGGGGAACAGTAATGGCTCCGTGACAGGTCCTCTTATGAGGAATAGTAATGGTGCCATGACAGGTCCTCTTATGGGGTATAGGAAAGGCGTCATGACTGGTTCTCTTATGGTGAATAGTAATGGTGCCATGACAGGTTCTCTTATGGGGAATAGTAATGGTGCCATGACAGGTCCTCTTATGGGGAATAGTAATGGTGCCATGACAGGTCCTCTTATGGGGAATAGTAATGGTACCATGACAGGTCCTCTTATGGGGAATAGTAATGGCGCCATGACAGGTCCTCTTATGGGGAGTAGTAATGGTGCCATGACAGGTCCTCTTATGGGGAGTAGTAATGGTGCCATGACAGGTCCTCTTATGGGGTATAGGAATGGCGCCATGACAGATCCCACGAAGGATTAATGAAAGTAAAGATTGGTCAATCGATTGCAGGAAGATTCAGTTGATTAATCGCAGGAAGGATTGGTAGGTCAATCGCAGGAAAGATCTTTCGATCGATCACAGGAAGGATCGGGCAGTCAATCACAGGAAGGATCAAAGTAAGGAAGGATCGGTCAATCGATTACAGGAAGATTCAGTCGATTCATCACAGGAAGGATCAGTCGGTTGATTGGAGGAAGGATCAGTCAATTGATCGCAGGAAAGATCAAATTAAGGAAGGATCGGTTGATCAATTGCAGGAAAGATTGGTTCAATAATCGGAGGAAGATTTTGTTAATTTATCGCAGGAAGGATTGGTCGGTTGATCGCAGAAAGATGTCAATCGATCACAGGAAGGATCGGTCAGGCGATCGCAGGAAAGATCAAAGTAAGGAAAGATCGGCGATCGATCATAGGAAGATTCAGTCGATTCATCGTAGGGAGGATGAGTTGGTTGATCACAGGAAGGACCAAGGTAAGGAAGGAACGGTCGATTTATTGCACGGAGGATTGGTCGGTCACTCACAGGAAGGATCAGTCAGTCGATCGCAGAAAGGACCGATCAGTCAATAGCAGGAAGGATCAGTCAGTCGATCTCAGGAAGGATCGGTCAGTTGATCCCAGGAAGGATCAGATGGTCGATCTCAGGAAGGAACGGCTGGTCGACCACAGGAAGGATCAAAGTAAGGAAGGATTGATCGCAGGAAGATTTAGTGAATTAGTCGCAGAAAGGATCAGTCGGTCGATCCCAGGAAGGATCGGTCAGTCGATCCCAGGAAGGATCGGTCAGTCGATCCCAGGAAGGATGGGTCAGTTGATCCAGGAAGGATCAGATGGTCGATCTCAGGAAGGAACAGTCAGTTGATCCCAGGAAGGATCAGATGGTCGATCGCAGGAAGGATCGGTCGGTCGATCTCAGGAAGGAACGGTTGGTCGACCACAGGAAGGATCAAAGTAAGGATAGATTGATCGTAGGAAGATTCAATGAATTAATCGCAGAAAGGATCGGTCGCAAATGTCAGCCTCTGTCAGGCTGGGTTCAGAAGTGGGCGGCTGCAGTTTGTAGTCCGGTGAGATCCGGTGCGTTCCTGTTCACCGGTTCAGGGGTGATTAAGGTGCAAAATTTTGCCTAAATTTGCACCTGAGCCGGACCCAAAAACGCACAGGACCCTTTTTCAAACCGCACCGCGGCCGCCCCAGACCTGTGTGAACCGGCTTCATTGAGAGCCGGTCACATTTACCTGTCATGGGAATTGGAGGAGGTTTAAATCGCATCCAATTTGCATTTATATGTGAAGCCAGTCTAACTCTAAGCTGGCGACCTGTAAAGGCTTTTATATCATCACTAATGGGGATCTTTAGGTACCGTAGTTTGGCGCCGTTCCGCAGGCGGACGCAATTTTAAAGCGTGATATGTTAGGTATCTATTTACTCAGCATAACATCATCTTTTATATTTTACCAAAAATCAGGTTATACAGTATGTTGTGTTTGTGTGCAAAATTTGTGAAAGTGTATTCTGCATTTGAAACACTGTTGAGCAAAACAAACCACGTAACATAAAAAAATTGTAACACCCACCATTTTATTCTGTAGTGCTACCACGAAATATAAAATGTGTATATATAATATTTGGGGGTTCTGAGTCATTTTCGAGAAAAAAAATACAGATTGTTACATGTAGGAGGGAAACGTCAGAATGGGGGTGGGAAGGGTTGAAACTGGTTAACAAAGAGGGGAGGGGGTAGCCTCAGGGACGTTCCAGGAGTAGAGGAGAGGAGAACAGCACTCACGCACATCTAGTAAGTTTACAGAGAGGAAGACGAGAACAGACAGGTAATATACAGCACAGACATGGCTATATCTTGTGCCTTAAAGAGACAGGAGCATATTGGTTTTTTTTAGGGTTACAAACACTTTAAGTTATTGTATTTGTCATGGCTTTCCTTGTTTTATTGCTTTTATCTTCCTCTGAGTAAACAATCTCCAGGACATCAAACCCCCTGCTGTCTATGGATTGTGTAATGGGGTCTGTTTGGGGTATTTGCTTTCTTCTCTTCCATTTGTAAGTACAGAAATTTGCTTCAGAAATAACTTTCTATCTATTTCTGTGTTTGCTGTCATCGGTCAGACGGGATGGTCCTACCTTGTGTGGCTGTCGGTGTGTCAGCAGGATGGTCCTACTTTGTGTGGTTGTCGTCTGTCAGCAGGATGGTCCTACCTTGTGTGGTTGTCGTCTGTCAGCAGGATGGTCCTACCTTGTGTGGTTGTCATCTGTCAGACGGGATGGTCCTACCTTGTGTGGCTGTCATCTGTCAGCAGGATGGTCCTACCTTGTGTGGCTGTCATCTGTCAGCAGGATGGTCCTACCTTGTGTGGCTGTCGTCTGTCAGCAGGATGGTCCTACTTTGTGTGGCTGTCATCTGTCAGATGGGATGTTCCTACCTTGTGTGGCTGTCATCTGTCAGCAGGATGGTCCTACCTTGTGTGGTTGTCATCTGTCAGACGGGATGGTCCTACCTTGTGTGGCTGTCGTCTGTCAGCAGGATGGTCCTACCTTGTGTGGCTGTCATCTGTCAGATAGGATGTTCCTACCTTGTGTGGCTGTCATCTGTCAGACAGGATGGTCCTACCTTGTGTGTCTTTCGGTGTGTCAGCAGGATGGTCTTACCTTGTGTGGCTGTCATCTGTCAGCAGGATGGTCCTACCTTGTGTGGCTGTCATCTGTCAGCAGGATGGTCCTACCTTGTGTGGCTGTCATCTGTCAGCAGGATGGTCCTACCTTGTGTGGCTGTCATCTGTCAGCAGGATGGTCCTACCTTGTGTGGCTGTCACCTGTCAGCAGGATGGTCCTACCTTGTGTGGCTGTCATCTGTCAGACAGGATGGTCCTACCTTGTGTGGCTGTCGGTGTGTCAGCAGGATGGTCTTACCTTGTGTGGCTGTCATCTGTCAGCAGGATGGTCCTACCTTGTGTGGCTGTCATCTGTCAGCAGGATGGTCCTACCTTGTGTGGCTGTCATCTGTCAGCAGGATGGTCCTACCTTGTGTGGCTGTCACCTGTCAGCAGGATGGTCCTACCTTGTGTGGCTGTCGGTGTGTCAGCAGGATGGTCTTACCTTGTGTGGCTGTCATCTGTCAGCAGGATGGTCCTACCTTGTGTGGCTGTCATCTGTCAGCAGGATGGTCCTACCTTGTGTGGCTGTCATCTGTCAGCAGGATGGTCCTACCTTGTGTGGCTGTCACCTGTCAGCAGGATGGTCCTACCTTGTGTGGCTGTTTGCTGGAATCCTTCAGCCTTAGCTGCTCTCTGATGATGGATATTTGTCTGCTGGAGGGTCTGCTTATTTTTGCACTTTTTTCTCTTTATTCTGCTGTTTTTTGTTGAATTATTTCTTCTTGTTCATCTCTGTCCTGTGTGTAGTCTCAGGTATCCTGCTGTGTCTTTCTATTGTACTCATTAGAAGGTATAAAGTGATGAAGACTCAGGAGCTCCTCTCAGTGCTGGAAGTTCTCCCTCTCTCTCTCTTTATTTATCTCTCTTTCTCTCTCTCTCTCTCTCTCTCTATTTCTCTCTCTCTCTCTCTCTCTCTCTCTCTCTCTCTCTCTCTCTCTCTCTCTCTCTCTCTCTCTCTCTCTCTCTCTCTCTCTCTCTCTCTCTCTCTCTCTCTCTCTCTCTCTCTCTCTCTCTCTCTCTCTCTCTCTCTCTCTCTCTCTCTTTCTTTCCCTCTCTTTCTCTCTCTCTTTCTCTCTCTCTTACTCTGCTAAAACCTGGAGAATTGCACATGGAAATAATGTTTAGAGGATGATATAATTGCCTAAATGGTACTGAAATATGTGGTATATTATTTAAAGATATTCTGCTTTTAAAACTGTGTGAAAAAGTGATTTCTACGCTGAAATATCTTTAAAAGTGAAAGTGAAGTGAAAAATTCCCCGTTTTGGACAACTACATGCCAACACAACTGGGCATGCTCAGACCTGCAAATAACTCTCATTTTAACTCTTTTTTTTTTTAATGAAAATCTGCTCTATTCCAGTCCAAATGAAGTATTAGGCATTGATTCTAATGGAACAATTGTAACTTTCACCCAAAAAAACCTTTTAATGTTGAGATGAAATGTATCTTTCTGAAATAAAGATACATTTGTGAAATAAATTTTCCTTTGCAACATTGTTGTTTGATTTTAAGAATACTAGAATGTGGAATGTTTTGATGTTTTGGTAAAATATATTTTTCTCTGTCACTTTCACTTGTTACTCTTCATCTCACAACCATCTTTACCCCAAACTCACACAGGTGTCTTTACAATCCACAAACAATACAATTGCTGATGCAAATTTAAAATGAATCACAATTTTTTGTGCTTTTTATTATTTCCAAATATTCATAATTTGAGCCCAAAAAATGTGATATGTACCAACATCAGAAAGCAAAATGTAACTCCCACAAATGTGAGGGTAATGTTCTACTCTCACCCACAAAAAACACCAAATATCACAGAATAAATCAAGAAGAATAACTCTTGAGTAATGTAATTCCATCACCTGTATGTCCATAGAAATGTAGTATTTATGTGTTTTTATGTGTATTTATGTGTAGGAGGCACTCACATGTGGCAGCTCTGTGGCTTAGAGGTTAGATCTTCTGCTTAGTATCTATGAGTGTCTGGGGTTCAAATCCCAACCATGTTACTTCATGTAGAGAAGTTGTTTCATCTTGCAGGTCCTATATCTATGTCTAAATGTAGTATTTATGTGCAGGAGGGTTCCACCACCACTGTAAGTCTTTTCAAGATACCCTATTTAGCCAAAAGTATTGGGACGCCTGCCTTTACACACACATGAACTTTAATGGCAGCCCAGTCTTAGTCCGTAGGGTTAAAATTTCATTTGGCCCACCCTTTGCAGCTAGAACAGCTTCTGGGACGGCTGTCCACAAGGTTAAGTGTGCCTATGGGAATGTTTGATCATTCTTCCAGAAGTGCATTTGTGAGGTCAGGCACTGATGTTGGATGAGAAGGCCTGGCTCGCAGTCTCTACTCTAATTCAGCCAAAGGGTGTTCTATCAGGTTGAGGCCAGGACTCTGTGCAGGCCAGTCAAGTTTCTCCACCCCAAACTTGCTCATCCATGTCTTTATGGACATTGCTTTGTGCACTGGTGTGCAGTCATGTTGGAACAGGAAGGGGCTTTCCCCAAACTGTTCCCACAAAGTTGGGAGCATGAAATTGTCCAAAATGTCTTGGTATGCTGACACCTTAAGAGTTCCCTTCACTGGAAATAAGAGGCCAAGCCCTACCCCTGAAAAACAACCCCCACACCATAATCCCCCCTCCACCAAATCATTTGGACCAGTGCACAAAGCAAGGTCCATAAAGACATGGATGAGGGAGTTTGGGGTGGAGGAACTTGACTGGCCTGGACAGAGCCCTGACCTCAACACAACAGAACACCTTGGGGATGAATTAGAGAGGAGACTGTAGGTCAGGCCTTCTCGTCCAACATCAGTGCCTGACCTCACAAATGCACTTGGAAGAATGGTCAAACATTCCCATAGACACACTCCTAAACCTTGTGGACAAGAAGAGTTGAAGCTGTTATAGCTGCAAAGGGTGGGCCAAATGAGTTTTGAACCCAATACTAATACTGGGATGCCATTACAGTTCATGTGCGTTTAAAGGCAGGCATCCCAATACTTAGGCCAATATACTGTATATATATTGCTTGTGACACTGAGCATGGCTATGGACTTAGGACTGGTTCACACCACAGAGATGCAGAGAACATGTGTGGGGCTGCCTGGTGGCTAAGTGGGTAGCAGTTCTGTCTAGCAGCACCTGGGATGTTGGTTCAATTCCCCAACGTGCTAATGCTTGTGTTGAAGTTTATATGTTCTCCCTGTGTGGGTTTCTCACCACAATCCAAAGACATGCTGGCATTTTATTTGTCTCCTGTCAAAATAGGTTCTAATGTAAGAAAGTTAATTTTGGACTTTATATTGGAAGCTCATTGCAGCCAGGGACTGATGTTAATGTTTGTTAGCACTAATCATGCCCAGGGACTCAGACATTTCAAATTTTAGGGTTTACACTGCACAGGTACATATGCTTAGAAAACTGTTGCTTTGTTTATGTGGATGCAAATGGACTTTGATCTTTGTCCTGTAGTGGGAGATTTTTATGCACATAGCCAAAGGCTAACACAGTTGTGAATACTATTATGTGTTCCTGCCCATCAGGTGCAATCACTTTAGACATACATGAAGAGATAGATTGAAAGATACTGGTGGGCGTGTACTTCTATTGGGCGTGTACTTCTATTGGGTGTGTCAGTGTGCTAACAATACAACCTCTCTTATATAAAGGCCTGCAGTAGAGGGTTCGTTTGACCTGAGAAGGTCAGGTTTTTGCTGTGATTTGTGGGGGAGAAGGAATGATATTGGGAGATTTGATGAAATTCTTGTGCATTTTTCAATTAAAAGTGGGTTTATGTGGCCATGCTGTCAATGTTGTCTGTGTATTGTTCCTGTCTGATCATGCAAACATGGTTTGGAAGCATCTGCTGACCTACTCTTTTTGATCTCGTTTAATCGTGTACACCAAAATGCAGCTTCCAGCAGAACATGGTCACCAATGTATGTATGTGTGGATTGTGGGCTGGTGGTGGGTGTTTTGAATAAGTCTTTTGTAATATTATGTTGGAATGCTTTGTAAGAATGACTGTTAAGTATGTTTCTTTAATCCTGCAGATAAAAATGTGATGTGTTGCCCGCTATACACTGAAATAAAAGCTGTGTCCACTCTGTTTTGTCAAATTTTAGATGTAAGCTCCTATGAGCAGGGCCCTTAAATCCCATTGCTAAATGTAGCACCATATATCCTGTCAATTTTTTTGAAGCTAGTAAATGAATGTAAATTTGTTTTCGTTTTTTCTGCTGGTAAAATAAAAGTACATTATTGAGCTTTGTTGTGGTGTTTTTTTTTCTTCTACTTTTTTCTCTTTAGTTTTTGTGGGGTGGTGGTTTTGGGAAAGTGCAATATCTCTTATATTTTATTTCAATATGTATTTGTGCACCAAAAACTAATCTATTCGCCCTGGTTCACATTGATGCTACTTTGAAATTGCGCTACTTCACTTAAAGTAGCACCATTTCAAAGTAGCAAGGTCAGCGTGATTTCAGGTGCTACTTGATAGATATCTGTGTGGCTTCATACACAAATGTCTATCAAAGTCGAACCTGAAATCGGCAAAAGTAGTGCAGGAACTACTTTAGCAAATTGGTGCGGTGCCACAAAAAATGTTGCATTGATTGGAACAGTGCCATTGCTGCCAATAGTCATGTGATTGATCTCTCAAATCGCATGACAAATCGCTCCAATGTAAACCTAGGCTTCTGCACACCTGCAAGTTAATGAATTAGGTGGAATCTTTATATATAACAGCTGTGGAGAATTGCAGGTAATGAATTCAGCTGGTGGATAGGCAGTGTTGTATGTGTCAGCTTTAGTTCATATTGGTGCGATTTGACATGTCAAAGCGGTGGCAATTGCACTGCTTTAATTGGTGCGACTTTGGGGTGCAATTTGTATTGATATCAGTGCAGAAACCTGCTCAGATGTCTCTGAAATTCCCCCTGCAGTCAGGACTGACATGCGGGAATGAAAGTGTGTGATTTCAGCTGAACGATTTCCTCCTGCTGCTAACTCAGGGACACCATTTCTTATTGAACGCCTTTAAATATCATAAGTAGAAATACAAATTTGCAGATAAACAAAAATAATAAAATTCTAATAGTGGTTGCAATTAAATATTCGCAGCAGAGATCAAAAGAGTGTAGTTTCGCCTTCTGACCCAGTAATAAGTCATTGTAATCACCCGGAAGTCCCTGTGCTGGTCAGGATCTCCATCTCCTAGGTGGACATGGCGAGGTCCCTCTTTAGCAAAGAGGAGGTGCTGCTCATTTTCTGGATAAGGGTATGATATGTACTTGTGCTTAATCAATGTGGGGGTGGATGTGGTAGTAAGATTTGGTGTGGGTGGGGTTTATTGATTTGTTTGGCATCCCCACACATTTGCTTCTGGCCCATGTGCACACATCACTTCCTGCATTTGTTCTGCTGATGTAAATGCAAGTATAAATGAGAGCTCCTTTCTATTAAAATATATATGACTTGTTTCACAGTTGGGGGGACTTTGGAACTCCGAGTTGCTTGACAAGTTGTACACCATGAGTCTCAATGATAACTAGGGATGGGCCGAACATCCCACCTGTTCGGTTCGCAGCAAAACATGCGAACATACAAAAAATTTGTTGCGCACACCATTAAAACAGCTTCCCGCCCGCCGTACGCCAAATGAAGTCCTCTGCTTTGAGCGGGGATATCTGAGTGATGCCTGTAGCTACAGACATCATCCAGATATCGTCTTTTAGAGCCAGTGAATCTGCACACCATAAGAATGATCATATCGGCTGTTCTGCCGCTTGATTGTTCTTACGGGAGGCGAGAGGGGACGTCCCCCTCTCCCGCCGCCCTCTGGTGCTTCTACCGACTCACCGCTACGATCGGTGAGTCATTCACAGGATCCACCAGCCCCGAATGTTTAGCATAGAGATTTCCAGCGGACCAGATGGTCGCCGGAGTCTCTATGATCGTTCGGAGGTCGGGCGTGATGTTATGACGTCACGCCCGGCTTCTGTATCAAAAAAAGGCGCCACTTCGGCTGGGAAGCAGAGATATTTTTTTTTTATTTCAGGCTTCTAAGCCTAGAGGTGAGATGTGGGGTCTTATTGACCCCACATCTCACTGTAAAGCGCAAATGTCAGGCTTATTCATATTACAAGGGGTGTTTACATTCCTTGTAATAGAAACAAAAGTGATCAAAAAAAAAATTTGGGAAAAAGTGTCAAGCTAAAATAAAAAAAGTAAAATTGACAATAAAAATATATATATTTTTTTTTAAAGCGCCCCTGTCCCCGTGAGCTCGCATGTAGAAGCGAACACTTACATAAGTCCCGCCCCTATATGAAAACGGTGTTCAAACCACACATGTGAGGTGTCGCCGCGAACGTTAGAGCGAGAGCAATAATTTTGGTCCTAGACTTCCTCTGTAACTCAAAAAATGTAACCAGTAAAAATTATTAGATCATCGCCTAAAGGGGATTTTTAAATATCAAAGTTTGGCGCCATTCAACGAGTGTGTGCAATTTTGAAGCGTGACATGTTGGGTATCTATTTACTCGGCGTAACTTCATATTTCACATTATGCAAAAACATTGGGCTAACTTTCTTGTTTGTTTTTTTTTAAGCCCAAAACTGTTTTTTTTCCCTAAAAAAACGCATTCGAAAAATTGCTGCGCAAATACCGTGCTAGATAAAAAGTTGCAATGACCGCCACTGTATTCTCTAGGGTCTCTCCTAAAACAAACATATATAATGTTTGGGGGTTCTATGTAATTTTCTAGCAAAAAAATTATGATTTTACATGTAGGAGAGAAATGTCAGAATTGCCCTGGTAGGCAAGTGGTTAAAGTCTATGGGACACGAACATGAATAATGAAAAGTGCTAATTTTAAAGGTTAATATGCAAGTTATTGTCATAAAAAGTGTTTGGGGACCCGGGTCCTGCCCCAGGGGATATGTATCAATGCAAAAAAGTTTTAAAAATGGCTGTTTTTTTCGGGAGCAGTGATTTTAATAATGCTTAAAGTGAAACAATAAAAGTGTAATATTCCTTTAAATTTCGTACCTGGGGGGTGTCTATAGTATGCCTGTAAAGGGGCTCATTTTTCCCGTGTTTAGAACAGTCTGACAGCAAAATGACATTTCAAAGGAAAAAAGTCATTTAAAACTACTCGTGGCTAATAATGAATTGCCGGTCCGACAATACACATAAAAGTTCATTGATAAAAACGGCATGGGAATTCCCCACAGGGGAACCCCGAACCAAAATTTTTTAAAACATGGTGTGGGGGTTCCCCTAAATTCCATACCAGGCCTTCAGGTCTGGTATGGATATTAAGGGGTACCCCGGCCAAAATTAAAAGAAAATGGCGTGGGTCCCCCTCAAAATCTATACCAGACCCTTCAGGTGTGGTAGGGATTTTAAGGGGAACCCCGCTCCAAAATTTAAAAAAAAATGGAGTGGGGTCCCCCCAAAAATCTATACCAGACCCTTATCCGAGCAAGCAACCTGGCAGGCCGCAGGCCGCATTTTAATTATTATTATTATTTTTTTTATTAGTAATGGCGACGATCTGCTATTTTTATCAGGACTGCAACATTGCGACGGACAAATCGGACACTTTTGACACTTTTTTGGGACTAGTAACATTTATACAGTGATCAGAGCTACAAATAGCCACTGTTTATTGTGTAAATGTCACTGGCGGGGAAGGGGTTAAACATTAGGGGGTGATCAAGGGGTTAAGTGTGTTCCCTGGAGGTGTTCTAGCTGTAGGGGGGATGGGCTCACTAGAACATGACAGATCACTGGGAGAAGTAGATCCCTGTCATGTTGCTAGGCAGAACAGGGAAATGCATTGTTTACATACGGTAGGCACCTCCCCGTTCTGCCTCTCCTCACCGCAGTCGCGGGCCGCCGGCAAACATCGAGTTTGTGGTACCCCCCGGTATGCACCCGCTAGGCGGCAAATTAAAATGGACGTACATGTATGCCCTTTTGCCTGCCTGTGCCATTCTGCCGACATGAATCAGTGTGCGGCGTTCGGAGAGTGGTTAAAAGGTGCTGTATGGTGCCCATAGAGAGGGTATTGGGGGGTCTACCGCCCCTCTGCGTGTGGCAATGCAATTTTCTATGGTGTCTCCAGGTACTGCGGGTCTTCTATCCGGAGGGGCTAGGAGGGACCCATTTGTGTTCCATAGGCTCTGCCTTTCCAGACGCCTCCGGTGTTCTCCAAATTCCTCCAAATATCCAGCCGGGGTATACTGCCTCCCGGCATAAGTCCTCCCTCCGACGGCTCAGGTGAGTCCTGTCACTCTCCGCTGAACACCCCCGAGTCACACAGGGGGTCGCTGAACACCCCCGAGTCACACAGGGGGGTCGCTGAACACCCCTGAGTCACACAGGGGGGTCGCTGAACACCCCCGAGTCACACAGGGGGGTCGCTGAACACCCCGAGTCACACAGGGGGTCCCTGAACACCCTGGAGTCGCACAGGGGGTCGCTGAACACCCCCGAGTCACACAGGGGGGTCGCTGAACACCCCCGAGTCACACAGGGGGGTCGCTGAACACCCCAAGTCACACAGGGGGTCCCTGAACACCCCCGAGTCGCACAGGGGGTCCCTAAACACCCCGGAGTCACACAGGGGGTCGCTGAACACCCCCGAGGGCACAGGGGGGTTGCTGAACACCCCCGAGTCCCACAGGGGGGTCCCTGAACCCCCCCAGAGTCACACAGGGGGTCGCTGAACACCCCCGAGTGCATAGGGGGGTCGCTGAACACCCCTGAGTCGCACAGGGGGATCCCTGAACACCCTGGAGTCGCGCAGGGGGTCGCTGAACACCCCTGAGTCGCACAGGGGGGTCGCTGAACACCCCCGAGTCACACAGGGGGATCCCTGAACACCCCCGAGCCGCACAGGGGGGTCGCTGAACACCCCAGAGTCTCACAGGGGGTCCCTGAACACCACGGAGTCGTACAGGGCTTGGCCGACACGAGCCTCCATCCTCCGAGTCTCCAGCTACCTCGGTCCGTCTCACTTCAGCTATGCCCGGGGCCTGCGGCTCTTGGCTTGGGGGGGTGACACCTTCTCAGCTGCTCCTCTCACCTCCTCTGCTCCGTCCCTGCCAGACCCTCCGCTGGGACTCCTTGCCCAACCAACTGCAGACATCGGACCAGGGATCTCCTAGCGCCGTGCACTCAACAGGTAGGAGATAGAGGTGTGGGGTTTATGGGGGATAGCAGTCAGGCAGGGTCCTTTTGATCACTTTCTACATGGTGTGGATGGGAGATCCCCGGAGCTCCTTATATGAGCTCCTCACTGGAGCCATAGTCAGGCTCCTCCCCCAATAATCTAAATGATTCTGATCTAAATTAAATTGATTTTAGACAGAGCGCTCCTCTTCACTAATAAGAAGGGTCCCCAATTCAATCACGCCATGTGTACTTAGATTACATTTTTTTCAATAATGTGAAAAAGTTCAAAGAAAAAAAAAATTGTGTGTGTGTGTGTGTGGGGGGGGGGGGGGGGAGGGGTGTTTATGAAATGGTGGAATGTGAGATTTTTCTCCAGGTCTAATTGCTGCTATTCAGAGGGATACACAGAAGACAGACTCAGGTATTTGTATTTGTTACATTATAAAATACATTTAAAGTTTTGTAATGCAAAGATAACTACATATATACTTTACACATATATACTTTTCATATGTGACTGGAGTCTAAGAGGTTCATTACGACATGCACAGGGTGTCTGGGCTCCGGCCCTTATGTCTATATAACAATGATATTCAATGTAATGTGCTTATTGGTGACACCCTCTTACATTTCGTTTTCAGTTGGCTTGAAGCTGCTGGTTTTCATATATGGAAATCATATTTTTGAAGATCACCAAATCTGTACTGAGATTATCTCCAACTGCCATCTCCTCCAACTAAGATAAAGGACCCGACCCGTCATCTACAGAGAGAAGACTCTTCATCACTTCTTAGTTTTCACTGTGCAGAGATGGAGCTCCGTCTGCCTCTCATCCTCCTGTGTGTGTCCTCCTCACTCTCCATAGAGGACAATGAGATGGAGGGTGAGTACCCCCATTTCAGTATTGTAGGGTGATATCATGTATTGTGTGTCCTCCTCACTCTCCATAGAGGACAATGAGATGGAGGGTGAGTACCCCCATTTCAGTATTGTAGAGTGATATCATGTATTGTGTGTGTCCTCCTCACTCTCCATAGAGGACAATGAGATGGAGGGTGAGTACCCCCATTTCAGTATTGTAGAGTGATATCATGTATTGTGTGTGTCCTCCTCACTATCCATAGAGGACAATGAGATGGAGGGTGAGTACCCCCATTTCAGTATTGTAGAGTGATATCATGTATTGTGTGTGTCCTCCTCACTATCCATAGAGGACAATGAGATGGAGGGTGAGTACCCCCATTTCAGTATTGTAGAGTGATATCATGTATTGTGTGTGTCCTCCTCACTCTCCATAGAGGAGAATGAGATGGAGGGTGAGTACCCCTAATTCAGTATTGTAGAGTGATATCATGTATTGTGTGTGTCCTCCTCACTCTCTATAGAGGACAATGAGATGGAGGGTGAGTACCCCCATTTCAGTATTGTAGAGTGATATCATGTATTGTGTGTGTCCTCCTCACTATCCATAGAGGACAATGAGATGGAGGGTGAGTACCCCCATTTCAGTATTGTAGGGTGATATCATGTATTGTGTGTCCTCCTCACTCTCCATAGAGGACAATGAGATGGAGGGTGAGTACCCCCATTTCAGTATTGTAGGGTGATATCATGTATTGTGTGTGTCCTCCTCACTCTCCATAGAGGACAATGAGATGGAGGGTGAGTACCCCCATTTCAGTATTGTAGAGTGATATCATGTATTGTGTGTGTCCTCCTCACTCTCCATAGAGGACAATGAGATGGAGGGTGAGTACCCCATTTCAGTATTGTAGAGTGATATAATGTATTGTGTGTAGAGGACGGCTCTGTCCCTAGAAGGGTTCTGGGTCACCCTGAGAAGAGTGGTGTCAGGAGGAAGGGGTGACCTTCCATCACAGAGATTGTAGGGGAATGATCTGCCCCTGGAAGGTTTCTGGGTCCCTCTGGGCAGAGCGGTGTAAGAATGAAGGGGTAACCTTTCATTACAGAGATTGTAGGGGAATAATCTGCCTCTGGAGGGGTTTTGGGTCACCCTGAACAGAGAGGTGTCAGGAATAAGGGGTGACCTTCCATCACAGAGATTGTAGAGGAAAGATCTACCCCTGGAAGGGTTCTGGGTCATTCGGCTAGGGATAGTATGTAAAAATCTGTGTATTTTTACATCTATCTCTGAAATGTCTGACACCAACATAATTTTGATGTGAAAATCCTGAGATTATATCTGCTCCGCCTCTGCACTGCCCCCTCAGCCAATAGGAACCTGCTGTACACGCCCCCTTCCACAGCGCAGTTTTTTTTACACAGGAGCAGGAGATGCCGACTGCTGGAGGAGAGGGAGGCGGGGACAGCTTGCGGTGTGGGTGGGTCTGCTGACTGATAAAGTAAGCTGGCTGAGCTTTGCAAAATGGATTCTAGTCAGTGGATTACCCTGGTGAGTAGGGTGCCCACGTGTCCCAGATTGCCCGGGATGTTCCCACAATTAGCAGGTCTGTCCCAGGTCCCGGGCACCTTCATTCCGGGACAATACAGTGTCCCGGAATGAAACTGATGCAGCCTGTCAGCGATTCTGCATCTGCCAATGATGTCATCTGGCCCGGGCAGCCCCAGTGGTCTAGCGTGGGGGGGCAGCCAGTGCTCTCTCCCGAGTGCAACATTATTCCTGTTCTGCCATGATGACTGCTGTCCCAAGAGTGACCCAACTGTGCCAACTAGTGTTTCCTCCAGCCCCACCCACCGTACACTTTCAATGAGGCATATCCCGGGGCAAGGCACCCTCCCCCCCCCGCCAAGGGACTCCTGTGGTACAGCCTGTTTCCCATGATTCCTCAGGTGTGGGACTCCGGCGGCCGGTGTGTGTGTGAGGGGGAGGGGGCGGTGCTTAGTGCAGACGAGCATATGGTGTGGGATACCGAGGAATGGCTGGGGGAGTTCACTCATTCAATGGGTGATCATCATGGAGGCCCTGGAGACAGGTGAGCAAAATCCACCAATCTACCTGGATTGTACATGTGTGGGGGAGTAGTGGGCAGGTAGGTTAGTGTAGTGGGCAGGTAGGTCAGTGTAGTGGACAGGTAGTTCAGTGTAGTGGGTCAGGTAGGTCAATGTAGTGATCAGGTAGGTAGGTCAGTGTAGTGGACATGTATGTCAGTGTAGGGATCAGATTGGGCAGTATAGTGGACAGGTGAGGGAGTGTAATGGACAGGTAAGTTAGTGTAGTGGACAGGTGGAGGCAGTGTAGTGGACAGGTAAGTAAGTGTAGTGGACAGGTTGAGGCAGTGTAGTGGAAAGGGTGGGGCAGTGTAGTGGACAGGTTGGGGCAGTGTAGTGGACAGGTGGGGGCAGATTAGTGGACAAGTGGGGGCAGTGTAGTGGACAGGTAGGGGCAGTGTAGTGGACAGGTGGGGGGCAGTGTAGTGGACAGGTGGGGGAAGGGTAGTGGACATGTAGGGCAGTGTAGTGGACAGGTGGGGCAGAGTAGTGGACAGGTGGGGCAGAGTAGTGGACAGGTGGGGCAGCGTAGTGGACAAGTGGGGCAGTGTAGTGGACATGTAGGGCAGTGTAGTGGACAGGTGGGGGGCAGTGTAGTGGGACAGGTGGGGCAGTGTAGTGGACATGTAGGGCAGTGTAGTGGACATGTAGGGCAGTGTAGTGGACAGGTGGGGCAGTGTAGTGGACAGGTAGGGGCAGTGTAGTGGACAGGTGAGTTAGTGTAGTGGACAGGTTGGTTAGTGTAGTGGACAGGTTGGTTAGTGTAGTGGACAGGTGGGGGCAGTTTAGTGGATATGTAGGGCAGTGTAGTGGACAGGTGGGGTCAGTGTAGTGGACAGGTGGGTTAGTGTAGTGGACAGGCGCAGTCAGTGTAGTGGACAGCTGAGGTTAGTGTAGTGGACAGGTGGGTTAGTGTAGTGGACAGGTGGGTTAGTGTAGTGGACAGGTGGGGACAGTGTAGTGGACAGATAGGTTAGTGTAGTGGACAAGTAGAGGCAGTGTAGTGTACGGGTAAGTTAGTGTAGTGGACAGGTGGAGGCAGTGTAGTGAACAGGTAAGTTAGTATAGTGGACAGGTGGGGGCAGTGTAGTGGACAGGTAAGTTAGTGTAGTGGACAGGTGGGGCAGTGTAGTGGATGGGTAAGTTAGTGTAGTGGACAGGTAGGGCAGTGTAGTGGACAGGTTGGGGCAGTGTAGTGGACAGGTTGGGGCAGTTTAGTGGACAAGTGGGGGCCATGTAGTGGACAGGTTGGGGCAGTGTAGTGGACAGGTGGGGGCAGTTTAGTGGACAAGTGGGGGCAGTGTAGTGGACAGGTGGGGGCAATGTAGTGGACAGTTGGGGGCAGTGTAGTGGACAGTTGGGGGCAGTGTAGTGGACAGTTGGGGGCAGTGTAGTGGACAGGTGGGGGCAGTGTAGTGGACAGGTAGGACAGTGTAGTGGACAGGTGGGGCAGCGTAGTGAACAGGTGGGGCAGCGTAGTGGACAAGTGGGGCAGTGTAGTGGACAGGTGGGGGGCAGTGTAGTGGACAGGTTGTGGCAGTGTAGTGGACATGTAGGGCAATGTAGTGGACAGGTGGGGGCAGTGTAGTGGACAGGTAGGGGCAGTGTAGTGGACAGGTGAGTTAGTGTAGTGGACAGGTTCGTTAGTGTAGTGGACAGGTGGGGGCAGTTTAGTGGACAGGTGGGATAGTGTAGTGGACAGGTGGGGAAATGTAGTGGACAAGTGGGGGAGTGTAGTGGACAGGTAGGTTAGTGTAGTGGACAGGTGGGGGCAGTGTAGTTGACAGGTAGGTTAGTGTAGTGGAAAGGTGGGTTAGTGTAGTGGACAGGTGGGTTAATGTAGTGGACAGGTAAGGTTAGTGTAGTGGACAGGTGGGTTAGTGTCGTGGACAGGTGGGTTAGTGTAGTGGACAGGTGGGTTAGTGTGGGGGCAGTGAAGTGGACAGGTGGGGACAGTGTAGTGGACAGGTAGGTTAGTGTAGTGGACAGGTGGGGTAGTGTAGTGGGCAGGTGGATACAGTGTAGTGGGCAGGTGGGGGCAGTGTAGTGGACAGGTGGGATAGTGTAGTGGACAGGTGGGGGAGTGTAGTGGACAAGTGGGGGAGTGTGGTGGACAAGTGGGGGAGTGTAGTGGACAGGTGGGGGCAGTGTAGTGGACAGGTTGGGGCGGTGTAGTGTACAGGAGGGTTAGTGTAGTGGACAGGTAGGTTAGTGTAGTGGACAGGTGGGTTAGTGTAGTGGACAGGTGGGGGCAGTGTAGTGGACAGGTGGGGGCAGTGTAGTGGACAGATGTTGCAGTGTAGTGGACAGGTGGGTTAGTGTAGATGACAGGTGGGTTAGTGTAGTGGAGAGGTGGGTTAGTGTAGTGGACAGGTGGGTTAGTGTAGTGGACAGTTGTGGGCAGTGTAGTGGACAGGTAGGTTAGTGTAGTGGACAGATAGGTTAGTGTAGTGGACAGGTGGGGGCAGTGTAGTGGACAGGTAGGTTAGTGTAGTGGATAGGTAGGTTAGTGTAGTGGACAGGTGGGGGCAGTGTAGTGCACAGGTGGGGTCAGTGTAGTGGACAGGTGGGGTCAGTGTAGTGGACAGGTGGGGGCAGTGTAGTGGACAGGTGAGGTTAGTGTAGTGGACAGGTAGGTTAGTGTAGTGGACAGGTGGGGCAGTGTAGTGGACAGGTGGGATTAATGTAGTGGACAGGTAGGTTAGTGTAGTGGACAGGTGGGGGCAGTGTAGTGGACAGGTGGGGTCAGTATAGTGGACAGGTGGGGTCAGTGTAGTGGACAGGTGGGGGCAGTGTAGTGGACAGGTGGGGGCAGTGTAGTGGACAGGAGGGTTAGTGTAGTGGACAGGTGGGGTCAGTGTAGTGGACAGGTGGAGGCAGTGTAGTGGACAGGTGGGTTAGTGTAGTGGACAGGTGGGGTCAGTGTGGTGGACAGGTGGGGGCAGTGTAGTGGACAGGTGGGGGCAGTGTAGTGGACAGGTGGGTTAGTGTAGTGGACAGGTGGGGGCAGTGTAGTGGACAGGTGGGATTAATGTAGTGGACAGGTAGGTTAGTGTAGTGGACAGGTGGGGGCAGTGTAGTGGACAGGTGGGGTCAGTATAGTGGACAGGTGGGGTCAGTGTAGTGGACAGGTGGGGGCAGTGTAGTGGACAGGTGGGGGCAGTGTAGTGGACAGGTGGGTTAGTGTAGTGGACAGGTGGGGTCAGTGTAGTGGACAGGTGGAGGCAGTGTAGTGGACAGGTGGGTTAGTGTAGTGGACAGGTGGGGTCAGTGTAGTGGACAGGTGGGGTCAGTGTAGTGGACAGGTGGGGCAGTGTAGTGGACAGGTGGGGTCAGTGTAGTGGACAGGTGGGGTCAGTGTAGTGGACAGGTGGTCGCAGTGTAGTGGACAGGTTGTCGCAGTGTAGTGGACAGGTGGGGTCAGTGTAGTGGACAGGTGGTCGCAGTGTAGTGGACAGGTGGGGTCAGTGTAGTGGGCAGGTGGGGTCAGTGTAGTGGACAGGTGGGGTCAGTGTAGTGGACAGGTGGTCGCAGTGTGGTGGACAGGTGGGGTCAGTGTAGTGGACAGGTGGTCGCAGTGTAGTGGACAGGTCGGGTCAGTGTAGTGGACAGGTAGGTTAGTGTAGTGGACAGGTGGAGTCAGTGTAGTGGACAGGTAAGTTAGTGTAGTGGACAGGTGGGGCAGTGTAGTGGACAGGTGGGGGCAGTGTAGTGGACAGGTAGGGGCAGTGTAGTGGACAGGTAGGGGCAGTGTAGTGGACAGGTAGGTTAGTGTAGTGGACAGGTGGGGTTAGTGTAGTGGACAGGTGGGGTCAGTGTAGTGGACAGGTGGGCTTAGTGTAGTGGACAGGTGGGGTCAGTGTAGTGGACAGGTGGGGTCAGTGTAGTGGACAGGTGGGGTCAGTGTAGTGGACAGGTCAGTGTAGTGGACAGGTGGGGTCAGTGTAGTGGACAGGTGGGTTAGTGTAGTGGACAGGTAGGTTAGTGTAGTGGAAAGGTATGTTAGTGTAGTGGACAGGTGGGTTAGTGTAGTGGACAGGTGGGGTCAGTGTAGTGGACAGGTGGGGGCCATGTAGTGGACAGGTGGGCTCAGTGTAGTGGACAGTTGGGGTCAGTGTAGTGGACAGGTGGGGTCGGTGTAGTGGACAGGTAGGTCAGTGTAGTGGACAGGTAGGTCAGTGTAGGGGACAGGTGGGGGTTAATGTAGTGGACAGGTAGGTTAGTGCAGTGGACAGGTGGGGTCAGTGTAGTGGACAGGTGGGTCAGTGTAGTTGACAGGTAGGTTAGTGTAGTGGACAGGTGGGGGCAGTGTAGTGGACAGGTGGGGGTCAGTGTAGTGGACAGGTGGGGCAGTGTAGTGGACAAGTAGGTTAGTGTAGTGGACAGGTGGGGGCAGTGTAGTGGACGGGTGGGGGTCAGTGTAGTGGACAGGTGGGGGCAGTGTAGTGGACAGGTGGGGTCAGTGTAGTGGACAGGTAGGTCGGTGTATGTCCAATGTTTACTCCAGATCCCTCAGGTCATTTGTATTTCTTTTGTAGTGTAAAGTACAGGGTTTTTTTTATATGCAAGTTTATTGCCTTAGAAATGAAGAGCATTTGTTTCATGTATCTTAGCCTGACATTGAAAGTACAATGACACTTTTTGAAATAAAGTGGCCGCCTGTAACTGCAATGTTGAGCTCACATACATGAAACAAATGCTTTTTCTATCTAAGGCACTAAGTAGCATATAAACCCTGCTCCACTCTCAAGCACTGCGAGTGACATTTCTTAAATAGGTGAGGGGCGGGGCCACCCGGTGATGTCAAATGGTGGCACCACCCCCTTGTGACATCACTGACTGGTGCATGCTGGGGGGGGTGGGGGCTGTCCCTGAATGGCAGTTTGGAAATGTGGTCACCCTACTGGTGAGCAGAGAGGGAGGGAGGATGTGTTTCCTCTAGCAGAGCTCCTCCTGTCTCTGAGGCTATTAGATCGATTTTGTGTGTGAGAAGTGCAATGCTCCTGAAGGAAGAACATGAATGTCTCCCCCAATCTCTGCTACACCTCCCTACTCATAAGCTGCCCACCACTACACAGGCACAGTCCCCTCCTCTTCTGTATTACCAACTATTGTGTCTGTGAGCTGTTGGGGCACTACAAGTCCCAGCATGCCAGGAGATGGGGCAGCAGCCACCGTGCCCATCAAACGCAGCCACTGTGCCCATCAATTGCCGCCCCTGTGCCCATCAATTGCCGCCCCTGTGCCCATCAATTGCCGCCCCTGTGCCCATCAAACACAGCCCCTGTGCCCATCAAACGCAGCCCCTGTGCCCATCAAATGCAGCCACTGTGCCCATCAATTGCCGCCACTGTGCCATTGAAACGCAGCCACTGTGCCCATCAAGCGCAGCCACTGTGCCCATCAAGCGCAGCCACTGTGCCCATCAATCGCAGCCACTGTGCCATCAAACGCAGCCACTATGCCCTAAAATTGCCGCTACTGTGCCCATCAATTGCTGCCAGTGTGCCCATCAATTGCTGTCAGCATGCTCATCAATTGCCTCTACTGTGCCCCTCAATAGCTGCCAGTGTGCCCATAAGTTGCTCACACTGCCCATCAATTGCCATTACTGTGCCCATCAATTGCTGCCAGTGTGCCCATCAATTGCCGCTACTGTGCCCATCAAATGCTGCCAGTGTACATCCCCCACCCGCCCAAGACTTACCTTGTGGGGCAGCGGGTCACGGCGGCAGGCGGTGTCCGGTGTCCTCCACGCTCCTCGATGTCTTCTTCCGTCGTCCCCTTCCCATCCTCTGCGATAGGCGTCCAATCACATCGCCTGTCATTTCAGCCAATCGGGTGACAGGTAACAGACCCGAGCACCTGATTGGCTGAGAGGCGGTTCAGTGATAGGAAAGCGAACATTCATTCGCTTTGTTAACACAACACTTAGTGAACAGCGAGCGCCCAGCATGACGCCTGCTGTTCACCTTTTTTTGGACGCCTATTAGAGCCTATGGCTCTAAACAGGTGCTTACAAAAAATACCCCGCCGCTGTCATTCAGGTGCCCGGTGCCCGAAAAGGGGCCGGACACCTGAATAGGGGGTAGCAGCGGCGACCATAGATAGATTCATGCAATGCATGAATCTATCTATCTATGGTGATAGAAAGGTGCCAGGAGAGAGGGCGCGTTGCCCGTGCACCCTTTATGGATGCACCGCCACTGATACTGTATGTGTGTGTATTGTCGTGGATATTCCACTATACTCCTGTGCTAATAAGCGCCCTTCCACCATAATGGTACAATGTAGTCTTAAATTTACCCATCATTCTATTTCCCGTATATCCCCAAGTAAACAGACATCACCATAGCTTATGTTCTCAGCTCCATCAGCATGACTGCCTTTCCGAGCCATGCACTTGCTTTTATTTACACACACAAAGGAAGTCACAAGCTGGAAGGCCTGCCTCCAACAGCCAATCGCCTCCTACACAGGATGTGACCTCACAGGAAATGACCAAATAAGGATGGAACAACACAGGATGTGACCTCACAGGAAATGACCAAATAAGGATGTAACAACACAGGATGTGAATGTCAACACAGGAAATACAACAACCAATACAACAATGACTAAGGGAGTCTTATGGGCGTGTCTGGGCGGGGGCAGCGTGTACAATCTCCAGCCCCCTGTCTCTGTATCACAGGAAGCATGAGACTATGAACACCTCCCCCGACCACAACGATTGAAAGAATCTCGTTCTTATCCTTTGTTTGTGAATCCTTATTTTGCGTTGGTCAGAGAACAACGAATACCCGAACTATACTGCTGTCACTGTGGACGAGAGATTATCTGCATGTGTATGCTCATGGCGCCACAAATATGTTGATCAGGCATACAGGGGTAACACGAGCGCACACTCGCTAAACCGATAATGTCTGCAGAGCGAACACATCTCCCCAGACAATCATTCTGTGCATCACACTGAATGGCGGACATATCCCCACTCCGCAGACACCTCTCTACATCCCCAAGGAGCTTTTCACTACCAAACGGAACTCAACCAGCATCAGTCTGCCCCAGTCAGCTCTTTAGAGCGGGAGAACTAACACTGGGAGACACTCTGACAATACATATTAAATACATTTTCATAAAATTTCCACAACAGTATACTGTATGTATACTGTGTATGTGTACTGCATGTATACTGTGTATGTGTACTGTATGTGTATTGTATGTATACTGTATGTATACTGTGTATGTGTACTGTATGTATACTGTGTATGTGTACTGTATGTATACTGTGTATGTGTACTGTATGTATACTGTATGTATACTGTATATGTGTACTGTATGTATACTGTGTATGTGTACTGTATGTATACTGTATGTATACTGTGTATGTGTACTGTATGTATACTGTGTATGTGTACTGTATGTATACTGTGTATGTGTACTGTATGTGTACTGTATGTGTACTGTATGTATACTGCATGTATACTGTGTATTTGTACTGTATGTATACTGTATGTATACTGTGTATGTGTACTGTATGTATACTGTGTATGTGTACTGTATGTATACTGTGTGTGTGTACTGCATGTATACTGTGTATGTGTACTGTATGTGTACTGTATGTATACTGCATGTATACTGTGTATGTGTACTGTATGTATACTGTATGTTTACTGTGTATGTGTACTGTATGTATACTGTGTATGTGTACTGTATGTATACTGTATGTATACTGTGTGTGTCTACTATATGTATACTGTGTATGTGTACTGTATGTATACTGTATGTATACTGTATGTATACTGTGTATGTGTACTGTATGTATACTGTGTATGTGTACTGTATGTATACTGTATGTATACCGTGTATGTGTACTATATGTATACTGTGTATGTGTACTGTATGTATACTGTATGTATACCGTGTATGTGTACTATATGTATACTGTGCATGTGTACTGTATGTATACTGTATGTATACTGTGTATGTATACTGTATGTATACTATGTATGTGTACTGTATGTATACTGTGTATGTGTACTGTATGTATACTGTATGTATACCATGTATGTGTACTATATGTATACTGTGTATGTGTACTGTATGTATACTGTGTATGTGTACTGTATGTATACTGTGCATGTGTACTGTATGTATACTGTGCATGTGTACTGTATGTATACTGTATGTATACTGTGTATGTATACTGTATGTATACTGTGTATGTATACTGTGTATGTGTACTGTATGTATACTGTATGTATACCGTGTATGTGTACTATATGTATACTGTGTATGTGTACTGTATGTATACTGTGTATGTGTACTGTATGTATACTGTATGTATACTGTGTAGGGATGAGCTTCGAGTTCGAGTCGAACTCATGTTCGACTCGAACATTGGCTGTTCGCAAGTTCGCCGAACAGCGAACAATTTGGGGTGTTCGCGGCAAATTCGAATGCCGCGGAACGCCCTTTAAGAGTCTATGGGAGAAATCAAAAGTGCTAATTTTAAAGGGTTATATGCAAGTTATTGTCATAAAAAGTGTTTGGGGACCCGGGTCCTGCCCCAGGGGACATGGATCAATGCAAAAAAAAGTTTTAAAAACTGACGTTTTTTCAGGAGCAGTGATTTTAATAATGCTTAAGTCAAACAATAAAAGTGTAATATCCCTTTAAATTTCGTAGCTGGGGTTGTCTATAGTATGCCTGTAAAGGGGTGCATGTTTCCTGTGTTTAGAACAGTCTGACAGCAAAATTACATTTCGAAGGAAAAAACCCATTTAAAACTACCCGCGGCTATTGCATTGCAGACAATACACATAGAAGTTCATTGATAAAAACGGCATGGGAATTCCCCACAGGAGAACCCGGAACCAAAATTACAAAAAAAAATGATGTGGGGGGTCCCCCTAAATTCCATACCAGGCCCTTTAGGTCTGGTATGGATATTAAGGGGAACCCCGGCCAAAAAAAAAAAAAAAAAACGGCGTGGGGTCCCCCCAAAAATCCATACCAGACCCTTATCCGAGCACGCAACCTGGCAGGCCGCAGGAAAAGAGGGGTGATGAGAGAGCGCCCCCCCTCCTGAACCGTACCAGGCCACATGCCCTCAACATTGGGAGGGTGCTTTGGGGTATCCCCCCAAAACACCTTGTCCCCATGTTGATGAGGACAAGGGCCTCATTCCCACAACCCTGGCCGGTGGTTGTGGGGGTCTGCGGGCGGGGGGCTTATCGGAATCTGGAAGCCCCCTTTAACAAGGGGACCCCCAGATCCCGGCCCCCCCCTGTGTGAAATGGTAAGGGGGTACTTACCCCTACCATTTCACTAAAAAACTGTCAAAAATGTTAAAAATGACAAAAGACAATTCCTTTATTTAAATGCTTCTTCTTTCTTCTATCTTCTTTCATCTTCTTCTTCTGGTTCTTCTAGCTCTTCTGGTTCTTCCTCCGGCGTTCTCGTCCAGCATCTCCTCCGCGGCGTCTTCTATCTTCTTCTCCTCGGGCCGCTCCGCACCCATGGCATGGGGGGAGGCTCCCGCTCTTCTCTTCATCTTCTTCATCTTCTTCTCTTCTTCTTTTCTTCTCTTCTTCTCTTCTTCTCTTCTTCATTTTCTTCTCCGGGCCGCTCCGCATCCATGCTGGCATGGAGGGAGGTTCCCGCTGTGTGACAGCGTCTCCTCGTCTGACGGTTCTTAAATAACGGGGGGCGGGGCCACCCGGTGACCCCGCCCCCCTCTGACGCACGGTGACTTGACGGTACTTCCCTGTGACGTCACAGGGAATGCCACAGGGAAGTCCCGTCATGTTCCGTGCGTCAGAGGGGGTGGGGTCACCTGGTGGCCCCGCCCCCCGTTATTTAAGTACCGTCAGACGAGGAGACGCGTCACACAGCGGGAGCCTCCCTCCATGCCAGCATGGATGCGGAGCGGCCCGGAGAAGAAAATGAAGAAGAGAAGAAGAGAAGAAGAGAAGAAGAGAAGAAGAGAAGAAAAGAAGAAGAGAAGAAGATGAAGAAGATGAAGAGAGGAGCGGGAGCCTCCCCCCATGCCATGGGTGCAGAGCGGCCCGAGGAGAAGAAGATAGAAGACGCCGCGGAGGAAATGCTGGACGAGAACGCCGGAGGAAGAACCAGAAGAGCCAGAAGAACCAGAAGAAGAAGATGAAGGAAGATAGAAGAAAGAAGAAGCATTTAAATAAAGGAATTGTCAAAAACTGTCTCTTGTAATTTTTAACATTTTTGACAGTGTTTTAGTGAAATGGTAGGGGTAAGTACCCCCTTACCATTTCACACAGGGGGGAGGGCCGGGATATGGGGGTCCCCTTGTTAAAGGGGGCTTCCAGATTCCGATAAGCCCCCCGCCCGCAGACCCCCACAACCACCGGCCAGGGTTGTGGGGATGAGGCCCTTGTCCTCATCAACATGGGGACAAGGTGTTTTGGGGGGCTACCCCAAAGCACCCTCCCAATGTTGAGGGCATGTGGCCTGGTACGGTTCAGGAGGGGGGAGCGCTCTCTCGTCCCCCCCTCTTTTCCTGCAGCCTGCCAGGTTGCGTGCTCGGATAAGGGTCTGGTTTGGATTTTTGGGGGGACCCCACGCCGTTTTTTTTTTTTTTGGCGCGGGGTTCCCCTTAAAATCCGTACCAGACCTGAAGGGTCTGGTATGGAATTTAGGGGGACCCCCCACATCATTTTTTTTTTAAATTTTGGTTCGGGGTTCCCTTGTGGGAAATTCCCATGCCGTTTTTATCAATGATCTTCTATGTGTATTGTCGGCAATGCAATAGCCGCGAGTAGTTTTAAATGGGTTTTTTCCTTCGAAATGTCATTTTGCTGTCAGACTGTTCTAAACACGGGAAACATGCGCCCCTTTACAGGCATACTATAGACACCCCCCAGCTACGAAATTTAAAGGGATATTACACTTTTATTGTTTGACTTTAAGCATTATTAAAATCACTGCTCCTGAAAAAACTGCAGTTTTTAACTTTTTCTTGCATTGATACATGTCCCCTGGGGCAGGACCCGGGTCCCCAAACACTTTTTATGACAATAGCCTTTGAAATTAGCACTTTTGATTATTCATGTTCATGTCCCATAGACTTTAACGGTGTTCGCGTGTTTGAACAAACTTTTTTCCTGTTCGCATGTTCTGGTGCGAACTGAACAGGGGGGTGTTCCGCTCATCCCTAGTCAGGAACCATGAATCAGACTGAAACAGAAAATGCAGTAAAAATCACACCTTTAAATAAATGTAAGAGCAGAGCCAGCTTAACAGACGGCATTATACCAGAGAGCATGAGTTATGAAGAACTAACGCAAAATTAATATTCTACAATGTCTTGAAAAAGTATTCATACCCCTCGAAATTTTCCACATTTTGTCATTTTACAACCAAAAACGTAAATGTATTTTATTGGGATTTTATGTGATAGACCAACACAAAGTGGCACATAATTGTGAAGTGCAAGGAAAATGATAAATGATACAAATAAATATGTGAAAAGTGTGGGAGAGGGGCATTTGTATTTCGCCCCCCGGAGTCAATACTTTGTAGAACCCCCTTTCTCTACAAGTCTTTTTGGGGATGTCTCTACCAGCTTTGCACATCTAGAGAGGGACATTTCTGCCCATTCTTCTTTGTAAAATATCTCAAGCTCTCTCAGATTGAATGGAGAGCGTCTGTGAACAGTAATTTTCAAGTCTTGCCACAGATTCTCAATGTTATTTAGGTCTGGACTGTGACTGGGCCATTCTAACACATGAATATGCTTTGATGTAAACCATTCCATTGTAGCTCTGGCTGGATGTTTCGGGTCATTGTCCTGCTGGAAGGTGAACCTCCGCCCCAGTCTCAAGTCTTTTGTAGACTCTAACAGATTTTCTTCTAAGATTGTCCTGTATTTGTCTCCATTCATCTTCTCATCAACTCTGACCAGCTTCCCTGTCCCTGCTGAAGAGAAGCATCACTCCACATGATGCTGCTGCCACCAGGCATGTGCAAAATGAAAAAAATTTGTTTCGTTTCGTTTTAATTCGTTATTTAATTAATTTAGTTTAGTTAGATTCGTTAAATTCATTAAATTCGTATTTCAAATCAGTTTCGTTTTCGACCGAATTCGAAAATCGGTCGAATTTGAAAATATTTCAACCGGATTCGATATTATTTCAACCGCATTCGAAAATATTTCAACAGCATTCGAAATTATTTCAACTGTATTAGAAATTATTTCAATCGTATTCGATAATATTTCAATCGCATTCGAAAATATTTCTACCAAATTTGATAATATTTCAACCGCATTCGAAATTATTTCAACTTTATTCAAAATTATTTCAATTGGATTCGATAATATTTCAACCGCATTCGAAAATATTTCAACAGCATTCAAAATTATTTCAACTGTATTAGAAATTATTTCAATCGCATTCGAAAATATTTCTATTTTCGAATTTGATAATATTCAGATAATATTCAGATAATATTCCTCTTCAGCAAACCAGAAGAACGTTGCATGGTTTCGCGTCACCATGGCAGTAAAAGCTGTGAGAGGGATTGAGCGCACCCCAGACTGCATCCGTCATTGGTAAATAAAAATGATTACATTCTCTTTCTCTCTCTCTCTGTGTCTCCCAGAGGCATATCTAGTGAAAATGGCACCTATGGCAAGCACTGAAACTGCGCCCCTGTCAAAAAAAAAAAAAAAACAGCTAATAAAACTACAAGTCTTTAACCACTTCAGCCCCGGAAGAATTTACCCCCTTCCTGACCAGAGCACTTTTTGCGATTCGGCACTGCATCGCTTTAACTGAAAATTGCGCGGTTGTTCGACGTGGCTCCCAAACAAAATTGAAGTCCTTTTTTTCCCATAAATAGAGCTTTCTTTTGGTGGTATTTGATCACCCCTGCGGTTTTTATTTTTTGCGCTATAAACAAAATAAGAGCGACAATTTTGAAAAAAACGCATTATTTTTTAGATTTTGCTATAATAAATATCCGCCAAAAATATATAAAAAAACATTTTTTTTCCTCAGTTTAGGCCGATACGTATTCTTCTACATATTTTTGTTAAAAAAAAATCGCAATTAGCGTTTATTGATTGCTTTGCGCAAAAGTTATAGCGTTTACAAAAAAAAAAAAATTATATATATATATATATATATATATATATATATATATTATTTTTTATTCTATTCTGTTCTATTGTTACTCTATTCTATTCTATTCTATTTTTTTCTATTCAAATTTGAATAGTAAAGAATAGAATAGAATAACAATAGAACAGAATAGAATAATATATATATATATATATATATATATATATATATATATATATATATATATATATATATATAAAAAATATTTTATTCTATTCTGTACTATTTTTTTCTTATATATATATATATATATATATATATATATATATATATATATATATATATATATATATATATATATATATATATATATATATTTATACATATATATATATATATATAAAAAAATTTGTTTCGTTTCGTTTTAATTCGCTATTTAACCTCTTTTTCCCTCTTTTCCACCTACAGTAGCTATGCATTTCTCACCCTCGTCTTATACTCGGGTCAATAAGTTTTTCCCATTTTTTTGTGGTAAATTAGGGCCTCGACTTATACTCGGAACGACTTATATTCGAGTATATACGGTATATATGTATATATATATATATATATATATATATATATATTAGTTATTTATTGATATATAACCATCTATTGGATGGTTTGAAATTCATATAGAATGAATTCAAATTTGAATAGAAAAGATTAGAATAGAAAAAAAATAGATTAGAATAAAATATAATACATATACACATTATATTTTACTCAATTCTGTTCTATTGTTTTTCTAGTCTATTTTCTATTTCTAGTCTAATCTTTTCTATTCGAATTCGAATTCATTCTATATGAAATTCGAATTTCGGAAAATGGTTATATATATATATATATATATATATATATATATATATATATATATATATATATATATATATATATATATATATATATATATATATATATATATATATATATATATATAAAACCATCTTTTGAAATTCAAAATTCATATAGAATGAATTCAAATTCGAATAGAGAAGATTAGAATAGAAAAACAATAGAACAGAAAATAATCTAATATATATATATTATATTTTATTCTATTCTGTTCTATTGTTTTTCTAGTCTATTTTCTTTTCTATTTGAATTCGAATCCATTCTATATGAAATTCGAATTTCGGAAAATGGTTATATATATATATATATATATATTAGATATTTATTGATATATAACCATCAATTGGAATTCAAAATTCATATAGAATGAATTCAAATTCGAATAGGAAAGATTAGAATAGAAATAAAAATAGAACAGAATAGAATAAAATATAATATATATACACATTATATTTTACTCAATTGTGTTCTATTGTTTTTCTAGTCTATTTTCTATTTCTAGTCTAATCTTTTCTTTTCTATTCGAATTCGAATTCATTCTATATAAAATTCGAATTTTGGAAAATGGTTATATATATATATATATATAAAAAATATTTATATATATAACCATCTTTTGAAATTCGAAATTCATATAGAATGAATTCAAATTCGAATAGAAAAGATTAGAATAGAAAAACAATAGAACAGAAAATAATCTAATATATATATTATATTTTATTCTATTTTGTTCTTTTGTTTTTCTAGTCTATTTTCTTTTCTATTCGAATTCGAATTCATTCTATATGAAATTCGAATTTCGGAAAATGGTTATATATATATATATTTTTTTTTCCGATCTGATCTATTGTTTTTCTATGATATTATTTTCTATTCTATTTAAATTCAATTTAATTCTATATGAAATGTGAATATTTCGGAAAATGGTTTTATATATATATATATATACACATATATATATATATATATATATATATATATATATATATATATATATATATATATATATATATTAGATATTTATTTATATATAACTATCTATTGAAATTCGAAATTCATATAGAATGAATTCAAATTCGAATAGAAAAGATTAGAATAGAAAAAAAATAGAACACAATAGAATAAAATATAATATATATACACATTATATTTTACTCAATTCTGTTCTATTGTTTTCCTAGTCTATTTTCTATTTCTAGTCTAATCTTTTCTATTCGAATTTGAATTCATTCTATATGAAATTAGAATTTCGGAAAATGGTTATATATATATATATATATATATATATATATATATATATATATACCGTATATACTCGAGTATAAGTCGTTCCGAGTATAAGTCGAGGCCCTAATTTACCACAAAAAAATGGGAAAAACTTATTGACCCGAGTATAAGACGAGGGTGAGAAATGCACAGCTACTGTAGGTGGAAAAGAGGGTCAACAATGCCCATTTGCAGCATCACTGTGCCCATTTGCAGCCATAGGTCCCCTGAACTTCAAACTCGTTAGTTAAGGGTTCCTAGATGCCCCCTAGCTGCAGCCAAAATTTGGGGTCTCTGAACCCAAAGGGTCCCAAAATGACATTGCTGCAGATGGACACAGTTGACCGAATTTGGGGCCCCATATCTTGGGGCCACTTAGTGCTAAGAACCCCAAATTTGGTGTGCAAACCCAGTGGAACTAGCACCATAAAATTTCCAAAGCTGAGGTTTCTAGCACCAAGTGGCCCTGAGATACAGGGTCCCAAAAATCAGTTCAGAAAATGTCAAGCACTTTTCTGCAGCAGAGAATGACATTTTCCGAACCGGTTTTGGGGCCCCGTATCTCGGGGCCACTTAGAGCTAGGAACCCCAGCCTTGGATATGTTATGGTACCAGTTCCACTGGGTTAACACACCAAATTTGGGGTTACTAGCACCAAGTGGCCCTGAGATACGGGGCCCCAAAGTCAGTTCGGAAAATGTCAAGCACTTTTCTGCAGCAGAGAATGACATTTTCTGAACCGATTTTGGGCCCTGTATCTCGGGGCCACTTAGTGCTAGGAACCCCAGCTTTGGATATGTTATGGTACCAGTTCCACTGGGTTAGCACACCAAATTTGAGGTTCTTAGCTCCAAGTATCCCTGAGCTATGGGGCCCCAAACTCGATTCAGAAAATGTCAAGCACTTTTCTGCAGCAGAGAATGACATTTTCTGAACCGATTTTGGGCCCTGTATCTCGGGGCCACTTAGTGCTAGGAACTTCAGCTTTGGATATGTTATGGTACCATTTCCACTGGGTTTGCACACCAAATTTGGGGTTCCTAGCACCAAGTGGCCCTGAGATACGGGGCCCCAAAATCGGTTCGGAAAATGAAATTTTTTGCTGCAGAAAAAGTATTTATATATATAACCATCTTCCGAAATTCGAATTTCATATAGAATGAATTCGAATTCGAGTAGAAAAGAAAATAGACTAGAAAAACAATATTTTACTCAATTGTGTTCTATTGTTTTTCTAGTCTATTTTCTATTTCTTTCTAGTCTAATCTTTTCAATTCGAATTCGAATTCATTCTATATGAAATTCTAATTTCGGAAAATGGTTTTATATATATATATATATATATATATATATATATATATATGTATATATAAAATATTTATATATATAACCATCTTTTGAAATTAGAAATTCATATAGAATGAATTCAAATTCGAATAGAAAAGAAAATAGACTAGAAAAACAATAGAACAGAATAGATTAAAATATAATATATATATTAGATTATTTTCTGTTCTATTGTTTTTCTATTCTAATCTTTTCTATTCAAATTTGAATTCATTTTATATGAATTTCGAATTTCAAAAGATGTATATAATTTTTTTTTTCCTGATCTGTTCTATTGTTTTTCTATGATATTCTTTTCTATTATTTTCTAATCTATTCTAATCTTTTATATTCAAATTCGATTTCATTCTATATGAAATTCGAATTTCAGAAAATGGTTATATATATATATATTTTTTATTTTTTTTTTTCTGATCTGATCTATTGTTTTTTTATGATATTATTTTCTATTCTATTTAAATTCAATTTCATTCTATATGAAATTCGAATTTTGGAAAATGGTTATATATATATATATATATATATATATAACCATTTTCAGAAGATGGTCAGATGGTCATATTCTGTTGTATTTTATTAAATTCTATTAAATTCTGTTCTATTCTTTACGATTCTTTTATGTTTATTCTATTGTTTTATTATTTTATATTCTATTTTATTGTATTTTTTTTTAGAAATCAATTTATATTTTTTCTAATTCGATTCGAATTTGTTTTCGAATTCGAGTCGAATAGATTTCGAATTTGTTTTCGAATCGAATATATTTCGAATTTGGTTTCGAATTCGATTCGAATTTCGGCCGTGGGTTTTCGATTCGAAACATTTCGGATTCGTTTAAATTCGTTAGTATTGTAATTCGGTGTTTCGGATGCATCCGAATGTCCGAATAATGAAAATTTTGTCCGAATTTCGATTCGGAACTAAACGAAATGCACATGTCTAGCCGCCACCATGTTTCACGGTGGGGATGGTGTGTTCAGGGTGATGTGCAGTGTTAGTTTTCCCCCACACATAGCGTTTTACTTTTAGGCCATAAAGTTGAATTTTGGTCTCATCTGACCAGAGCACCTTCTTCCACATGTTTGCTTTGTCCTCCACATGGCTTCTCACAAATTACAAACAGGACTTCTTATGACTTTCTTTCACCAATCTTAGAAAAAAGGGGGGAAGGGGGGTGTTTTTTAATTACCCAGGAGAACGAAACAGATGGACTTTGTAGGCACCAATCATAAAAATCAATGTAAACTTTTATTTATACACAAATTTAAAAAGAATCACAAAAACGTAAACATTTTTTTAAAAAACGCAGTACATTGCGGAAATTGGTATTAAATGTCACTACATAAATGTATGAGAACGGATCGGGGAATAGCCCCTATACCAGAGGGAGGGATAAACCCCTTCCGTTCCCATTGAATAACCTCAAACTGATATAGCTCGGTATGGCTCTACATGTTTCGCAAATTTGAATGCTTCTTCAGGAGCTTGTTTGGGTTACCTGTAATGGGAAATAGAAAAGGACATACACCAAAAAACAAAAACAAACATACAGTAGCATATTAATATTATTTTTGCATAAAGACTTTTCAAAAGTGTGTCTCAATAAGAACCACTGAGTACCATGAGGAAGCGATGCCAAAGGCCCAAGATTCAACACGCATATGGTGACCTGTGATAACATGCGGGGACGTGTCTGGTAAAGAGATTTATGTCACCAGTAGACTCAAGGGGGGTAGTGAGCTAGAGAATCCCAACTGTCCAAAAAAGGGGGGGGGGTAAAAATAACCAATGTGGTTATTGGTTATTTTTACCCCCCCCCCTTTTTTGGACAGTTGGGATTCTCTAGCTCACTACCCCCCTTGAGTCTACTGGTGACATAAATCTCTTTACCAGACACGTCCCCGCATGTTATCACAGGTCACCATATGCGTGTTGAATCTTGGGCCTTTGGGATCGCTTCCTCACGGTACTCAGTGGTTCTGATTGAGACGCACTTTTGAAAAGTCTTTATGCAAAAATAATATTAATATGCTACTGTATGTTTGTTTTTGTTTTTTGGTGTATGTCCTTTTCTATTTCCCATTACAGGTAACCCAAACAAGCTCCTGAAGAAGCATTCAAATTTGCGAAACATGTAGAGCCATACCGAGCTATATCAGTTTGAGGTTATTCAATGGGAACGGAAGGGGTTTATCCCTCCCTCTGGTATAGGGGCTATTCCCCGATCCGTTCTCATACATTTATGTAGTGACATTTAATACCAATTTCCGCAATGTACTGCGTTTTTAAAAAAAATGTTTACGTTTTTGTGATTCTTTTTAAATTTGTGTATAAATAAAAGTTTACATTGATTTTTATGATTGGTGCCTACAAAGTCCATCTGTTTCGTTCTCCTGGGTAATTAAACCCCCCCCCCCCTTCCCCCCTTTTTTCTAAGACTTAAAATAGGACGTTGGCACTGCTCTACATATGAGACCTCCACAGTCCATCCTGTGATGAGATCTAATAACCCTCCAATCTTTCTTTCACCAATGTCTTTCTTCTTGTCACTCTTCCATAAAGGGCAGATTTGTGGAGAACACGACTAATAGTTGTCCTGTGGACAGATTCTCCCACCTGAGCTGTGGATCTCTGCAGCTCCTCCAGAGTTACCATGGACCTCTTGGCTCTTCTCTGATGAATGCTCTCCTTGCCCGGCCGGTCAGTTTAGGTGGACAGCCATGTCTTGGTAGGTTTGCAGTTGTGCCATATGCTTTCCATTTTCCGATGATGCATTGAACAGAGCTCCATGAGATGTTGGAAGATTTTTTTTTTATAATAAACCCTGCTTTATACTTCTCCACAACTTTATCCCTGACCTGTCTGGTGTGTTCCTTGGCCTTCATGATGCTGTTTGTTCACTAAGGTTCTCTAACAAACCTCTGAGAGCTTCACAGAACAGCTATATTTATACTGAGATTAAATGACACACAGGTGGAGTCTATTTACCAATTAGGTTACTTCTGAAGACAATTGGTTTCACTGGATTTTACTTGGGGGTATCAGAGGAAAGGGGGCCAAATACAAATGCCCCCCCCACACTTTTCACATATTTATTTGTATCATTTATCATTTTCCTTCCACTTCACACCTATGTGCCACTTTGTGTTGGTCAAACATAAAATCCCAATAAAATACATTTACGTTTTTGGTTGTAACATGACAATATGTGGGAAATTTCAAGGGGTGTGAATACTTTTTCAAGGCACTGTAATTGATGGTCATCTTATGGGCTAAATAAACTCCAAGGGCCTCTAAAAAATGTATGGATTTTTATGAATTTATAAGGTGTCTAAAATATTTAGTTATCCACCAATGAAATAAGGGCAGCGGGTACTTAGGTCTCCAGGAAAATGACGGCAACCGGATTTCCTGATGATGCCTCTATAGGCGAAATGCATAGAGATTGGGTTGCTGTCTAATATTGTGGATAACCACTGATGTGATATCCAGCTACTGCTCGCTGGGACCATCGCAAAAAGGTGGGGGGGTAAACGAGTTTGGTGAGCCAGATTCAGTTTGCCAGGGGCATTTGTGCAGGCTGATTAAGCTGGTGCCGGTCAGGACACATCATTTCTTTTTATTTATTTTTTTATAATAAGCTTTATTGGATTTTTGGAGGATAACAAATCTGACAAAGTGTTCAGGAAAGTAAATGAACAGGAGCGAGTATACTCATTATTCTGAGATAGTATCTAACATCAGCAAATAAACCTTAGTGTGATTGGAAAAACCATATATAGTAGCTTTAGATAATACCATAGGAAGGGATTGGCGATGAGATAAAAGTTGGAACGTTTCCCTTTGTCTGCACAGAAGCCAATAAAACTGGGCAGCAGGAAGGGGGTTGCCGGGGCAAGGAAGGGGGGAGGGGGGAAAAGTGCACACTAACCGCCAGGCATCTGGGGGCCATGGATGATGCAAAGCATTTCCCGGTTAGGGTGTGTGTTGGGGTGAGGAGGAAGGGTGTGGCTAGGGAAATGGGAGGGTTCATGTATATAGTTGGGTAACATCAAGGAGAACTAATGGAGAAGTGGATGATTGGAACAGCAAGAAAAAGATGTGTCCGGAGAGAAAGGCACCCCTCCCCCTCCACTAACTAGGGGTGCTGGTAGACCATACATCAAAAACCAAGTAGCATATTAAAATATACCATAGAGAGACAACATCTAATTCTAGGGTATTTGAGCAGACATCAAGGTCAGTGCTTGGTAGGGACGGGGTGGGTACAAGCACCCACTGCTTCCTTAGCAACTATTGACAACCAGAAGCTGTCACATTAGTCAACATTGAATGTTTTAATGAACGTCCGAACACTGAGCTCATCCCTCGTCCCACTGCAGTAAGCTCTATGGTCAGTGAGGACTATGGTGAGTCCACAAGATAAACTGACCACCCCACAGGAATGTTCTCCATTTTGGTGTTGACCAATCACGCGCTAAAGCTTTTTTTCCTGCCCTGGAATACTATTATTCTGCTCCAGAAGGAGAATGCAGCAGTTTTCTTCACCTGATCTGCAGGGCACGGTGTAAGGACGGCACCATGGCCAGAGTGTGAAGCCTCCATAGCAACAATGGAGGGAAGAGAAGGATCAGACTGTCCACCAATATCTGTTTATCCACCATCCCCATAGAGTTCTCACTGTACAATAGACCAGGAATGTCCTTCCACAGAATCCGGATCCCTGGAGCCCAAACTGCCTCCAAGGGGCCACGTGCTGCCATTTGGTACTCACTGTGAAGCCCTCAGGGCCCCTGAATATCAAATTCCATGTTTGTCTTACCCAGTTGCAATTTGGATTATTAAACCTCTACTATTGATGAGTAAAGAGGTGTAATAGCAGAGATCTTAGCAGTCTCATATAATTTCTCTCTAGTCTAGTACTGACCCCTGAATATTATGTGTGGCCCTTTGGTGATGTCAGGGCTCCCCTAGTTTAAAAATGTTGACCACCACTGAGATATAGATGGTCCTCAGATTATACAACAAATCAGAGGTATGGACATCATATGGTCCCCAGTGACAAAAATCATATCTTCTATCGTGTAACCACAGTGAGCTGAGGTCTGATTGGTTGCTGGGGCTCAGGTCACATGGTACACCCTCATTACTCTGTATAACTACGTAACTTTTATATCAATGGAAGATCAAACCTAACTCTGTGTCTTCTCTTCTCTTATTTTCAGTGCCCATGGTCGCCCGAGGTAAGGAGCTTCATTATTAAATGTCTTTTTATGTTTCCATCATTTTGTAACAAAAAATGTCACTTAAAGTCTGTTTGGATTTTAAGGGAGTGGCCCACGCAAAAAAACAAAAAAAATCACAAGGTCTCCCAGGAAATTCCACTCTAGACCCTTAATCTAAAGCAAAAAAAAATGTTAAGTATTAATAAACACATACATCAAAAACCAAGTAGCATATATTAAAACATACCTGTGACAGACCTAGCCGGTAGAGTGACTTTTGGAGGGGACTGTATGCTAGCCTCTTGCCGATCAATCGTCGGCCCTTGCATTTGGGGGAACGGTGCTCTTTGTGAGCTGTATGCCTGGGGACCCTTAAGGTGGTATTACTGTGGATTCGGGTCCTGGTCCCCCAGGACACACAGACTCTGGGGACCCTGGATTTGCCATATTGGAATAGTGGCTGATTCATAATGCTGGGACAGATACTGTTAGGAGATGCTGATGTAAATTCCAGCACCTGTCTGTCTGTTGTCTGCTAAAATGTGTATTGTAAATAAGTCTCTAGTATGGGATCTAAGAGTCATTAGATCCCCATTGTTGTTTGTGTTAATTAACTCTGCTATTGTGTGAAGAAGAGTCTATGTTGATTGTGATAATGTTGATTGGATTTTCTGAACTACAAGACGGCCAGTCTGGCCTAAAGGTCATGTCTGAGTCATCTAGACTGTCTAAAGAGATTAGTTAATTAGCTCATGTTAATTAGGTTAATTAGGTTACAGCTGTATTATTAGAGTAATATGAGCAGGAGGTCTGCACCTCCTCTTTTATTGTATAAATAAGACTGTATTCCTGTCAATAAAGAGAGATTCCTGTTTGAACTTACATACAGCCTGCCTGGTGTTTGTTCTGAGCTATCACAACTGGGTTAAAACGGCACATAGCTGAAGTTCTAATCCCGGAGCATTGGATGACCGAGCAATCAGATGGTGCGATCTGCAATCTGATTCAATAGCAGCAGAGGAGTGTCGGGAGAGTGGAACCGAGCGAGCAAGGGGCTCGTTACAATACCATAGAGAGACAACAGCTAATTCTAGGGTATTTGAGCAGACATCAAGGTCAGTGCTTGGTAGGGACGGGGTGGGTACAAGCACCCACTGCTTCCTTAGCAACTATTGACAACCAGAAGCTGTCACATTAGTCCACATTGAATGTTTGAATAATCGTCCGAACCCTGAGCTCATCCCTCGTCCCATTGCGGTAAGCTCTATGGTCAGGGAGGACTATGGTGAGTCCACAAGGTTAACTGACCACCCCACATGAATGTTCTCCATTTTGGTGTTGACCAATCATGCGCTAAAGCTTTTTTTCCTGCCCTGGAATACTATTATTCTGCTCCAGAAGGAGAATGCAGCAGTTTTCTTCACCTGATCTGCAGAGCACGGTGTAAGGACGGCACCATGGCCAGAGTGTGAAGCCTCCATAGCAACAATGGAGGGAAGAGAAGGATCAGGCTGTCCACCAATATCTGTTTATCCATCATCCCCATAGAGTTCTCACTGTACAATCGACCAGGAATGTCCTTTCACAGAATCCAGATCCCTGGAGCCCAAACTGCCTCCAAGGGGCCACGTGCTGCCATTTGGTACTCACTGTGTGGCCCCTGAATATCAAATTCTACGTTTGTCTTACCTAGTTGCGATTTGGTTTGTTAAACCTCTACTATTGATGAGTAAAGAGGTGTAATAGCAGAGATCTTAGCAGTCTCATATAATTTCTCTCTAGTCTAGGACTGACCCCTGAATATTATGTGTGGCCCTTTGGTGATGTCAGGGCTCCCCTAGTTTAAGAATGTTGACCACCACTGAGATATAGATGGTTCTCAGATTATACAACAAATCAGAGGTATGGACATCATATGGGCCCCAGTGACAAAAATCATATCTTCTATCGTGTGACCACAGTGAGCTGAGATCTGATTGGTTGCTGGGGCTCAGGTCACATGGTACACCCTCATTACTCTGTATAACTAATTAACTTTTATATCAATGGAAGATCAAACCTAACTCTGTGTCTTCTCTTCTTATTTTCAGTGCCCGTGGTCGCCCGAGGTAAGGAGCTTCATTATTAAATGTCTTTTTATATTTCCATCATTTTGTAACAAAAAATGTCACTTAAAGTCTGTTTGGATCTTAAGGGAGTGGCCCACGCAAAAAACAAAAAAAATCACAAGGTCCCCCAGGAAATTCCACTCTAGACCCTTAATCTAAAGCAAAAAAAAAATGTTAAGTATTAATAAACACATACATCAAAAACCAAGTAGCATATATTAAAACATACCATAGAGAAACAACAGCTAATTCTAGGGTATTTGAGCAGACATCAAGGTCAGTGCTTGGTAGGGACGGGATGGGTACAAGCACCCACTGCTTCCTTAGCAAGCATTGACAACCAGAAGCTGTCACATTAGTCCACATGGAATGTTTGAATGAACGTCCGAACCCTGAGCTCATCCCTCGTCCCATTGCGGTAAGCTCTATGGTCAGTGAGGACTATGGTGAGTCCACAAGGTTAACTGAACACCCCACAGGATCGTTCTCCATTTTGGTGTTGACCAATCACGCGCTAAAGCTTTTTTTCCTGCCCTGGAATACTATTATTCTGCTCCAGAAGGTGTCATGAGCAGGTGTGACCAGAACCGTGTGATCTGCGACAGAGGACACCAAACGTATATAAGTGAAAATATATATATTTATTAAGGAAAGTGAGTAATAAATAACAACCAACTCCAATATGACACAGTGCAATAACCAACCACAGACAGAGACCCACAAATAACAACAGACAGAAAAGTGCAATAAATGGGAAATACCAGGTTCATAAACAATAGACAGGCCAGGGTCATACACAGCAGATCAGCAGATGGACAGGGGATGTTCCAGAGACAAAAACATAAGCCAGGCCAAGGTCATACACAGGGAAGTCAGCAGATGGGGTATGGAACACAGGACAGGGAGAGGGATGGATGGGTCAGACTGCAGGCAGGGATGCAAGGTAACAGGTGGGACAGGAAAGGGTCCGAGACAGGATCAGGTTTAGGGCACAGGATCAGATTGCTAGCAGGTCAGGAGGCAATGAAGAAATCAAGGCCAACATGTGAATGTTTGCCAGGTATTTATAGGCCTGTGATTGGCCTCAAGTGACACCTGATTGTAGGAGGTACTGTCTGCTCCACACTGCCAGGATCCATCTGCTGGTGGACGCCAGTACTGCGGCCCAAAGATGATATACTATTAACAGGGAAAAGCTCTCCTGACAGTTCCAAACTGCCAGGAGACACCTGCTGGTGGACCTCAGTACTGCATGCGAAATAACAGGTCTTACCAGCGGATGGAACATTTCCTGACAGAAGGAGAATGCAGCAGTTTTCTTCACCTGATCTGCAGGGCACGGTGTAAGGACGGCACCATGGCCAGAGTGTGAAGCCTCCATAGCAACAATGGAGGGAAGAGAAGAATCAGACTGTCCACCAATATCTGTTTATCCACCATCACCATAGAGTTCTCACTGTACAATAGACCAGGAATGTCCTTCCACAGAATCCGGATCCCTGGAGCCCAAACTGCCTCCAAGGGGCCACGTGCTGCCATTTGGTACTCACTGTGTGGCCCCTGAATATCAAATTCCACGTTTGTTTTACCCAGTTGCGATTTGGTTTGTTAAACCTCTACTATTGATGAGTAAAGACGTGTAATAGCAGAGATCTTAGCAGTCTCATATAATTTCTCTCTAGTCTAGGACTGACCCCTGAATCTTATGTGTGGCCCTTTGGTGATGTCAGGGCTCCCCTAGTTTAAGAATGTTGACCACCACTGAGATATAGATGGTTCTCAGATTATACAACAAATCAGAGGTATGGACATCATATGGGCCCGAGTGACAAAAATCATATCTTCTATCGTGTGACCACAGTGAGCTGAGATCTGATTGGTTGCTGGGGCTCAGGTCACATGGTACACCCTCATTACTCTGTATAACTAAGTAACTTTTATATCAATGGAAGATCAAACCTAACTCTGTGTCTTCTCTTCTTTTCAGTGCCCGTGGCCGCCCGAGGTAAGGAGCTTCATTATTAAATGTCTTTTTATGTTTCCATCATTTTGTAACAAAAAATGTCACTTAAAGTCTGTTTGGATCCTAAGGGAGTGGCCCACGCAAAGAACAAAAAAAATCACAAGGTCCCACAGGAAATTCCACTCTAGACCCTTAATCTAAAGTAAAAAAAAAATTTAAGTATTAATAAACACATACTTTAAAAACCAAGTAGCATATTAAAACATACCATAGAGAGACAACAGCTAATTCTAGGGTATTTGAGCAGACATCAAGGTCAGTGCTTGGTAGGGACGGGATGGGTACAAGCACCCACTGCTTCCTTAGCAACTATTGACAACCAGAAGCTGTCACATTAGTCCACATTGAATGTTTGAATGAACGTCCAAACCCTGAGCTTATCCCTCGTCCCATTGCGGTAAGCTCTATGGTCAGTGAGGACTATGGTGAGTCCACAAGGTTAACTGAACACCCCACAGGAATGTTCTCCATTTTGGTGTTGACCAATCACGCGCTAAAGCTTTTTTTCCTGCCCTGGAATACTATTATTCTGCTCCAGAAGGAGAATGCAGCAGTTTTCTTCACCTGATCTGCAGGGCACGGTGTAAGGACGGCACCATGGCCAGAGTGTGAAGCCTCCATAGCAACAATGGAGGGAAGAGAAGGATCAGACTGTCCACCAATATCTGTTTATCCACCATCCCCATAGAGTTCTCACTGTACAATAGACCAGGAATGTCCTTCCACAGAATCCGGATCCCTGGAGTCCAAACTGCCTCCAAGGGGCCACGTGCTGCCATTTGGTACTCACTGTGAAGCCCTCAGGGCCCCTGAATATCAGATTCCATGTTTGTCTTACCCAGTTGCGATTTGGTTTATTAAACCTCTACTATTGATGAGTAAAGAGGTGTAATAGCAGAGATCTTAGCAGTCTCATATAATGTCTCTCTAGTCTAGTACTGACCCCTGAATATTATGTGCGGCTCTTTGGTGATGTCAGGGCTCCCCTAGTTTAAGAATGTTGACCACCACTGAGATATAGATGGTCCTCAGATTATACAACAAATCAGAGGTATGGACATCATATGGGCCCCAGTGACAAAAATCATATCTTCTATCGTGTGACCACAGTGAGCTGAGATCTGATTGGTTGCTGGGGCTCAGGTCACATGGTACACCCTCATTACTCTGTATAACTAAGTAACTTTTATATCAATGGAAGATCAAACCTAACTCTGTGTCTTCTTTTCTTTTCAGTGCCCAAGGTCGCCCGAGGTAAGGAGCTTCATTATTAAATGTCTTTTTATGTTTCCATCATTTTGTAACAAAAAATGTCACTTAAAGTCTGTTTCGATCTTAAGGGAGTGGCCCACGCAAAAAACAAAAAAAATCACAAGGTCCCCCACTAAATTCCACTCTAGAACCTTAATCTAAAGCAAAAATTTTTTTTAAGTATTAATAAACACATACTTTAAAAACCAAGTAGCATATTAAAACATACCATAGAGAGACAACAGCTAATTCTAGGGTATTTGAGCAGACATCAAGGTCAGTGCTTGGTAGGGACGGGGTGGGTACAAGCGCCCACTGCTTCCTTAGCAACCATTGACAACCAGAAGCTGTCACATTAGTCCACATTGAATGTTTGAATGAACCTCCGAACCCTGAGCTCATCCCTCGTCCCATTGCGGTAAGCTCTATGGTCAGTGAGGACTATGGTGAGTCCACAAGGTTAACTGACCACCCCACAGGAATGTTCTCCATTTTGGTGTTGACTAGGGATGAGCCGAACACCCCCCTGTTCGGTTCGCATCAGAACATGCGAACAGGAAAAAAGTTTGTTCGAACACGCGAACACCGTTAAAGTCTATGGGACACGAACATGAATAATCAAAAGTGCTAATTTTAAAGGCTAATATGCAAGTTATTGTCATAAAAAGTGTTTGGGGACCCGGGTACTGCCCCAGGGGACATGGATCAATGCAAAAAAAAGTTTTAAAAACGGCCATTTTTTCAGGAGCAGTGATTTTAATAATGCTTAAAGTCAAACAATAAAAGTGTAATATCCCTTTAAATTTCGTACCTGGGGGGTGTCTATAGTATGCCTGTAAAGGGGCGCATGTTTCCTGTGTTTAGAACAGTCTGACAGCAAAATGACATTTTGAAGGAAAAAACTCATTTAAAACTACCCGCGGCTATTGCATTGCCGACAATACACATAGAAGTTCATTGATAAAAACGGCATAGGAACCCCGAACCAAAATTAAAAAAAAAAAAAGATGTGGGAGTCCCCCTAAATTCCATACCAGGCCCTTCAGGTCTGATATTGATATTAAGGGGAACCCCAGCCAAAATTTTAAAAAAAAAATGACGTGGGGTTCCCCCTAAATTCCATACCAGACCCTTCATGCCTGGTATGGATTTTAAGGGGAACCCCGCGCCAAAAAAAAACAAAAAACGGTGTGGGGTCCCCCCAAGAATCCATACCAGACCCTTATCCGAGCACGCAAACCTGGCAGGCCGCAGGAAAAGAGGGGGGGACGAGAGTGTAGCCCCCCCCTCCTGAACCGTACCAGGCCACATGCCCTCAACATTGGGAGGGTGCTTTGGGGTAGCCCCCCAAAACACCTTGTCCCCATGTTGATGAGGACAAGGGCCTCATCCCCACAACCCTGGCCGGTGGTTGTGGGGGTCTGCGGGCGGGGGGCTTATCGGAATCTGGAAGCCCCCTTTAACAAGGGGACCCCCAGATCCCGCCCCCCCCCTGTGTGAAATGGTAAGGGGGTACTTACCCCTACCATTTCACTAAAAAACTGTCAAAAATGTTAAAAATGACAAGAGACAGTTTTTGACAATTCCTTTATTTAAATGCTTCTTCTTTCTTCCTTCATCTTCTGGTTCTTCTGGTTCTTCTGGCTCTTCTGGTTCTTCCTCCGGCGTTCTCATCCAGCATCTCCTCCGCGGCGTCTTCTATCTTCTTCTCCTCGGGCCCCTCCGCACCCATGGCATGGGGGGGGAGGCTCCCGCTCTTCTCTTCTTCTTTTCTTCTCTTCTTCTCTTCTTCTCTCCTTCTCTTCTTCGTTTTCTTCTCCGGGCCGCTCCGCAATCCATGCTGGCATGGAGGGAGGCTCCCGCTGTGTGACGGCGCTCCTCGCCTGACAGTTCTTAAATAACGGGGGGCGGGGCCACCCGGTGACCCCGCCCCCCTCTGACGCACGGTGACTTGACGGGTTTTCCCTGTGAAGTCACGGGGAATGCCACAGGGAAGTCCCTTCATGTCCCGTGCGTCAGAGGGGGCGGGGTCACCGGGTGGCCCGCCCCCTGTTATTTAAGAACTGTCAGACGAGGAGCGCCGTCACACAGCGGGAGCCTCCCTCCATGCCAGCATGGGTTGCGAAGCGGCCCGGAAAAGAAAATGAAGAAGAGAAGGAGAGAAGAAGAGAAGAAGAGAAGAAAAGAAGAAGAGAAGAGCAGGAGCCTCCCCCCATGCCATGGGTGCAGAGCGGCCCGAGGAGAAGAAGATAGAAGACGCCGCGGAGGAGATGCTGGACGAGAACGACGGAGGAAGAACCAGAAGAGCCAGAAGAACCAGAAGAACCAGAAGATGAAGGAAGAAAGAAGAAGCATTTAAATAAAGGAATTGTCAAAAACTGTCTCTTGTTATTTTTAACATTTTTGACAGTTTTTTAGTGAAATGGTAGGGGTAAGTACCCCCTTACCATTTCACACAGGGGGGGGCCGGGATCTGGGGGTCCCCTTGTTAAAGGGGGCTTCCAGATTCCGATAAGCCCCCCGCCCGCAGACCCCCACAACCACCGGCCAGGGTTGTGGGGATGAGGCCCTTGTCCTCATCAACATGGGGACAAGGTGTTTTGGGGGGCTACCCCAAAGCACCCTCCCAATGTTGAGGGCATGTAGCCTGGTACGGTTCAGGAGGGGGGGGCGCACTCTCGTCCCCCCCTCTTTTCCTGCGGCCTGCCAAGTTGCGTGCTCGGATAAGGGTCTGGTATGGATTTTTGGGGGGACCCCACGCCGTTTTTTTTTTTTTTTGGCGCAGGGTTCCCCTTAAAATCCATACCAGACCTGAAGGGTCTGGTATGGAATTTAGGGGGAACCCCACGTCATTTTTTTTTAAATTTTGGCCGGGGTTCCCCTTAATATCCATATCAGACCTGAAGGGCCTGGTATGGAATTTAGGGGGACTCCCACATCAATTTTTTTTTTAAATTTTGGTTCGGGGTTTCCCTTTGGGGAATTCCTATGCCGTTTTTATCAATGAACTTATGTGTACACTATGTGTATTGTCGGCAATGCAATAGCCGCGGGTAGTTTTAAATGAGTTTTTTCCTTCAAAATGTCATTTTGCTGTCAGACTGTTCTAAACACAGGAAACATGCGCCCCTTTACAGGCATACTATAGACACCCCCCAGGTACGAAATTTAAAGGGATATTACACTTTTATTGTTTGACTTTAAGCATTATTAAAATCACTGCTCCTGAAAAAACGGCCGTTTTTAAAACTTTTTTTTGCATTGATCCATGTCTCCTGGGGCAGGACCCAGGTCCCCAAACACTTTTTATGACAATAACTTGCATATTAGCCTTTAAAATTAGCACTTTTGATTTCTCCCATAGACTTTTAAAGGGTGTTCCGTGGCATTCGAATTTGCCGCGAACACCCCAAATTGTTCGCTGTTCGGCGAACTTGCGAACAGCCAATGTTCGAGTCGAACATGAGTTCGACTCGAACTCGAAGCTCATCCCTAGTGTTGACCAATCACGCGCTAAAGCTTTTTTTCCTGCCCTGGAATACTATTATTCTGCTCCAGAAGGAGAATGCAGCAGTTTTCTTCACCTGATCTGCAGGGCACGGTGTAAGGATGGCACTATGGCCAGAGTGTGAAGCCTCCATAGCAACAATGGAGGGAAGAGAAGGATCAGACTGTCCACCAATATCTGTTTATCCACCATTGCCCATAGAGTTATCACTGTACAATAGACCAGGAATGTCCTTCCACAGAATCTGGATCCCTGGAGCCCAAACTGCCTCCAAGGGGCCACGTGCTGCCATTTGGTACTCACTGTGTGGCCCCTGAATATCAAATTCCACGTTTGTCTTACCCAGTTGCGATTTGGTCTGTTAAACCTCTACTATTGATGAGTAAAGAGGTGTAATAGCAGAGATCTTAGCAGTCTCATATAATGTCTCTCTAGTCTAGGACTGGCTCCTGAATATTATGTGCGGCTCTTTGGTGATGTCAGGGCTCCCCTAGTTTAAGAATGTTGACCACCACTGAGATATAGATGGTCCTCAGATTATACAACAAATCAGAGGTATGGACATCATATGGGCCCGAGTGACAAAAATCATATCTTCTATCGTGTGACCACAGTGAGCTGAGATCTGATTGGTTGCTGGGGCTCAGGTCACATGGTACACCCTCATTACTCTGTATAACTAATTAACTTTTATATCAATGGAAGATCCAACCTAACTCTGTGTCTTATCTTCTTATTTTCAGTGCCCGTGGTCGCCCGAGGTAAGGAGCTTCATTATTAAATGTCTTTTTATATTTCCATCATTTTGTAACAAAAAATGTCACTTAAAGTCTGTTTGGGAGGGGGCGTGACCGGATGTTAGAGTGAGAGCGAGTGAGCCTCCCCCAGCCCGATGCCTCCGTGATCACTGGATCCAGCCCAGCGTTCCGGCCTGACTGACGGAGCTTCCCTTACCCCGCAGACCTCGGCGTCTTCCTGGCCGCCTGGCTCCTCTATTACTGCCCGCTCTAGCGTGTCGGCAGTGCACTGACACAGCCGCTCGGGAGAGGACACAGACCAGAGCTCACGGAGCGGCGTGGAGGAGCTCAGGTCGTTTGTTTGTGACAGTTGCCCGGGCAACGGCCCCGGTGTCGGCGGGGAGAAGCAGCGGGGACGGCGTGTATCATCGGCGAGGGGATCAAACCCCAGAGGCGTCCCTGCGCTGCCCAGGCATCTGGCAGCATCAAGGTACTAACCTCTGCAGCTACACCAGGGGTGGACTGTTTTCTCCCATTTCTTTTAAGGGTTAGTTTTCTACCACGGACAAGGGGAGGGGGAGGTACAGGTGGGCCCAGGTAGCCTGACATACTGTTATTTAACGATCAGCCTTGGCACTTAGGCAGGCTTGGGCTACCTGACATTCTGACACATAGTGATCTGTGCCTATTAGAAGAGAAGACCCCCCCTGATGGCTAGCGGAGGGTCGCATCAAAAAGAGAGACTCTAACCCTACGCCATACCACACTAATTGAATAGAGCTGAAACACCGCCTAGTCTTAAAAGTGGATAATTACCCTAGTGGCACCCGCAAACGGGAAAGGCGAAGAGAGGGAGGAGGGAAAGCATTAATCCCCCTTCTATATACTTCCCTGACTTACCTAATAAGCCATGACCAGGAAAAAGGGAGAGGAACTGCAACAGCAGGACAATGCTAGCTCCCAAACGACCCGCACATCAAAGGAAAAGGCGAATTAGGCAGCAGCTGCCGCTGCGGCCAAACTGGAAAAATTTGCGCATCTCTCTACCTCATCGCCATCTAAAAATACCCAGCAGCAGCAGGACGGGCCGCATGCAGGGGGTTTAGGGGACAGGAGGAGCCTAGGAAAAGGACCAGCGGCAACACACACAACAAAAACGGTGAGCAGTAATAGATCTGCTGGCGAGTCCGCGGGATTAGCAGCTAATAAGACTGCGGCGCAGGATGCAGCATCAGAAGCTGAACCCACATTGAAAGACGTTCTATGTGCTGTTAATTCTTGTAAGGCTTCCCTAAGCGACCTGTGCGTCCAGCTGACGGGATTAAAAGAAGAGATAACTACGCTAAGCCAAGAACTGCAAAGGACTATCGTTAGAACAACTGCATTGGAGGAGAGAGTTAGCCAGGCTGAGGACGAACTAACCCCATTGAAGCAAGAGCTCAAGACATTAAAAACGCAGATGGGCTTACACAAAGTTAAAATAGAGGAAATGGAAAATAGGTCTCGCAGGAACAACGTGAGGATGGTAGGCCTGCCGGAGCGGTGTGAGGGTCCCCACCCTGAGGAGTTCCTGGAGAAGTGGCTTAAGGGAATATTTGGGACGGAAACCTTCTCCCACCTCTTTGCTATTGAAAGAGCTCACAGAGTCCCAACTAGGGCCCCACCACCCGGAGGGCATCCCAGGCCAATAATAATGAAGCTTTTCAATTACAGAGACAAGGTAACATTGATGCGTAGGGCCAGAGAGCTGGGGGATATTCTATATAATGGAGCCAAGATTTTATTTTTTCCTGACTATTCCCCAGACCTACAGAAACGGAGGGCTGAATTCAGGGACGTTAAGCGCAATCTGCGGACCTACAATTTAGAATACGCTCTGTTGTACCCTGCACGACTACGTATCACTGCCTTAGGGTCCACCCACTTTTTTGATACAACAGCAGGGGCAACAAAGTGGCTGGATGATAACAAAGCGGACCTGCAGAGCTAGGGGTTAAACAAGGCTAAATTTGGATAGGAAAAGAGGATAACGCAATTCTTTTTTTTTCTGTGTTTTTACTTTCTTTTTCTTTTTTTTATCCTTTTTTGTCTCTTTTTTTATAGCAACCAGTAGTTGACACGGGGGACGCGGGAGGGGGGAAGGGGGGGTATGCGAGATGGAAGCACGGAGGAAGGATGTGATTTCACTAGTTTTGTATGCTTTAAATGTTGTCTTGGGGGTCTGGAGGAGGGTGGAGGGAGGGGGGGAGGGGGGGGAAGAGTGTGGTAGTGAGTCACAATATATTTTTTCAGCATAAGTATGGGGAGGTACTTTTTGTATGGTTGGGAGGGGGGAAAAAGGTCACAAGCACAGCCCCTAGGGCTAGCCTAAATAGGCAGAGGGGGGGGGGTCACGAATAAGGGTAGTAACAAGGGGGATGCACAAAGCTGAGGGCGGGGGGGAAGGGGGGTCTATAGTGAGACATAGGGTTAGGCAATGGGGTAAACGCAAGGCACATACAGCCACGAAGGGTGGGTTTGCAAAAATAAACGCAAAGCATATCAGCACGTGGGGTTTGTATTTGCAGCTAGGAATTATGGGGGGGGGGAGCCCCCGGACGCGGGGGCCCTTTGCCCTTCCCCACTTTACTTATTTTTTATTCCCTGTCTTTTTTGGTCAACACAACCACAGTGTTCACGAATAATTTGGCATTCACTAGCACACAAATGAAACGTCCCTTTCTTTTGGACATTTTTTCTTTTCTCTTTTTTTGGCCTTTTTTTTTTCTCTTCTTTTTTTCGTTACTCTCTTGCCTTTTCTACCAAAATACCTTTTAAAATGTTAAAGATAGGCTCTTGGAACATCAGGGGCATGGGTGACCCAGCTAAAAGGGCAGCAGTTTTCGCAGCAATGGAAGCTCATGGCGTTGGACTGGCTTGCCTGCAGGAAACTCACCTCACTAATGATACCAAACTACATGCTCGAAACCATAAATTTCAAGAACAGTATCACTCAGTTTACACTTCATACTCAAGAGGGGTGAGCATATTGGTGGGGAGAGGTATCTCGTTCTCCTGCAGGGAAGCCAGAATCGACACGTTGGGTCACTATGTCTTTTTGAGTTGCGTCGTGGAAAATAAGCCTCTGGTAATAGCAAATATTTACATCCCTCCTCTGTTTAAAACAGAGATTATTTTGGAGCTGCTGGAATTTGTGGAGAGCAAGCTAGACGTACCGATAATATTGGTGGGGGATTTTAATGCAGTTTTGGATAACAAAATGGATCGATTTCCGCCTATAAATCGGGCGGAAAGGTTATCGGAGGGCCGCCTAGGCCAACTTCTGGAAGAGGTTATGTGGTGCGACCTGTGGAGATCCCATAACCCAAAAATCCGACAGTATTCTTGTTATTCGGGATCGCATTCCACTCTCTCACGTATAGACATGGCAGTAGGCAATATTGAAGCTCTGCAAATAATAAGGGACATAGAGTATAAGCCGAGGGGTATCTCAGATCACTCCCCCCTGATCCTGACTCTGAACTTAAATGCTAGATCTAGCCGGAAAAGGTGGACAATAAAACCACTATGGTTAGATTTAATAAGCAGCCCAGTAGAAGTTTCTTCCAAACTAAAAGAGTTCGTAATATTTAACGTAGGCACAGCCCCTGCGGGGGTAGTGTGGGACACTCTAAAAGCGTTCCTTAGGGGACTATTACACCAACAGGTTGTCATAGTAAAGAAAAAGTCAAGGGAACGGGAGGCGAGGGCTAGTAGGGAGGCTACCGAGTCAGAAGCACAATATGTGGCGGACCCAACCCCTGCAAAACAGGAGGTCTGGCTCAGTAAACAACAAGAATACAGGGAATTAATTAATAGAAGAGCAGAAAATAAAAGACTGTTTCAGAAGCAAAATTATTATGGCGAAGGGGAGAAAGTAGGTCGGATGCTGGCACTTATAACCAAGTCTAACTTATCCCCATCGGCCATTCTCTCAATCAGGACACCGGCTGGAGAGATTACCTCTGACCCCGCCGAGGTCCTAGAGACCTTTACCACGTTCTATAGGGACCTGTACAGGTCGCGCCGGGGGTCGGACCGGCGCGATATGGACGGGTTTGTGGAAGGGGTGGATCTGCCCGTGCTTTTGGAAGGGGACAGGAGCGAGATGGAGTCTCCCCTGACCCTGGAGGAGTTGCAAAAGGCTGTTGCAGAGCTGTCAGGCCAGAAATCCCCTGGCCCGGATGGTCTGCCATTGGAGATTTATAGAAAGTATGGGGAGGTCCTACTTCCGGAGCTTTTAAAAGTACTGGAACAGACGACTAAGGACGGGAGGTTACCCTCATCAATGTCGGAGGCTGACATAGTGGTGATACCAAAAGAGGGAAAAGACCAATTGGAAGTCACCTCATATAGACCGATATCATTACTGTGTTCGGACGCCAAGATCGTAGCAAAGGTGCTGGCGTCCAGATTAAACAAGTGTATCGCAAAACTTGTGCACCCAGATCAATCGGGATTCATCCCCGGTCGGTCTACCAGCACCAACATCAGAAGGGCATACTTGAACCTCCAGGTCCCAACGGAGAATGTGGGGCCTAGAGCCATACTATCTTTAGACACTGCCAAGGCCTTTGATAGCCTGGAGTGGGAATATCTTTGGTGGGTGCTGGAGAGGTTTGGATTTGGCCCCGTATTCATCAACTGGTTAAAAATTCTTTATAATTATCCAAGGGCAAGACTCAAGATAAACAATGACTATTCGGAAAGCTTCCCCCTCGAAAGAGGGACAAGACAGGGCTGTCCCCTATCCCCGTTGTTGTTTGTCTTGGCTATGGAGCCATTGGCGGGAGCGGTGAGATCATCACCTGAACTACAGGGTTTCCATAGAAAAGGCGAGGAAGAGAGAATAGCACTTTTTGCGGACGATGTCCTATTCTTCCTTGGGGACACGGCCTCCTCACTGGAGAAAGTAATGCACCTAGTGGAGGACTTTGGTAAATTCTCAGGGCTGACTATCAATTGGGAGAAATCATCGCTTCTGCCGGTCGATCCATTGGCCAATCCTATTTCAATGAGCTTACCCCAACTGAGAGTTACGGGGAAAATGAAGTACCTTGGTGTTGTGCTGTCCAAGGACCCTGGTGCGTTTATCGAAGACAACCTGGTCCCTCTCCTATTAAAACTTAAAAAAAAATGTGACATCTGGTGTAGACTCCCTCTTTCTGTGACGGGCCGGGCTAACTTGATCAAGATGGTATGGCTGCCCCAGCTACTATACCTGCTCCACAACTCCCCAGTATGGATCGGGGAGAAGTGGTTTCAAAAAATCCAATCCCTTTTTAGGGAATTAATCTGGAAAAAAGGACAGGCCAGGATAAGCCTACAAAAGTTGCAGTGCCCTGCCACAGAGGGGGGACTGGGGGTCCCCCACCCGTTTACCTACTTCCTGGCAGCCCAGCTACAGCAACTTGGGGGATGCGCCATTGATGGGGGGGGAAGTAAGAGTGCCCAGATCGTTCTGCAGGGAAGCCCACACAGCTCATTGGTTGAGGCATTGGAGGCAGACTCATTACAGGGAGAGACTTTGACACTTAAAATGATTACCAGGGTCTGGCAGACAGCTAAGCGAATAATGGGGTACAAGGGAATCTCAGAATATTCACCAATCTGGAATAACAAGAACCTGCAGGAATTATTATCCGTTGACAGGAATAAGCTTTGGGAGAGGAACGGGATTTGTCGTCTGATACAGATATATGAGGGGAATACCCTGAAACCCTTTGAGGAACTGAGGCATGAATACGGGCTACCAAGCCGTGTACTCTATAGCTACTTACAGATTAGACACGCCTTAAGAAAGCAGTTTGGAAGGCAACCCCCCACATGGTGTAAGATCCCACTATTACAAACAATAATCAAATCAGAGACCTCTAAGGGGTTAATCACAGAGATATACACTCAATTAATAAAGAAAGTAAACACACATGTAGGCTCTTTCGGGGGTAGGGACAGGTGGGCGGCCGATGTGGGGGAGATAACGGACATACAGTGGAAAAGGATCCTGGAACTTGGACCGGAGGTGTCGGTCTCTCCCTCACAAAAGGCCTCTCATCTGATGCTATTGCACAGGTCTTACTACACACCAAAAAAGCTCTTTAAGTTTGGTCGTCGAACCAACGATGAGTGCCCCAGGTGCAGAGGAACAGGCGATCTGATCCATATGTTCTGGAGGTGCCCAAAACTAGTGAGGTACTGGCCCGAGATCGTAAAAAAAATAAACACTACGTTTAAAACCAACCTAGAGTTAGATCCTAGGGCCTGTGTGCTGGGGCACGTTACCAATGAACCGAGAGACAGGAACATGGCGGTAGTGGTAGCAAAATGCCTGTTCCAAGCTAGAAAACTAATCGCACAGTCTTGGCAATCAAGAACTCCTCCCACCCCGGAAGATTGGATGGGAACTGTCAACTCCACAGTGTGGAGCGAGAGAACATTCTACACTAGGTCAGGCAGCTATAATAAATTTGTAAGTATGTGGAACCTGTGGATTCAAACAATGCCGTGCCCGTCATCCGTGCTATCCTAGTGCTGAGATTATCCGCTCTTTATTAATGGGGTGGGTTGAGCTAAGAGCAGCTCAGAGGTTAGAGCCGAGAAAAGAATAATGCATGGAACCTATGTCGGCCATCGGATGTGCCTCGAATATATAGGGGGTTAATAGGGGGGGGGGCCACAGGGGGGTGGGTGGGTGGGCTCATTAGAAAGAAAAGTATTAATACATAGATATGCACAATAGTTACATGAGAATATGCGGTCAATCGGCTTCGCATGCTATGCACCTTGCAATGTGGAACTATTGCAACTATTTATACATTGAAATCTATATTGCAATATAATACTTTTACAATAAAAAAAAAAAAAAAAAAAAAAAAAAGTCTGTTTGGATCTTAAGGGAGTGGCCCACGCAAATAACAAAAAAAATCACAAGGTCCCCCAGGAAATTCCACTCTAGACCCTTAATCTAAAGCAAAAAAAAAATGTTAAGTATTAATAAACACATACATCAAAAACCAAGTAGCATATTAAAATATACCATAGAGAGACAACATCTAATTCTAGGGTATTTGAGCAGACATCAAGGTCAGTGCTTGGTAGGGACGGGGTGGGTACAAGCACCCACTGCTTCCTTAGCAACCATTGACAACCAGAAGCTGTCACATTAGTCCACATTGAATGTTTGAATGAACGTCCGAACCCTGTGCTCATCCCTCGTCCCATTGCGGTAAGCTCTATGGTCAGTGAGGACTATGGTGAGTCCACAAGGTTAACTGAACACCCCACAGGATCGTTCTCCATTTTGGTGTTGACCAATCACGCGCTAAAGCTTTTTTTCCTGCCCTGGAATACTATTATTCTGCTCCAGAAGGAGAATGCAGCAGTTTTCTTCACCTGATCTGCAGGGCACGGTGTAAGGACGGCACCATGGCCAGAGTGTGAAGCCTCCATAGCAACAATGGAGGGAAGAGAAGAATCAGACTGTCCACCAATATCTGTTTATCCATCATCCCCATAGAGTTCTCATTGTACAATAGACCAGGAATGTCCTTCCACAGAATCCGGAACCCTGGAGCCCAAACTGCCTCCAAGGGGCCACGTGCTGCCATTTGGTACTCACTGTGTGGCCCTCAGGGCCCCTGAATATCAAATTCCATGTTTGTCTTACCCAGTTGCGATTTAGTTTATTAAACCTCTACTATTGATGAGTAAAGAGGTGTAATAGCAGAGATCTTAGCAGTCTCATATAATGTCTCTCTAGTCTAGGACTGACCCCTGAATATTATGTGTGGCCCTTTGGTGATGTCAGGGCTCCCCTAGTTTAAGAATGTTGATCACCACTGAGATATAGATGGTCCTCAGATTATACAACAAATCAGAGGTATGGACATCATATGGGCCCCAGTGACAAAAATCATATCTTCTATCGTGTGACCACAGTGAGCTGAGATCTGATTGGTTGCTGGGACTCAGGTCACATGGCACATCCTCATTATTCTGTATAACTAAGTAACTTTTATATCAATGGAAGATCAAACCTAACTCTGTGTCTTCTCTTCTCTTATTTTCAGTGCCCATGGTTGCCCGAGGTAAGAAGCTTCATTATTAAATGTCTTTTTATGTTTCCATCATTTTGTAACAAAAATGTCACTTAATGTCAGTTTGGATTTTAAGGGAGTGGCCCACGCAAAAAACAAAAAAAAATCAGAAGGTCCCACAGGAAATTCCACTCTAGACCCTTAATCTAAAGCAAATTTTTTTTTTAAGTATTAATAAACACATACTTTAAAAACCAAGTAGCATATTAAAACATACCATAGAGAGACAACAGCTAATTCTAGGGTATTTGAGCAGACATCAAGGTCAGTGCTTGGTAGGGACGGGGTGGGTACAAGCACCCACTGCTTCCTTAGCAACTATTGACAACCAGAAGCTGTCACATTGGTCCACATTGAATGTTTGAATGAACGTCCGAACCCTGAGCTCATCCCTCGTCCCATTGCGGTAAGCTCTATGGTCAGTGAGGACTATGGTGAGTCCACAAGGTTAACTGACCACCCCACAGGAATGTTCTCCATTTTGGTGTTGACCAATCAGGCGCTAAAGCTTTTTTTCCTGCCCTGGAATACTATTATTCTGCTCCAGAAGGAGAATGCAGCAGTTTTCTTCACCTGATCTGCAGGGCACGGTGTAAGAATGGCACTATGGCAAGAGTGTGAAGCCTCCATAGCAACAATGGAGGGAAGAGAAGAATCAGACTGTCCACCAATATCTGTTTATCCACCATCCCCATAGAGTTCTCACTGTACAATAGACCAGGAATGTCCTTCCACAGAATCCGGATCCCTGGAGCCCAAACTGCCTCCAAGGGGCCACGTGCTGCCATTTGGTACTCACTGTGTGGCCCTCAGGGCCCCTGAATATCAGATTCCATGTTTGTCTTACCCAGTTGCAATTTGGTTTATTATACCTCTACTATTGATGAGTAAAGAGGTGTAATAGCAGAGATCTTAGCAGTCTCATATAATGTCTCTCTAGTCTAGGACTGACCCCTGAATATTATGTGTGGCCCTTTGGTGATGTCAGGGCTCCCCTAGTTTAAGAATGTTAACCACCACTGAGATATAGATGGTCCTCAGATTATACAACAAATCAGAGGTATGGACATCATATGGGCCCCAGTGACAAAAATCATATCTTCTATCGTGTGACCACAGTGATCTGAGGTCTGATTGGTTGCTGGGGCTCAGGTTACATGGTACATCCTCATTACTCTGTATAACTACGTAACTTTTATATCAATGGAGGATTAAACCTAACTCTGTGTCTTCTCTTCTCTTATTTTCAGTGCCCATGGGTGCCCGAGGTAAGGAGCTTCATTATTAAATGTCTTTTTATATTTCCATCATTTTGTAACAAAAAATGTCACTTAAAGTCTGTTTGGATCTTAAGGGAGTGGCCCACGCAAAAAACAAAAAAAAAATCACAAGGTCCCCCAGGAAATTCCAATCTAGACCCTTAATCTAAAGCAAAAAAAAATGTTAAGTATTAATAAACACATACATCAAAAACCAAATAGCATATTAAAACATACCATAGAGAGACAACAGCTAATTCTAGGGTATTTGAGCAGACATCAAGGTCAGTGCTTGGTAGGGACGGGGTGGGTACAAGCACCCACTGCTTCCTTAGCAACCATTGACAACCAGAAGCTGTCACATTAGTCCACATTGAATGTTTGAATGAACGTCCGAACCCTGAGCTCATCCCTCATCCCACTGCGGTAAGCTCTATGGTCAGTGAGGACTATGGTGAGTCCACAAGGTTAACTGACCACCCCACAGGAATGTTCTCCATTTTGGTGTTGACCAATCACGCGCTAAAGCTTTTTTTCCTGCCCTGGAATACTATTATTCTGCTCCAGAAGGAGAATGCAGCAGTTTTCTTAACCTGATCTGCAGGGCACGGTGTAAGGACGGCACCATGGCCAGAGTGTGAAGCCTCCATAGCAACAATGGAGGGAAGAGAAGAATCAGACTGTCCACTAATATCTGTTTATCCACCATCCCCATAGAGTTCTCACTGTACAATAGACCAGGAATGTCCTTCCACAGAATTCGGATCCCTGGAGCCCAAACTGCCTCCAAGGGGCCACGTGCTGCCATTTGGTACTCACTGTGTGGCCCTCTGGGCCCCTGAATATCAAATTCCATGTTTGTCTTACCCAGTTGCGATTTGGTTTATTAAACCTCTACTATTGATGAGTAAAGAGGTGTAATAGCAGAGATCTTAGCAGTCTCATATAATGTCTCTCTAGTCTAGGACTGACCCCTGAATATTATGTGTGGCCCTTTGGTGATGTCAGGGCTCCCCTAGTTTAAGAATGTTGACCACCACTGAGATATAGATGGTCCTCAGATTATACAACAAATCAGAGGTATGGACATCATATGGGCCCCAGTGACAAAAATCATATCTTCTATCATGTGACCACAGTGAGCTTAGATCTGATTGGTTGCTGGGGCTCAGGTCACATGGTACATCCTCATTACTTTGTATAACTAAGTAACTTTTATATCAATGGAAGATCAAACCTAACTCTGTGTCTTCTCTTCTTATTTTCAGTGCCCGTGGTCGTCCGAGGTAAGGAGCTTCATTATTAAATGTCTTTTTATATTTCCATCATTTTGTAACAAAAAATGTCACTTAAAGTCTGTTTGGATCTTAAGGGAGTGGCCCACGCAAAAAACAAAAAAAATCACAAGGTCCCCCAGGAAATTCCACTCTAGACCCTTAATTTAAAACAGAAAAAATGTTAAGTATTAATAAACACATACATCAAAAACCAAGTAGCATATATTAAAACATACCATAGAGAGACAACAGCTAATTCTAGGGTATTTCAGCAGACATCAAGGTCAGTGCTTGGTAGGGACGGGGTGGGTACAAGCACCCACTGCTTCCTTAGCAACTATTGACAACCAGAAGCTGTCACATTGGTCCACATTGAATGTTTGAATGAAGGTCCGAACCCTGAGCTCATCCCTCGTCCCACTGCGGTAAGCTCTATGGTCAGTGAGGACTATGGTGAGTCCACAAGGTTAACTGACCACCCCACAGGAATGTTCTCCATTTTGGTGTTGACCAATCATGCGCTAAAGCTTTTTTTCCTGCCCTGGAATACTATTATTCTGCTCCAGAAGGAGAATGCAGCAGTTTTCTTCACCTGATCTGCAGGGCACGGTGTAAGGACGGCACCATGGCCAGAGTGTGAAGCCTCCATAGCAACAATGGAGGAAAGAGAAGGATCAGACTGTCCACCAATATCTGTTTATCCACCATCCCCCATAGAGTTCTCACTGTACAATAGACCAGGAATGTCCTTCCACAGAATCCGGATCCCTGGAGCCCAAACTGCCTCCAAGGGGCCACGTGCTGCCATTTGGTACTCACTGTGTGGCCCTCAGGGCCCCTGAATATCAAATTCCACGTTTGTCTTACCCAGTTGCGATTTGGTTTGTTAAACCTCTACTATTGATGAGTAAAGAGGTATAATAGCAGAGATCTTAGCAGTCTCATATAATGTCTCTCTAGTCTAGTACTGACCCCTGAATATTATGTGTGGCCCTTTGGTGATGTCAGGGCTCCCCTAGTTTAAGAATGTTGACCACCACTGAGATATAGATGGTCCTCAGATTATACAACAAATCAGAGGTATGGACATCATATGGGCCCCAGTGACAAAAATCATATCTTCTATAGTGTGACCACAGTGAGCTGAGGTCTGATTGGTTGCTGGGGCTCAGGTCACATGGTACATCCTCATTACTCTGTATAACTAAGTAACTTTTATATCAATGGAAGATCAAACCTAACTCTGTGTCTTCTCTTCTCTTATTATCAGTGCCCATGGTCGTCCGAGGTAAGGAGCTTCATTATTAAATGTCTTTTTATGTTTCCATCATTTTGTAACAAAAAATGTCACTTAAAGTCTGTTTGGATCTTAAGGGAGTGGCCCACGCAAAAAACAAAAAAAAATCACAAGGTCCCTGTCATGGATATTGGAATAGTGACTGATTCATACCGTTGGGACTCCTACTGTTAGATGCTAATGTCTTCAGCTACCTTTCTGTTGTCTGCTAAAATGTGTATTGTAAATAAGTCTCTAGTATGGGATCTAAGAGTCACTAGATCCCCATTGTTGTTTGTGTTAATTAACTTTGCTATTGTGATAATGTTGATTGGATTTTCTGAACTACAAGACGGCCAGTCTGGCCTGAAGGTCATGTCTGAGTCATCTAGGCTGTCTAAAGGGATTAGTTAATTAGCTCATGTTAATTAGGTTACAGCTGTATAGTTAGAGTAATATGAGCAGGAGGTCTGCACCTCCACTTTTAGTGTATAAAAGCCTGTATTTTGCAATGAAGTATATTCCTGGTTGAACTTACATACAGCCTGCCTGGTGTTTGTTCTGAGCTATCACAACTGGACTAGAATGGCACATAGCTGTAGTTCTAGTCCCGGAGCAACGGATGACCGAACAATCAGATGTTGCGATCTGCAATCTGATTCTATAGCTGCAGAGGAGTGTCAGGAGAGTGGAACCGAGCGAGCAAGGGGCTCGTTACATTGGTTGGCAGCTGTGGGATTTGCTCTCCAGTTACTGGGACACTCCAAACCACCACAGTGAATGGCCAGTTATGCAGCCTGCAGGAGAGCCATGCTGAATGTCTTACTTGAGAGCCGTTGGGGGACTGGTGGGACAAAGAACAAGGCCACCCTGATCAGTGAGCTAGCCAAGATGGAGCAGAGGGATGGTGATGCGGGACCCCGGTCAGTTGAAGACTTGTTTCAGCAACGAGTTCGAGAGCGGTTGGCATTATATGGTGCTAACCCATCAGAGACCGCCGTACAGAATGCCATTAGAGACATCCAGTGGCAGGATGAGTGACAAGAGAGAGAACTAGAGCGGCAACATGAGCGGAGAATGACGGAAATACAGCAATGGAAGAAAACATCTAAAGATACAGCGCCTTTCCGTAAGTTACCCTTTTGGGCGTTCAAACTATTTAAGGAAGGAGAGGAGGAAATTGAAGCGTTCCTGCAGGACTTTGAGAGACTATGCCAGATACATAATGTACTGTCCCAAGATTGGGTTGCTTTACTGGCGAGTAATTTGACTGGCAGAGCAGCCAATGCGTATCAGGCCCCGGAGGACGAGGACGCTAAAGATTATGACCGGGTAAAAGAAGCTCTGCTAGCCCGATTTGCCATTACACCCGAAGCCAGTCGGAGTAAATTTAGAGAGTCCCGGAAACAAGCCAACATAACATACGTGGAGTGGGCACATCGTCTGCAGCGGAACCTTAAGGGCTGGTTCCAGGGAAGCCACGCTCATACCATAGAGGACATCACCCAGCTAGTACTCTTAGAACAGTTCTTTAACCACACCCCTCCGGTAGTACGGGATTGGGTGCGAGATAAGCGACCACAGACTGTACAGCAAGCGGCTACTTTGGCTGATGAATATCTGGACTCTCGAAGGTCAGGCGAAAGCGAGCGCTATCCACTATCTCAGCCCAGTTTACCAGCCTCTAACCCAACTTCAGTTCCTCAGTGGTCTGCCTCTAGACCCCCAAACCGACCCAACCCTCCTAACAGACCTAAGTGCTATACCTGTAACCAAACCGGTCATCTGCAGCGATATTGTCCTACCCGATACACGAGGTACCGAGAGACTGCTCATCCATCCAGACCAGTGGCTCATTGCTTCCAGAACTAGCCCAACCATCGAGATGTTCAGGAAGAGTTTGGTGAACTTTTTGAGGCCGATCCCGTCCAAGCTGCTGCCGGAGACCGGTGCTGCCGGCAGCACCATCGTCAGGCAGTATGGGTTAATGGGCAGCCGGCCCAGGGACTCCGCGATTCTGGGGCTATGATTACCCTCATCCAGCCTCACATGATTCCCCAGTTGGCCCGGACCGACCAGACTGTTGCAGTCAGGGTAGCAGGGGGCAAGGTTCTACGTTTATCCACCGCCCAAGTCCTCTTGGATTGGGGCTCAGGGGAGCGACAAGTGCGAGTGGGATTACTACGTGAGTTACCCGCAGAAGTACTTTGGGGAATGATTTGGGGCATTTGACTTCCTCATATGCCCCAGAGGCCGCCATGGCCGTGACCACCCGACATCAGAGCCAACTTCAAGGCAACTCCACTCTTATGGGGACCCAGGTAAGACCAAATCCTCCTACATTACCCCGACTTGACAACCCTGTGTCCTGGGATTCTCCCTCCGACATTAGGCAAGAGACTCAGAATGACCCAACATTAGCTGGTTATCGGGACAGGGCGGGCAAGGATCCAGGGGGGTTGGGGGAAGACAGAATAGAGTGGGAGGGGGGGTTTCTATATCGTTACACCGAGGGAATGGGTACCGGTAAGCGACAGGGTCCCCACAAACAGCTAGTTGTACCCCAGAAATACAGACGGGAGCTATTGCGGCTGGCTCACGACATCCCCTTGGCCGGACATTTAGGGATAGCTAAGACCCGGAGTCAGTTGTCTCATGCGTTCTTCTGGCCCAGGTTACATGCTGAGGTGCGAGAATACTGCCGGACCTGTGAGACTTGTCAGAAAGTAGGGAAGACAGGGGATCACCCAAAAGACTCGCTGCAACCCCTGCTGATCATTAGAGAACCCTTTAGCCGCATAGCGGTTGATATTATAGGCCCACTGGCCCGCCCCAGTGCCACTGGGAAGAAGTATATTCTTACGGTGGTGGATTACACCACCCGCTACCCAGAGGCCATTCCCTTATCCAATATCCAGGCTGATACAGTAGCAGATGCCTTACTGCGGGTATTCACTAGGGTAGGGTTTCCCCAGGAGATATTGTCCGATCAGGGTACCCAGTTCACAGCCGAGCTGACGCAGCAGCTCTGGCGTCTCTGTGGGATTAAACCCCTCCAGAGCGCCCCCTACCACCTTCAGACTAACGGGCTGTGTGAGAGATTTAACGGGACCCTGAAGCAGCTGCTTCGGGCCTTCGTGGAGAGTAGGAAGGATTGGGAGAAATATCTTCCCCATCTACTGTTCGCCTATAGAGGGGTACCCCAAGAGTCCACAGGGTTTTCCCCATTTGAGCTGTTGTATGGGCGAAGGGTTAGGGGGCCCTTAGACTTAGTGAGGGCCCAGTGGGAGGGGGTAGAGGATCCAGAAGGCCTCCCCATCCTTAGTTATGTCTTGGAACTCAGGGAGCGCCTGTGGGAACTTACCGATCTAGTCCATGAGAATATGCAATCGGCCCAGAGTAAGCAGAAGGTTTGGTATGATTGGTCTGCATGGAATCGCACCTTTTATATCGGACAGAAAGCCCTGGTACTAAAGCCCCTGAAGCAAAATAAATTACAGGCCTCCTGGCAGGGCCCCTATCAGGTGGTAAAACAGCTGTGCGATACCACTTACGTGGTTGCCAGCTGTGCAGACACAAACATTAAGAGGACGTTCCACATTAATATGATGAAGGCCTATCATGAGAGGACTGAGGCCGTAGCCGCCATATGCGCTCCTGCCACCGGGGACTCTGAAAATCTACCGATGCTGGAGCTTCCCGAAATCAGTAACTGTTCCAGGGGTGTGGAGGATATACAGCTAGGAGATAGATTAGGATCCCAAGAACGAGAACAGGCCAGAGAATTACTCCAGGACCGGCAGGAGATGTTCTCGACACTCCCTGGGTACACTCACATAGCTGTGCACAAGGTAGAGACCCCCTAGCAGAAGCCCCTGAGACAACCAGCCTATAGGATTCCCGGAGCAGTGCAAGAAGGGATGAGAGCGGAGATTAGGGAGATGCTCGAGTTAGGGGTGATCGAACCATTGGCAAGCCCCTGGGCTTCCCCTGTAGTATTAGTCCCAAAACGGGATGGCACGACCCGATTTTGTGTGGACTATAGGCGAAAATGACTGTACTGTGACAGATGCCTACCCTATGCCCCGAGTGGACGAATTGCTGGAAAAAATAGCTCAGGGACATTATCTGACGACTGTTGACTTATGTAAGGGCTATTGGCAGATTCCCTTGGAAGCGGAAGCAATTCCAAAGTGGGCCTTCATCACCCCGTTTTACCAGTTTCGGGTAATGCCATTCGGGATGAAGAATGCTCCAGCTACCTTCCAGCGGATGATAGATGAACTCCTCAATGGTCTGCAAGATTTTGCATGCGCATATCTTGATGACATCATAATCTATAGCCAGACATGGGAGGAACATCTTAGACGACTGGGAATAGTGCTAGATAGGATCCGAGCCGCTAACCTGACCCTGAAGCCAGACAAATGTAATATCGGGATGTCTGAGGTGCAATATCTGGGACATAGAGTGGGGTGTGGGAAGCAGAGGCCAGAACCTGCAAAAATAGAGGCTGTCCTAAACTGGCCAGTTCCCAGAACCAAGACTCAGGTACTTGCATTTTTAGGGACAGTAGGGTACTACAGGAAGTTTGTACCCCACTATAGGGACATAGCCAAACCCCTGACGGACCTGACCAAAAAGACTCTCCCTAGACAGGTCCTGTGGTCCCCGGAGTGCGAGACAGCGTTTCATCAGTTAAAAAACGCAAGCTCCCATACTGGCGGCACCCGATCCTAACAAACGCTTTGTCATTCATACTGATGCCTCCATGTTCGGACTGGGAGTCGTACTAAGTCAAGTTGGCGATGACGGGAAAGAGCACCCGGTGGCGTATCTCAGCCGCAAGTTGTTACCCCGTGAAGTTGGATATGCTGCCGTGGAAAAAGAGTGTTTGGCCTTAGTCTGGGCTTTAAAGAAACTGCAGCCCTATGTGTATGGACGCTGTTTTACCGTCATGACGGACCACAATCCTTTGATATGGCTTAACCGGGTGGCGGGAGAGAACGGCCGATTACTAAGGTGGAGCCTGGCTTTGCAACCGTACAATTTCACCATACAATATCGGCCAGGGCCTCAAAACGGGAATGCGGATGGGTTATCCCGGCAGACAGACCTGGAACCTTAAGACTACTTTTCCAACATCCTCGAGTTGACCCGTTCGGGGTCCCACTGTGGCTGTTGGACTGTTTCCCGGGGGGGAGTATTGTCATGAATATTGGAATAGTGACTGATTCATACCGTTGGGACTCCTACTGTTAGATGCTAATGTCATCAGCTACCTGTCTGTTGTCTGCTAAAATGTGTATTGTAAATAAGTCTCTAGTATGGGATCTAAGAGTCACTAGATCCCCATTGTTTGTGTTTAATTAACTCTGCTATTGTGATAATGTTGATTGGATTTTCTGAACTACAAGATGGCCAGTCTGGCCTGAAGGTCATGTCTGAGTCATCTAGGCTGTCTAAAGGGATTAGTTAATTAGCTCATGTTAATTAGGTTACAGCTGTATAGTTAGAGTAATATGAGCAGGAGGTCTGCACCTCCACTTTTAGTGTATAAAAGCCTGTATTTTACAATAAAGTATATTCCTGGTTGAACTTATATACAGCCTGCCTGGTGTTTGTTCTGAGCTATCACAACTGGACTAGAACGGCACAGAGCTGTAGTTCTAGTCCCCGGGGCATCGGATGATCGAGCAATCAGATGTTGCAATCTGCAATCTGATTCTATAGCTGCAGAGGAGTGTCGGGAGAGTGGAACTGAGCGAGCAAGGGGCTCGTTACAGTCCCCCAGGAAATTCCACTCTAGACCCTTAATCTAAAGCAAAAAAAAAGTTACGTATTAATAAACACATACATCAAAAACCAAGTAGCATATTAAAACATACCATAGAGAGACAACAGCTAATTCTAGGGTATTTGAGCAGACATCAAGGTCAGTGCTTGGTAGGGACGGGTGGGTACAAGCACCCACTGCTTCCTTAGCAACTATTGACAACCAGAAGCTGTCACATTAGTCCACATTGAATGTTTGAATGAACGTCCGAACCCTGATCTCATCCCTTGTCTCATTGCGGTAAGCTCTATGGTCACTGAGGACTATGGTGAGTCCACAAGGTTAACTGACCACCCCACAGGAATGTTCTCCATTTTGGTGTTGACCAATCACGTGCTAAAGCTTTTTTTCCTGCCCTGGAATACTATTATTCTGCTCCAGAAGGAGAATGCAGCAGTTTTCTTCACCTGATCTGCAGGGCACGGTGTAAGGACGGCACCATGGCCAGAGTGTGAAGCCTCCATAGCAACAATGGAGGGAAGAGAAGAATCAGACTGTCCACCAATATCTGTTTATCCACCATCCCCCATAGAGTTCTCACTGTACAATAGACCAGGAATGTCCTTCCACAGAATCCGGATTCCTGGAGCCCAAACTGCCTCCAAGGGGCCACGTGCTGCCATTTGGTACACACTGTGTGGCCCTCAGGGCCCCTGAATGTCAAATTCCATGTTTGTCTTACCCAGTTGCGATTTGGTTTATTAAATCTCTCCTATTGATGAGTAAAGAGGTGTAATAGCAGAGATCTTAGCAGTCTCATATAATGTCTCTCTAGTCTAGGACTGACCCCTGAATATTATGTGTGGCCCTTTGGTGATGTCAGGGGTCCCCTAGTTTAAGAATGTTGATCACCACTGAGATATAGATGGTCCTCAGATTATACAACAAATCAGAGGTATGGACATCATATGGGCCCCAGTGACAAAAATCATATCTGCTATCGTGTGACCACAGTGAGCTGAGATCTGATTGGTTGCTGGGGCTCAGGTCACATGGTACATCCTCATTACTCTGTATAACTAAGTAACTTTTATATCAATGGAAGATCAAACCTAACTCTGTGTCTTCTCTTCTCTTATTTTCAGAGCCCATGGGCGCCCGAGGTAAGGAGCTTCATTATTAAATGTCTTTTTATGTTTCCATCATTTTGTAACAAAAAATGTCACTTAAAGTCTGTTTGGATCTTAGGGGAGTGGCCCACGCAAAAAAAACAAAAAAAAAATCACAAGGTCCCCCAGGAAATTCCACTCTAGACCCTTAATCTAAAGCAAAAAAAATGTTAAGTATTAATAAACACAAAGACAACGTTTTGACAAGTCCTTTTTTTTAAAATTAAAGTCCCACAATGTTGGAGCACATCCATCACATCATTCAGCGCTGTTTATCCACCTCAATCATAATGCCCATCACCCACTGAAAGAAAAAAAATAGTCACCCACCGAGACACCTCTAGATCGTTCTCATGTCTTCCACCAAATGATGGGGTGAGTGGAAATACACACTGATATAGATGGTCCTCAGATTATACAACAAATCAGAGCTATGAACATCATAAGTCATCATTTACAAAAATCATATCTTCTATCATGTGACCACAGTGATCTGAGATCTGATTGGTTGCTGGGGTTCAGGTCACATGGTACATCCTCATTACTCTGTATAAAGTAACTTTTATATCAATGGAAGATCAAACCTAACTCTGTGTCTTCTCTTCTCTTATTTTCAGGGCCCAAGAACTATCCAGGTGAGGAGATTCATTATTACAAGTCTTTTTATGTTTCCATCATTCTGTAACAAAAATGTAAATGAAAGTCTGATTGGATTTTAAGGGAGTGCCCCATACAAAAACCAAAAATAAATCATGACATTCACCAGGAAATCCAACCCAGACCTTTAATCTGAGCAAAAAAATGTGACTTATGTAAAAAAGACAAAGTTGATGACAAGTCCATTAATTAAAAAAAGTCCCACAATGTACATCCCCATCCATGGTGGCATCTAGCATTGTTTATCCACCTCAATCGTGATGCCCATCACCCACTGAAAGACAAAGTCACCCACCAAGACGTGTCTCGATCATTCTCATGCCTTCCAATGACCGAGTGATTGGAAATGCATCAAGAATATAAAAGCAGGAGATCCCTCCAACATTCCACACCAAACCCTTATCTGAGCATGCAGCCTGGCTGGCCAGAGAAGGTGGGGGAGGAGCGGATAGATACGTGCAATTGGTTTAGTTCTGAGTATAAATTCAGACAAATTTTTGGTTATTCGGAGACTTGGATTTATCCGAATCTCCAAATGAAAAGGTAACAAATTTTGTTGAAATTCATTGAATTTAATTTCGTATATTTGTTTTCTAATGAATTACACATTTTCAGAAGGATTCGAATTCTGTGTGAAGAATAGCTGGTTCTTATGGAGGGGGCCAGGAAGATGGCCGCCGCGCCCCTAACAACTGACGACTCATCAGTTGTCAGCGGGCTTCCCCCACTGACAGCTGAATGTAAACAAAAGAATGCTGGTAATGAAAATTGATAAAAATAAACAGTGTGGGGTCCCCGCTCAATCTATACCAGGCCCTGTGGGTCTGATATGAATTTTAAGGGGAACCCCATGCCAAAATGTATAAAAAAAAATGTGGTGCCCCCCAAACCTATAGCAGACCCTTATTCGAGCATGCAGCCTGGTAGGCCAGGAAAGGGATGAGTGAGCGTCCCTGAACCGTTTCAGGCCACATGCTCTCAGCATGGGGGGTGCTTTAGGGTGGAGAGGCTCGCCCCCCTCAAAGCACCTTGTCCCCATGTTGATGGGGACAAGGGCCTCCTCCCCACGACCCTGGCCGGTGTTTGTGGGGATCTGTGGGTAGGGGGCTTATTGGAATATGGAAATCCCCCTTTAACAAAAGGGCCCCCAGATCCTGGGCCCCCACTATTTGAATGAGACCCCTACCCATTCGCCAAAAAAGGGTCAAAAAGTACATAAAACATAACACAAGTTTTTGACAAGTCCATTATAAAAAAATAAAAAAAACTGATTCATCATCAATCATGATGCCCACCACACAAAAAACCCCTCCGGTCCCAACTAAGGCTCCTGGGATCTGCCAGCTCCACCATCTTACAGCTCTTAAATAGCTAAGGGGGCATGGCATCATCAGGTGGTCACTCCGGTCGATGACATCACAAGGGGTGGGGCCACCTGATGACATCATCTGGTGGGCCCTGTCCCTTTGTTGTTTAAGAAATGTTGAACGGTGGAGCGGGCAGACGGCGGGAGCCTTCATCAGGTGTCAAAAACTCTCTCTGTGTTTTTATTTACCTTTTTTACACTTTTTTAGTGAATGAGTAGGGGTACTATGTACTATGTACCCCTACTCATTCACATGGGGGGGGGAGCGGATCTGGGGGTCCCCTTGTTGAAGGGGGGCTTCCAGATTCTGATAAGTCACCCCCCTGGACCCCACAACCACTGGGACAGGGTTGTGGGGAACAAGCCCTCATCCCCACCAACATGGGGACAAGGTGCTTTGGGGGGCAGAGTCCCCTGGTCATAAAGCACCCCCCTATGTTGAGGGCATGTGGCCTGGTATGGTGCAGGAGGGGGGCAATCACATGACCCCCCCTTTTTCTGGCCTGCTGGGCTGCATGCTCCTATAAGGGTCTGGTATAGATTAGGGGGACCCCACACTGTTTTTTTTATTCTCCATTTTTCATTGCCGGTGTTCTATTGAATAGTGCATCCCCGTCGGATAATGGCTCCGCATGCGCAGATTCAGAGGTGTTATTCGATGATCTGCAAAGGGAGACTGTAATCGTCGGTGTGTTGCACTATTACATTCTCTGTTTGCAGATCATCGCATAATGACGATCTGCGCATGCGCAGTGTTGACGTCACACCAGCTGATAGACATATCCTGAGGCCCCCTGATGTTAAAAAAATCACAAAGTCCCCCAGGAAATCCCACTCTAAACCCTTAATCTGAGCAAAAAAAAAATGTTAAGTATTAATAAAGATAAAGTTTTTGACAAAAAAAAAAAGTCCCACAATGTTGGAGCACATCCATCACGTCATTCAGCGCTGTTTATCCTCCTCAATTATAATGCCCATCACCCACTGAAAGAAAAAAAAATAGTCACCCACCAAGACACGTCTAGATCGTTCTCATGTCTTCCACCAAATGACGGGGTGAGTGGAAATACACACTGATATAGATGGTCCTCAGATTATACAACAAATCAGAGCTATGAACATCATAAGGACCTCATTTACAAAAATCATATCTTCTATCATGTGACCACAGTGAGCTGAGATCTGATTGGTTGCTGGGGCTCAGGTCACATGGTACATCCTCATTACTCTGTATAAAGTAACTTTTATATCAATGGAAGATCAAACTTAACTCTGTGTCTTCTCTTATTTTCAGTGTACCGTCCAGGTGAGGAGATTAATTATTAGAAGTCTTTTTATGTTTCCATCATTCTGTAACAAAAATGTAAATGAAAGTCTGATTGGATTTTAAGGGAGTGCCCCATGCAAAAAAAAAAAAAAAGATGAAGACATTCACCAGGAAATCCATCCCAGACCTTTAATCTGAGCAAAAAAATGTAAAGTGTGTAAAATGAAAGACAAAGTTGTTGACAAGTCCAATAATTAAAAAAAGTCCCACAATGTACATCCACATCCATGGCGGCATCTAGCATTGTTTATCCACCTCAATCGTGATGCCCATCACCCACTGAAAGACAAAGTCACCCACCAAGACGTGTCTCCATCATTCTCATGCCTTCTATCAAATGACCTGGCTGGCCAGAGAAGGTGGGGGAGGAGCAGATATATACGTGCAATTTGTTTCCATTCAATTCTGCCCTCATCTCCTGAGTGATAGCCAGGACTTTTGTTCTCAGTGAATGGGTGCTAAAAGTTAACTACGCCCCCACCGCAACCCTTCCCCTGTGACATGGTGTCCCTCCCACTAACACTTTCACCATACGCCAAGATACTCCCACTGCACACCTAGATACTCCAAGTAGGCAGGCCACACTTTGAACTGCCAGGTGAAAGTGGTGGGCTTATACGTAAAAGAGGAAACTTAGAGGGCCTGGCCCCATCAGATTCATAGATGTAGCAATATGGACTACAATTGCAACAAAGAGTTATTCCCTGTCCTATCTGTATATTATATTATCCCTCTAGTGCCCGGTGTTACCAAACTGACATCATATTTGTGAGCCTAGCCAAAGGGATTGGGGGATTGGTAGTTCCACCAGATGACTATCCCCCTGCATGACTATACACCCGGACAACATATCCCAGGGATCTTTGCTACCATCAGGGAGACTGCTGGGAAGGGCTATAAAAGAAACCAGAGACCCGCCCCAGGGTCTCTTCTTCCCGGGCCTTATGTGTGAGGGATCTATCCGTGCAGAGAGAGCGAGAGCACGGCCTACCACGTGAAGTACAACATTCCTGCCCGACCGAGAGGGGGGTCCAGCGCTGCCTGCTGTGCATTGTACATCTGACCAGCACCAACTTGACCATACAGCAACTCACGCTTCGTGTTCTGCATTCGGGTGATCGTCACAGGTGGGTCTGCAGCCAGGATGCCTATTCAGGAGTCGCTATCTGGAAGGCACTTGATTGGCATGGTCATTGGTGAGAGGGCAATCGCCCACCTTTGCAAGTCCTTCTTTGGTTGTTTACTGGGACACTGTGTACAGACACCTTTACTTTGGGAACACTTCACTGCACTTCTATTCGAACACTTATATAGGCATCCCTAGCTGCAATAAGCATAAGAGATACGTCCACTCTGTTACTACACCTTATTGGATACTGTTAATGAGCTCCAACTGCCGGTGAAGACCATCAGATCTGCAACAGGGACATTCTGTCATTGCTGCTTAAAGGGCCCTTATACCATCCTTGCTTAGCTTCATCTCTCATTAGGATTAAAGGTTAAACAGGCCGGCCTGGGTTTCTCTTTCTAGAAGTATTGTCAGAATCTATGCTTAACTTTGCTTATCCTTTCAGGCTATGTTCAACTGGTACTCCATTGTGTGTGTGTGTATATATATATATATATATATATATATATATATATATATATATACATATATATAATTATTCTGTTGTTGCCAACTGTCTTAACATTCTACTGAGCTTGTGCTGTTAACCAAAGCTCAGTTGAACCATTACCCTTATGGTACAACTATACTTTATCTGAAGCATTCCAGTAAACATTAACAGAATATAAACATATTGAGTGTTGTCTTATTACTCAAAGGTGTTGCAAGGATATCTGAACCCAGAGTGTCAGGTGGGTTGGGTTGGAATGTTCACAGGGTCGTGGCGATGCAGATGAGCAGGTAAATCAAAGCAGTCCTCAAGGGGACTGTGCTACATATACAAGCCCACCACTTTCACTCGACAGCTCAGAGTGCGGCCTACCTCCCCCCACCTTGTGTGCATGGTTGAGCAATTGCGACCCCTTAAGCTGCGCCCATGCCCTCATATATACTTACATACGGCCCTGGTAGAACACAGCAGTGGGAGCTGACACTGAAAGGTCAGAACAAAACAGAGTGAGGTGTGCAGCCAGTGTTGAAAAGTTTCATCCACTGTACAGGTGGAGAGCTCTGTGTGCCCCGCTCTGATGGGAGAGTGTTGCACACTGTATAGAAGCCCTCTTTATACAGATGGAAGAGTACCATGTGTCTGACATTACTCCTCAAACCCCCTCTCCCCAACTCACAGAGAGCAGCTACTCAATGGGTGAAGGTGTACAGCACATCCCCACTCCAGTAGTCTCTCTAACATTAATGAGGTAGTTCCGGATGTGGGTCAGTAGCAAGGATGATGTAATGTGATGGGGAGGCCACATTGGCGTCATGGGAACCCCTCAAGCTTTGCCAAAGATGTCTGCACTCTTTATACCCCAATGATTACTCCAGGGGTACATTATCCAATGGTAAGTAGGAATGGGCCGAACACCCCCTCCGTTCGGTTCGCATCCAGAACATGCGAACAGGCAAAAATTTTGTTCAAACACCGTTAAAGTCTATGGGACGCGAACATGAAAAATTAAAAGTGCGGGACAAGGTGCTTTGGGGGGGGCGCTACCCCAAAGCACCCTCCCAATGTTGAGGGCATGTGGCCTGGTACGGTTTCAGGAGGGGGGGCGCTCTCTCTCCCCCCCCCTTTTCCTGCAGCTTGCCAGGTTGCGTGCACGGATAAGGGTCTGGTATGGATTTTTGGGGGGACCCCCACGCCATTTTTATAAAAATTTTGGCGCGGGGTTCCCCTTAAAATCCATACCAGACCTAAAGGGCCTGGTATGGAATTTGGGGGACCCCCACGCATTTTTTTTTTTTTGGGTCGGGGTTCCCCTGTGGGGAAATCCCATGCCGTTTTTATCAATGAACTTTTATGTGCGTTGCCGGACCGACAATTCATTAATAGCCGCGAGTAGTTTTAAATGACTTTTTTTCCTTTAGAAATGTCATTTTGCTGTCAGACTGTTCTAAACACGGGAAACATGCGCCCCTTTACAGGCATACTATAGACACCCCCAGGTACAAAATTTAAAGGAATATTACACTTTTATTGTTTGACTTTAAGCATTATTAAAATCACTGCTCCTGAAAAAACGGCCGTTTTTAAAACTTTTTTTTGCATTGATCCATGTCCCCTGGGGCAGGACTCAGGTCCCCAAACACTTTTTATGACAATACCATGAATATAAGCCTTTAAAATTAGCACTTTTGATTTCTCCCATAGACTTTTAACGGGTGTTCCGCGGCTTTTGAATTTGCCGCGAACACCCCAAATTGTTCGCTATTCGGCGAACGGGTGAACTGCCAATGTTTGAGTCGAACTCATGTTCTGCCCGAACATAAAGCCCATCCCTAATATTAAGTATGCTCTCTAATACACCCTATGATTACCCTAGGTGGTAGATTATCCTATATTATTTTTGCACCCCTGATACTTCTATATTTATTCCAGGGGGTACACAGTGTGAATCGGACACTGTGGATGGGGCATTAGTCAGGACCCTCAGCCATCTCTCTCCCCTTCATGTCTTCTCTGATCTCAATGCCTTATGTGGATGAAACGTTGGGAAGGGCTCTGCTGATGCCACTGCGTTGCTTTGATTTTATACAATGCTTTTAATGTCTTCTCAAAGACAGTGACCATTTTATCATTTTTCAATAAATGGTTTATATTTTACGGTATTACACTATGTGGCCCTATTTTTTCTCCTTTTGCCATATGTCATATTGAGAAGGATCGCTCACAAATTCTGGTCACTATTCCTATGGTAGACAGCTACTGATGTCAAAATGGTCACGGATCCCTATCTGATTTGGTCTATTTTAGAAGTCGCGGTTGCTGTACCTCCTTGGGTGTATTACACCAAAAGCTAGGTTGACTCATCAGGCATATGCCTAGTTGGGTTCAACCTGTCTGGAAAGCCCCTTTCCTTACGGTGGTGGATTATCTACAGACAACCAGTTCACACAGATTCACAGTCACTATATTTGATGTCCTATATGGACTTTATGCACTGATACTGTTGGTTTATACTATTTTGTCATTATCGTTGTGATATTTTATTGCTGTGTATTTTTGTTTTGAATATTCATTTATCATATCCACTTTATATTGGTATAATTGTATTGCTTATTTCATCTTCATCAGCGCTGCACTATACTACTTTATTTGTTCACTTATTCACAGATTATCTGATGTGCTGGCAGTTACCATTATTAGTATAAAACAGCGCATTTTTTTCACAATTTTTTCCCCATCATAGTGCCCATATACTGTACGTCAATTGTCCCCATCACGGTCCCCTCTTACATCAGGCACCCAATCACGTGCCCATATACTGTACATCAGGTGTCCCCATCACAATTCCCACTTAAATCAGGTGTCCCCATCAGTGTACCCTTTACATCAGTTGTCCCCATCACAGTGCCAATATACTGTACATCAGGTGTCCCCATCACAGCGCCCCTTTACATCAGATTCCCCCATCACAGTGCCCCTTTACATCAGATTCCCCCATCACAGTGCCCCTTTACATCAGGTTCCCCCATCACAGTGCCCCTTTACATCAGGTTCCCCTATCACAGTGCCCCTTTACATCAGGTTCCCCCATCACAGTACCCCTTTACATCAGGTTCTCCTATCACAGTGCCCCTTTACATCAGGTTCCCCCATCACAGTGCCCCTTTACATCAGGTTCCCCTATCACAGTGCCCCTTTACATCAGATTCCCCCATCACAGTGCCCCTTTACATCAGGTTCCCCCATCACAGTGCCCCTTTACATCAGGTTCCCCTATCACAGTGCCCCTTTACATCAGGTTCCCCCATCACAGTACCCCTTTACATGAGGTTCCCCTATAACAGTTCCCCTTTACATCAGGTTCCCCCATACATTAGGTTGCTCCATTACAGTGTACAGTGTCACCATAATTTGGGTTCCCCCCATAACAGTGTCCCTAAACATCAGGTTCCCTTATATATCAGAGTTGTGCACCCCCACCCCTTCACCCTTTTACTCACCAATGTTTTTCCCACCTGCAATGAAAGGAGCTTCTCCTTCCTCTCCGTTGCTGATACTGAGGCGAGTTCTCAATAGCAGCGCCGTCTCTCTTCCTCCCCCTACAGGATGGAGGAGAAAGCTTAATCCTCTCTAACAGAAGCCTGAGCAGCTCCTTCTGACAGGAGTGACATTGCAGTTACTTCTGTCAGAGAGGAAGGGCAGGAGTGGCCAACTCACCAGGGCACCCACCCCAACACAGCGTCTGCCCCCACTGGTCCCGTCCCTGATCATGGGCCCACCACCATCTACCTGGGGCCCTTAGGCAGTGCCCAGGTGTGCCTGCTCATTAAGATGGCCCTGCTCTTATGGAGCCTTAGCTGACTTGTTATCCTCATCTGTTTGATTGTGCTCTTGGGACCATGGCCCGTTCAACCCCAAATCCATACCTTTCTCTCCTTCTTCTTCCATTACTCTTCTAACTTTCTCTCTTGTTTACTAGAACATTGATGTAAAATCCTCTGGATTTGCTTGGCTCTAGTTCTTTCCCGGGCCAAGGCTGGGGTGAGCCATCCAATTCTCGGTACTCTACCTTCTTATACCTCTATTTTAGCTATTAGGTTGTTAATTGCCATCATTTGATGGACTATATTTGTTCATAAGTCAATTGACCTAGTGTGTTGGATTGTTATTTGCTCTGACATGTTAGCAAACCTGGATATTGTACCTCTCCCTGTGTGGAACCATTCTTTATATACAATAGCAGTTATTTTACATGTGATGGCCTCTGTGTTACTCAGTCTAATAACATTTTCGAACACAAAAATCAATGGAAAATTACTGCCTGAGCAGTGACTGCATGCTATCAGATGAAGTCACTGTTTGCGTATGTAGGCAACCACGGTTGCTACGTTTGCATGAATACAATAGTCAGAAATGGAGGTTCCTTCAACCATGCAGTTTAATGTGGATGGGGTAATAGACTGAATGTAGGCTGAACGAGAGAAAAACAATCATGTATGGCTAGCTTTATTTACCTTTTTTCATCCTCCAAAAGGACAAGGTGGTTCTTTGAAGTTAATATTGTTTTTCCATTTCTGAGAGAACAATGTGCTCCCTCCTCTTGTCCACCTCTCTCTCATCCCAGATTGCTGTTCACTCTCTGAAGGTCACACAGTGGCCAATATTCATCTGTCTTTCACTGTCCTTCATCAAGGTGGACCTAGGCTTTGACATCTCTGAGGGTTTCCACAATGCCAAGTTCCACTATTGCACAATGTATTTACCAGATGATATCCCAGTCATACTCTACCAAAGGTTGAAAGGCCATGTTCCCTGTCACTGCTTATTCTAACAGGTCAGTAGGTACCCGGTAGACACCAGACATCTGTCTTACAGGTATGAAGAGCTGGGACCTGGTCCTCAGCTCACACATTTTACCAGGTTCTATCACATGGAGGTCACTGCATTAGTCAAAGCCAGCTGTTGAAGAAAAGTACAGGCGGCTGTGGAAATCAGCCAAGGCATGACACCTGAAGGATTATCTGTTGGTATAATTCCCCACTTCCCTTTTTTCTTAGAGATACTTTTGAACATCTTGCATGTTTACTGTATCCCCAATGAATTTTGTGTGACAAATTAGGATTTTACGATGAGTACAAAATTCTTTCTTCCAATAGTTCATTGGGGGACACTAATCCTGCCCATTATTTTAGTTGATTTGTCTGCCTGAGTTAAGAGAATGACTGTAGCCAATAGAGATAGCTAAGCCTTTTGGGTTGTCCAGGTTTCATACTCCTTGATCCTAAGCATATACAGTATGTATCAATAGCTCTGCTGAGCCTTTTGGTTTACCTAGTGTCCAACCTTCTGGAGCAGAAGCATATACCCAGAGATCTGCAAGCATTTTGGTTTGCCTTGTGTCCAACCTCCTAGAGCTCTGCTGTGCCTTTTGATTTGCCTAGTGTCCAACCTACTAGAGCAGAAGCATATACCTAGAGATCTGCTGTGCCTTTCGGTTTGCCTAGTATCCAACCTACTAGAGCAGAGGCAAATACCCAGAGATCTGCTGAGCCTTTTGGTTTGCTTAGTGTCCAACCTCCTGGAGCTCCGCTGTGGCTTTTGGTTTGCCTAGTGTCCAACCTCCGAGATCCACTGTGGCTTTTGGTTTGTCTAGTGTCCAACCTCCTAGAGCAGAAGCACATACCCAGAGATCTGCTGAGCCTTTTGGTTTGCCTAGTGTCCAACCTCCTAGAGCCAAAGCATATTCCCAGAGAACTGCTCCTTCCTCTTTCATTGAAATCATCAGCAGGTCACTGGGCACTCAACATTAAGGGGTCACACAAGAGATCACCAGCTGTCCTCCTGTTTAATGCAATGTGAAAAATGTTGCAAAATGTTTCTCGTACAATGACTTCACTTCATATTTTTTTATGTTTTCAGGTAATGAAACTACGATGAACTCAACTGAACAAATTGAGGTCCACATACTGCACAAAAATGTTTTACATGAATTTAAAGAGTATATGAACAGATGGTGGGTGACAAAGTTTGTGCCCTCCATCTATACCGTGGTTTTCCTCGTTGCTCTTCCTTTTAATATAATGTCGATCATTGTGTTCTTGATGAAGGTGAGGGTGAAAAATCCGGCAGTGGTGTATCTGCTGAACCTAGCCGCTGCTGATGTTCTCTTTGTTAGTATTCTTCCTTTCCACATCATGTACCGATTCTCAGGAAATAACTGGATGGTGGGAGAAGGAATGTGCCGATTTGTCACGGCCATGTTTTTCAGTAACATGCGTGGATCCATCCTGCTGATGATGAGTATCAGTGTGGACCGGTTCCTGGCTCTGGTCTACCCATTCAAGTCCCGTTCCTGGCGCACAGTGAGACGAGCCTGGCTGCTGTGTTGCTGCATCTGGGTGATATCGATGGCCAGCACTGTGCCGATTCTCATAAGGCAACAAACCCGACCATTTCCTGACCTTAATATCACAACCTGTTTTGATGTTCATGATGCCGAATCAGTTGAAAGGTTTCAGGTTTATTATTATTTCCCCATTTATATCGTACTTTTCTATTTCTTACCTTTATTTATTACAACCTTCTGTTACACTGGAATAGTCCGCGGTCTCAGCATGAAGGGTGGCCAGAAGAGATCCCGAGCCGTCCTCCTGTCTGTGGTTGTGTTGTGTGTGTTTGTCCTCTGCTTTGGCCCAGCCAATGTTATTTGGTTCATGCATTTCCTGCAGGTCTATAACCAAGCCAGTAACTTCCTGTACATCGTCTACATCATCAGTGTCAGTGTGAGCAGTGTCAGTTGTTGTCTGGATCCTCTGATCTATTACTATGCGTCCTCGGAGTGGCAGAGACACGTCTACAGCCTGCTGAGATGTAAGAGAGAACAGACACCACCAGTAGACCATCAGCGGGTCCTCCTCCACAAAGAACAGATACAGAAAACTCCCAACAATTCTACTGAAACTTCCCAGTTTATATAACTGGAGGCCAAACATTTACAGAAAGTGATCCCCTTTATAAAGAAAAAGAATTAATGGCTATATGAGAGTATTAAGTGTTTACAGTAAATGCTGATGTTGGGTTCCTCATATAACCGGCTCACTTGCTAAAAAGATATTGTTAGAATGTCCTTGGAATGTCTTAGAAGGTTGTTGGAACGTGTTGTCAGAAAATCCTTGTCACAGATCTGCTGCTTTCCTGCTTATCTGTCACCTGTAAGATCAGAAGTCATGCTTGCAAGTTGCACATGAAGTTCCAGTGCTCCTTCCTGTCCTCAGCTTCCTGAAAAGATTTCTATTGATCCCTATTCACCCAGTGTTCTACATTCCGAGAGACTCCTTGTAACTCCAATATTCTTAGACTTCCGCTAGCCAGACCCCCCTTGTTCCTAGTGTCTGTTTGCAAGGCCTCAAAGTGTGATCTCTGTACCCCCAGTGTTCCCAATGCCTCCTAGTGTGATCTCTGTACCCCCAGTGTTCCCAGTGTCTTCCAGTGTGATTTCTGTACCCCTAGTGTTCCCAGTGTGATTTCTGTACCTCCAGTGTTCCCAATGTCTTTTAGGGCTATCTCTGTATCCCCAATGTCCCAGTGTCTCCCAGTGTGATCTCTGTAACCTCAGTGTTCCCAGTGTCTTCTAGGGCTGTATCTGTACCCCCATTGTTTACAGTGTGATCTATCTTCCCCCAGTGTTCCCAGCATCTTCTAGGGTGATCTTTGTACCCCCACTGTTCCCAGTGTCTCCAGTGTGATCTCTGTACTCCTAGTGTTCCCAATGTCTTCTGGGGTGATCTCTGTACCCCGAGTGTCTCACAGTGCAGTGTGATCTCTGTACTCCCAGTGTTCCAGTGTCTCCAGTGTGATCTCTGTACCCCTAGTGTTCCCAGTGTCTTCTTAGGGTGATCTCTGTACCTCCAGTGTCTCACTGTGCAGTGTGATCTCTGTACCCCCAGTGTCTCCCAGTGTGATCTATGTACCCCCAGTGTCTCCCAGTGTCATCTCTGTACTTCCAGGGTCTCCCAGTGTAATCTTTATACTGCCAGTGCTCCCAGTGTCTCCCAGTCTTCCCAGTGCCTTCCAGTGTGATCTTTGTGCTCCCAGTGTGATATCTGTTCCCAGTGTCTCCCAGTGTGATCTTTTACCCCAGTGTTCCCAGTGTCCCCCAGTATTATCTCTGTACCCCAGTGTTCCCAGTGTGATCTCTGTACTCCGTGTTCCCAGTGTCTCCCAGTGTGATGTCTGTACCCCAAGTGTTCCCAGTGTCTCCCAGTGTGATCTCTGAACTCCCAGTGTTCCCACTGTCTCCCAGTGTGATCTCTGTACCCCAAGTATTCCCAGTGTCTCCCAGTGTGATATATGTACCCCCAGTGTCCCTAGTGTCTCCAGTGTGATCTCTGTATCCCAGTGTTTACAGTGTCTCCAAGTATGACCTCTGTACTCCCAGTGTTCCCAGGGTCTCCCAGTGTGATTTTTGTACCCCAGTGTCTCCCAGTATGATCTCCGTACCTAAGAGTTCCCAGTGTCTCCCAGTGTGATCTCTGTATCCCAAGTGTTTTCAGTGAGGGCAGGCTGGATTCTTTCTTAGGAGTTCCAAAAGATCTCCTTCCTGTCCTAGATGCCTTGTGTACCCGCATTCTCTAAGACCCCTGTGCACTTAAGTAATCTTCATACATTTTACCTCTGTGTTTCTGTATGCTCAGAATCCCACTGCTGCTTAGATACTTCTGTACTCCTGTCTCCCTGTAAGACCAGCACCCCAGTGCTGCACTATACTCCTGCCATTCCTGTGAGCCTTGTATTCTGTGCTTTCCCAGATCCTCATCTCTATGGTTCCCTGTACTAGGCCAGCGGTAGACTGCATGGTGACCTCTCTGACCATACTGCTATCCAGCTTGCAGGCTGCATGGAGGGTCGAGGATCCCAACCATACATACCAGTCCTTAGAATGTGCCATCAGAATGTCCTTAGAATGTGTTGTTGATCAGTCTGTAGAGAGAAGGTGTGTATCCTAATATTGTACAGACTGGGTTCATGGTCAGACCTCCACAATACCAGAAATGAATGTTTCTTGTCATTGTTTTATGTGTTACTTGTGTAAACTCCTTGGTAAATGTCTTAAAATTTAAAATGTATTTTTGAAAATTCATACATTGTGTTAATGTGTGTGTTGATCTCTATAGTTTCTTCTATTCACTTTTATTTTGTAACTCTTCTCATCTAAATAGACTTCAAAATCCAATCACCGGGATCAGAGGTTGTTCTTTACCTTTTCAGATAACAGAAAGATGAACTTCATTCACTCTCCTCCATGCCCCCCCCCCCTCCTCTCTTCAATTTGGATCTTGGGTCGTCCTGCTGTGATCCTCTGCACCGCTTTCAGATCCCGGGTCCTGTGCCTCCATCTTTGGTCCTGACATCATCAAGTTTCTGATGCGTCTTCCAGGTTTAGGCAACCCGGCTCCACTGATGAGATGGCACTGGGTCCACCCACCTGCAGCCACATGAATGTCTGCAGGTGGGTGGACCCAGTGCCATCTGGGTCCACCAGATGGCATCCTGAGAATTGCAACATAGGAGTTCTCAGAGCACAGAATATATCATTCTTGCCAAGGAAAAAATGGTGGCTGGGTGTGGGGCTAACTTAAAAGTAAAAAAAATAAAAATGTGTGTAGGAGTGAAAGAATACCTAGTGCATTGGATGGGTGAAAGTCTTTTTTAAGCTCTGGGGACACCTTAGATACCTTCTGTTAATGTTCCTGGAACCCCATATTTATACACAGAGAGAAGAAGAGGAGGTGACATCTGTTGTAAAGTCCTGACGAGCAGTGGCTTGTTTATGACAGTAGACTGTGGATGTCTCTTCCGTCATAGATGCTCAGTGTACTATATCGGCACAGTTCTGTGCCGGGCAGAAGTTTCATACACACGCATGAGAGTCATCCAACAAGCTAATCAAGATGGCTGACCCACCGACCATGGAGGGGAGCATTGCCATCACAGAGCTGGAAGGGATCGCTCTGATGTAGGCCGGCCATAATGGACAAATTTTAACCACTTCAGCCCGGACCATTTGGCTGCCTAAAGACCAGAGGACTTTTCCAATTTGGCACTGCGTCGCTTTAACTGCTAATTGCGCGGTCATGCAATGCTGTACCCAAACGAAATTTGCGTCCTTTTCTTCCCACAAATAGAGCTTTCTTTTGATGGTATTTGATCACCTCTGCGGTTTTATTTTTTGCGCTATAAACGAAAAAAAGACCGAAAATGTTGAAAAAAAAATGATATTTTCTACTTTTTGTTATAAAAAAATCCAATATACTCAATTTTAGTCATACATTTAGGCCAAAATGTATTCTGCCACATGTCTTTGGTAAAAAAATGTCAATAAGCGTATATTTATTGGTTTGCGCAAAAGTTATAGCGTCTACAAGCTAGGGTACATTTTCTGGAATTTACACAGCTTTTAGTTTATGACTGCCTATGTCATTTCTTGAGGTGCTAAAATGGCAGGGCAGTACAAAACCCCCACAAATGACCCCCTTTTGGAAAGTAGACACCCCAAGGAAATTGCTGAGAGGCATGTTGAGCCCATTGAATATTAATTTTTTTGTCCCAAGTGATTGAATAATGACAAAAAAAAAAAATTACAAAAAGTTGTCACTAAATGATATATTGCTCACACAGGCCATGGGCATATGTGGAATTGCACCCCAAAATACATTTAGCTGCTTCTCCTGAGTATGGGGATACCACATGTGTGGGACTTTTTGGGAGCCTAGTCACATACGGGGCCCCGAAAACCAATCACCGCCTTCAGGATTTCTAAGGGTGTAAATTTTTGATTTCACTCTTCACTGCCTATCACAGTTTCGGAGGCCATGGAATGCCCAGGTGGCACAACCCCCCCCCAAATGACCCCATTTTGGAAAGAAGACACCCCAAGCTATTTGCTGAGAGGCATGGTGAGTATTTTGCAGCTCTCATTTGTTTTTGTAAATGAAGAAAGACAAGATAAAACATTTTTTTTTCTTTTTTCAATTTTCAAAACTTTGTGACAAAAAGTGAGGTCTGCAAAATACTCACTATATATCTCAGCAAATAGCTTGGGGTGTCTACTTTCCAAAATGGGGTCATTTGGGGAGGGGGGTTTGTGCCACCTGGGCATTCCATGGCCTCCGAAACTGTGATAGGCAGTGAAGAGTGAAATCAAAAATTTACGCCCTTAGAAAGCCTGAAGGCGGTGCTTGGTTTTCGGGGTCCCGTACGTGGCTAGGCTCCCAAAAAGTCCCACACGTCCCATGTGGTATCCCCGTACTCAGGAGAAGCAACAGAATGTATTTTGGGGTGTAATTTCACATATTCCCATGGCATGTTTGAGCAATATATAATTTAGTGACAACTTTGTGCAAAAAAAAAAAAAAAAATTGTCTCTTTCCCGCAACTTGTGTCACAATATAAAATATTCCATGGACTCGACATGACTCTCAGCAAATAGCTTGGGGTGTCTACTTTCCAAAATGGGGTCATTTGGGGGGGTTTTGAACTGTCCTGGCATTTTATGCACAACATTTAGAAGCTTATGTCACACATCACCCACTCTTCTAACCACTTGAAGACAAAGCCCTTTCTGACACTTTTTGTTTACATGAAAAAATTATTTTTTTTTTGCAAGAAAATCACTTTGAACCCCCAAAAATTATATATTTTTTAAAGTAAATGCCCTACAGATTAAAATGGTGGGTGTTTCATTTTTTTTTTTTCACACAGTATTTGCGCAGCGATTTTTCAAACGCATTTTTTAGGGAAAAAACACACTTTTTTAAATTTTAATGCACTAAAACACACTATATTGCCCAAATGTTTGATGAAATAAAAAAGATGATCTTAGGCCGAGTACATGGATACCAAACATGACATGCTTTACAATTGCGCACAAACGTGCAGTGGCAACAAAATAGATACATTTTTAAAAGCCTTTAAAAGCCTTTACAGGTTACCACTTTAGATTTACAGAGGAGGTCTACTGCTAAACTTACTGCCCCCGATCTGACGTTCGCGGTGACACCTCACATGCATGGTGCAATTGCTGTTTACATTTGACGCCAGACCGACGCTTGCGTTCGCCTTAGCGCGAGAGCAGGGGGGGGGGGGGACAGGGGCAGGGGTGCTTTTTTTTTTTTTTCTTTATTATTTTTTTGCTTTTTTATCTTATTTTTAAACTGTTCCTTTCATTTTTTTTTTAAAATCATTTTTATTGTTATCTCAGGGAATGTAAATATCCCCTATGATAATATAGAAGATTTCGCGCAATATTTACTTGAGTGATGTGTATAAGGTGGGGTAAGAGCAAAAGTGATTGAGGTATTGGTAACTGTGATAGTGTTAATAGGATCTAAAATCTCTATATTAAACCATAAATCTATTACCACTGATTAACAGTGGAGTGATACTGCTGTGTTTAACAGTGCATCCGTGCAAATGGTTAAAAATAACCAAACAACCATAAAGTGACAGCTAGTTCCAATACCATAAATATACAAATGAATAATAAATATTGGTAAGTAAATATCATAAATAACATAAATTAAAAAATAAAAATTAGTAATTTCCGACTGTGAATAATTAATAAAGTGCAACCCATCAAAAGGATGAATACAGTATATACAAAAAATATCGAGAATTAATTGCAATTAATGCCATCATCATCCAGACACATGTGTCTTAAAACAATGATGACAGCATTTGTAAAATTGAAAAAAAGTTCATAGATTTATAAATAGGTGGCGCTGTTGTAGAGGTAAAAAAGTCCTTCTAATAAGATCTGTGTATGTCTTTATGTGTTAAATAGGTCGTTCCTATAGTGGTGCCTCCTAGTTCAGTCTCTCAGAACTCTCACCTTAAAACAGTAGAAATCAAGCTTTGGTAAAATGCCTTTTGAAGTGTAGAAGTACTGTCTGGTAACTTCTCCTTTTTGCTGCTCAGCTCTCCTTAATATCTCCTTGTTTCCTCCGCTCTAGTGTAGCTCAGACCCAGGGGAGGAAGAGGGGGGAGAGAGAGGGGGGGAGATAAAGAGAAGGGAGAGGGAGAGAGAAGATAGGCTCCACTAGTGTATTATTGTTTTTAAGCAAAGGGAGATATTTATTTAATCTATGCTCTTACATTTACAAGCATATAAATAGGCAGAGTAAAAACGTATGAGAAGCCTGGCGTTCTCAGCGCCCTCTCACTTGTGTAGACAGCTGTGTGCCGCTCCAGCCAATCCCTACGCGTTACGACACGTCACGTGTCTTCATCTGGGGAACCGGATTGGCTGTTGTCTGTATCCTTATATGTAATGAAATCCGGAAATGCTGAAACCGCCATTTTACTTGTGGGTATGCTGTTAAGTTCGGCCGTCTGTGTATTGAAACCGGAAGTACTAAAACGTCCATTTTACTTATGGTTATGCTTATAATGAACGGCGGTCATTTGTCTTTAGATTTGCCAGAAGTTAGTTCGCCGCCATTTCGTTGTAGATGGATATAGCGCTACTCTATGTGTTGGACTCCTATGTGAGCGGCCATTATTTTGGTGGGAATACAAATAGATAATCATTCTTATTTACGGCCAATAAGTGTAAAAGAAATTTCACCATAGGGGCCACACTATATTAAATGACCTTAATGGTGCACTTACAACATATAAATATTGACCAGTAGCTTTAATTTTAATAAGGTATCGGAGTAGTATTGTATTAGTAGATATTTGTTGTTTAATTGTTTTTATTATGTATAATGTATCTCTTTGCTGCTGTATCAGAGCACTCTCACCTGTTTTCATATGTATACCGCAGTTTGGTCTTCGACAAAATTTATATTTATATATACAATTCTATACATATTTTTATTGTATACTAATACTAAGTGCACCATTAAGGTCATTTAATATAGTGTGGCCCCTATGGTGAAATTTCTTTTACACTTATTGGCCGTAAATAAGAATGATTATCTATTTGTATTCCCACCAAAATAATGGCCGCTCACATAGGAGTCCAACACATAGAGTAGCGCTATATCCATCTACAACGAAATGGCGGCAAACTAACTTCTGGCAAATCTAAAGACAAATGACCGCCGTTCATTATAAGCATAACCATAAGTAAAATGGCCGTTTTAGTACTTCCGGTTTCAATACACAGACGGCCGAACTTAACAGCATACCCACAAGTAAAATGGCGGTTTCAGCATTTCCGGATTTCATTACATATAAGGATACAGACAACAGCCAATCCGGTTCCCCAGATGAAGACACGTGACGTGTCGTAACGCGTAGGGATTGGCTGGAGCGGCACACAGCTGTCTACACAAGTGAGAGGGCGCTGAGAACGCCAGGCTTCTCATACGTTTTTACTCTGCCTATTTATATGCTTGTAAATGTAAGAGCATAGATTAAATAAATATCTCCCTTTGCTTAAAAACAATAATACACTAGTGGAGCCTATCTTCTCTCTCCCTCTCCCTTCTCTTTATCTCCCCCCCTCTCTCTCCCCCCTCTTCCTCCCCTGGGTCTGAGCTACACTAGAGCGGAGGAAACAAGGAGATATTAAGGAGAGCTGAGCAGCAAAAAGGAGAAGTTACCAGACAGTACTTCTACACCTCAAATGGCATTTTACCACAGCTTGATTTCTACTGTTTTAAGGTGAGAGTTCTGAGAGACTGAACTAGGAGGCACCACTATAGGAACGACCTATTTAACACATAAAGACATACACAGATCTTATTAGAAGGACTTTTTTACCTCTACAACAGTGCCACCTATTTATAAATCTATGAACTTTTTTTCAATTTTACAAATGCTGTCATCATTGTTTTAAGACACATGTGTCTGGATGATGATGGCATTAATTGCAATTAATTCTCGATATTTTTTGTATATACTGTATTCATCCTTTTGATGGGTTGCACTTTATTAATTATTCACAGTCGGAAATTACTAATTTTTATTTTTTAATTTATGTTATTTATGATATTTACTTACCAATATTTATTATTCATTTGTATATTTATGGTATTGGAACTAGCTGTCACTTTATGGTTGTTTGGTTATTTTTAACCATTTGCATGGATGCACTGTTAAACACAGCAGTATCACTCCACTGTTAATCAGTGGTAATAGATTTATGGTTTAATATAGAGATTTTAGATCCTATTAACACTATCACAGTTACCAATACCTCAATCACTTTTGCTCTTACCCCACCTTATACACATCACTCAAGTAAATATTGCGCGAAATCTTCTATATTATCATTTCATTAAGTGGTTGTGTGAGCACTTTTATTTTGCAGCAATATTTTTATTTTTATTTTTATTTTTATTTTTATCTTTATATCTATTCATTTATTAACCTACACTATCGTGTTATTAGTATTTGTCACATCCACTAGCGCGAAGGAAATTTTACTATCCCCTATGATAGCAATAGGTAGTGACAGGTACTCTTTTTTGAAAAAATTGGGGTCTATTAGACCCTAGATCTCTCCTCTGCCCTCAAAGCATCTGACCACACCAAGATCGGTGTGATAAAATGCTTTCCCAATTTCCAAATGGCGGTGAAATCTAAGTCATAAAATGCTCGTAGCTTCCGGTTTCTTAGGCCATAGAGATGTTTGGAGACATTCTGGTCTCTGATCAGCTCTATGGTCAGCTGGCTGAATCACCGGCTGCATTTTCAGGTTCCCTGTTGAGACAGGAGAGCCAGAGAAAAACACGGAAAACGGTGGGGGGGGGACATTCCCTCCCACTGCTTGTAAAAGCAGTCTAGATGCTAATTAGCCGCTAGGATTGCTTTTACATGAAAGCCGACCGCTGGCTGAAAAGAATGATACCAAGATGATACCTAAACCTGCAGGCATCATTCTGGTATAACCACTCAAAGTCGTGAATGGCGTACCTGAAGACAAAAAAATGGTTAACAATAAAGCACAGTAAACGGTAAAGTATAAAAAATTGCATACCTGAAAGGCAAACATGATAAAAAACATAACAACAATAAAACATTGCAGAATAGAATACAGTAAAAAAGAGCAGAACAATAGAGAGAGAATAGAGAGAGAGAGAACAATAAAACGACAACTATTTTTTTTTTTTTTACACTTTTTTTTGTAACTAACTTTTATAACGGTAACCGGTTCCAGGTTCGGGTCTCTCAGAATGCGATGGCATCTTGGGAGACCCTGTGAAAATGCGCCTAGTCTGTGCAATGCTGTACCCTACGCTAATACTCAACTAGTGAATGGTAGCGTTCAAAACATTCACCAATGCAAAGACCAGGATTGTCAGGACAGGAGGGACAATAATAGCGGGTGTCACGCCTATATCCGCGCTAGCTGCAGACACGACATCTTTTTTGGGGGGTTCGTTGGGTAGGGATACTCGGGAGGACATAAAGAAAATGCCTCTCATGCAGCCGACTGCATTTGGTTGGGGATGTGAATGGGGGAAGTACGGGTGCTGCAGAAGTGGTGGGGTTCCCAATTAGGATTGGCGAATGCAGCAGGAAGGGCACTATGGGCACGACGGGCCTGTGTTTGTCTTCTTGGTGGCAGCGGGATACTACTTGTGCTTGCCACCTCACCAGCTTGAACTGCACTTATGGGACTCGCCACGTCACCAAGTGTTACTGCAGTGCTGGTTTGACTACGACCGGGGTGTACTAGGCCGCTGGTGCTTGCCAGTTCACCAAAACGCTACCAAAAAAACTGTTAGCGGTCGCAGGGATCAGACCTGACTCTGCGAATGCTGCAGTTATGTGTTTAGTGTTTTGTAAGTGACAGTGATCGATCGATACTGCACTTGGGTGGGCTGGGCTGGGCCGGGCGGAGGGGCAAAATGCAGGTGCTAGCAGGTATCTGGGCTGATCCTGCTAACACTACGTTTTTGGGAACCCTAAACTGCTGGGGACACTAGTATAGATCTGATCGGATCAGATATTGATCCGTTCAGATACTATACCACTAAGGGAGGCGCATGCTGCGTGCGTGGGTGTTAGCGGTACTGGTGCTAATCTGACGCTGCCTGGGGCGACGCATATCACCGCCGGACGATCAGGGGGCTAAACCTTTATTCGGTAATAAACGGCGGGTGCCCTGACACTATAAAAAATAAACAAACTAACCAGCATTAGTGGTGAAAGGGGTTAACTAGGGGGCAATCAAGGGGTTAAAACATTTATTAGGTAGTATATGGGGGTCCCTGTCGCTATAAAACGCTGACGGCGAACCTAAATATTTACCTCCCTAATAGGGATGAGCTTCGTGTTCGACTCGAACATTGGCTGTTCGGACGTTCGCCGAATTCCGAACCTTATGGACCGTTCGCGCCAAATTCGTGTGGCGCATTATGCCCCATAATTCACTGCGGCATCGCAGTGCATTGCTGGCTGATGATTGGCCAAGCATGCACTATGACCCGCATGCTTGGCCAATCACAGCGCCGTCGGTAGAGATAGCTGTAATTGGCCAAAGCCAGGGTGGCTTTGGCCAATTATGGCTCAGGGGGTTTAGAACACGCCCCACACTATATAAGGCCACCTGCATGGCGGCCCTGTGTAGTGTGTTCCGGCGTTGAGATACATAGATAGACAGAGAGACAGTGTCATTTAATTTGAGTTAGCTAGATTAGGCAGAACAGTCAGTAAGTTAGCTGCACTTACAGTGTATTGTGTATATATATGCATCCCAGGTTTTGTGTATATATATATATATATATATATATATATATATATATATATATATATATATATATACACTGTATTCAGCTTAGCTAGATCCGTTCCTGTTATCTTCCTACTGACAGGCAGGCTTGTCTTGTTACAGTATTTACAGCTACCTGAAGAATATTGCTGGTGTTCTTTTGATCCTATTAGTACCACAATCAGGCAGCTAGACTATTTACAGTTAGTGTAGTGCGTCCTGCTCACAGTGTTCAGCTAAAACTACAAGTTAATGTAGTGCGTCCTGCTCACAGTGTTCAGCTAAAACTACAAGTTAATGTAGTGCGTCCTGCTCACAGTGTTCAGCTAAAACTACAAGTTAGTGTGGTCCGTCCTCCTCACAGTGTTCAGCTAAAGTTACAAGTTATTTTTTGGCGAGCTCTGCACAGTGTTCATCTAAAGCTACAAGTTAGTGTAGTGCGTCCTGCTCACAGTGTTCAGCTAAAACTACAAGTTAGTGTAGTGCGTCCTGCTCACAGTGTTCAGCTAAAACTACAAGTTAGTGTAGTGCGTCCTGCTCACAGTGTTCAGCTAAAACTACAAGTTAGTGTAGTGAGACCTCTGCACAGTGTTCAGCTAAAACTACAAGTTAGTGTGGTGCGTCCTCCTCACAGTGTTCAGCTAAAGCTACAAGTTATTTTTTGGCGAGCTCTGCACAGTGTTCACCTAAAGCTACCTGTAGAAGGCTGGGGGTGTTTCCCTGGTCCTATCACTACCGCAGGCAGCTAAAAAAGCTACAAGTTAGTTTTTTGCGAGCTCTGCACAGTGTTCAGCTAAAGCTACCTGTAGAAGGTTGGTGGTGTTCTCATACTACAGGCAGGCAGTTGATTTTGCTAGCTGCAGTATCAGTACATATATATATATATATATATATATATATATATATATATATATATATCCCAGCTTAGTGCAGCTACAGGCCATTAGTATGTCTGGAAGGCCAAGAAGGAGAGGCAGACAGTCACAAGCCAATAAAAGAGGGCAAGCAGGCTCTGTGTCTAGTGCTGGTCGTGGAGACGGTGCATCCTCATCAGCACATGGCCATGGGACACGCTTGGCCTTTTTTTCGGCAGCTGGCCGTGTTGAGCCGCAACATGCGGAAGACTTGGTCGAGTGGATGACCAAGCCGTCCTCATCCTCCTCATCCTCTCTCACCCATGCTCAGGGTACTTTGTCTGGCAAAGCAGCGGCCTCTTCCCTCGGCTCAGTGTCATCAGTGACTTCTTCCCTAGCCCCACCATGTCCTCCTGATTAGTCCCTCGAACTGTTTGACCACAGTGTTGGGTACATGCTCCAGGAGGATGCCCAGCGTTTGGAAGGCTCTGATGATGATACTGAGCTCGATGAAGGCAGTAACATGAGCACGGACAGAGGGGGTGCCCAAGAAGGACAGCAATCTGGCAGTCATGCTCCCCCTGCTGCAGCATACTGCCAGGTTTGCTCCAGTGATGAGGAGGGAGGGGATGATGAGGTCACTGACTCAACGTGGGTGCCTGATAGGAGAGAGGAGGAGGAGGCGGCACATCACCAACGAGGCAGGATGCCCTCCAGGGGCCAGCCTAACGGCAGCACACCCCAAAGCTCCACATGTGCAGGGCGCTGCAGTCTCTGCGCGTTATTCAAAAAGTTCTTTGGTGTGGGCCTTTTTTGAGACTAGTGCATCAGATCGCACCACTGCTATTTGCAACATATGTCTCAAGCGTATCTCGCGTGGCCAAAACATCTCCCGCTTGGGTACCACATGCTTGACCAGACATATGTTGACCTGCCATGCAGTTCGTTGGCAAGCGTATCTAAAAGACCCACACCAAAGAACAAAGAGGACCTCTCCTTGCTCCTCATCAGCTGAGATCTCCAACCCCACTATACCTTCAGTCCTCTCTGAGACCTGCACTGAGTGGAATGAAGGTGTAGAATTAGGTGTGTCACAGCCAAGTACTTGTGGGCAATTTGCTTTTGGTACACCGACGTCTAGGGATGAGCTTCGTGTTCGAGTCGAACCCATGTTCGACTCGAACATCGGCTGTTCGACCGTCCGTCGAATTGCGAACGATATGGGCCGTTCGCGCCAAATTCGTGTGGCGCGTCACGGCCCATAATTCACTGCGGCATCGCAGTGCATTGCTGGCTGATGATTGGCCAAGCATGCACTATGACCCGCATGCTTGGCCAATCACAGCGCCGTCAGTAGAGAGAGCTGTAATTGGCCAAAGCCAGGGTGGCTTTGGCCAATTATGGCTCAGGGGATTTAGTACACACCCCACACTATATAAGGCCGCCTGCACGGCGGCCCTGTGTAGTGTGTGTTCCGGTGTGCTGAGAGATAGAGAGAGAGACAGACAGTGTCATTTGATTTGAGTTAGATAGATTAGGCAGAACAGTCAGTCAGTTAGCTGCACTTACAGTGTATTGTGTATATATATGCATCCCAGGTGTTGCATATATATATATACACTGTATTCAGTTTAGCTAGATCCGTTCCTGTTATCTTCTATCTAGACTATTTAGTGCAGTGTGTCCTGCTCACAGTGTTCAGCTAGATCCGTTCCTGCTATTTACATTCAGTGCAGTGCGTCCTGCTCACAGTGTTCAGCTAGATCCGTTCCTGCTATTTACATTCAGTGCAGTGCGTCCTGCTCACAGTGTTCAGCTAGATCCGTTCCTGCTATTTACATTCAGTGCAGTGCGTCCTGCTCACAGTGTTCAGCTAGATCCGTTCCTGCTATTTACATTCAGTGCAGTGCGTCCTGCTCACAGTGTTCAGCTAGATCCGTTCCTGCTATTTACATTCAGTGCAGTGCGTCCTGCTCACAGTGTTCAGCTAGATCCGTTCCTGCTATTTACATTCAGTGCAGTGCGTCCTGCTCACAGTGTTCAGCTAGATCCGTTCCTGGTATTTACATTTAGTGCAGTGCGTCCTGCTCACAGTGTTCAGCTAGATCCGTTCCTGCTATTTACATTCAGTGCAGTGCGTCCTGCTCACAGTGTTCAGCTAGATCCGTTCCTGCTATATACATTTAGTGCAGTACGTCCTGCTCACAGTGTTCAGCTAGATCCGTTCCTGCTATTTACATTCAGTGCAGTGCGTCCTGCTCACAGTGTTCAGCTAGATCCGTTCCTGCTATTTACATTCAGTGCAGTGCGTCCTGCTCACAGTGTTCAGCTAGATCCGTTCCTGCTATTTACATTCAGTGCAGTGCGTCCTGCTCACAGTGTTCAGCTAGATCCGTTCCTGCTATTTACATTCAGTGCAGTGCGTCCTGCTCACAGTGTTCAGCTAGATCCGTTCCTGGTATTTACATTTAGTGCAGTGCGTCCTGCTCACAGTGTTCAGCTAGATCCGTTCCTGATATTTACATTCAGTGCAGTGCGTCCTGCTCACAGTGTTCAGCTAGATCCGTTCCTGCTATATACATTTAGTGCAGTACGTCCTGCTCACAGTGTTCAGCTAGATCCGTTCCTGTTATCTTCCTACTGACAGGCAGGCTTGTCTGGTTACAGTATATAAAGCTACCTGAAGAAAATTACAGGTGTTCTTTTTGATCCTATTAGTACCACGGTCAGGCAGCTAGACTATTTACATTTAGTACAGTGTGTCCTGCTCACAGTGTTCAGCTAGATCCGTTCCTGTTATCTTCCTACTGACAGGCAGGCTTGTCTGGTTACAGTATATAAAGCTACCTGAAGAAAATTACAGGTGTTCTATCCCAGCTTAGTGCAGCTACAGGCCATTAGTATGTCTGGAAGGCCAAGAAGGAGAGGCAGACAGTCACAAGCCAATAAGAGAGGGCAAGCAGGCTCTGTGTCTAGTGCTGGTCGTGGAGACGGTGCATCCTCATCAGCACGTGGCCATGGGACACGCTTGGCCTTTTTTTCGGCAGCTGGCCGTGTTGAGCCGCAACATGCGGAAGACTTGGTCGAGTGGATGACCAAGCCGTCCTCATCCTCCTCATCCTCTCTCACCCATGCCCAGGGTGCTTTGTCTGGCAAAGCAGCGGCCTCTTCCCTCAGCTCAATGTCATCAGTGACTCCTTCCCTAGCTCCACCATGTCCTCATGAGGATTCCCTCGAACTGTTTGACCACAGTGTTGGGTACATGCTCCAGGAGGATGCCCAGCGTTTGGAAGGCTCTGATGATGATACTGAGCTCAATGAAGGCAGTAACATGAGCACGGACAGAGGGGGTGCCCAAGAAGGACAGCAATCTGGCAGTCATGCTCCCCCTGCTGCAGCATACTGCCAGGTTTGCTCCAGTGATGAGGAGGGAGGGGATGATGAGGTCACTGACTCAACGTGGGTGCCTGATAGGAGAGAGGAGGAGGAGGAGGAGGAGGAGGTGGCACATCACCAACTAGGCAGGATGCCCTCCAGGGGCCAGCCTAAGGGCAGCACATTGACTGCATCACACCCCAAAGCTCCACATGTGCAGGGCGCTGCAGTCTCTGCGCGTTATTCAAAAAGTTCTTTGGTGTGGGCCTTTTTTGAGACGAGTGCATCAGATCGCACCGCTGCTATTTGCAACATATGTCTCAAGCGTATCTCGCGTGGCCAAAACATCTCCCGCTTGGGTAGCACATGCTTGACCAGACATATGTTGACCTGCCATGCAGTTCGTTGGCAAGCGTATCTGAAAGACCCACACCAAAGAACAAAGAGGATCTCTCCTTGCTCCTCATCAGCTGAGATTTCCAACCCCACTAGACCTTCAGTCCTCTCTGAGACCTGCAGTGAGAGGAATGAAGGTGTAGAATTAGGTGTGTCACAGCCAAGTACTTGTGGGCAATCTGCTTTTGGTACACCGACGTCAGATTGTACCAGGCAAATTTCCCTGCCCCAGCTGCTGCACCGCCGAAAGAAGTTTGCTCCCAGCCATCCACATGCCCAGCGGTTGAATGCTAGCTTGGCAAAATTGCTAGCACTTCAACTGCTGCCTTTTCAGTTGGTAGACTCTGCCCCCTTCCGTGAGTTTGTGGAATGTGCGGTTCCTCAGTGGCAGGTACCCAAACGCCACTTTTTCTCACGGAAGGCGATTCCGGCTCTCTACCGGCATGTGGAAGGCAATGTCCATGCCTCGCTGGACAGGGCGGTCAGCGGTAAGGTGCATATTACCGCTGACTCATGGTCCAGCAGGCATGGACAGGGACGTTACTTAAGTTTCACGGCGCATTGGGTGACTCTGCTGGCAGCTGGGAAGGATGCAGGACAAGGTGCAGTAGTGTTGGAGGTTGTTCCGCCACCACGCCTCCAAAATGCTGATTGTGACACACCTCTCTCCTCCACCCCCTCCTCTTCTTCTTCCTCCATGGCCTCTTCCTCGGAACCAGCGGTGCTCCGTAGGCGTTCAAGGGGCTACGCAAGTACGCAGGCCAAAAGATGCCATGCGGTGCTTGAGCTGGTGTGCTTGGGGGACAGGAGCCACACTGGGGCAGAGGTTCTGTCAGCTCTGCAGGGGCAGGTTCAGAGGTGGTTGACGCCACGCCAACTTAAGGCAGGAATGGTGGTTTGCGACAATGGCACCAACCTCCTCTCTGCCCTCCGACAGGGACAACTGACCCATGTGCCCTGTTTGGCTCACGTCCTTAACTTGGTGGTGCAGCGGTTCTTGGGCAGGTACCCGGGCTTACAGGATGTCCTGAGGCAGGCCAGGAAAGTCTCTGTGCATTTCCGCCGGTCATATAATGCCAGTGCTCGGCTGACGGACCTCCAAAAGGAGTTTAACCTGCCCAAGAACCGCCTAATCTGTGACATGCCCACCAGGTGGAACTCGACGTTGGCCATGCTGCAGCGGCTGCACACGCAGCAGAGGGCCATCAATGAGTACCTGTGCGACTATGGCACCAGGACAGGGTCAGGGGACCTTGGTTTTTTTTCCCCACGCCAGTGGGCCATGATCAGGGATGCATGCACTGTCCTGTCACCATTCGAGGAGGCCACGAGGATGGTGAGCACTGACAGTGCATGCATCAGTGACACTGTCCCCCTTGTCCACCTGTTGGAGCACACGCTGCGTGGAATAATGGACAGGGCACTTGAGGCAGAACAGAGGCAGGAAGAGGAGGACTTCCTTAGCTCTCAAGGCCCCCTTTATCCAGACAGTGTTCCTGCGTGCCCGCCGATCACACAGGAAGAGGACGAGGAGGAGGAGGAGGAGGAGGAGGAAGATTGTGTCAGTATGGAGGTGGAGCCTGGCACTCAGCATCAGCAGTCTTTAAGGGATCAGTCCCAAGGAACACATGGACTTGTACGTGGCTGGGAGGAGGTGGCTGCGGACGTTGTTGTCCTTAGTGACCCAGAGGACTCCGGACCGAATGCCTCAGCAAACCTACGCTGCATGGCCTCCCTGATCCTGCAAAGCCTGCGTAAGGATCCTCGTATTCGTGGTATCAAGGAGAAGGACCAATACTGGCTGGCAACCCTCCTTGATCCACGTTACAAGGGTAAGGTTGCGGACCTTATCTTGCCATCGCAGAGGGAGCAGAGGATGAAACATCTTCGGGAGGCCTTGCAGAAAGGTCTGTGCAACGCGTTCCCAGAGACTGGGAGGTTACAAACTCCTGTTTCTGGACAACGTGTTGCTGAGGCTTCGGTCAGTCAAAGAAGGAGCGGTGGAGAAGGTGGCCGTCTGACCGATGCGTTCAGACAATTTTTTGGTCCGCAGCCCCAAGGTATGATCGGTTCCAGCAACCATCGCCAGCGTCTGTTTTACATGGTGCAGGAATACCTAGGGGCAAGATCAGACTTGGACACCTTTCCCACCGAAAATCCTCTGGGTTACTGGGTCTTGAGGATGGATCACTGGCCAGAGCTTGCACAGTATGCAATTGAGCTACTGGCCTGTCCTGCATCCAGCGTTCTTTCGGAACGTACATTCAGTGCTGCTGGAGGCGTGGTAACCGATCACAGGGTGCGTCTGTCCACTGACTCGGTCGATCGGCTGACCTTCATAAAAATGAATCAGTCTTGGATCACCACCAGCTACCAAGCACCTGATGCTGATGTAACTGAATAATTTTTTTCAGATCCCTTCAAAGACTGCCTATGCTGATGCTGAGTGATTATCCCTGAGTAATTATCCTCTTCCTCCTCAATCATCACGCTGATAGCTTGTAAGAACATTTTTGGTTCTGGGCGCCACCACCAGTGCCTAAGGCACAATTTTTCAGCCCCTGTATAACAGGGGCGTGTAATTACAATTTTTGATGTAATACTTTGCAGCACGGCTCGTTCCTGCATTCCAACTAGAGTGTCTGTGAGGGGTTGCAGTGTTGTGGCACCAGCACCAGTGCCTAAGGCCCAATTTTTCTGCCCCTGTCTAACAGGGGCGTGAAATTACAATTTTTGATGCAATACTTTGCAGCAGGGCTCGTTCCTGCGTTCCAACTAGAGTGTCTGTGAGGGGTTGCAGTGTTGTGGCACCAGCACCAGTGCCTAAGGCCCAATTTTTCTGCCCCTGTCTAACAGGGGCGTGAAATTACAATTTTTGATGCAATACTTTGCAGCAGGGCTCGTTCCTGCGTTCCAACTAGAGTGTCTGTGAGGGGTTGCAGTGTTGTGGCACCAGCACCAGTGCCTAAGGCCCAATTTTTCTGCCCCTGTCTAACAGGGGCGTGAAATTACAATTTTTGATGCAATACTTTGCAGCAGGGCTCGTTCCTGCATTCCAACTAGAGTGTCTGTGAGGGGTTGCAGTGTTGTGGCACCAGCACCAGTGCCTAAGGCCCAATTTTTCTGCCCCTGTCTAACAGGGGCGTGTAATTACAATTTTTGATGCAATACTTTGCAGCAGTGCTCGTTCCTGCGTTCCAACTAGAGTGTCTGTGAGGGGTTGCAGTGTTGTGGCACCAGCACCAGTGCCTAAGGCCCAATTTTTCTGCCCCTGTCTAACAGGGGCGTGTAATTACAATTTTTGATGCAATACTTTGCAGCAGGGCTCGTTCCTGCGTTCCAACTAGAGTGTCTGTGAGGGGTTGCAGTGTTGTGGCACCAGCACCAGTGCCTAAGGCCTAATTTTTCAGCTCCTGTTCAACAGGGGCATGTAATTACAATTCTTGATCTAATATTTCACAGCAGGGCCCTGTGAGGGCTTACAGTGTTTTGGCCACAGCAACACCTAAGGCCCAAATTTCTGCTGAGTATATAGGGCAGGACCCTACTTTCAAACATCTAACTTACAAACGACTCCTACTTGCAAACGGAAGGAGACAACAGGAAGTGAGATGAAATCTACCCATAGGAAGGGAAATTCTCTCATGTAAGAGTTAATATGGGAAAACAATTTCTCCTTTTCACTGATGCTTTCCAATCCTTGTTCCACAAAAAAACCCAAATTTTCAAAAAACATTTTTCATTGGGACAAAAAAGTGAGGTGAAATCTTCTGAAGAGGAGGAAAGACGCAAAACAAATGTCACAGGGGTGATAACCCTTCCCTATGTTTTCCAAAAAGCTTAGAAAAGATTTTTTGGCTGGAGCTAAACACATTAAAAATGTTCAAAATTACAAACAGATTCTACTTAACAACAAACCTACAGTCCCTGTCTTGTTTGCACCGCCTGTATACTGCTGTTCAGAGTATATAGGGACCTTTCCTTATTTTAATTTGGGTGCGGGGTTCCCCTTAATATCCATACAAGACCCAAAGGGCCTGGTAATGGACTGGGGGGTACCCATGCCGTTTGTCTCACTGATTTTCATCCATATTGCCAGGACCCGACATGACATTAAACCCGCAAGCAGTTTTAAATGAGATTTTTTCCTTTAAAAATGACATTTGGTGCAGGGACTGTTCTAAACATGGGAAACACGCGTCACTTTACAGGCATACTATAGACACCCCCCAGGTACGATATTTAAAGGAATATTTCACTTTTTTTTTTTTACTTTAAGCATCATTAAAATCACTGCTCCCGAAAAAACGGCCGTTTTTAAAAGTTTTTTTTGCATTGATACATGTCCCCTGGGGTAGGACCCGGGTCCCCAAACCCTTTTTAGGACAATACCATGCAAATTAGCCTTTAAAATGAGCACTTTTGATTTCGAACGTTCGAGTCCCATAGACGTCAATGGGGTTCTAACGTTCGTGCGAACTTGCGGTCCGTTCGCGGGTTCTGGTGCGAACCGAACCGGGGGGTGTTCGGCTCATCCCTACCGACGTCAGATTGTATCAGGCAAATTTCCATGCCCCAGCTGCTGCACCACCGAAAGAAGTTTGCTCCCAGCCATCCACATGCCCAGCGGTTGAATGCTAGCTTGGCAAAATTGCTAGCACTTCAACTGCTGCCTTTTCAGTTGGTAGACTCTGCCCCCTTCCGTGAGTTTGTGGAATGTGCGGTTCCTCAGTGGCAGGTGCCCAAACGCCACTTTTTCTCACAGAAGGCGATTCTGTCTCTCTACCGGCATGTGGAAGGCAATGTCCATGCCTCGCTGGACAGGGCGGTCAGCGGTAAGGTGCATATTACCGCTGACTCATGGTCCAGCAGGCATGGACAGGGACATTACCTTTCCTTAACCGCACACTGGGTGACTCTTCTGGCAGCTGGGAAGAATGCAGGACAGGGTGCAGTAGTGTTGGAGGTTGTTCTGCCACTAAGCCTCCAAAATACTACTAGTGGTGATTCTGCCACACCTCTCTCCTCCACCCCCTCCTCTTCTTCTTCCTCCATGGCCTCTTCCTGTGCTGATTTGACTTTGGAACCAGCGGTGCTCCGTAGGCATTCAAGGGGCTACGCAAGCACGCAGGTCAAAAGATGCCATGCGGTGCTTGAGCTGGTGTGCTTGGGGGACAGGAGCCACACTGGGGCAGAGATTCTGTCAGCTCTGCAGGGGCAGGTCCAGAGGTGGTTGACGCCACGCCAGCTTAAGGCAGGTATGGTGGTTTGCGACAATGGCACCAACCTCCTCTCTGCCTTCCAACAGGGATAACTGACCCATGTGCCCTATTTGGCTCACGTCCTTAAATTGGTGGTGCAGCGGTTCTTGGGCAGGTACCCGGGCTTACAGGATGTCCTGAGGCAGGCCAGGAAAGTCTGTGTGCATTTCCGCAGGTCATATAATGCCAGTGCTCGGCTGGCTGACCTCCAAATTTAACCTGCCCAAGAACCGCCTAATCTGTGACATGCCCACCAGGTGGAACTCAACGTTGGCCATGCTGCAGCGGCTGCACATGCAGCAGAGGGCCATCAATGAGTACCTGTGTGACTATGGCACATGACAGGGTCAGGGGAGCTTGTTTTTTTTCCCCACGCCAGTGGGCCATGATCAGGGATGCATGCACTGTCCTGTCACCATTTGAGGAGGCCACGAGGATGGTGAGCAGTGACAGTGCATGCATCAGTGACACTGTCCCCCTTGTCCACCTGTTGGAGCACACGCTGCGTGGAATAATGGACAGGCACTTGTGGCAGAACAGAGGCAGGAAGAGGAGGACTTCCTTAGCTCTCAAGGCCCCCTTTATCCGGACAGTGTTCCTGCGTGCCCGCCGATCACACAGGAAGAGGAGGAGGAGGAAGATTGTGTCAGTATGGAGGTGGAGCCTGGCACTCAGCATCAGCAGCAGTCTTTAAGGGATCAGTCCCAAGAAACACATGGACTTGTACGTGGCTGGGAGGAGGTGGCTGCGGACCATGTTGTCCTTAGTGACCCAGAGGACCCCGGACCGAATGCCTCAGCAAACCTACGCTGCATGGCCTCCCTGATCCTGCAAAGCCTGCGTAAGGATCCTCGTGTTCGTGGTATTAAGGAGAAGGACCAATACTGGCTGGCAACCCTCCTTGATCCATGTTACAAGGGTAAGGTTGCGGACCTTATCTTGCCATTGCAGAGGGAGCAGAGGATGAAACATCTTCGGGAGGCCTTGCAGAAAGGTCTGTGTAATGCGTTCCCAGAGACTGGGAGGTTACAAACTCCTGTTTCTGGACAACGTGTTGCTGAGGCTTCGGTCAGTCAAAGAAGGAGCGGTGGAGAAGGTGGCCGTCTGACCGATGCGTTCAGACAATTTTTTGGTCCGCAGCCCCAAGGTATGATCGGTTCCAGCAACCATCGCCAGCGTCTGTTTTACATGGTGCAGGAATACCTAGGGGCAAGATCTGACTTGGACACCTTTCCCACCGAAAATCCTCTGGGTTACTGGGTCTTGAGGATGGATCACTGGCCAGAGCTTGCACAGTATGCAATTGAGCTACTGGCCTGTCCTGCATCCAGCATTCTTTCGCAACGCACATTCAATGCTGCTGGAGGCTTTGTAACTGATCACAGGGTGCGTCTGTCCACCGGCTCGGTCGATCGACTGACCTTCATAAAAATGAATCAGTCTTGGATCACCACCAGCTACCAAGCACCTGATGCTGATGTAACCGAATAATTTTTTTTGAAATCTCAGATCCCTTCAAAGACTGCCTATGCTGATGCTGAGTGACTATCCCTGAGTAATTATCCTCTTCCTCCTCAATGATAGCCTGTAAGAACATTTTTGATTCTGGGCGCCATCACCAGTGCCTAAGGCCCAATTTTTCAGCCCCTGTTTAACAGGAGCGTGTAATTACAATTTTTGATGCAACACTTTGCAGCAGGGCTCGTTTCTGCGTTCCAACTAGAGTGTCTGTGAGGGGTTGCAGTGTTGTGGCACCAGCACCAGTGCCTAAGGCCTAACTTTTCAGCCCCTGTTCAACAGGGGCATGTAATTACAATTCTTGATCTAATATTTCACAGCAGGGCCCATTTCTGCACCCACCAAGAGCGAGTGAGGACTTACAGTGTTGTGGCACCAGCACCACCACCACCATCAAAGGCCCAATTTTTCTGCCCTTGTTCAACAGGGGCATGTAATTACAATTCTTGATCTAATATTTCACAGCAGGGCCCATTTCTGCACCCACCAAGAGCGAGTGAGGACTTACAGTGTTGTGGCATCAGCACCACCACCAAAGGCCCAATTTTTCTGCCCCTGTTCAACAGGGGCATGTAATTACAATTCTTGATCTAATATTTCACAGTAGGGCCCTGTGAGGGCTTACAGTGTTTTGGCCACAACAACACCTAAGGCCCAAATTTCTGCTGAGTATATAGGGCAGGACCCTACTTTCAAACATTCAACTTACAAACGACTCCTACTTGCAAACGGAAGGAGACAACAGGAAGTGAGATGAAATCCACCCCTAGGAAGGGAAATTCTCTCCTGTAAGAGTTAATATGGGAAAAACAGTTCTCCTTTCCACTGATGCTTTCCAATCCTTGTTCCACAAAAAAACCCAAATTTTCAAAAAACATTTGTCATTGGGACAAAAAGTGAGGTGAAATCTTCTGAAGAGGAGGACAGACAGCAAAACAAATGTCACAGGGGTGATAACCCTTCCCTATGTTTTCCAAAAAGCTTAAAAAAGATTTTTTGGCTGGAGCTAAACACGCTAAAAATGTACCCGTTCAAAATTACAAACAGATTCTACTTAACAACAAACCTACAGTCCCTGTCTTGTTTGCACCGCCTGTATACTGCTGTTCAGAGTATATTGGGCCTGGTGGCCCCACACCTTTCCTTATTTTAATTTGGGTGCGGGGTTCCCCTTAATATCCATACAAGACCCAAAGGGCCTGGTAATGGACTGGGGGGTACCCATGCCGTTTGTCTCACTGATTTTCATCCATATTGCTGGGACCTGACATTACATTAAAGCCGCAAGCAGTTTTAAATGAGATTTTTTCCTTTAAAAATGACATTTGGTGCAGGGACTGTTCTAAGCATGGGAAACACGCGCCACTTTACAGGCATACTATAGACACCCCCCAGGTACGATATTTAAAGGAATATTTCACTTTTTTTTTTTTTACTTTAAGCATCATTAAAACTGCTCACTGCTCCCGAAAAAACGGCTGTTTTTAAAAGTTTTTTTTGCATTGATACATGTCCCCTGGGGCAGGACCCGGGTCCCCAAACCCTTTTTAGGACAATACCATGCAAATTAGCCTTTAAAATGAGCACTTTTGATTTTGAACGTTCGAGTCCCATAGATGTCAATGGGGTTCTAACGTTCGTGCAAATTTTCGGTCCGTTCGCAGGTTCTGGTGCGAACCGAACCGGGGGGTGTTCGGCTCATCCCTACTCACTAACTAGCGTCACCAGCGACACTAATACAGCGATCAGAAAAATGATCGCTTAGTGACACTGGCGATGGGGGGTGATCAAGGTGTTAAAACTTTATTAGGGGGGTTTAGGGGGGTACCCTAGACCTAAAGGGGGCTAATACTAACTGCCCCACCACACTAACTGTCACAAACTGACACCATGCAGTCATCAGAAAAAAAAAAACTGCTTGGTGTCAGTGTGACAGAGGGGGAGGGAGGGGTGATTGGGGGGTGATCGGGGTGGGGGGTGGGGGATCGGGGATGTATTGTGCGCCTGGCATGTTCTACTGTGTGTGTGTTGTGTACTCACATTACAGTCTTCTCTCCTCGGCGCCGGAACGGAAAATGCCGAGCCGAGGAGAGATGACATAATTTCCTTTGCTGCTGTTTACCATACAGCAGCAAAGGAATGATTTCATTGGCGGGCGGCGATCGCGAGGGGGGGCCACGAATGGATGGCCTCCCCCTCACCTCCGATCGCCGCTGGACAAAAGCCGACCGCCTCGGGCACCGGGGGGGTCCGATCGGACCCCCCGCCCACGGGAGGCAGATCACGTACGGGTGCTGACGTATATCGTCGTGAGGCGGTCGGCAAGTGGTTAATCTTCTTCTTGCACCTGGAAATGAATCAGTCCTTACAGTCCATATGAGTCCATAACACGGCTCGACTTGTAGACTCTGTTCTTCAGGAGGGATGACTTATATGGAGGACACGACATGGTGAGCTGTAGTAATCGCCGGTCGGTCTGGGATCCTCTGTGTCTTGTACGTGGGCTGGTCCTCAGGGGCGTCTCATCTCGGTGAGGAAGATGTGGTCATCTGCTCGGCTCTGTTCACTCATCCAATCAGGCAACAGGAGCACCTCATCATGACATATAGAAGGAATAGAAATAAAAACAACACGAGTATATATACCCCTACTTCCTTCAACCATGATCCGATGGAAAATAAAAAATCAGCAAAGTTTCCCAAACACTTAAAAGGATTGCAACCTTCACTAGCTTTAGCGCTGGCTTTGCCTTGCAGGGATCTAAACCTTATCCATATGGGCTTCAACTTTTTCACTGGTATCCTCAATCCAGGTACAACAATCTTTTCCTATGAATTCACAGAAACCCCCCTTGGATGCCAACAGATAATCAAGGGCCATCTTTTCCTGTAAAAGAAGAGTCTTGATCTGTCTTTATTCCTGTGGGAACTTCCTTGTGGCTTCAACAGTTACATTAAACATGCCATCCACACTGGATGAGAAATTGTTCAGTCGTTTCATAAACTCAAGCCCCCACCGTGTACAAGCAGGAAACCATGCCCAGAACTGGTCGGGGTTGGTGAACTATTCCCTTCTAGCTGTCCCTGCCATTATTACCTTCTCTCGCACCATCAGATCCTCACAATCAGCCATGACATAAGATGCTGGGACGAGTTTCACCAGCACACATGAACCTCTTGCATTAGGGGGAATTATCTTATAAGCTGTAGATCTGCATTAATACCAAACTAAAGTTGAAGCACACTTGTGGGCTACCTAGTTGTCCCGATACCAAAATTGACAAGAACCAGAGCTATTGGTAAAACTATAACTAATTTTACCCTCTAGAAATGTATCGTACAAGTGTTTGTTTGGACTTTTTACTAGTTTGTCACAACTCCTCATACCAATATGAGCATCATATATAGCATGTACCGCTGTCATCGCTGGGGTACTAAAACTCGGTGGAGATTTAGAGTAGACCCAATAATTGGTCCTGTTCGCTTTCTTAGCTAGTTGGAGAATACACTTTAAACAATAAGTTGGGATGCTTTTCATCGTTACCCTTACCAAAATATACTAAACTAAAAAATATAAATAAACAAAGATACTCCTCTTCCGTTGGTGTAGTTGAGCAGCTTCTTGCAGTGGCTGGTGTGGATCCAGTTGTCTTGTCCATCAAGCTTCTTTACAATGACCCAGTCACCTGGTTGGAAAGAATGTAAACTGGTTATTGTGTCAGGGTCCAGGATGGACTTGTGAACCCTGTGGTGTACTTTTTGAAGTTCATGTTACAGTAATTGCACCCACCCCATCAGCTGAGAATGTCGACAGCTGCTGAGGAAAGTACAACCCCGTTTTTGGTTGACCTCCATACAAACCTTACTCAGTGACTGTGGTCACGGCATAACCTGTGCGTGGTTTACCATCTGGGGTGTAATACCTGGAACCATTGACAAAAAGGTTCTTAGCATCTGGGATGGAAGCCTACTTCACTGGACCGCTGCTTGCTGATTCAAATTCCATCACTACTAGGTCACAAACTTGGCTAGAATTAGAGCGGTTAGTATTATTTGTTTGAAAATTGTGATTCTCGCTATTATCATCACCCCTTTTCTTCCTCATTACAAACTGGTGGAAGACACGCAGGGTTTAGAATGGTGCAGAAAAAAACAATGAAACAGTGAAATAGCCTATGATACTTTTACCTTCTCAGGCATGTGTATTTATACACGTGTACAGCTATCTACATACACCTGCTTTCTATGTACACACACTTCCAGAAACTCCTTGGACCTGAAAAGTTACTTATAAACAAAAGTTATTACTCTATCCTTCATATTTAACCTGCAAAGAATGGTAAACAATACAACATTCGTGTACATTGGTAAATTGTCACTGACATTCCTCAAAACCAACAATAACTAAACCCTCTGTAACCCTTACTTTCACGTTCCTACTGAAATACAACACCCACAGCACGTAAGAGGGCTGTCGCGGTAGGTTCAAACATATTCTAGTTACTACATACAAACAATGAGAAGACTAAAACATGAGACAAACATTTAGATACAAATGTGGAGGAGATATTTCATAGTTCCCAAAACAAAAATGAAAAAACAAAACAACCAGACGGTTGTTTTTAGCGATAGAAAAAATACAATGGGAAAAACAGGAGAGCAGCTCAAAACTTTGCATGGGCCAGCCACACAAAGTTCAAAAACAGGCATGAGAATTTTAATCACACAAACGTGTACTACACATCCACATGGGTGTCCGCAGAACTTTTTTTGGGGGATGGCAAAATTTAGGGTCACCCATGCACCGGCCCTTTTCAACAATGTCTTTATCACATTATCATGGTCAGAGACTGCAGATGTAGTACAGTCCCTAGGATAAGTAATGGATAATAGCCAACAGGCCCTTTTACCAGACCCAGCGAAACGACAGGAGTGATTCCTCTGGCTGGACGATCGATCACTCTGGGTTCCCGGGGGCGATTCTGGTCAGTAGTGTAGCATCTCTGTACCCTGGTAGTGGCTCAGTCTTTCTCTCTCTGGTGGTGCTGGGCAGCGTGGCTCTCTCTCTGGTGGCGCTGGGCAGCGTGGCTCTCTCTCTGGCTTCCGCCCAGCACACTCCTTGTTCTTTGTCCTGTAGCACTCTCTCTCTCAGCTTTTTTCCAGGCTGCAGTCTCTCAATCTCTCTCTTGATCGAGACTACATGTCCCATGATGCTTTCCTCTCCTAGTCTCGTTTGATAAGCCCTCAGTTATGGCCAATAGGGAAGGAACGGAGCAGGCAGGAAGCTGGGCGGGGAACCTGGTGAGAGCCACCGTCTCTTTTCCCTGACAGGAGAAAGGGGGGCGAGCGGGGGAAACCTTTGATAGCCCGCAGCTCAGATTTCTCCTGTCACAGCGCTGCAGAGTTCTCTGCTGGACTGAGCAGGGAAAAGAGTCCGAAGTCAGATTACACTGATGTGTGGGCTTGACAGCACCTTGATGGTGTCACCCCACTGGCAGGTGGCACCCGGGTGCGGGCTGCCCGCACCCCGATAGCGACGCAACTGTACTGAATTTAAGATCCAATCCCTGATTCCAGGGGGGGCACTTGACCCCCCTTGCCCCTACCTGTGGATGCCCATGCACATCCATCAACTCACTCATCATTACAGATTTCTGAAGCCACAGCTGAACTACTTCCAAGGTATTTTTATTCTGGGGTCTTGTACCTCCAGACATCAAAAGTACCTTCCAAAGGAATACACCTTACTGTACCCTCTGACCATATCTTCCAATCTTTAAGGGGTCTAATGGCCTTAGCCCCATACCCAGTTTTCATGTATTGTGCAGCTGTCTGACTGGTGGGGAGCCTAATTTGTTTCCTCCCCATCAAGGACAACCAATTACCCATGACGATTCAAATCGTTTTTTTTCGGCGGACTCTGCGTCCAGAGAACCCTGCCATTTACTTTCGGATTGGTTATTGTTTGCGCCTTTATCACTATAACTGGCCTGCGCATCCCGATTATCATACACGGCCTGAGCGGGGCTGCTAGGATACTACTCCTCCAACCGGTCTTACGATATAGCACAGCGGGGGTTCCGATGCCCGTGGCCGAAACACGCGATGACCGCCGGCCATGAGCGATCGTGACCAGGAGACACAGAACAGGGACGAGTGTGTGTAAACACACTTCCCTGTTCTGTTCTGACAGGAGTGACAGATCGTGTGTTCCCATTAGCTAGGAACCACGATCCGTCACTTCCTGTAGTTAGTCCCTCCCCCTCCAGTTAGAATCACCTCCCAGGGAACACAGTTAACCCCTTCACCACCCCTAGTGTTAACCCCTTCATTGCCAGTGACATTTTTACAGTAATCAATGCATTTTTAATCGCACTGATCGCTGTATTAATGCCAATGGTTCCAAAAATGTGTCAAAATTGTCCAATGTGTCCACCATAATGTCACAGTCATGATAAAAATCACAGATCACCACCATTACTAGTAAAAAAAAAAAAATAATAATAAAAATGCTATAAATGTATCCCCTATTTTGTAGACGCTATAACTTTTGCGCAAACCAATCAATATACGCTTATTGTGATTTTTTTTTTACCAAAAATATGTAGAAGAATACATATCGGCCTAAACTGAGGAAAAAAAATGTTTTTTTTATATATTTTTAGGGCATATTTATTATTGCAAAAAGTAAAAAAGATTGCTTTTTTTTTTTAAATTGACACTTTTTTTGTTTATAGCGCAAAAAATAAAAACTGCAGAGGCGATCAAATACCACCAAAAGAAAGCTCAATTTGTGGGGAAAAAAGGACATCAATTTTGTTTGGGTAAATCGCCGCACAACCGTGCAATTGTCAGTTAAAGCGACACAGTGCCGAATCGCAAAAAGTGCTCTGGTCAGGAAGGGGGTAAATTCTTCCGGGGCTGAAGTGGTTAACATAGAACAGACTGTACTACTCACACTAAACTTAGAAACCTGGCCCAAAAGCAGAGCACTTCCACCCAAAACACAGCAGACACAAAATGGCAGTTGCAACAAACGAAAAGCAAGTAACGGCAACATGGTGACTACAAGAAAATGGCCGATTAAAGCTGTGCCACATGGTGACTACAAGAAAATGGCCAACGACAATCGGACCACATGGTAAATAGCAAAATGGCTGATGACAATAGGATCACATGGTGATATTAACACATGAAATGCAGTTGCTGATCCCACCAAAACCAGCACAAACCGAAATTTCTTCACTAGAAAATCAAAAACTTTCTCCACAAAAACTGACTACACAATTGAGAATGAACATTTAGCCGTAGACACACACTTTAGGCTACATAAAACACAAAATAACACGGAAACAAACTTACACTCTTGTTCCCAAATACAACACAATACTTGGCTTTGAAAGTTAGAAGGTCAACAGAACTCCCCCCATGCTATTACCTAGGAACCTAAGACCACCCACAGGGCATAACCCATTCAAAAAACAGCTCCCATTGTAAGTGCTTCCAGCAATGCATGGCCGCCCTTCCCCCTCTCAGCCACATGGCCAGTTGAATATGCGGCAACCATTTTCTTTTTTTTTTTGCTTACAAACTTTTTTATTAGGTACAAAATGGTGGTACAAAACATTATAGCATAAGTCCAGTGAAGTACAGTATATAATAATCATTGGACTATATGGATTATGGCAAAGTAAAAAACATAGAAGAATAATTAATTCTTAAATTTAATACCTGTGGTAAACAAATTATCAGGTAGTCATTCAAGTATGGTTTTAGTGTTTACTGAGTGATATTGGTTGAAGGTGGATTCTCTAGACAGGATTTAAAAGGTGGTCGGAGTGTGTAAACCAGGGGTTCCATTTCTTCTCAAGTAAATGAGTGGTATTGTGTATAGTGTGGAAATTTTTTTCCATGGGATAAATATTATTAATTCTAATTTTCAGTTGGGTTATTGGTAGATCTGAGGATTTCCAATGTTAAGCTACAAGCCAGTGGATAGAGACACAGATTGTGTGAACGAGTCTTAGGTGGTGAGTAGATGAACCTGTAATTGGTGTGAATAAAAGGCAGTTGGGAGGAGTAAGATTTATGTTATTTTCTGAAATTCTGGTAGAAAATTTTTCAAGTTGTTTCCATATCAGAGAAACTTTTTCACATTCCCAAAAAATGTGTGAGAAGGAACCTATGGAATTGCAATCTCTGAAACATGTTTTAGGAACTGAGGGAAAAATAGAATGGAGTTTTGCTGGTGTGTAATACTATCTTGTAAATACCTTTATTGCAGTTTCCCTAATAGTGATTGATCTAATGCATCTAATACCGCGTACACACGACTGGTTTTGCTGTCGGAATAAACTCCGAAAGTTTCTCCAACGGAACTCCGACGGAATTCCATTCAAGCGGTCTTGCCTATACACGGTCAACCCAAAGTCCGACCAAAGTCCGACCGTCAAGAACGTGGTGACGTACAACACTTACGACGGGACTGTAAAAAGGAAGTTCAATAGCCAGTAGCCAGTATCTTCCGTCTCCTACTTGCTTCAGAGCATGCGTCGTTTTTGGTCCGTCGGAACAGCATACAGACGATCGGTTTTCCCGATAGGAATTGGATCCGTGGGAAATATTTAGAACATGTTCCATTTCTAGGTCCGTCAGAATTTTCGAAAAAAAAAGTCTGATGAGGCCTACACACGATCTAAATAGACCATGAAAAGCTTCCGTTGGACCTTTTTCTGTCGGACATTCTGCTTGTGTGTACGCGGCTTTAGTAGGTTGTTGATGCAGTCTGACCACTTTTCTGGGGGGAGAACAATATCACATTCCTGTTCCCATTTGAGCATGTAGGGTAGTTTAGTTAGAGTGTTTATGTTAATCCTATTTGTATAAATCTCGGATATTATTCCGGTACCTCTTGGTGATCTGGAACAAATATTTTCATAAAATGTGGGGTCTTCCTTAGCAGAAGTTGAAAAGTGTGAGTCATGGAAGGATCTAATTTGGAGGAATCTTCTGAGTTCAATATTGGGGATGTTATATTTCGTTTTTAATGACGAGAAGGAGGTAAATGTGATGTTTTCAACAAATTTTTTGAGGGTGGTTAGGTTATTATTGATCCACCATGAGAATTCTTCAATATCCTGATGGTGTGCTAAGAATTTTGGGTCTCCTATAAAAGAGGCGTGGGGAGAAGCGGTAGAAGCCATTTTGAATTTTTTGTCATGTAGTTTCCATAACTGATATGAATGAGCTACTAATTGGTTAAGCTTTTCTAAGGTGTGATTGGGAGCTTTATTACCCCATAATAGCCCGGATATAGAATAAGGTACAGTAGGTGACCGTGATATTGTGTCAATCTCGCCGCTGTTATCGGCGAGATTTGACACCTGCGAGCCCCGCCGCAGGTGCCAGCGCTTGAGCTGGCTAGCTCATCGGGAAAGGAAAAATGTGTTTTTTCCTTTCCTGATGAGCGACAAGCAATACTGACAGGTGTTTGGTATGAATCATGAGGGGGAACTCCACGCCAAATTTTAAATAAAAAAATGGCATGGGTTCCCCTCCAAGGGCATACCAAGCCCTTAGGTCTGGTATGGATTTTAAGGGGAACCCCCTACACCGAAAAAAAACGGCGTGGGGATCCCCCCAAAATCATACCAGACCCTTATCCAAGCACGCAGCCCGGCCGGTCAGGAAAGGGGGTGGGGACGAGCAAGCGCCCCCCCCTCCTGAACCGTACCAGGCCGCATGCCCTCAACATGGGGGGTGGGTGCTTTGGGAAAGGGGGCGCCCTGCGGCCCCCCCACCCCATAGCACCTTGTCCCCATGTTGATGAGGACAAGGGCCTCTTCCCGAAAACCCTGGCTGTCGGTTGTCGGGGTCTGCGGGCGGAGGGCTTATCGGAATCTGGGAGCCCCCTTTATTAAGGAGGCCCCCAGATCCCGGCCCCCCACCCTATGTGAATGAGTATGCGGTACATCGTACCCCTACCCATTCACCCGGCCTCTTCTCCCGGTGTCCAGTTCTTCTCCCGCTCTCCGGCCTCTTCTCCCGGTCTCCGGCCTCTTCTCCAGGTCTCCGGTTCTTCTCCCGCTCTCCGGTTCTTCTGCCGGGCTCCTCCGCTATCTTCTGCTCATTTGCTAGCGGTGGCCCGGTCTTCTCTGTCGTCTTGTTCCCTCTTCTCTTCTTCCGATTTTGACACAGCGCTCTCTCCCGCTGTAATGCTGTGTGCGAGGTGCACAACGACTTATATAGGCATGGGGCGTGATCACCGGGTGATGTCATCCAGTGATCCCGCCCCTTATGACGTCACAGTCCCATCATGCCCCGGGATTGTGGCGTGATAAGGGACGGGATCACCAGATGAGGGCCCGGTATACTCTTGGAGGGGAATTCTTTCTTGCGCTCGTTGCAATAGGAAAATGTGTTTTTCCTATTGTAGCCAGCGCGAAATGTAAAGTACCCTGTCGCCGAGAACCAGCGCGATGGGATTGCACTGGAAACACAATCTCGCGGGCAGGTACTGTAGTACTGAGTCTTTTTCAAATATAACCCATGGGATTTTTGGGTTGTGTATGTGCCATTGGGCTATCTGGGACCATCGTGCAGCTAAATAATATGACCAGAAGTCTGGGAGTCCCAAACCGCCATTTTTTGGGGATTTGTATAATACTGATTTAGCTATACGAGGGTGGGAATCTGACCATATAAATTTGTTAACATCTGTTTGAAATTTGGTAATCATCAGCTTATTTAATCTTATTGGAAGGGCCCTAAATAAGTATAATAACTTTGGTAGAATAGACATTTTGATGGCTGTTATTTTACCTAAAAATGATATATTGAAAGATTTCCATATTTTTAAGGTCAATCTCAATTTTTGTAGCATGGGGGGAATAATTTTTAGAGGATAAGTTATTGGTGTCGGGGGTGAGGTGAATACCTAGATAAGGTAGAGTGTCTTTAGACCATGTGAAGTTGAATGAAGTACGAATGGTGTCTAATTGAGATGGTGGAATATTTATTGGCATGCCAATGGATTTTGAGACATTTATTGACAGTCCTAAAAGCGTGGAGAAATCTTTAAGTGTTTTCAGTAGGTTTGGTAAAGCTATGTTAGGTTGGGTGAGGAATAATATCACATCGTCAGCGTACATACTGAGTTTATATGTTTTATTAGAACTATATCCTTTTGTGTCTGGGTGTTGTAAAATCTCTGCTGCTAAAGGTTCGATCGCTAGGGCAAATAATAAAGGTGACAGGGGGCATCGGGTTCCTCTTCCCACTTTGAAAAAAATCTGAGTTACAGCCTGGTAGTTTTATTCTAGTGGAGGGGTTGTGATAGAGAGCATGAAATGTTTGAATAAATTCCCTTTTAAAGCCATATTTTTGTAAAATCAAATCAAGGTATCTCCAGGTTACGCTGTCAAAAGCTTTATTGATATCAAGACTTAATAATAAAACTGATTGAGATTTGATGTTTGCGTCTTGGATTATATTTGTTACTAAACTAATGTTGTCTGTCATCTGTCTGCCTGGCATAAATCCGGATTAGACACCTCCTCAGACCGTGGATGGCTCACTATCCTCCACAAAGGAAACCAGGATGCAGAGAATGCTATACTCCTAACCTGGAGTTGTTCTCACAAACAATGCCCCAAAAAAGAAGGAAGAGCAACATAGCGTAATCCTGGATGGATATTTATTTAAAAGGCATTAAAATTACACTTACAGTGTGTTGAGTAAAAACAGCATGGAAAGCCGGCCGGCTAGCACGAACACCCGTGCTGACGTGCCGTATCCACCGTCTGTAGGACGGGTGTTCGTGCTAGCCGGCCGGCTTTCCATGCTTTTTTTACTCAACACACTGTAAGTGTAATTTGAATGCCTTTTAAATAAATATCCATCCAGGATTACGCTATGTTGCTCTTCCTTCTTTTTTGGGGCATTGTTTGTGAGAACAACTCCAGGTTAGGAGTATAGCATTCTCTGCATCCTGGTTTCCTTTGTGGAGGATAGTGAGCCATCCACGGTCTGAGGAGGTGTCTAAACGGTGTTCCCATCTCAGGAAAGGCCCCGACCGGGTTAAGGTCACAAGCTTTTTTAAGCTTGCCATTTGGTAAGCGCCCATTTTATTCGTAACACTGTGGTGTGGTGAAGGTCCATCCAGTCCCATCTGTATTTGCCTAATAAGGGACTCAGTTGTCCGGTTTATCCATTGCACCTTTGAAGATTTCCTTCCATTTATTGAACTTTACTGTGTCACTTGATTGTTTATGAACTTTATTCATCACTATTCACTATTTGTGATCCTATTATCACATATTTGATTTATAGCGCTGCTTCTTTTTGTTTATTTATTGTATAGTGTGTGTATCTCACCTTTAAGCGGCTGCTCCTTTTTCAATTGCTTGACATTTATTTAATTGATTGTTAACTGTACAGAGCATATAGCGCGGTGGTTTTCCTCTTTTATAAATCCGGATTGTTAAGGGGATATCAGAGAGGGGATTATCGTCGCTAATCTGTTGGCTAATAATCTAGAGAAAATTTTGAGGTCATTATTGATTACTGATATTGGTCTATAGTTTTGGGGTAGTGTATGGTCTTTGTTCGGTTTAGGAATTAAGGACCTGTTGGCCAACAACATCTCTTCAGGGAATAAATCTCCTTTCAGGCTGCCGTTGTATAGTTTTGTTAATGTTGGGGTAAGAAGTTGTGAGAATTGTTTATAATAAAAGAAGGAAAATCCGTCTGGGCCAGGGGCTGAATTTCTTTTCAGGGATTTGATAATTAGAAAAATTTCGTCCTCAGTGCAAGGGGCATTTAATGTGTCTATCTGAGTGGTGGTCAGTGAGGGTATAGGAATTCTGTTTAGCCATTCTAGATTAATGGGTAGTAGTGTAGAGGTTGGTTTAGAAAGAAAAGCCTGGAGCAAAGCAAATGAAATGACATAGGCGGAGGGCTTACATGACTGGGGAAACAGGGTATTAGTATCAGGAGAGGAAGTGTATCAGGTTGGTGCTGGGGGGGAGGGGTTGGAGAGGAGATAAAAGGGAGGCCCCTCTCTATGAGTCATCACAGTTTTGGGAAAAGTTCAGCAGAAGCATGTCAAAGGTGGAGCAGCTCTTGGCCCAGCTCAGGGAGGAGGCAGCATTGCGGGGTTTCCGGTTGGCTGCAGGACACTTTGGGGCTTATTCTAACACAAACAGTAGTAGGTGGAAACTACAGGGGGAAGGTAGGGCAATCGGGCGCGTAGGCCCAGGCCGCCGGAGTGATTTTTTTACTGGACCATCACTCTAGGCCACAGCGTCAGTCAGGGGGTACCCTGCCAGGGATTCCCAACGGGACCCTCAGTCAAGTGGCCTGCAGCGCGGGATGGGGGGAGTCCTGTGCGGTCTCCCCTCCAACACAGGAGGTCACCAGGAGGACAGTCTGGGGGCTCCGGGGCGGCATTGCGGCCTACTAGGCGGTGGAAACGGGAGGGCACGGGCCCCGCCCCTAGCACTACGTCAGTCGGCCTGAGGCCTACCATGAGGAACAAAGCAACAGGGGTCCCCGGGCCTTCTTATGCACCGCCAGGGGACCTTAGGAGGAACAGTGGGGGACAGCCGGGGAGGACTTCCAGGCAAGCGGAGGCCGGCAGGACTGAGGCCCCACACACTGGTCCTGGTAAGGCCGTCCAGAAGCCTGTGAGCGGGTACGCAATGTGGAAGGGGGGTTCGGAGGTCTGCGGGACCATCGGCAGCCGGTGCTGTTACGCCTGGCGGGCTATCATCAGAAGAGGAAGAGGGGTCTGGACAGAGGTCGGCAGGAGAACTGGGGGTCGGAAGAAGAGGCTGCTCCCCCCCCAGCAGTGCAACGTCATTGGAGAACAGATGGTCGGCTGATGGGTCAACTCCTGTGCAGCCTGGTAAGTCACCTTTACACTTATATCATGAGGGATTGTCTGTAAGCATAGGGCAAAAGGGCATGACAGATGGGTCCGGCGGGAAGGACTGCAGTGGCTGAGGCACCTGGGGGGGCTGCGGGGTTACTGGGTTTTCTTGCTGGGACATAGAAATTGATGCAAAAGTTTGGGCATGCGGATAGAGCCCCCGCTGGACCGGTGTCAGCCTGGGTCCGCGCAGTAGGGATGAGCTTCGAATTCGACTCGAACATTGGCTGTTCGCAAGTTCGCCGAACAGCGAACAATTTGGGGTGTTCGCGGCAAATTCGAATGCCTTTAAAAGTCTATGGGAGAAATCAAAAGTGCTAATTTTAAAGGCTTATATGCAAGTTATTGTCATAAAAAGTGTTTGGGGACCTGGGTCCTGCCCCAGGGGACATGGATCAATGCAAAAAAAAGTTTTAAAAATGGCTGTTTTTTCAGCAGCAGTGATTTTAATAATGCTTAAAGTGAAACAATAAAAGTGTAATATCCCTTTAAATTTCGTAGCTGGGGGGTGTCTATAGTATGCCTGTAAAGGGGCGCATGTTTCCCGTGTTTAGAACAGTCTGACAGCAAAATGACATTTGGAAGGAAAAAAGCCATTTAAAACTACTCGCGGCTATTGCATTGCCGGTCCGACAATACACATAAAAGTTCATTGATAAAAATGGCATGAGGAACCCCGAACCAAAATTTAAAAAAAAATTGACGTGGGGGTCCCCCTATATTCCATACCAGGCCATTCAGGTCTGGTATGGATATTAAGGGGAACCCCAGCCAAAATTAAAGAAAAAAAAATGATGTGGGGGTCCCCCTAAATTCCATACCAGACCCTTCAGGTCTGGTATGGATTTTAAGGGGAACCCCGCACCAAAAAAAACAAAAAACGGAGTGGAGTCCCCCCAAAAATCCATACCAGACCCTTATCCGAGCACGCAACCTGGCAGGCCGCAGGAAAAGAGGGGGGGACGAGAGAGCGCCCCCCCTCCTGAACTGCACCAGGCCACATGCCCTCAACATTGGGAGGGTGCTTTGGGGTATTCCCCCAAAACACCTTGTCCCCATGTTGATGAGGACAAGGGCCTCATCCCCACAACCCTGGCCGGTGGTTGTGGGGGTCTGCGGGCAGGGGGCTTATCGGAATATGGAAGCCCCCTTTAACAAGGGGACCCCCAGATCCCAGCCCCCCCCCTGTGTGAAATGGTAAGGGGGTACTTGTACCCCTACCATTTCACTAAAAAACTGTCAAAAATGTTAAAAATGACAAGAGACAGTTTTTGACAATTCCTTTATTTAAATGCTTCTTCTTTCTTCTTTCTTCCTTCATCTTCTTCTTCTTCTTCTGGTTCTTCTGGCTCTTCTGGTTCTTCCTCCGGCCTTCTCGTCCAGCATCTCCTCCGCGGCGTCTTCTATCTTCTTCTCCTCAGGCCGATCCGCACCCATGGCATGGGGGGAGGCTCCCGCTCTTCTCTTCATCTTCTCTTCTTCATCTTCATCTTCTTCTCTTCTTCATTTTCTTCTCTCTGCTGGCATGGAGGGAGGCTCCCGCTGTGTGACGGCGTCTCCTCATCTGACGGTTCTTAAATAACGGGGGGCGGGACCACCCGGTGACCCCGCCCCCTCTGACGCACGGTGACTTGAGGGGACTTCCCTGTGATGTCAAGGGGAATGCCACAGGGAAGTCCCGTCATGTCCCGTGCATCATAGAGGGGCGGGGTCACTATGTGGCCCCGCCCCCCATTATTTAAGAACCGTCAGACAAGGAGACGCCGTCACACAGTGGGAGCCTCGCTCCATGCCAGCATGGATGCAGAGCGGCCCGGAGAAGAAAATGAAGAGGAGAAGAAAAGAAGAAGATGAAGAAGAGAAGAAGATGAAGAGAAGAACGGGAGCCTCCCCCCATGCCATGGGTGCGGAGCGGCCCGAGGAGAAGAAGATAGAAGACGCCGCGGAGGAGATGCTGGACAAGAACGCCGGAGGAAGAACCAGAAGAGCCAGAAGAACCAGAAGAAGATGAAGGAAGATAGAAGAAAGAAGAAGCATTTAAATAAAGGAATTGTCAAAAACTGTCTCTTGTCATTTTTAACATGTTTGACAGTTTTTTAGTGAAATGGTAGGGGTACAAGTACCCCCCTACCATTTGACACGGGGGGGCAGGATCTGGGGGTCCCCTTGTTAAAGGGGGCTTCCAGATTCCGATAAGCCCCCCGCCCGCATACCCCCGCAACCACTGGGCAAGGGTTGTGGGGATGAGGCCCTTGTCCCCATCAACATGGGAATAAGGTGCTTTGGGGGGCTACCCCAAAGCACCCTCCCAATGTTGAGGGCATGTGGCCTGGTACGGTTCAGGAGGGGGGGCGCTCTCTCGTCCCCCCCTCTTTTCCTGCGGCCTGCCAGGTTGTGTGCTCGGATAAGGGTCTGGTTTGGATTTTTGGGGGGACCCCACGCCTTTTTTTTTTTGGCGCGGGGTTCCCCTTAAAATCCGTACCAGACCTGAAGGGTCTGGTATGGAATTTAGGGGGACCCCCATGTCATTTTTAAAAAAAATTTTGGCAGGGGTTCCCCTTAATATCCATACCAGACCTGAAGGGCCTGGTATGGAATTTAGGGGGACCCCCACGTCATTTTTTTTTTAAATTATGGTTCAGGGTTCCCCTGTGGGGAATTCCCATGCCGTTTTTATCAATGAACTTCTATGTGTATTGTCGGACCGGTGTTCTGCCGAGAAAGTTCCGCTCGGCTGATAAGTTTCCCCCTCTACTGCGCAGGCGCTGCGCCTGCGCAGTAGGATCCGGTGGAAATAGCCGAAGCGGAATAGCTGAAAATCAGCTGTACACGGCGCCTGTAAGAGGGCCCCTCGCGGGCTCGCTTCACTCGCCACGCTTCGGGCGCGGCCTCGCTTCGCACGGCTCTTTTAGATTCACCCTCTAGGTCCACTTGGATGGTAGGGAAGGAACCTGGACCCAGAGCGCAGGCGCCGTGTACAGCTGATTGTCGATCTTGAGCTTCGGCTATCTCCGGCGGCTGTTAGTAGTTCGTACTGTGCAGGCGCTGCGCCTGCGCAGTACAGGGGGGGAACTTATCCGCCGAAGGAACTTATTCGGCAAGACACCGGCAATGCAATAGCCGCAAGTAGTTTTAAATGGCTTTTTTCCTTCCAAATGTAATTTTGCTGTCAGACTGTTCTAAACATGGGAAACATGCGCCCATTTACAGGCATACTATAGACACCCCCCAGCTACGAAATTTAAAGGGATATTACACTTTTATTATTTGACTTTAAGCATTATTAAAATCATTGCTCCTGAAAAAACAGCCGTTTTTAAAACTTTTTTTTGCATTGACCCATGTCCCCTGGGACAGGACCCGGGTCCCCAAACACTTTTTATGACAATAACTTGCATATAAGCCTTTAAAATTAGCACTTTTGATTATTCATGTTCGTGTCCCATAGACTTTAACGGTGTTCGCATGTTCGAGTGAACTTTTTTCCTGTTCGCATGTTCTGGTGCGAACCGAACAGGGGGTGTTCGGCTCATCCCTACCCGCCAGCAAGAGTAGTCAGCCAAGCCATTTTGGCTGGGGGGTGTGGTAGCTCCGGTAGTTCCGGCCTTGACAACATGCCCGTCACAGGTAACACAGGTGGGGTTACGCAGGGGACGGCCAAGGTGGTGGTGGCGGGGGAAGCTGCGGGCAGACAGGAAGTCATCAGACTAGCTGGTTCTGCAAAATGCGAGGTCTATGTTTGCTATGAGGGGCCGTTGGGTACACACTTGAAGCCTGAAGTATGAGAAAAGATGTGGTAGGGTGAGTATGTGGAGATTTTTTCCCTGCTGCAGTTAGAAAAATTTAACCTGGATAGGGTTAAGCCGGATCATTCAAAGAAGGAGGACGGAGAGAAGAGGGGATACCGGTTGATCCCGACGACATTTGCCAACTGGCTACAGGCGTTTTACCATCATGGCAAGGGTGAGTGGGGAAAAAGAACCCTGAATACTGTTCGGCGCTCTTTTGTTACCAGGATTTGATAGGGGAGGCAGATAGAGCTTACGGGGCACGGAGTGGCTGAGTTATGTTGAGCAGTTTTCGTCAGTGGAGAGTTATCCGGCCAGCGTTGAGATGGGACCATAAGGACATCAGCCTGTGACTGTGTTGGAGGACGGCTGCGTGTGCTCCGCACCAGTTATTCTTCAGGGGAGGCCAGTGGACTTTCGGCTCAGGGACAGGCGGCCGGCAACAAAAAAGGGGTATGCTGGCAGTACAATGCTGGGACCTGCACGTTCAGAGGGATGTGCCAGTACAAGCACGAGTGTTCAGGGTGTGGATGGTCTCATCCGTCGTCCAGATGTTTCAAGCAAGGAATAGGTTGTTCTGGAGAGGGTGGACACAAGAGGGAGGACCCCAGTGATGGTGAAAAGGATGTGGCCGTTTTCTTGGTAGGTATCCGGATAGGAAAGTGGCTCATAGGGATGAGCTTCGAGTTCGAGTTGAACTCATGTTCGACTCGAACATTGGCTGTTCGCAAGTTCGCTGAACAGCGAACAATTTGGGGTGTTCGCAGCAAATTCGAATGCCGCGGAACACCCTTTAAAAGTCTATGGGAGAAATCAAAAGTGCTAATTTTAAAGGCTAATATGCAAGTTATTGTCATAAAAAGTGTTTGGGGACCTGGGTCCTGCCCCAGGGAACATGGATCAATGCAAAAAAAAGTTTTAAAAATGGCCGTTTTTTTCAGGAGCAGTGATTTTAATAATGCTTAAAGTGAAACAATAAAAGTGTAATATCCCTTTAAATTTAGTACCTGGGGGGTGTCTATAGTATGCCTGTAAAGGGGCGCATGTTTCCTGTGTTTAGAACAGTCTGACAGCAAAATGACATTTCGAAGGAAAAAAGCCATTTAAAACTACCCGCGGCTATTGCATTGCCGACAATACACATAGAAGTTCATTGATAAAAAACGGCATGGGAATTCCCCACAGGGCAACCCCGAACCAAAATTGAAAAAAAAAAAGATGTGGGGGTCCCCCTAAATTCCATACCAGGCCCTTCAGGTCTGGTATGGATATTAAGGGGAACCCCGGCCAAAATTTTAAAAAAAAATGACGTGGGGTTTCCCCTAAATTCCATACCAGACCCTTCAGGTCTGGTATGAATTTTAAGGGGAACCCCGCACCAAAAAAAAAATAAAAACGGCGTGGGGTCCCCCCAAAAATCCATACCAGACCCTTATCCGAGCACGCAACCTGGCAGGCCGCAGGAAAAGAGGGGGGGACGAGAGTGCGCCCCCCTCCCCCTCCTGAACCGTACCAGGCCACATGCCCTCAACATTGGGAGGGTGCTTTGGGGTAGCCCCCCAAAACACCTTGTCCCCATGTTGATGAGGACAAGGGCCTCATCCCCACAACCCTGGCCGGTGGTTGTGGGGGTCTGCGGGCGGGGGGCTTATCGGAATCTGGAAGCCCCCTTTAACAAGGGGACCCCCAGATCCCGCCCCCCCCCTGTGTGAAATGGTAAGGGGGTACTTACCCCTACCATTTCACTAAAAAAACTGTCAAAAATGTTAAAAATGACAAGAGAGTTTTTGACAATTCCTTTATTTAAATGCTTCTTCTTTCTTCTTTCTTCCTTCATCTTCTTCTGGTTCTTCTGGCTCTTCTGGTTCTTCCTCCGGCGTTCTCGTCCAGCATCTCCTCCGCAGCGTCTTCTATCTTCTTCTCCTCGGGCCGCTCCGCACCCATGGCATGAGGGGAGGCTCCCGCTCTTCTCTTCATCTTCTTCTTCATCCTCTTCTCTTCTTCCTTCTTCCTTCTTCTCTTCTTCTCCTCTTCATTTTCTTCTCCGGGCCGCTCCGCATTCATGCTGTCATGAAGGGAGGCTCCCGCTGTGTGACGGCGTCTCTTCGTCTGACGGCTCTTAAATAACGGGGGGCGGGGCCACCCGGTGACCCCGCCCCCCTCTGACGCACGGGACATGACGGGACTTCAATGTGGCATTCCCCGTGACGTCACAGGGAAGTCCCGTCAAGTCACCGTGCGTCAGAGGGGGGCGGGGTCACTGGGTGGCCCCGCCCCCCGTTATTTAAGAGCCGTCAGACGAAGAGACGCCGTCACACAGCGGGAGCCTCCCTCCATGACAGCATGGATGCGGAGCGGCCCGGAGAAGAAAATGAAGAAGAGAAGAAGGAAGAAGAGAAGAGGATGAAGAAGAAGAGAAGAGCGGGAGCCTCCCCTCATGCCATGGGTGCGGAGCGGCCCGAGGAGAAGAAGATAGAAGACGCCGCGGAGGAGATGCTGGACGAGAACGCTGGAGGAAGAACCAGAAGAGCCAGAAGAACCAGAAGAAGAAGAAGATGAAGGAAGAAGCATTTAAATAAAGGAATTGTCAAAAACTGTCTCTTGTCATTTTTAACATTTTTGACAGTTTTTTAGTGAAATGGTAGGGGTAAGTACCCCCTTACCATTTCACACAGGGGGGGGGGGCGGGATCTGGGGGTCCCCTTGTTAAAGGGGGCTTCCAGATTCCGATAAGCCCCCTGCCCGCAGACCCCCACAACCACCGGCCAGGGTTGTGGGGATGAGGCCCTTGTCCTCATCAACATGGGGACAAGGTGTTTTGGGGGGCTACCCCAAAGCACCCTCCCAATGTTGAGGGCATGTGGCCTGGTACGGTTCAGGAGGGGGGGGGGGGGGCGCACTCTCGTCCCCCCTCTTTTCCTGCAGCCTGCCAGGTTGCGTGCTCGGATAAGGGTCTGGTATGGATTTTTGGGGGAACCCCACGCCGTTTTTTTTTTTTTTGGCGCGGGGTTCCCCTTAAAATCCATACCAGACCTGAAGGGTCTGGTATGAAATTTAGGGGGAACCCCACGTCGTTTTTTTTTTTTAATTTTGGCCGGGGTTCCCCTTAATATCCATACCAGACCTAAAGGGCCTTGTATGGAATTTAGGGGGACTCCCACATCATTTTTTTTTTTTAATTTTGGTTCAGGGTTTCCCTGTGGGGAATTCCCATGCCGTTTTTATCAATGAACTTCTATGTGCATTGTCGACAATGCAATAGCTGCGGGTAGTTTTAAATGTTTTTTCCTTCGAAATGTCATTTTGCTGTCAGACTGTTCTAAACACAGGAAACATGCGCCCCTTTACAGGCATACTATAGACAACCCCCAGGTACGAAATTTAAAGGGATATTACACTTTTATTGTTTGCCTTTAAGCATTATTAAAATCACTGCTCCTGAAAAAACGGCCGTTTTTAAAACTTTTTTTTGCATTGATCCATTTCCCCTGGGGCAGGACCCGGGTCCCCAAACACTTTTTATGACAATAACTTGCATATTAGCCTTTAAAATTAGCACTTTTGATTATTCATGTTCGTGTCCCATAGACTTTAACGGTGTTTGCGTGTTCGAGCGAACTTTTTTCCTGTTCGCATGTTCTGGTGCGAACCGAACAGGGGGGTGTTCTGCTCATCCCTAGTGGCTCAGTTGCGGGATTCAGGTTTCACAGTTGGCTTTAGGATTCCATGTACTTTAGAGGTGATTCCCCAGTGTCTTGCACTTTGTGATTGGCCATGCGACAGCCAGATGTAGTTTCTGAGGAACTAAGTAGGGAAGTTGCATGGGGTCGCATGGGGGGGGCCCTTTCCGTCTGCACTGTTTCGCTGATTTGGTAGTTTCCCCTTTGGAGTAGTGCCAAAGTAGGAGCCCAACAAATTTAGGTTGATTCACCACTTTTCTTTTCCAAAAGGGGGTCGGTTAATGATGCCATTGACCAGGAGGCATGTTCGGTGAGTAGTACATCGTTCGATGCTGCGGTGGGTTGGGTGCGTCATTACGGCAAGGGGGCATTGATAGCGAAGGTGGAATCAGTTATTCGTCTACTCCCAGTTCACCCGGATAGTTTCCGGTTGCTGGGGTGTCATTAAAATGATTAATTTTACGTCGTCCAATGCCTACCGATGGGTTGATAGATATTCCTGTGCACTGTTTGAGCAATTTAACTCAGTTGTGGAATAGGTGGTAAGGGATGTATTGGGCGGGAATTTGATCATCCATTACCTGGACGATTTCCTTTGCATAGAACCAGCTTCTTCCAGAATCTGCGCGGGGCTCCTGGCTACGTTGGAACACAGAGCGGACCGGTTTGGCATTCCGGTGGCACCTTAGAAGACGGGGGGGCCTAGCACGGTCATCACGTTCCTGGGCGTTGTCTTGGACTCGGGTGCAATGGAATTCAGGTTGTCGGAAGATAAGCTGTCAAATTTAAAAGGGGAAATTGCAGGTGTGATTGGTTTACGCAAAGTCAGCTGCGAGTACTGCAATTGTTCGGGGGTAAGCTGAATTTGGCATGTCACATTCGGCCAATGGGAGCAGGTTTTCTGTCATTGGCTTTTGGTAAGTACAGCCAGGATCAGGTCTCCCACGAGCGCTGTGCGCACAGGGAGGACTTAAGGGTATGGCATACCTTTTTTGGGAATCCTTTCATGGACGGACACTATGGATTTTAGGGCCTGTTAGCAATTTTGACATGGAAATGATTACGGATGCTGCTGGCTCTACGGGTTTTGGGGTTTTTTCTTCCAGGGTCAGTGGAGTGCTGGTCCATGGCCGTGGTCATGGATTGAAGTGGGAATTACGAAGAATCTAGTGTTGCTGGAATTGTTTTCGGTGGTGCTGGCGGTGAAATTGTGGGGTGCTTCGTTCAGGGATCTGAAGGGGATGGAAGGAAGGGCTGGCGTTCATTCAAAAGGCTGGTGAAGGGTCGGCTGGCCTGGCAGTTCATTTACTGGTGTTGTATTTCAGTGAGAGGCATATGGAAGAGGGGGTGTCCGCTCCTGCTATGAATATGAAGTTAGCTAGTTTAGCTTTCCTATTCAAATTGCAAGGTCAACCTGATTTCACAAAAGATTTTGGGGTGCGACAGGCGATTAAGGGTTACCGGCGATCGGTGGTCCGCAGGGATGCCAGGAGACCAGTAACCTTTGTCATGATGCAGGGTATGGTAGCACATTTGGGGGAGTGTGTTGATCTGAATATTTGGCCCTCTTGTTCAAGGTGGCCTTTTTTGTTAGCGTTCTTTGGGGCGTTTAGGATAGAGGGGTCAGTCCTTCAAAAGGTTCATAGGGGAATTGGGAGTCACGAGGTGATATGTGGAGATGACGGGTTGGCGTTATTTTTGCGTAGATCGAAGACCGATCAAATGGGTAAAGGGAGGTCAGTATAGGTGCTCCAGTGCCAGTTTCACTGCTGTGCCCGGTAGGGCGGGAAAGGGGGCTTTGGAGATTCGCCCGACAGTCGCGGGGTCCGTTTTTGGTGCATGTAGACGGATCTCCTTTATCGCGCTTTCAATTTGTTGATGTTTTTTGTAAGAAAATGTTTACGGGCATTGGGGTGGGTAGAGAAGGAGTTTTCCTCTCATTCATTTCAGATAGGGGCTGCTACGGAGGCAGCCAGAAGTGGACTGGATATGGAGTCGGTAAAAGCGTATTGGGTGGTGGGAATCAAGGAGGTCCCAGACAGAAGTTCGGCCTCACCTTGTGGTTGTGTTGTGAAGTATTAGGGTGGGGAGGAGTTTGATGTTAGGCCCTGCGTGGTATGGAATACTATTTGGTCATGGTGTTGGGTTTGCTCTCTTATAATTTCAGTATCGATGGCAGGAATGGTCTGAATAATGGGTCATTCTTAGGTGTGCTGGGGGGCCAGGAGGAGTGATGTTGGGTAAGAAGGCAGGCATATGTTTTTTTTTTTTATAGACGGTAGGCTGTATTCGATGGTTGGGAGTCCCTGGGATGTTATGGGGTAGGATTGTTCCTGAAGTGCATCGGTATGCCAAAAGGGATAGGCTGCCCGACGTTTGCAACAATCTGGGGGTTAGGTCCATGTTGGACATTACGCGAGACATCAAATTCGATGTATGGCGGTTAATGAGGGATTTTTCTGGCATGGTCATTGTTTTGGTCGGACATGGTGGCTCGTACAACATGGCGGATGGCCAGGTAGGTGGAAGGGGTTAGCAGGGCCAGGAGAAAGATTAATAGGGATGTGAGCAAGTTCATGGTTAGGCATGGGGGATTGGCTATTAGGCACGTGGAATTGGAGTTTGAGACATGGAGATACCTGAGGGCAGATGGGGTGTATCTGAATGAGGTGGGTATTGACATGTGGGTGTTCGGATTACAAGAGGGTATTCAGAAAGCACTTCGGGTGTGGAGGGGCACACATAGGTAAGGTGTTTCCTTTGGGTGCTGTGGCGGGTGTTGGTCTTTGCAGGGGAAGGAAGAGTTCAGGAACTATCGTTGCTATGGGTCCTGATGGTGGTTTCCAGCTAATGGAGATTAGCTGGAAAGTGTTAATGGGGGCACTGCGGTTAGTGGTTGTCTCTGAGCCAGCCTGTCGGCTTGAGGCCTATTAATACACTTGGAGAGGTACCGCAGTGCAGTATTGTTTTTCCACAAATGGTTATGAAGTTCCTGCAAAGACCAACGCTAGGAGATTGATGGGTTGATTAACAGATGTTTCAATGTTTTATGTTAATTTGAATATATATATTTGTTTAAATAAATTAGGCTGCTACGGCCTTGTTAACTCCAACCTTGGTGTGGTCTCAATTAATAAGGTAAGGTTAAGAGGTTGGGGTATATAAGTGGTGGTAGAGTTACATCTGTTATACAACAGTCAAGAAGGTCTGAGTAAAATTTGGTGAATATGGAGAGTATTTCTTGTGGACGAGTGATCAATTGGTTGTTATTATTCTTAAGTTTGTAGACGTAAGTTGGTTTAATTGTTTGATTTAATTTATGGAGCGAACATTGTCGAGTATGAGTTACTAGATAAGAAAAATTTTGCTTTCGACCAGCGAAGTGCCTTTTCGGCTTTGAAGGTGAGTAAAGAGTCTAACTCAGTGCGTTTTTGGGAGATTAAAGTGTAAATTCCAGGGTCATTAGAGTGTTCCTTTTATAATTCATGAAGTTCTTTCGTTAGGGAGAATATCTTGTCCCATCTTTCTCTGTTATTTTGAAAGGCTAGTTTGATAAGGTGGCCTCGTAAGACCGCCTTATGTGCCAGGCAAAGGGTAGTAGGGGATATGTCTGGTGTGGCATTTGTTCTGAAATAATCTTTAATAGCAGAGGCCATCTCATGTTGATGTTTAGGGTCAGTGAGTAAAGCTTCATTAAGTCTCCAAGAGTATGGAGTTGAGGAAAGTCCTATGAATTGGGTGCCAAGTGTAGTGATATGATGATCTGACGATGTACATGGGTGTATTGAGGCTTCATATGTGTTGGCCAGGATAATGGGAGTGCAAAAAATGTAGTCGAGGCGGGAGTAAGAATTATGTGGATGTGAATAGAAGGTGTATTCTCTTGCCCCTATATTAAGTGCTCTCCATGAGTCAGTGAGTTGCAATTCATTAATATGTATGCATTGATGAAGGTTTCTTAGCCAAAGCGCGTCAGCGGAGCCTGTACCCATGTAACCCAATAAAGGACTTTTATTCAAGAGCATCCGAGTCGCCAGCCCTTTTCTGATTCAAGTACTGCATTTTGGGGCCTGAACTTCCTGGCTAGAGCACCGGATCCCAGTTCATAGATCATCATATTGGCAGTGGAGTTGGGGTATCATTTTGCTTCTTCAATTCATTAATATACCTAGAGGTTGTATTTGAAAATGTTTTTGAAGATGGGTTGTAGTGGATTTTTGCAATTCTGATTGAAATGTATTCATCAGTTTGGAGCATAATGCATCCAGGCTGGTGTCCAGATCAGTTGTAGAAAGGGGAGTGTACTCACTGTTCCCTCAGGGTTCTTTATCTTGCAGTGCAGGTTCTTCAGCAGGGAGAGATGTAACAGGCAGGGTGGACTGCCGGCCGGCGCCATTTTTCGCCATGCTGTTCCGCTCCTGTGATCTGAGCATGCGCCCCGTGCAGCAACCATTTTCAAACCAAAAGCTTTCTACAAAATCATTTCAAAATGACTTCAATACAAACCATCCGTGTCTTGAGTCAGTTAAACAATCTAGCCTGAATTCACTATATCTGATCTCCCCAGGAGCCTACATTCACTATATCTCCTCAACCCAGGAGCCTGAATTCACTATATCTGATCTCCCCTGGAGCCTGCAGTCACTATATCTGATCTCCCCAGGAGCCTGCATTTACTATACAGTATCTGCTCTCCCCAGGAGCCTGCAGTCACTATATCTGCTCTCCCCAGGAGCCTGCAATCACTATAAAGGGTCTCCCCAGGATCCTGCATTCCCAATATTTGCTCTCCAATGGTACACAGAACATGGAAATGCAATTACAGTATATTAGTAAATATAAACCGCTAAATACCTTTTTTCATCAGCAGTATATAGCAGTCTTCTATCAGTGCCTGGTTCAAGCTTGTAGGAGGAGTTTTCATACTGCACTGGCTGTCCTATAAGGATGCAGATCCTCTGTCTAGACACTGCTGATTGGCTCTGTGCTGATCACATGCACTCTCCCCCCCCAAAAAAAGCTATCTAACAATACACACAAAAATGAGGATATGAAGCCTGACTCCACTAACTCTATCTTATCCGGACATTTTTTTTGAGTCATTGGATGAAGAGGAGGATCTGTGCATACAGGATCAAACAGCCTTTTTACTCAATGCAGAGGATTAACCCCTTAGGCTCCACAGTGAGTATAACAAGCATGCTTTATTGCATATACACACACTGATTTTACTGTTGTGGGTTTAGTAACACTTTAAGGTTTTATGGCTGTCGCTTGGCAACTCGAAGTTTCAGCTCCCTCCATACATTTTCTATAGGATTAAGGTCTGGATATTGGCTAGGCCACTCCATGACCTTAATGTGCTTCTTCTTGAGCCACTCCTTTGTTGCCTTGGTGCTATGTTTTGGGTCATTGTCATGCTAGAAGACCCATCTACGACCTATCTTCAGTGTTCTAGCTGAGGGAAGAAGGTTCTCATCCAAGATTTTACAGTACATGGCCCCATCCATTGGCCCCTCAATGCGGCAAAGTGGGCCTGTACCTTTAGCAGACAAACAGCCCCAAAGCATAATGTTTCCACCTCCATGCTTCACTGTAGGGATGGTGTTCTTAGGGTCATAGTCAGCATTTTTCTTCCTCCAAACACAGCGAGTCGAGCTCATGATAATTTTGGTCTCATCTGACCACAGCACTTTCTCCCAATCCTTCTCTGAATCATTTAGATGTTCATTGGCAGACTTCAGACGGGCCTGTACATGTGTCTACCTGAGGAGGGGGACCTTGCGGGCCCTGCAGGATTTCAGTCCATGGCGGTGTATTGTGTTACCAATGGTTTGTTTGGGGACTGTGGTCCCAACTGCCTTGAGATAATTCACAAGCTCCTCCTGTGTAGTTCTGGGCTGATCCCTCACTTTTCTCATGATTATCCTCAACCCATGAGGAGAAATCTTGCATGGAGCTCCAGACCGAGAATGATTGATGGGTTTTTGTATTTCTTCCAGTTGCCAATAATCACTCCAACAATTGTTTCCTTCTCACCAAGCTTTTTGCTGATGGTCTTGTAGCCCATCCCAGCCTTGTGCAGGTCTACAATCTTCTCCCTGACGTCCTTTGACAGCAATATGGTCTTGCCCATGATGGTGAGCTTTGAATGGAAGAAAGAGATTCTGTGGACAGGAGTCTTTTATACACATAACTAGTTGTCATTAGGAGAACCTTCTTACATTGACAGGACTAATCTGTGTACCACATGAGCACCTACTGTAGCCAATCTGTGGGGGCAGAATTAATGTTGGTTTATAGGGGGGCGAATACTTATTTTACTCACTGAACTGCAACTTCATTTATAAGCTGTCAAACCAAGTTTCTGACATTCCCATGAAGTCTAAATCCTCCTCAGCTATTGCTGGGCTTTGTAATGGTAATTTGTGGCAGTTAATGAGTCTCACCAGTCTGTTTGTTGATGGGCACTTTGTACAGACCAGTCCCTTTAATTCTCTTTCCTTGTATTTGTATCTCTTCCCTGAGTTGAGTGTTTTCTTGTTGTAGTTGTTGCATAGTAGATGGGATTTCTTCTAGGATAGATCTGTGGTCAGACCTGAGTGTGGTCAACTCTCCCCTCCGCCACAGTGTTTGAATTGTATAAAGTCCGTATAATTGGGATTAGCAGCCCTTGAGGACATGGGAGAGGGGAGATCAGGCATGTCTCTGGACAATGTCTCTGTTGGTATCTGTTCCTCATAATTTGGTGTTGTTGGATACTTGTAGACGTTGGCCTTATCATTATCCTGGGGGAAGAGCTGCTGAAACTCCTTTAATTTTTCCTGTGTGCCATGATGGTGTAACTGAGAAATATATGTTCAGGGGGAGTACCATCATCTTCCTCATCCCGGACCTTCATCTGCCAGCCCCTGCAGATCCCTCCATGTGTAACATACTTTTAGGAGTTACAGAAAGCGGTATGCCGGCTTCAGTGTTATCAATATATGGCACCATGACAGCTCCTCTTATGGGGAATAGTAATGGCACCATGACAGAACCTCTTATGGGGAATAGTAATAGCACCATGACAAGTCAACTTATGGGGAATAGTAATGGCTCCATGACAGGTTCTCTTATGGGGAATAGTAATGGTGCCATGACAGGTCCTCTTATGGGGAATAGTAACGGCTCCATGACAGGTTCTCTTATGGGGAATAGTAATTGCTCCATGACAGGTTCTCTTATGGGGAATAGTAATGGCGCCATGACAGGTCCTTTTTATGGGGAGTATTAATGGCACCATGACTGGTCATCTTTTGGGGAACAGTAATAGCACCATGACAGGGCCTCTTATGGGGAATAGTAATGGCACCATGACAGGTCCTCTTATGGGGAATAGTAATGGCACCATGACAGATCATCTTATGGGGAATAGTAATGGCAAAATGACAGCTCCTCTTATGGGGAATAGTAATAGCACCATGACAGCTCCTCTTATGGGGAATAGTAATGGCGCCACGACAGGTCATCTTATGGGGAATAGTAATAGCGCCATGACAGGTCCTCTTATGGGGAATAAAAATGGTGCCACGACAGGTCCTCTTATGGGGTATAGTAATGGCGCCATGACAGGTCTTCTTATGGGGAATAGTAATGGCGCCATGACAGGTCCTCTTATGGGGAATAGTAATAGCATCATGACAGGTTCTCTTATGGGGAATAGTAATGGTGCCATGACAGGTCCTATTATGGGGAATAGTAATAGCATCATGACAGGTTCTCTTATGGGGAATAGTAATGGTGCCATGACGGGTCCTCTTATGGGGAATAGTAATGGCGCCATTACAGGTCCTCTTATGGGGAATAGTAATTTTTTTTTTTTAATTCTTTTATTTAAAATTTCACAAGTAAAATACATAGATAACATAAATCCAAAAGAATATGTTTTAAACAATAAAATAACAAAACATTTGTACAAAATATATATATATTTTTTTGGAAATACACTTTAAACAAAAAGTTTACAGTATTTACATAACCCTCCCACCTCCCTCCCAAAACCCACCCACTTCCCTCCCCAAAAAACAAAAAGTACATAACAATAATAAGGTCATTTCACACAATATATCAAGAACATTTCAACAACAACAACAAAAAGATAACAAGAACATTTTAACAAAACAACCCATTCCCATCTCTCATTAGCAGAAAAGGACAAAAACTATCCCTATTATATACTATCCCTCCACCCTATCCCTACACAAACAAAAAAACACTCCTATACACTTTCTCCACACTGTCCCTCAATCACCATCTGCACTCACCCTGAAAAAACAAAAATAAAAAGGTTAATCGTTCAAGAATAAACATCAGTAACATAATTCGCATATTTATATTATATACACCATTGTTTCCACTCCTCCAATTTCCATAACTTCCTTGCATCCTTTTCCCCTAACTTCTTATAATCGTAATATGCATAATTGTAAATCTTTCCTCGGACCATGGCCACGCATTCTTTCACTTTAACCACTTCCTGCCTAAAAATCAAAATATTCCGCACATCCCACAAACACTCTTTAATACAATTCACAACAATCCATAACAACCTCTCCTCATTCCTCCCCAGATCACACAAACCATATAACACCATCTCATACGTTACACTATTCACACCAGTCAAACCCTCAATCATCTTCTCCATCCTTTTCCATATTTTCTTCGCATAGCGACACTCCCAGAACACATGTACCACCCTCTCAATCCCCCCACACCCCAATCTTGGACACACCTCACTGTCCACAAACCTTCTCCTTCTCTGAAACTCTCTTGTAGGCAAACATCCATGCACCCCCATCCATGCAATATCCTTCTGCCTATTATCCACTCCCTTACAACACACATTTTTCCAGACTTTCTTACATTCAGCTACTCTTAAACCACCTATTCCTTCCATCTCCTCCCTTTCTTTCAGAATTTGCATAACCTTCTTACTCTCACACCATTTATCTCGCGTCACATCTTGCAACCCATACCTCCTCATACACCTTTCAATCCTCGCATAAAACCAAGGCGCAACAAAGCACACAGGTTTCCTCAAATCAACTTCACACAACTTATATTTCCGTAACACACTCCCACATGCATATTTAACCATGCACCCCACAACATTCTCTTTCTCACTTAATCTCACACACATACTTACATACTTCACCACCAGGAATTTCTCAATACTTACCATACCTTTCCCACCATTCATTACTCCTTTCATTACTTTCTCTCTTTTCAACTTCTCCATCTTAGATGACCAAAAAAAGGAAAAACACACTCTCACAATTTGTTTCATCACTCTATCTGGAGCTGGAAACACATAATATAAAAACAACAAAATCGGAATCACAACAGCCTTCACAATCAACACCTTCCCTTCCAACGACAAAGTCCTTAAAGACCAAAAATCTATTTTCTTTTTAACTTTCACTAAAACATCCTGCCAACTCTCTCTCCCATACAAATCAGAATCAAACTTGACACCTAAAATCCTCACACCTCCCTCACAACACTTCCAACCACACTGTTCAATCCCCCTCCATACACCAAACAATTTACACTCACTTTTCCCCATATTCACACAAAAGCCACTTGCCATACAAAAAATCTCAATCAACAACTTCACTCTTTTTAGCCCAGCCAAATCTCTACAAATCACTGTAACATCATCCATATATCCTATTACTTTCAAAACCCCGCCACCACTCCCTGGCACCTCCACTCCTCTCACACACTTATCTTTCATCAACATCCTCAACAAAGGTTCAATCACACAAATAAACAACACGGGTGATAACGGGCAACCCTGTCTCACACCCGACCTAATGCTTATATCACTCGTCATCCACCCATTCACCAAAACCTTACTTACTATACCTCTATACAAACACTTAATCCACCCAGTCAACACCTCAGGTAACCCCATTCTCTTCAATACTTTAAACATAAAATCATGCGACACTCTGTCATACGCTTTTTCAAAATCCACCGCCAACACAGCCACTTCCTGCTTCCTTTCCTTACAAAACCATAACACATCCCTCAAGCTCACCAAACTTTCTGCAATAGACCTCCCAGGCACCGCACACGCTTGCTCCTCCCCCACCAATTTCTCTACCACCGCACGCAACCTATTCGCCAATACCTTCGCCACCACCTTATAATCTACATTCAACAAAGATATAGGCCTCCAATTTTTCAACTCTCGCTTGTCACCTTTTTTATACAACAAAACAATCACGCTTCTTAACATAGATTCAGGCATTCTCCCCTCTTCCAAAACTTTCATCACCATCTCATACACGCAGTCACCAATCACCCCCCAGAACGTACAATAAAACTCGACTGGAAAACCATCACTCCCAGGCGTCTTACCTTTCTTCATACTCCCCAAACATTCATCAACTTCACCTTTACTCACTTTCTCCCCTAACATACTCTTATCCTCCATATCCAGACACATCTCCACTTGCTCCAACACTTCCCTCTCAACCCTCTCATCCCTCTTCTTTTCTGTATATAAATCGGAATAAAACTTCCAGATTTCATCTCCCAACCTCTTTTTCCCACTTAACACCTGCCCATTCTCATCCAACACACTTAACAAATCCACCTTCCCACCATATACCTTTTTAAAGAAAAAACGCGTACACTTCTCATCCTTCTCCTTCACTACCATCCTTGCTTGCGTCATAATCTCTCTCCCCCTCCGCTCCATAAAGACTCTCAATTTTCCTCTTGCTTCCACCAATTCACACCCCACATTCTCTCCCCACTCCCTTAGTTCTTCCAAATATTCCAATCTCTTCAGCCACCATTCATACGCCTCACGTTCCTTTTTTGCAATCTCACAACCTTTTCTTACAAAAAACCTCTTAGTCTGATCTTTCACCCACTCCCACAACTCGATCACACTCAAAAAATCATTCCTCCTCCTTTTAAGTTTCCCAAAAAACTCAACATACTCTCTTTTCACACCCTCGTCTTCCAACAATTCCACATTCAACTTCCACACACCTTTACCATACATTACCTCCGATTCCATACTCACAACACATTCGATCCGACCATGGTCCGAGAAAGGCTCCCGTTGAATGGTAAAAGATTCCGACTGCAAATTTTTTGAAAGAAAACAAAAATCAATCCTAGATTGAACAGTACCCTTATCACTAAAATAAGAAAAACCACCACCTTCACCCACATCCCTTAACCCAAATAACCGCAACATCTCACCCAATTCCTTCCCAGATTTATCAACAACCCCCCCACCACCCCCACCCCCACACCTATCCCCATTACGTAAAATACAATTAAAATCCCCCAACACAATAATAGGATCCCTCCCCCCCAAAAAAAACTTCATCTTCCCAAACAAATCCAATCTCTCCTTTTTATCAACTGGTGCATACACACAAAATAACTTAAAGCAAACACCCCCATACTCCAAAGTAACAAACAAACATCGTCCCACCTCCACCTCCACCTTCCTTAAAATCTTAATTTTATTATTTTTAATCAGGATCCCCACGCCACTATTCCTGCTCCGACCCAACGACCATACCGCAGCCCCCTTGGTCCATCTTGCAGTATATGGTTCCTCCCTCATATTGCAATCCTGCAAGCAAAAAATATCATTAGCATACCCGGACAAGATGTTAAAAATTGCTGCCCGTCTAGATGCCGTCCCAATGCTTCTGCAATTGAGGGAAGATACCCGTAAGGCCATAGAAAATTAGGAAGGGATCACATTCCTGTCATTTTTTCTTTTTCCCACTTTTATCCCTGGCCCTAGTCCTCGGTCCCACCCCTGACCCAAGACTCACCCCCCCAGTTTTTTTCTTTACCTTCCCCCTTGGTATCTTGCAGTACCCCATCACCTCCTGCAGCTCGGACACCCGACCAGTGCTCACATAGGATGGTGCCTGTGAGGAGTCCGAGTCGATCACCACATCCGATGCCTCAGGGCCCGGAGAGTCCGGGAAGGAGCCTATGACTTGGGAGGACTCAGCCATCTTTCTTTTTAGGGCGAGCTGCCCCACCTCCATCTCCTCCTCCTCCTCCACCTCTGAGTCCTCAGATTCCTCACCGCTCCTCTCCGACTCCCCCTCGGCCAGGAGGTGCCCAGGGACACTCCCCTCAGGTACAGGAGAGGCCCCCTCCTCACCCACGGTGTCAACAGGGGAGGGACCTGGCTCACCCTCCATAGGTGGGCAGACATCAGCCCGCGCCCCCACTTCCTCAGGTAGTACCACAGCCTGCTCCACGGAGTTCACCACGGTAGTTGGTACGGAACCCAGTCTGGCCACATCCGCGTAGGACAACACCTGCTTGCCCACAACCACCTCAGCCTCCACAGCTTTTCCCGCCACAGCTAGTGGAGCGGGCACAGACGCTCTGTTTACCTTTGGGCATTGCTTCGCAAGGTGCGTCCTATTACCGCAGATGTGGCAGCTCTTCCTCTCCGGACACTGCCCAGCTCCGTGACCCTGCTTAAAACAATTGCGGCATGTCAACCCGGCCTTGCACTGGTCTTTAGTGTGCCCGAAGGCAAAACACTGTCTGCAGAAAAGGGGCTGGCCAGGGTACCACAGATAGCCACGGTCCCTTCCAATGGAGAAGGACTGAGGGGGGTGCCTGACGCCAAAAATGCCCTCCTGATCCGCCCTAAAAGTCACCCAAAATCTACGCTGCCCATTAAAGGTACCTAGCACATTCGTCAGCTTCACGCCTGCTGAAACTGACTCGCAGTACCTGAACAAAAAAGCAGCGATTTCCCCATCCTGTACAAAAGGATTGTACATATGCACAGTGATGGGGACCCACACCTTCGTCTCACTCGACAGGAATGTGATCCCTTCCAGCATCTCGTCGCCCTCCTTCTCGCTCTTCTGTAGCATACATGTCTGCAGATCCTCCTTTTTCCAGAAAGTAACGTCATACATTCCAGTAGTAGGGAAACACTGCATGCAAAAAATGGTTTCTCTCGGCATCCCAAAAAGGTCTTCAATCAACTGCTTTTGAATGAAGTGCAAACCGACATCGTTCCTTCTAGGCTCGGCCACGACCAGCCTCAAAGTGTTTGGTGCGCTCGGCGGCCCCACCATACCTACGCCCACCAATCCCACAGCCAACTCATGGATGGTAGGGAAAGGTGATCACTCTCGTGCACTCCCGGTGGCGTCCCCCCCAATAGCAGCATGGGATGCACCCGAAGGAAACACCCCAAGGCCGAGAGGGACTGGCACCGGTCGTTACCTAATGACACGACCAAGGCAGAAACTACACTTGATCATAGCCAAAAGGCCGAGAAGCGAATAGTAATGGCACCCTAACAGGTCCGCTTATGGGGAGTAGTAATGGCACCATGACAGGTCCTCTTATGGGGAATAGTAATAGCATCATGACAGGTCCTCTTATGAGGTATAGTAATGGCACCATGACAGGTCCTCTTATGGGGAATAGTAATAGCACTATGACAGGTAATCTTATGGAGAATAGTAATAGCAAAATGACAGCTCCTCTTTTTAGGGAATAGCAATGGCGCCATGACAGCTCCTCCTCATTGGGGAATAGTAATGGCTACATGACAGGTCCTCTTATGGGGAATAGTAATGGCGCCATGACAGCTCCTCCTCATTGGGGAATAGTAATGGCTCCATGACAGGTCCCCTTATGAGAAATAGTAAAGGCACCATGACAGGTCCTCTTATGAGGTATAGTAATGGTGCCATGACAGGTCCTTTTATGGGGTATAGTATTGGCTAAATGACAGGTCCTCTTATGGGAAATAGTAATGGCTCCATGACAGGGCTTCTTATGGGGAATAGTAATGGCTCCATGACAGGTCCTATTATGAGGAATAGTAATAGCACCATGACAGGTCCTCTTATAATGTATAGTAATGATGCCATGACAGGTCCTCTTATGGGGAATAGTAATGGCTCCATGACAGGTCCTCTTATTAGGAATAGTAATGGAACCATGACAGGTCCTCTTATGAGGAATAGTAATGGCACCATGACAGGTCCTCTTATGAGTTATAGTAATGGTGCCATGACAGGTCCTCTTATGGGGTATAGTAATGGCTCCATGACAGGTCCTCTTATGGGGAATAGTAATGGTGCCATGAAAGGTCCTCTTTTGTGGAATAGTAATGGCTCCATGACAGGTCCTCTTATGGGGAATAGTAACGGCTCCATGACAGGTCCTCTTATGAGTAATAGTAATGGCACCATGACAGGTCCTCTTATGAGTTATAGTAATGGTGCCATGACAGGTCCTCTTATGGGGAATAGTAATGGCTCCAAGACAGGTCCTCTTATGAGGAACAGTAATGGCACCATGACAGGTCCTCTTATGAGTTATAGTAATGGTGCCATGACAGGTCCTCTTATGGGGAATAGTAATGGCTCCATGACAGGTCCTCTTATGGGGAATAGTAACGGCTCCAAGACAGGTCCTCTTATGAGTTATAGTAATGGTGCCATGACAGGTCCTCTTATGGGGTATAGGAATGGCGCCATGACAGATCCTCTTATGGGGAATAGTAATGGCTCCATGACAGGTCCTCTTATGGGGAATAGTAATGGTGCCATGACAGGTCCTCTTATGGGGTTTAGGAATGGTGCCATGACAGGTCCTCTTATGGGGAATAGTAATGGTGCCATGACAGATCCTCTTGTGAGGAATAGTAATGGTGCCATGACAGGTCCTCTTATGGGGTATAGGAATGGTGCCATGACAGGTCCTCTTATGGGGAATAGTAATAGCTCCATGACAGGTCCTTTTATGGGGAATAGTAATGGTGCCATGACAGGTCCTCTTATGGGGTATAGGAATAGCGCAATGACAGGTCATTTTATGGGAAATAGCAATGGCTCCATGACGGGTCCTCTTATGGGTAATAGTAATGGCTCCATGACAGGTACTCTTATGGGGAATAGTAATAGCACCATGACAGGTCCTCTTATGGGGAGTAGTACTAGCTCCATGACAGGTCCTCTTATGGGGAATAGTAACGGCTCCAAGACAGGTCCTCTTATGAGGAATAGTAATGACACCATGACAGGTCCTCTTATGAGTTATAGTAATGGTGCCATGACAGGTCCTCTTATGGAGTATAGGAATGGTGCCATGACAGGTCCTCTTATGGGGAATAGTAATAGCTCCATGACAGGTCCTTTTATGGGGAATAGTAATGGTGCCATGACAGGTCCTCTTATGGGGTATAGGAATAGCGCCAAGACAGGTCCTCTTATGGGAAATAGTAATGGCACCATGACAGGTCCTCTTATGAGTTATAGTAATGGTGCCATGACAGGTCCTCTTATGAGGTATAGGAATGGCGCCATGACAGATCCTCTTATGGGGAATAGTAATGGCTCCATGACAGGTCCTCTTATGGGGAATAGTAATGGTGCCATAACAGGTCCTCTTATGGGGTATAGGAATGGCGCCATGACAGGTCCTCTTATGGGGAATTGTAATGGCTCCATGACAGGTCCTCTTATGGGGAATAGTAATGGTGCCATGACAGGTCCTCTTATGGGGTTTAGGAATGGCGCCATGACAGGTCCTCTTATGGGGAATAGGAATGGCGCCATGACAGGTCCTCTTATGGAGAATAGTAATGGTGCCATGACAGGTCCTCTTATGGGGAATAGTAATGGTGCCATGACAGATTCTCTTGTGAGGAATAGTAATGGTGCCATGACAGGTCCTCTTATGGGGTAAAGGAATGGTGCCACGACAGGTCCTCTTATGGGGAATAGTAATAGCTCCATGACAGGTCCTTTTATGGGGAATAGTAATGGTGCCATGACAGGTCCTCTTATGGGGTATAGGAATAGCGCCATGACAGGTCCTCTTTGGGAAATAGTAATGGCTCCATGACGGGTCCTCTTATGGGTAATAGTAATGGCGCCATGACAGGTCCTCTTATGGGGAATAGTAATGGCTCCATGACAGGTACTCTTATGGGGAATAGTAATGGCACCATGACAGGTCCTCTTATGGGGTTTAGGAATGGCGCCATGACAGGTCCTCTTATGGGGAACAGTAATGGCGCCATGACAGGTCCTTTTATGGGGAATAGTAATGGTGCCATGACAGGTCCTCTTATGGGGAATAGTAATGCTGCCATGACAGGTCCTCTTGTGTGGAATAGTAATTGCGCCATGACAGGTCCTCTTATGGGGTATAGGAATGGCCCCATGACAGGTTCTCTTAAGGGGAATAGTAATGGCTCCATTACAGGTCCTCTTATGGGGAATAGTAATGGTGCCATAACAGGTCCTCTTATGGGGTATAGGAATGGCGCCATGACAGGTCCTCTTATGGGGAATTGTAATGGCTCCATGACAGGTCCTCTTATGGGGAATAGTAATGGTGCCATGACAGGTCCTCTTATGGGGTTTAGGAATGGCGCCATGACAGGTCCTCTTATGGGGAATAGGAATGGCGCCATGACAGGTCCTCTTATGGAGAATAGTAATGGTGCCATGACAGGTCCTCTTATGGGGAATAGTAATGGTGCCATGACAGATTCTCTTGTGAGGAATAGTAATGGTGCCATGACAGGTCCTCTTATGGGGTAAAGGAATGGTGCCACGACAGGTCCTCTTATGGGGAATAGTAATAGCTCCATGACAGGTCCTTTTATGGGGAATAGTAATGGTGCCATGACAGGTCCTCTTATGGGGTATAGGAATAGCGCCATGACAGGTCCTCTTTGGGAAATAGTAATGGCTCCATGACGGGTCCTCTTATGGGTAATAGTAATGGCTCCATGACAGGTCCTCTTATGGGGAATAGTAATGGCTCCATGACAGGTACTCTTATGGGGAATAGTAATGGCACCATGACAGGTCCTCTTATGGGGTTTAGGAATGGCGCCATGACAGGTCCTCTTATGGGGAACAGTAATGGCGCCATGACAGGTCCTTTTATGGGGAATAGTAATGGTGCCATGACAGGTCCTCTTATGGGGAATAGTAATGCTGCCATGACAGGTCCTCTTGTGTGGAATAGTAATTGCGCCATGACAGGTCCTCTTATGGGGTATAGGAATGGCCCCATGACAGGTTCTCTTAAGGGGAATAGTAATGGCTCCATTACAGGTCCTCTTATGGGGAATAGTAACGGCTCCATGACAGGTCCTCTTATGGGGAATAGTAATAGCACCATGACAGGTCCTCTTATGGGGAGTATTAATGGCACCATGACAGGTCCTCTTATGGGGTGTAGGAATGGTGCCATGACAGGTCCTTTTATGGGTAATAGTAACGGCTCCATGACACGTCCTCTTATGAGGAATAGTAATGGCACCATGACAGGTCCTCTTATGACTTATAGTATTGGTGCCATGACAGGTCCTCTTATGGGGAATAGTAATAGCACCATGACAGGTTCTCTTATGGAGAATAGTAATGGCTCCATGACAGGTCTTCTTATGGGAAAAATAAATGGCTCCATGACAGGTCCTCTTATGGGGAGAAGTAATGGCTCCATGAAAGGTCCTCTTATGGGGAATAGTAATGGCTCCAAGACAGGTCCTCTTATGAGGAATAGTAATGGCACCATGACAGGTCCTCTTATGAGTTATAGTAATGGTGCCATGACAGGTCCTCTTATGGGGTATAGCAATGGCTCCATGACAGGTCCTCTTATGGGAAATAGTAATGGCTCCATGACAGGTCCTCTTATGGGGTATAGTAATAGCAGCATGACAGGTCCTCTTATGGGGAATAGTAATGGCTCCATGACAGGTTCTCTTATGGGGAATAGTAATGGCTCCATGACAGGTTCTCTTATGGGAAATTGTAATGGCTCCATGACAGGTCCTTTTATGGGGTATAGTAATAGCACCATGACAGGTCCTCTTATAGGGAATAGTAATGGCTCCATGACAGGTTCTCTTATGGGGAAAAGTAATGGCTCCATGACAGGTCCTCTTATGGGGAATAGTAATATCGCCATGACAGGTCCTCTGATGGGGAATAGTAATAGCACCATGACAGGTCCTCTTATGAGGAATAGTAATGGCGCCATGACAGGTCCTGTTAAGGGAAATAGCAATGGCTTTATGACAGGTCCTCTTATGGGGAATAGTAATGGCTCCATGACAGGTCCTCTTATGGGGAATAGTAATAGCTCCATGACAGTTCCTCTTATGGGGAATAGTAATGGTGCCATGACGGGTCCTCCTCTGGGGAATAGTAATGGCTCCATGACAGGTCCTCTTATGGGGAATAGTAATGGTGCCATGTCAGGTCCTCTTATGGGGTATAGGAATGGCGCCATGACAGGTCCTCTTATGGGAGATAATAATGGTGCCATGACAGGTCCTCTTGTGAGGAATAGTAATGGTGCCATGGCAGGTCCTCTTATGGGGAATAGTAATGGCTCTATGACAGGTCCTCTTATGGGGTATAGGAATGGCGCCATGACAGGTCCTCTTATGGGGAATAGTAATAGCTCCATGACAGTTCCTCTTATGGGGAATAGTAATGGTGCCATGACGGGTCCTCTTATGGGGAATAGTAATGGCTCCATGACAGGTCCTCTTATGGGGTATAGGAATGGCGCCATGACAGGTCCTCTTATGGTGAATAGTAATAGCTCCATGACAGTTCCTCTTATGGGGAATAGTAATGGTGCCATGACGGGTCCTCTTATGGGGAATAGTAATGGCTCCATGACAGGTCCTCTTATGGGGGATAATAATGGTGCCATGACAGGTCCTCTTGTGAGGAATAGTAATGGTGCCATGCCAGGTCCTCTTATGGGGAATAGTAATGGCTCTATGAAAGGTCCTCTTGGCTCTTGTGGTGAATAGTAATGGTGCCATGGCAGGTCCTCTTATGGGGTATAGGAATGGTGCCATGACAGGTCCTCTTCTGGGGGATAGCAGTGGCTCCATGACAGGTCCTCTTATAGGGAATAGTAATGGTGCCATGACAGGTCTCTTATGGTGTATAGGAATAGCGCCATCACAGGTCCTCTTATGGGAAATAGTAATGGCTCCATGACAGGTCCTCTTATGGGGAATAGTAATGGTGCCATCACAGGTACTCTTATGGAGTATAGGAAAGGCGCCATGACAGGTCCTCTTATGGGGAATAGTAATGGTGCCATGACAGGTCCTCTTATGGGGAATAGTAATGTGCCATGACAGGTCCTCTTATGGGGTATAGGAATGGCGCCATGACAGGTCCTCTTATGGGGAATAGTAATGGCTCCATGACAGGTCCTCTTATGGGGAATAGTAATGGTGCCATGACAGGTCCTCTTATGGGGTTTAGGAATGGCGCCATGACAGGTCCTCTTATAGGGAATAGTAATGGCGCCATAATAGGTCCTTTTATGGGGAATAGTAATGGTGCCATGACAGATCCTCTTGTGAGGAATAGTAATGGTGCCATGACAGGTCCTCTTATGGGTAATAGTAATGGCTCCATGACAGGACCTTTTATGGGGAATAGTAATGGTGCCATGACAGGTCTCTTATGGGGTATAGGAATGGCGCTATGACAGGTGCTCTTATGGGGAATAGTAATGGCTCCATGACAGGTCCTCTTATGGGGAATAGTAATGGTGCCAAAACAGGTCCTCTTATGTGGTATAGGAATGGCGCCATGACAGGTCCTCTTATGGGGAATAGTAATGGCTCCATGACAGGTCCTCTTATGGGGAATAGTAATGGCGCCATGACAGGTCCTCTTATAGGGTTTAGGAATGGCGCCATGACAGGTCCTCTTATGGGGAATAGTAATGGCGCCATGATAGGTCCTCTTATGGGTAATAGTAATGATGCCATGACAGGTCCTTTTATGGGGAATAGTAATGGCACCATGACAGGTCCTCTTATGGGGAATAGTGGTCCTCTTATGTTGTATAGGAAAGGCGCCATGACAGGTCCTCTTATGGGGAATAGTTATGGTGCCATGACAGGTCCTCTTATGGGGAATGGTAATGGCTCCATGACAGGTCCTCTTATGGGGAATAGTAATGGTGCCAAAACAGGTCCTCTTATGTGGTATAGGAATGGCGCCATGACAGGTCCTCCTATGGGGAATAGTAATAGCTCCATGACAGGTCCTCTTATGGGGAATAGTAATGGTGCCATGACAGGTCCTCTTATAGGGTTTAGGAATGGCTCCATGACAGGTCCTCTTATGGGCAATAGTAATGGTGCCATAACAGGTCCTCTTATAGGGTATATAAATGGCGCCATGACAGGTCCTCTTATGAGGTTTAGGAATGGCGCCATGTGAGGTCCTCTTATAGGGAATAGTAATGGCGCCATGATAGGTCCTCTTATGGGGAATAGTAATGATGTCATGACAGGTCCTCTTATGGGGAATAGTAATGGTGCCATGACAGGTCCTCTTGTGAGGAATAGTAATGGTGCCATGACAGGTCCTCTTATGGGGTATAGGAATGGCGCCATGACAGGTCCTCTTATGGGGAATAGTAATAGCTCCATGACAGGTCCTATTATGGGGAATAGTAATGGTGCCATGACAGGTCCTCTTATGTTGTATAGGAATAGCGCCATGACAGGTCCTCTTATGGGAAATAGTAATGGCTCCATGACAGGTCCTCTTAGGGGGAATAGTATTAGCACCATGACAGGTCCTCTTATGGGGTTTAGGAATGGCGCCATGACAGGTCCTCTTATGGGGAATAGTAATGGCGCCATGACAGGTCCTCTTAGGGGGAATAGTATTAGCACCATGACAGGTCCTCTTATGGGGTTTAGGAATGGCGCCATGACAGGTCCTCTTATGGGGAATAGTAATGGCGCCATGACAGGTCCTCTTATGGGGAATCGTAATGGTGCCATGACAGGTCCTCTTATGGGGAATAGTAATGGTGCCATAACAGGTCCTCTTATGGGGTTTAGGAATGGCGCCATGACAGGTCCTCTTATAGGGAATAGTAATGGCGCCATAATAGGTCCTCTTATGGGGAATAGTAATGGTGCCATAACAGGTCCTCTTATGGGGTATAGGAATGGCGCCATGACAGGTCCTCTTATGGGTAATAGTAATGGCTCCATGACAGGTCCTCTTAAGAGGAATAGTAATGGTGCCATGACAGGTCCCCTTATGGGGTTTAGATATGGCGCTATGACACGTCCTCTTATAGGGAATAGTAATGGCGCCATAATAGGTCCTTTTATGGGGAATAGTAATGGTGCCATGACAGATCCTCTTGTGAGGAATAGTAATGGTGCCATGACAGGTCCTCTTATGGGGAATAGTAATGGCTCCATGACAGGACCTCTTATGGGGAATAGTAATGGTGCCATGACAGGTCCTCTTATGGGGTATAGGAATGGCGCTATGACAGGTCCTCTTATGGGGCATAGTAATGGCTCCATGACAGGTCCTCTTATGGGGAATAGTAATGGTGCCAAAACAGGTCCTCTTATGTGATATAGGAATGGCGCCATGACAGGTCCTCTTATGGGGAATAGTAATGGCTCCATGACAGGTCCTCTTATGGGGAATAGTAATGATGCTATGACAGGTCCTCTTAAAGGGTTTAGGAATGGCGCCATGATAGGTCCTCTTATGGGGAATAGTAATGGCACCATGACAGGTCATCTTATGGGGAATAGTAATGGTGCCATGACAGGTCCTCTTATGGGGAATAGTAATGGTGCCATGACAGGTCCTCTTATGGGGAATAGTAATGGTGCCATGACAGGTCCTCTTATGGGGAATAGTAATGGTGCCATGACAGGTCCTCTTGTGAGGAATAGTAATTGTGCCATGACAGGTCTTCTTATGGGGTATAGGAATGGTGCCATGACAGGTCCTCTTATGGGGAATAGTAATAGCACCATGACAGGTCCTCTTATAGGGACTAGTAATGGCACCATGACAGGTCCTCTTATGGGGTATAGGAATGGCGCCATGACAGGTCCTCTTATGGGGAATATTAATGGTGCCATAACAGGTCCTCTTATGGGTATAGGAATGGCGCCATGACAGGTCCTCTTATGGGGAATAGTAATGGCTCCATGAGAGGTCCTCTTAAGAGGAATAGTAATGGTGCCATGACAGGTACTCTTATGGGGTTTAGGAATGGCGCCATGACAGGTCCTCTTATAGGGAATAGTAATGGCGCCATAATAGGTCCTTTTATGGGGAATAGTAATGGTGCCATGACAGATCCTCTTCTGAGGAATAGTAATGGTGCCATGACAGGTCCTCTTATGGGGAATAGTATTGGCTCCATGACAGGACCTCTTATGGGAAATAGTAATGGTGCCATGACAGGTCCTCCTATGGAGTATAGGAAGGGCGCTATGACAGGTCCTCTTATGGGGAATAGTAATGGCTCCATGACAGGTCCTCTTATGGGGAATAGTAATGGTGCCAAAACAGGTCCTCTTATGTAGTATAGGAATGGCGCCATGACAGGTCCTCTTATGGGGAATAGTAATGGCGCCATGATAGGTCCTCTTATGGGGAATAGTAATGGTGCCATGACAGGTCCTTTTATCGGGAATAGTAATGGCACCATGACCGGTCCTCTTATGGGGAATAATAATGGTGCCATGACAGGTCCTTTTATGGGGTAAAGGAATGGCGCCATGACAGGTCCTCTTATGGGGAATAGTAATGGCTCCATGACAGGTCCTCTTATGGGGAATAATAATGGCTCCATGACAGTTCCTCTTATGGGGAATAGTAATGGCTCCATGACAGGTCCTCTTATGGGGAATAGTAATGGTGCCAAAACAGGTCCTCTTATGTGGTATAGGAATGGCGCCATGACAGGTCCTCTTATGGGGAATAGTAATGGCTCCATGACAGGTCCTCTTATGGGGAATAGTAATGGTGCCATGACAGGTCCTCTTATTAGGTTTAGGAATGGCTCCATGACAGGTACTCTTATGGGGAATAGTAATGGTGCCATAACAGGTCCTCTTATGGGGTATAGGAATGGCGCCATGACAGGTCCTCTTATGGGGTTTAGGAATGGCGCCATGACAGGTCCTCTTATAGGGAATAGTAATGGCGCCATGATAGGTCCTCTTATGGGGAATAGTAATGGTGCCATGACAGGTCCCCTTATGGGGAATAGTAATGGTGCCATGACAGGTCTTCTTGTGAGGAATAGTAATGGTGCCATGACAGATCCTCTTATGGGGTATAGGAATGGCGCCATGACAGGTCCTCTTATGGGGAATGGTAAAAGCTCCATGACAGGTCCTCTTATGGGGAATAGTAATGGCACCATGACAGTTCCTCTTATGGGAAATAGTAATGGCTCCATGACAGGTCCTCTTATGGGGAATAGTAATGGCGCCATGACAGGTCCTCTTAGGAGGAATAGTATTAGCACCATGACAGGTTCTCTTATGGCGTTTTAGGAATGGCGCCATGACAGGTCCTCTTATGGGGAATAGTAATGGCGCTATGACAGGTCCTCTTATGGGGAATAGTAATGGTGCCATGACAGGTCCTCTTATGGGGAATAGTAATGGCGCTATGACAGGTCCTCTTATGGGGAATAGTAATTGTGCCATGACAGGTCTTCTTATGGGGTATAGTAATGGTGCCGTGACAGGTCCTCTTATGGGGAATAGTAATAGCACCATGACAGGTCCCTCTTATGGGGAGTAGTAATGGCACCATGACAGGTCCTCTTATGGGGAATAGTAATAGCTTCATGACAGGTCCTCTTATGGGGAATAGTAATGGTGCCATGACGGGGTCCTCTTATGGGGTATAGAAATAGCGCCATCACAGGCCCTCTTATGGGAAATAGTAATGGCTCCATGACAGGTCCTCTTATGGGGAATAGTAATGGTGCCAAAACAGGTCCTCTTATGTGGTATAGGAATGGCGCCATGACAGGTCCTCTTATGGGGAATAGTAATGGCTCCATGACAGGTCCTCTTATGGGGAATAGTAATGGTGCCATGACAGGTCCTCTTATTAGGTTTAGGAATGGCTCCATGACAGTCCTCTTATGGGGAATAGTAATGGTGCCATAACAGGTCCTCTTATGGGGTATAGGAATGGCGCCATGACAGGTCCTCTTATGGGGTTTAGGAATGGCGCCATGACAGGTCCTCTTATAGGGAATAGTAATGGCGCCATGATAGGTCCTCTTATGGGGAATAGTAATGGTGCCATGACAGGTCCCCTTATGGGGAATAGTAATGGTGCCATGACAGGTCTTCTTGTGAGGAATAGTAATGGTGCCATGACAGATCCTCTTATGGGGTATACGAATGGCGCCATGACAGGTCCTCTTATGGGGAATGGTAAAAGCTCCATGACAGGTCCTCTTATGGGGAATAGTAATGGCACCATGACAGTTCCTCTTATGGGAAATAGTAATGGCTCCATGACAGGTCCTCTTATGGGGAATAGTAATGGCGCCATGACAGGTCCTCTTAGGAGGAATAGTATTAGCACCATGACAGGTTCTCTTATGGCGTTTAGGAATGGCGCCATGACAGGTCCTCTTATGGGGAATAGTAATGGCGCTATGACAGGTCCTCTTATGGGGAATAGTAATGGTGCCATGACAGGTCCTCTTATGGGGAATAGTAATGGCGCTATGACAGGTCCTCTTATGGGGAATAGTAATGGTGCCATGACAGATCCTCTTATGGGGAATAGTAATGGCGCTATGACAGGTCCTCTTATGGGGAATAGTAATTGTGCCATGACAGGTCTTCTTATGGGGTATAGTAATGGTGCCATGACAGGTCCTCTTAAGGGGAATAGTAATAGCACCATGACAGGTCCTCTTATGGGGAGTAGTAATGGCACCATGACAGGTCCTCTTATGGGGAATAGTAATAGCTTCATGACAGGTCCTCTTATGGGGAATAGTAATGGTGCCATGACGGGTCCTCTTATGGGGTATAGAAATAGCGCCATCACAGGCCCTCTTATGGGAAATAGTAATGGCTCCATGACAGGTCCTCTTATGGGGAATAGTATTTGTGCTATGTCAGGTCCTCTTATGAGGTATAGGAATGGTGCCATGACAGGTCCTCTTATGGGGGATAATAATGGTGCCATGACAGGTCCTCTTATGGGGAACAGTAATGGCTCTATGACAGGTCCTCTTATGGTGAATAGTAATGGTGCCATGACAGGTCCTCTTATGGGGTATAGGAATGGTGCCATGACCGGTCCTCTTATGGGGAATAGTAATGGCTCTATGACAGGTCCTCTTATGGGGAATAGTAATGGTGCCATGACAGGTCCTCTTATGGGGTATAGGAATGGCGCCATGGCAGGTCCTCTTATGGGGAATAGTAATGGCTCCGTGAAAGGTCCTCTTATGGGGAATAGTAATGGTGCCATAACAGGTCCTCTTATGGGGTATAGGAATGGCTGTGACAGGTCCTCTTATGGGGAATAGTAATGGGGCCATAACAGGTCCTCTTATGGGGTATAGTAATGGCTCCATGACAGGTCCTCTTAAGAAGAATAGTAATGGCGCCATGACAGGTCCTCTTATGGAGTTTAGGAATGGCGCCATGACAGGTCCTCTTATAGGGAATAGTAATGGCGCCATAATAGGTACTCTTATGGGGAATATTAATGGTGCCATAACAGGTCCTCTTATGGGGTATGGGAATGGCGCCATGACAGGTCCTCTTATGGGGTATAGTAATGGCTCCATGACAGGTCCTCTTAAGAGGAATAGTAATGGTGCCATGACAGGTCCTATTATGGGGTTTAGGAATGGCGCCATGACAGGTCCTCTTATAGGGAATAGTAATGGCGCCATAATAGGTCCTTTTATAGGGAATAGTAATGGTGCCATGACAGGTCCTCTTATGGGGAATAGTAATGGTGCCATGACAGGTCCTCTTATGGGGAATAGTAATGGTGCCATGACAGGTCCTCTTATGGGGAATAGTAATGGTGCCATGACAGGTCCTCTTATGGGGAATAGTAATGGCTCCATGACAGGACCTCTTATGGGGAATAGTAATGGTGCCATGACAGGTCCTCTTATGGGGAATAGTAATGGTGCCATGACAGGTCCTCTTATGGGGAATAGTAATGGCTCCATGACAGGACCTCTTATGGGGAATAGTAATGGTGCCATGACAGGTCCTCTTATGGGGAATAGTAATGGCTCCATGACAGGACCTCTTATGGGGAATAGTAATGGTGCCATGACAGGTCCTCATATGGGGAATAGTAATGGTGCCAAAACAGGTCCTCTTATGTGGTATAGGAATGGCGCCATGACAGCTCCTCTTATGGGGAATAGTAATGGCTTCATGACAGGTCCTCTTATGGGGAATAGTAATGGTGCCATGACAGGTCCTCTTATAGGGTTTAGGAATGGCGCCATGACAGGTCTTCTTATGGGGAATAGTAATGGCGCCATGATAGGTCCTCTTATGGGGAATAGTAATGGTGCCATGACAGGTCCTTTTTTATGGGGAATAGTAATGGCACCATGACAGGTCCTCTTATGGGGAATAGTAATGGTGCCATGACAGGTCCTCTTATGGGGTATAGGAATGGCGCCATGACAGGTCCTCTTATGGGGAATAGTAATGGCTCCATGACAGGTCCTCTTATGGGGAATAGTAATGGTGCCATGACAGGTCCTCTTTTGGGGAATAGTAATAGCTCCATGACAGGTCCTCTTATGGGGAATAGTAATGGTGCCATAACAGGTCTTCTTATGGGGTGTAGGAATGGCGCCATGACAGATCCTCTTATAGGGTTTAGGAATGGCGCCATGACAGGTCCTCTTTTGGGGAATAGTAATGGCTCCATGACAGGTCCTCTTATAGGGGTTTAGGAATGGCTCCATGACAGGTCCTCTTATGGGGAATAGTAATGGCGCCATGACAGGTCCTCTTATGGGGTTTAGGAATGGCGCCATGACAGGTCCTCTTATAGGGAATAGTAATGGTGCCATGAAAGGTCCTCTTGTGAGGAATAGTAATGGTGCCATGACAGGTCCTCTTATGGGGTATAGGAATAGCGCCATGACAGGTCCTCTTATGGGAAATAGTAATGACTCCATGACAGGTCCTCTTTTGGGGAATAGTAATGGTGCCATGACAGGTCCTCTTATGGGGTATAGGAATAGCGCCATGACAGGTCCTCTTATGGGAAATAGTAATGGCTCCATGACAGGTCCTCTTATGGGGAATAGTAATGGTGCCATGACAGGTCCTCTTATGGGGTATAGGAATAGTGCCATGACAGGTCCTCTTATGGGGAATAGTAATGGCGCCATGACAAGTCCTCTTAGGGGGAATAGTATTAGCACCATGACAGGTCCTCTTATGGGGAATAGTAATGGTGCCATGACAGGTCCTCTTATGAGGTTTAGGAATGGCGCCATGACAGGTCCTCTTATTGGGGAGTAGTAATGGCACCATGACAGGTCCTCTTATGGGGTTTAGGAATGGCGCCATGACAGGTCCTCTTATAGGGAGTAGTAATGGCACCATGACAGGTCCTCTTATGGGGAATAGTAATGGTGCCATGACAGGTCTTCTTATGGGGTATAGGAATGGTGCCATGACAGGTCCTCTTATGGGGAATAGTAATAGCACCATGACAGGTCCTCTTATAGGGACTAGTAATGGCACCATGACAGGTCCTCTTATGGGGTATAGGAATGGCGCCATGACAGGTCCTCTTATGGGGAATATTAATGGTGCCATAACAGGTCCTCTTATGGGTATAGGAATGGCGCCATGACAGGTCCTCTTATGGGGAATAGTAATGGCTCCATGAGAGGTCCTCTTAAGAGGAATAGTAATGGTGCCATGACAGGTACTCTTATGGGGTTTAGGAATGGCGCCATGACAGGTCCTCTTATAGGGAATAGTAATGGCGCCATAATAGGTCCTTTTATGGGGAATAGTAATGGTGCCATGACAGATCCTCTTCTGAGGAATAGTAATGGTGCCATGACAGGTCCTCTTATGGGGAATAGTATTGGCTCCATGACAGGACCTCTTATGGGAAATAGTAATGGTGCCATGACAGGTCCTCTTATGGGGAATAGTAATGGTGCCAAAACAGGTCCTCTTATGTAGTATAGGAATGGCGCCATGACAGGTCCTCTTATGGGGAATAGTAATGGCTCCATGACAGGTCCTCTTATGGGGAATAGTAATGGTGCCAAAACAGGTCCTCTTATGTAGTATAGGAATGGCGCCATGACAGGTCCTCTTATGGGGAATAGTAATGGTGCCATGACAGGTCCTTTTATCGGGAATAGTAATGACACCATGACCGGTCCTCTTATGGGGAATAATAATGGTGCCATGACAGGTCCTTTTATGGGGTAAAGGAATGGCGCCATGACAGGTCCTCTTATGGGGAATAGTAATGGCTCCATGACAGGTCCTCTTATGGGGAATAGTAATGGCACCATGACAGGTCCTCTTATGGGGAATAGTAATGGCTCCATGACAGTTCCTCTTATGGGGAATAGTAATGGCTCCATGACAGGTCCTCTTATGGGGAATAGTAATGGTGCCAAAACAGGTCCTCTTATGTGGTATAGGAATGGCGCCATGACAGGTCCTCTTATGGGGAATAGTAATGGCTCCATGACAGGTCCTCTTATGGGGAATAGTAATGGTGCCATGACAGGTCCTCTTATTAGGTTTAGCAATGGCTCCATGACAGGTACTCTTATGGGGAATAGTAATGGTGCCATAACAGGTCCTCTTATGGGGTATAGGAATGGCGCCATGACAGGTCCTCTTATGGGGTTTAGGAATGGCGCCATGACAGGTCCTCTTATAGGGAATAGTAATGGCGCCATGATAGGTCCTCTTATGGGGAATAGTAATGGTGCCATGACAGGTCCCCTTATGGGGAATAGTAATGGTGCCATGACAGGTCTTCTTGTGAGGAATAGTAATGGTGCCATGACAGATCCTCTTATGGGGTATAAGAATGGCGCCATGACAGGTCCTCTTATGGGGAATGGTAAAAGCTCCATGACAGGTCCTATTATGGGGAATAGTAATGGCACCATGACAGTTCCTCTTATGGGAAATAGTAATGGCTCCATGACAGGTCCTCTTATGGGGAATAGTAATGGCGCCATGACAGGTCCTCTTAGGAGGAATAGTATTAGCACCATGACAGGTTCTCTTATGGCGTTTAGGAATGGCGCCATGACAGGTCCTCTTATGGGGAATAGTAATGGCGCTATGACAGGTCCTCTTATGGGGAATAGTAATGGTGCCATGACAGGTCCTCTTATGGGGAATAGTAATGGCGCTATGACAGGTCCTCTTATGGGGAATAGTAATGGTGCCATGACAGGTCCTCTTATGGGGAATAGTAATGGCGCTATGACAGGTCCTCTTATGGGGAATAGTAATTGTGCCATGACAGGTCCTCTTATGGGGAATAGTAATAGCACCATGACAGGTCCTCTTATGGGGAGTAGTAATGGCACCATGACAGGTCCTCTTATGGGGAATAGTAATAGCTTCATGACAGGTCCTCTTATGGGGAATAGTAATGGTGCCATGACGGGTCCTCTTATGGGGTATAGAAATAGCGCCATCACAGGCCCTCTTATGGGAAATAGTAATGGCTCCATGACAGGTCCTCTTATGGGGAATAGTAATGGTGCCAAAACAGGTCCTCTTATGTGGTATAGGAATGGCGCCATGACAGGTCCTCTTATGGGGAATAGTAATGGCTCCATGACAGGTCCTCTTATGGGGAATAGTAATGGTGCCATGACAGGTCCTCTTATTAGGTTTAGGAATGGCTCCATGACAGGTCCTCTTATGGGGAATAGTAATGGTGCCATAACAGGTCCTCTTATGGGGTATAGGAATGGCGCCATGACAGGTCCTCTTATGGGGTTTAGGAATGGCGCCATGACAGGTCCTCTTATAGGGAATAGTAATGGCGCCATGATAGGTCCTCTTATGGGGAATAGTAATGGTGCCATGACAGGTCTTCTTGTGAGGAATAGTAATGGTGCCATGACAGATCCTCTTATGGGGTATAGGAATGGCGCCATGACAGGTCCTCTTATGGGGAATGGTAAAAGCTCCATGACAGGTCCTCTTATGGGGAATAGTAATGGCACCATGACAGTTCCTCTTATGGGAAATAGTAATGGCTCCATGACAGGTCCTCTTATGGGGAATAGTAATGGCGCCATGACAGGTCCTCTTAGGAGGAATAGTATTAGCACCATGACAGGTTCTCTTATGGCGTTTAGGAATGGCGCCATGACAGGTCCTCTTATGGGGAATAGTAATGGCGCTATGACAGGTCCTCTTATGGGGAATAGTAATGGTGCCATGACAGGTCCTCTTATGGGGAATAGTAATGGCGCTATGACAGGTCCTCTTATGGGGAATAGTAATGGTGCCATGACAGATCCTCTTATGGGGAATAGTAATGGGGCTATGACAGGTCCTCTTATGGGGAATAGTAATTGTGCCATGACAGGTCTTCTTATGGGGTATAGTAATGGTGCCATGACAGGTCCTCTTATGGGGAATAGTAATAGCACCATGACAGGTCCTCTTATGGGGAGTAGTAATGGCACCATGACAGGTCCTCTTATGGGGAATAGTAATAGCTTCATGACAGGTCCTCTTATGGGGAATAGTAATGGCTCCATGACAGGTCCTCTTATGGGGAATAGTATTTGTGCTATGTCAGGTCCTCTTATGAGGTATAGGAATGGTGCCATGACAGGTCCTCTTATGGGGGATAATAATGGTGCCATGACAGGTCCTCTTATGGGGAATAGTAATGGTGCCATGACAGGTCCTCTTATGGGGAATAGTAATGGCTCCATGACAGGACCTCTTATGGGGAATAATAATGGTGCCATGACAGGTCCTCTTATGGGGAATAGTAATGGCTTCATGACAGGTCCTCTTATGGGGAATAGTAATGGTGCCATGACAGGTCCTCTTATAGGGTTTAGGAATGGCGCCATGACAGGTCTTCTTATGGGGAATAGTAATGGCGCCATGATAGGTCCTCTTATGGGGAATAGTAATGGTGCCATGACAGGTCCTCTTATAGGGTTTAGGAATGGCGCCATGACAGGTCTTCTTATGGGGAATAGTAATGGCACCATGACAGGTCCTCTTATGGGGAATAGTAATGGTGCCATGACAGGTCCTCTTATGGGGTATAGGAATGGCGCCATGACAGGTCCTCTTATGGGGAATAGTAATGGCTCCATGACAGGTCCTCTTATGGGGAATAGTAATGGTGCCATGACAGGTCCTCTTTTGGGGAATAGTAATAGCTCCATGACAGGTCCTCTTATGGGGAATAGTAATGGTGCCATAACAGGTCTTCTTATGGGGTGTAGGAATGGCGCCATGACAGATCCTCTTATAGGGTTTAGGAATGGCGCCATGACAGGTCCTCTTTTGGGGAATAGTAATGGCTCCATGACAGGTCCTCTTATAGGGTTTAGGAATGGCTCCATGACAGGTCCTCTTATGGGGAATAGTAATGGCGCCATGACAGGTCCTCTTATGGGGTTTAGGAATGGCGCCATGACAGGTCCTCTTATAGGGAATAGTAATGGTGCCATGAAAGGTCCTCTTGTGAGGAATAGTAATGGTGCCATGACAGGTCCTCTTATGGGGTATAGGAATAGCGCCATGACAGGTCCTCTTATGGGAAATAGTAATGACTCCATGACAGGTCCTCTTTTGGGGAATAGTAATGGTGCCATGACAGGTCCTCTTATGGGGTATAGGAATAGCGCCATGACAGGTCCTCTTATGGGAAATAGTAATGGCTCCATGACAGGTCCTCTTATGGGGAATAGTAATGGTGCCATGACAGGTCCTCTTATGGGGTATAGGAATAGTGCCATGACAGGTCCTCTTATGGGGAATAGTAATGGCGCCATGACAGATCCTCTTAGGGGGAATAGTATTAGCACCATGACAGGTCCTCTTATGGGGAATAGTAATGGTGCCATGACAGGTCCTCTTATGAGGTTTAGGAATGGCGCCATGACAGGTCCTCTTATGGGGAGTAGTAATGGCACCATGACAGGTCCTCTTATGTGGTATAGGAATGGCGCCATGACAGGTCCTCTTATAGGGAGTAGTAATGGCACCATGACAGGTCCTCTTATGGGGAATAGTAATGGTGCCATGACAGGTCCTCTTATGGGGAATAGGGATGTGCTTCGAGTTCGACTCGAACATCGGCTGTTCGCCAGTTCGCCGAACAGCGAACAATTTGGGGTGTTTGCGGCAAATTCAAAGGCCATGGAACACCCTTAAAAAGTTTATGGGAGAAATTAAAAGTGCTAATTTTAAAGGCTTATATGCAAGTTATTGTCAAAAAAAGTGTTTGGGGACCCGGGTCCTGCCCCAGGGGACATGGATCAATGCAAAAAAAAAGTTTTAAAAACGGCCTTTTTTTTCGGGAGCAGTAATTTTAATAATGCTTAAAGTGAAACAATAAAAGTGTAATACCCCTTTAAAATTCGTACCTGGGGGGTGTCTATAGTGTGCCTGTAAAGGGGCGCATGTTTCCCGTGTCTGACAGCAAAATGACATTTCAACGGAAAAAAAGTCATTTAAAACTACCCGCGGCTTTTAATGAATTGCCGCTCCGACAATACACATAAAAGTTCATTGATAAAAACGGCATGGGAATTCCCCACAGGGGAACCCCGAACCAAAATTTAAAAAAAATGATGTGGGGGGTCCCACTAAATTCCATTCCAGGCCCTTCAGGTCTGGTAAGGATTTTAAGGGGAACCCCGCGCCAAAATTAAAAAAAAAAAATGTTGCGGGGTACCCCAAAAAATCCATGACAGACCCTTATCCGAGCACGCAACCTGGCAGGCCGCAGGAACGGTACCAGGCCACATGCCCTCAACATTGGGGGGTGCTTTGGGGTAGCCCCCCAAAACACCTTGTCCCCATGTTGATGGGGACAAGGACCTCATCCCCACAACCCTTGCCCGGTGGTTGTGGGGGTCTGCGTGCGGGGGGCTTATCAGAATCTGAAAGCCCCCTTTAACAAGGGGACCCCCAGATCCCGGCCCTCCCCCCCTGTGTGAAATGGTAAGGGGGTACAAAAGTACCCCTACCATTTCACAAAAAAAACTTAAAAAATGTTAAAAATGACAAGACAGTTTTTGACAATTCCTTTATTTAAATGCTTCTTCTTTCTTCTATCTTCCTTCGGTTTCTCCCTCCATCTTCTTCTTCTTCTGGTTCTTCTGGTTCTTCCTCCGGTGTTCTCGTCCGGCATCTTCCTCCGCCTTCTTGTCCTCATCTTCTTGTCTTCATCTTCTTCTCGGGCCGCTCCGCATCCATGATTGGATGGGAGGCTCCCGATGTGTGATGCTTCTAGTCTTCTGACGGTTCTTAAATAACAGAGGGTGGGGCCACTTGGTGACCACACCCCCCTCTGACGCACAGGAACTTGACGGGGTCTTCCCTGTGGCATTCCCCATGATGTCAGAAGGGGGCGGGGTCACCGGGTGGCCCTTTGTTATTTTAAGAACCGTCAGAAGACGAGAAACGTCACACATCGGGAGCCTCCCATCCAATTATGAAGATTGAAGATGGAGGAAGAAACCGAAGGAAGATAGAGGATAGAAGAAAGAAGATAGAAGAAAGAAGAAGCATTTAAATAAAGAAATTGTCAAAAACTGTCTCTTGTCATTTTTAACATTGTTGACAGTTTTTTTGTGAAATGGTAGGGGTACAAATACCCCCTTACCATTTCACACAGGGGGAGGGCCGGGATCTGGGGGTCCCCTTGCTAAAGGGGGCTTCCAGATTCTGATAAGCCCCCTGCCCGCATACCCCCACAACCACCAGGCAAGGGTTGTGGGGATGAGGCCCTTGTCCCCATCAACATGGGGACAAGGTGTTTTGGGGTCTACCCCAAAGCACCCTCCCAATGTTGAGGGCATGTGGCCTGGTATGGTTCAGGAGGGGGGGCGCTCTCTCATCCCCCCTCTTTTCCTGCGGCCTGCCAGGTTGCGTGCTCGGATAGGGGTCTGGTATGGATTTCTGGGGGTACCCCACACCATTTTTTTATTTAATTTTGGCGAGAGGTTCCCCTTAAAATCCATACCAGACCTAAAGGGTCTGGAATAGATTTTGAGGGGGACACCACGCCATTTTTTTAAAATTTTGGCCGGGGTTCCCCTTAATATCCATACCAGACCTGAAGTGCCTGGTATGGAATTTAGGGGGACCCCCCTCGTATTTTTTTTTTTTAATTTTGGTTCGGGGTTCCCCTGTGGGGAAATTCCATGCCGTTTTAATCAATGAACTTTTACGTGAATTGTCACACCCCCCCTCTGATGCACGGGAACTTGACGGGGACTTCCCTGTGGTATTCCCTGTGATGTCAGAGGGGGCGGGGTCACCTCGGCATCCATGATGGCATGGAGGGAGGCTTCCGCTGTGTGACGCTTCTCCTCTTCTGACGGTTCTTAAATAACGGAGGGCGAGGCCACCCGGTGACCCCGCCCCCCTCTGACATCACGGGGAATGCCACAGGAAAGTCCCCGTATGTCAGAGGGGGCGTGGTCACCAGGTTGCCCCGCCCTCCGTTATTTAAGAACCGTCAGAAGATGAGAAGCGTCACACAGCGGGAGCCTCCTATCCAATCATGGATGCAGAGCGGCCCGAGAAGAAGATGAAGAGAAGAAGATGAAGACAAGAAGGCGCAGCGGAGGAAGAAGCCGGACGAGAACACCGGAGGAAGAACCATAAGAACCAGAAGAACCAGAAGAAGATAGAGGAAGAAACCGAAGGAAGATAGAAGATAGAAGAAAGAAGAAGCATTTAAATAAAGGAATTGGCAAAAACTGTCTCTTGTCATTTTTAATATTTTTGACAGTTTTTTTGTCAAATGGTAGGGGTACTTTTGTACCCCCTTACCATTTCACACAGGGGGGGGGGCAGGATCTGGGGGTCCCCTTGCTAAAGGGGGCTTCCAGATTCCGATAAGCCCCCCACCCACAGACCCCCACAACCACCGGGCAAGGGTTGTGGGGATGAGGCCGTTGTCTTTTGGGGGGCTAACCCAAAGCACCCTCCCAATGTTGAGGGCATGTGCCCTGGTACGGTTCGGGGGGGGCGCTCTCTCATTCTCCCCTCTTTTCCTGTGGCCTGCCAGGTTGTGTGCTCGGATAAGGCTCTGGTATAGATTTTTGGGGGTACCCCACACCATTTTGTAATTTCATTTTGGCGCGGGATTCCCCTTAAAATCCATACCAGACCTGAAGGGCCTGGTATGGAATTTAGAGGGCCCCTCCACGTTATTTTTTTTAAAATTTTGGTTCGGGGTTCCCCTGTGGGGAATTCCCATGCCGTTTTTATCAATGAACTTTTATGTGTATTGTCGGACCGGCAATTCATTAATAGCCGCGAGTAGATTTAAATGAGTTTTTTTTCTTTAGAAATGTCATTTTGCTCTCGGACTGTTCTAAACACGGGAAACATGCGCCCCTTTACAGGCATACTATAGACACCCCCCAGGTACAAAATTTAAAGGAATATGACACTTTTATTGTTTCACTTTAAGCATTATTAAAATCACTGCTCCCGAAAAAGAAGCCATTTTTAAAACTTTTTTTTGCATTGATCCATGTCCCCTGGGGCAGGACCCGGGTCCCCAAACACTTTTTATGACAATAAGTTGCATATAAGCCTTTAAAATTAGCACTTTTGATTATTCATGTTTGTGTCCCATAGACTTTAACGGTGTTTGCACAAATTTTTTGCCTGTTCACATGTTCTGGTGCGAACTGAACAGGGGGGGTGTTCGGCTCATCCCTAATGGGGAATAGTAATGGTGCCATGACAGGTCCTCTTATGGGGTATAGGAATGGCTCCATGACAGGTCCTCTTATGGGGAGTAGTAATGGCGCCATGACAGGTCCTCTTATGGGGTATAGGAATGGCGCCATGACAGGTCCTCTTATGGGGTATAGGAATGGCGCCATGACAGGTCCTCTTATGGGGTATAGGAATGGCGCCATGACAAATCCCAGGAAGGATTAATGAAAGGAAAGATCGGTCAATCGATTGCAGGAAGATTCAGTTGATTCATCGCAGGAAGGATTGGTAGGTAAATCGCAGGAAAGATCTGTCGATCGATCACAGGAAGGATCAAAGTAAGGAAGGATGGTCAATCGATTACAGGAAGATTCAGTCACATAGTTACATAGTAGGTGAGGTTGAAAAAAGACACAAGTCCATCAAGTCTAACCTATATGTGTGATTATGTGTCAGTATTACATTATATATCCCTGTATGTTGTGGTCATTCAGGTGATTATCTAATAGTTTCTTGAAGCTATCAATGCTCCCCGCTGAGACCACCGCCTGTGGAAGGGAATTCCACATCCTTGCCGCTCTTACAGTAAAGAACCCTCTACGTAGTTTAAGGTTAAACCTCTTTTCTTCTAATTGTATTGAGTGGCCACGAGTCTTATTAAACTCTCTTCTGCGAAAAAGTTTTATCCCTATTGTGGGGTCACCAGTACAGTATTTGTAAATTGAAATCATATCCCCTCTCAAGCGTCTCTTCTCCAGAGAGAATAAGTTCAGAGCTCACAACCTTTCCTCATAACTAAGATCCTCCAGACCCTTTATTAGCTTTGTTGCCCTTCTTTGTAGTCGCTCCATTTCCAGTACATCCCTCCTGAGGACTGGTGCCCAGAACTGGACAGCATACTCCAGGTGCGGCCGGACCAGAGTCTTGTAGAGCGGGAGAATTATCGTTTTATCTCTGGAGTTGATCCCCCTTTTAATGCCAATATTCTGTTTGCTTTATTAGCAGCAGCTTGGCATTGCATGTCATTGCTGAGCCTATCATTTACTAGGACCCCCAGGTCCTTTTCCATCCTAGATTCCCCCAGAGGTTCTCCCCCCACTCTATAGATTGACTTCATATTCTTGCCACCCAAATGCATTATTTTACATTTTTCTACATTGAACCTCATTTGCCATGTGGTCGCCCACCCCATTAATTTGTTCAGGTCTTTTTGCAAGATTTCCACATCCTGCGGAGAAGTTATTGCCCTGCTTAGCTTAGTATCGTCTGCAAATACAGAGATTGAACTGTTTATCCCATCCTCCAGGTCATTTATGAACAAATTAAATAGGATTGGTCCCAGCACAAAACCCTGGGGAACCCCACTACCCACCCCTGACCATTCTGAGTACTCCCCATTTGATTCATCACAGGAAGGATCAGTCGGTTGATTGGAGGAAGGATCAGTCAGTTGATCGCAGGAAAGATCAAATTAAGGAAGGATCGGTTGATCAATTGCAGGAAAGATTGGTTCATTAATTAGAGGAAGATTTCGTTAATTTATCGCAGGAAGGATTGGTCGGTTGATCGCAGAAAGATGTCAATCGATCACAGGAAGGATCGGTCAGGCGATCGCAGGAAAGATCAAAGTAAGGAAAGATCGGTCGATCGATCATAGGAAGATTCAGTCGATTCATCGTAGGAAGGATGAGTTGGTTGATCACAGGAAGGACCAAGGTAAGGAAGGAACGGTCGATTTATTGCACGGAGGATTGGTCGGTCACTCACAGGAAGGATCAGTCAGTCGATCGCAGAAAGGATCGGTCAGTCAATAGCAGGAAGGATCAGTCAGTCGATCTCAGGAAGGATCGGTCAGTTGATCCCAGGAAGGATGAGATGGTCGATCTCAGGAAGGAACGGCTGGTCGACCACAGGAAGGATCAAAGTAAGGAAGGATTGATCGCAGGAAGATTCAGTGAATTCGTCGCAGAAAGGATCAGTCGGTCCGAGGAAGAATCGGTCAGTCGATCCCAGGAAGGATGGGTCAGTTGATCCCAGGAAGGAGCAGATGGTCGATCTCAGGAAGGAACGGTCAGTTGATCACAGGAAGGATCAGATGGTCGATCTCAGGAAGGAACGGCTGGTCGACCACCGGAAGGATCAAAGTAAGGAAGGATTGATCGCAGGAATATTCCGTGAATTAGTCGCAGAAAGGATCAGTCGGTTGATCTCAGGAAGGATCGGTCAGTCGATCCCAGGAAGGATTGGTCAGTCGATCCCAGGAAGGATCAGTCGGTCGATCCCAGTAAGGATCGGTCGGTCGATCTCAGGAAGGAACGCTTGGTCGACCACAGGAAGGATCAAAGTAAGGATAGATTGATCGTAGGAAGATTCAATGAATTAATCGCAGAAAGGATCGGTCGCAAATGTCAGCCTCTGTCAGGCTGGGTTCAGAAGTGTGCGGCTGCAGTTTGTAGTCCCGGGTCCGGTGCGATCCGGTGCGTTCCTGTTCACCGGTTCAGGTGTGATTAGGGTGCAAAATTTTGCCTAAATTTGCACCTGAGCCGGACTCAAAAACGCACAGGACCCTTTTTCAAACCGCACCGCGGCCGCCCCAGACCTGTGTGAACCGGCTTCATTGAGAGCCGGTCACATTTACCTGTCATGGGAATTGGAGGAGGTTTAAATCGCATCCAATTCGCATTTATATGTGAAGCCAGTCTAACTCTAAGCTGGCGACCTGTAAAGGCTTTTATATCATCACTAACGGGGATCTTTAGGTACCGTAGTTTGGCGCCGTTCCGCAGGCGGACTCAATTTTAAAGCGTGACATGTTAGGTATCTATTTACTCAGAATAACATCATCTTTTATATTTTACCAAAAATCGGGTTATACAGTATGTTGTGTTTGTGTGCAAAATTTGTGAAAGTGTATTCTGCATTTGAAACACTGTTGAGCAAAACAAACCACGTAACATAAAAAATTGTAACACCCACCATTTTATTCCGTAGGGCTACCACAAAATATAAAATGTGTACTGTCACGGAACGTCCCACACTCCGCTTGAGTGCTTCCGTCATATACCGCTTCCTAAGTTCTGGAACACGAGTCCAATGGATCTGGCTATAGGAACCCCAAGAACTAGACAACACCAGTCTTGGAGTACATCAGAACTAACTTTTTATTTGAGATCTCACAGACCTTTATACAGCAGGGATGACTCAAAGCTAACCTAATTAACATGAGCTAATTATCTCATCCTTTATACAACCTAGGTGACTGGGACATGACCTTTCGCCCAGACTTGTGGTCACCGAGCTTCACACAGTTATATCAACATAATAGCAGTCGTCCCGTCTCCTACATTGTATAGAGGACAATGTCATTAGCTCATTCAATTAACATAAACACAGGTTGCGTTCAGAATCAACCAAACCAATAATAGTCTCTACATACATCCTGGGAGATATTGTGGACAAATATTACTGTCCCATTTTAAGTAGTCCAAGATATATTTTCTCACTCACCCTGTGCCAGGATGGCACAGGGTGTCTTAGACATAAGATGTATTCTGAGTTCCACGGGCCCTCCCGTCACATCTCTCCCCTTTCGGCAGGAGACTAACACAGGAGGAGACCCCAGACGGGTTGACTCCGAAGTTAGTCCATAGTTCCAGTCCTCTACTGCCTGTATCTACACAGTACCCCAAACAAATTATTCTAAACTGTGTATTACTCACCCAGCCATCCTCTGCCTCTCTCAGAGAACATATCTGCCGCTGGGGAGAGGCCCGGACTGGCCCTTCTCCCTGGAATCCTTTCTGCCGCTGGAGAGAAGACAGGGGGACTGGGCTCACTCCATCCTGCTGTTGGGGATCTGGGCCGACTGCCCACCATCCCTGGGGTATACAGGTGGGGACTGAAGCCCCATCAACCGACACCAGATCAAGCTGCAGTTGTGAGGTGATGACTGCATTCTCTCCTTGGATCCTGATCTGCAGCTCGCGATAGATTGCCACCTCCTCACCTTGGGCCTCCACAATTGCTGCAGGTGTGGGGCAGAGGTCTTGGACCCTCTGTCCGGTTGCCAGCACTTCTGCTGGGGGTTTGCCAGGTGGTTCCTCCTCTACAGAAACGTCTATTAAATCCCCAGTCTCTGGAAGTGGTAAAAGTGTGGGACAGAGGTCTTGGACCCTCTGTTCAGTTACCAGATCTTCAGCTGGAGAAGTTTGTTTTAACTCCATAGATGCTGCTGGCAGAAAATCACATGTCCCTGTCAGTGTTGTGGGAGAAAGGCCGACTACCTCTTCTCTCAAGAAGGCCGAAGCCACTGTTGGTGCTGGGCAGAACACAGTGAACTTTGGCCCTGATAGCAGCTCTTCTGCTGGAGGCTCATCAGGTTGTTCTTCCTCAGCAGAAAAGTCTATCAAGTCCCATGTCTCTGCAACTGATGTCTGGGGATATAGGTTCACCATCTCCTGTCCATGGAACCCAGAAGATGTTATCAGTGCTGGGCAGAGGTTAGCAGAGCTCTGCCCTGTTGTCAGCACTTCAGGTTTGGGGATGGCAATCTCCGGATTTTCCACTGCCGATTCTCTGGCATGCTGCTGAACTTGTTCTAGCAGTTTCCTGTATGCCCTTTCCAGATGCTGTTCCTTCCTTAGCAAATGGTCCAGATCAGGTTTGAGCTCTGAGACCCCTGCAAGACCGAGCATAGCCTCTCTATAATCTCTCATGTCCTCAAGGTCAGGTTCCCCTTCATCACCAAACATAAAAAGATCTGTAAGGTTCTCCCACAGCAATCCAGGGCCGCCAAAGTTATATCCCTCCGGAGAGCATTCTGTTGTCTCCCCTAAATATCCCTCCTCTGCGTGCCATTGCAGAGCCCGATAACGATTGTCCAGCTCTATCTCCTGCTGGACCAACCTGTCCAACTCAGTCACCCATTGCTCCTGGGGCTGCTCTCCCAGGAATGCCATCCGTAATGCCCGTTGGTCACTGGCCCGTTGCTCTTGGGTTGGAAAGCACTTGCCCTGTTTTATACCAGCGAGACAGAGGGCTGCAATCCAGAGCTCCACCCGAATTTGCTGCCTAAGCTCCAGGTATTCATCCTCAGACACAGTCCTGGTGTATCTTGAAAGGATGATCCGCAGCAGCCCCGGGAATTCTGATGCCAGGTCCATATCTCCGCTGGGGTGACTGAAGTCTGCTATGCTGATCTTGGATCCAATTGGAGGTTTGGATGTCCCAGACTTCAGGAAGCTTTCCCGCTGCTTGCCACCAATGTCACGGAACGTCCCACACTCCGCTTGAGTGCTTCCGTCATATACCGCTTCCTAAGTTCTGGAACACGAGTCCAATGGATCTGGCTATAGGAACCCCAAGAACTAGACAACACCAGTTTTGGAGTACATCAGAACTAACTTTTTATTTGAGATCTCACAGACCTTTATACAGCAGGGATGACTCAAAGCTAACCTAATTAACATGAGCTAATTATCTCATCCTTTATACAACCTAGGTGACTGGGACATGACCTTTCGCCCAGACTTGTGGTCACCGAGCTTCACACAGTTATATCAACATAATAGCAGTCGTCCCGTCTCCTACATTGTATAGAGGACAATGTCATTAGCTCATTCAATTAACATAAACACAGGTTGCGTTCAGAATCAACCAAACCAATAATAGTCTCTACATACATCCTGGGAGATATTGTGGACAAATATTACTGTCCCATTTTAAGTAGTCCAAGATATATTTTCTCACTCACCCTGTGCCAGGATGGCACAGGGTGTCTTAGACATAAGATGTATTCTGAGTTCCACGGGCCCTCCCGTCACATGTACATATAATATTTGGGGGTTCTGAGTCATTTTCTAGAAAAAAAATTACAGATTGTTACATGTAGGAGGGAAACGTCAAAATGGGGGTGGGAAGGGTGGGAACTGGTTAACAAAGAGGGGAGGGGGTAGCCTCAGGGACGTTCCAGGAGGAGAGGCGAGGAGAACAGCACTCACGCACATCTAGTAAGTTTACAGAGAGGAAGACGAGAACAGGCAGGTAATATACAGCATAGACATGGCTATATCTTGTGCCTTAAAGAGACAGGAGCATATTATTTTTTTTAGGGTTACAAACACTTTAAGTTATTGTATTTTTCATGGCTTTCCTTGTTTTATTGCTTTTATCTTCCTCTGAGTAAACAATCTCCAGGACATCAAACCCCCTGCTGTCTATGGATTGTGTAATGGGGTCTGTTTGGGGTATTTGCTTTCTTCTCTTCCATTTGTAAGTACAGACATTTGCTTCAGAAATGACTTTCTATCTATTTCTGTGTTTGCTGTCGGTTCTGTCAGCAGGATGGTCCTACCTTGTGTGGCTGTCATCTGTCAGCAGGATGGTCCTACCTTGTGTGGTTGTCATCTGTCAGCAGGGTGGTCCTACCTTGGGTGGTTGTCATCTGTCAGACAGGATGGTCCTACCTTGTGTGGCTGCCATCTGTCAGACGGGATGGTCCTACCTTGTGTGGCTGTCATCTGTCAGCAGGATGGTCCTACCTTGTGTGGCTGTCATCTGTCAGCAGGATGGTCCTACTTTGTGTGGCTGTTATCTGTCAGACTGGATGGTCCTACCTTTTGTGGCTGTCATCTGTCAGACGGGATGGTCCTACCTTGTGTGGCTGCTATCTGTCAGACGGGATGTTCCTACCTTGTGTGGCTGTCATCTGTCAGCAGGATGGTCCTACCTTGTGTGGCTGTCATCTGTCAGCAGGATGGTCCTACTTTGTGTGGCTGTCATCTGTCAGACGGGATGGTCCTACCTTGTGTGGCTGTCGGTGTGTCAGCAGGATGGTCCTACCTTGTGTGGTTGTCATCTCTCAGCAGGATGGTCCTACCTTGTGTGGCTGTCAGTGTGTCAGCAGGATGGTCCTACCTTGTGTGGCTGTCATCTGTCAGCAGGATAGTCCTACCTTGTGTGGCTGTCATCTGTCAGCAGGATGGTCCTACCTTGTGTGGTTGTCATCTGTCATCAGGATGGTCCTACCTTGTGTGGCTGTCATCTGTCAGCAGGATGGTCCTACCTTGTGTGGCTGTCGTCTGTCAGACAGGATGGTCCTACCTTGTGTGGCTGTCATCTGTCAGCAGGATGGTCCTACCTTGTGTGGCTGTCGTCTGTCAGACAGGATGGTCCTACCTTGTGTGGCTGTCGTCTGTCAGACAGGATGGTCCTAACTTGTGTGGCTGTCGTCTGTCAGCAGGATGGTCCTACCTTGTGTGGCTGTCATCTGTCAGCAGTAGGGATGAGCCGAACACCCCCCGGTTCGGTTCGCACCAGAACCCGCGAACGGACCGAAAGTTCGCACGAATGTTAGAACCCCATTGGCGTCTATGAGACTCGAACGTTCGAAATCAAAAGTGCTCATTTTAAAGGCTAATTTGCATGGTATTGTCCGAAAAAGGGTTTGGGGACCCGGGTCCTACCCCAGGGGACATGTATCAATGCAAAAAAAACTTTTAAAAACGGCCGTTTTTTCGGGAGCAGTGATTTTAATGATGCTTAAAGTAAAAAAAAAAAAGTGAAATATTCCTTTAAATATCGTACCTGGGGGGTGTCTATAGTATGCCTGTAAAGTGACGCGTGTTTCCCGTGTTTAGAACAGTCCCTGCAGCAAATGTCATTTTTAAAGTAAAAAATCTCATTTAAAACTGCTTGCGGGTTTAATGTCATGTCGGGTCCTGGCAATATGGATGAAAATCAGTGAGACAAACGGCATGGGTACCCCCCAGTCCATTACCAGGCCCTTTGGGTCTTGTATGGATATTAAGGGGAACCCCGCACCCAAATTAAAATAAGGAAAGGTGTGGGGCCACCAGGCCCTATATACTCTGAACAGCAGTATACAGGCGGTGCAAACAAGACAGGGACTGTAGGTTTGTTGTTAAGTAGAATCTCTTTGTAATTTTGAACGGGTACATTTTTAACGTGTTTAGCTCCAGCCAAAAAATCTTTTTTAAGCTTTTTGGAAAACATAGGGAAGGGTTATCACCCCTGTGACATTTGTTTTGCTGTCTTTCCTCCTCTTCAGAAGATTTCACCTCACTTTTTTGTCCCAATGAAAAATGTTTTTTGAAAATTTGGGTTTTTTTGTGGAACAAGGATTGGAAAGCATCAGTGGAAAGGAGAAATTGTTTTCCCATATTAACTCTTACAGGAGAGAATTTCCCTTCCTAGGGGTAGATTTCATCTCACTTCCTGTTGTCTCCTTCCGTTTGCAAGTAGGAGTCGTTTATAAGTTAGATGTTTGAAAGTAGGGTCCTGCCCTATATACTCAGCAGAAATTTGGGCCTTAGGTGTTGCTGTGGCCACAACACTGTAAGCCCTCACAGGGCCCTGCTGTGAAATATTAGATCAAGAATTGTAATTACATGCCCCTGTTGAACAGGAGCTGAAAAATTAGGCCTTAGGCACTGGTGCTGGTGCCACAACACTGCAACCCCTCACAGACACTCTAGTTGGAACACAGGAACGAGCCCTGCTGCAAAGTATTGCATCAAAAATTGTAATTACACGCCCCTGTTAGACAGGGGCAGAAAAATTGGGCCTTAGGCACTGGTGCTGGTGCCACAACACTGCAACCCCTCACAGACACTCTAGTTGGAATGCAGGAACGAGCCCTGCTGCAAAGTATTGCATCAAAAATTGTAATTACACGCCCCTGTTAGACAGGGGCAGAAAAATTGGGCCTTAGGCACTGGTGCTGGTGCCACAACACTGCAACCCCTCACAGACACTCTAGTTGGAACACAGGAACGAGCCCTGCTGCAAAGTATTGCATCAAAAATTGTAATTGCACGCCCCTGTTAGACAGGGGCAGAAAAATTGGGCCTTAGGCACTGGTGCTGGTGCCACAACACTGCAACCCCTCACAGACACTCTAGTTGGAATGCAGGAACGAGCCCTGCTGTAAAGTATTGCATCAAAAATTGTAATTACACGCCCCTGTTAGACAGGGGCAGAAAAATTGGGCCTTAGGCACTGGTGCTGGTGCCACAACACTGCAACCCCTCACAGACACTCTAGTTGGAATGCAGGAACGAGCCCTGCTGCAAAGTATTACATCAAAAATTGTAATTACACGCCCCTGTTAAACAGGGGCTGAAAAATTGTGCCTTAGGCACTGGTGGTGGCGCCCAGAACCAAAAATGTTCTTACAAGCTATCAGCGTGATGATTGAGGAGGAAGAGGATAATTACTCAGGGATAGTCACTCAGCATCAGCATAGGCAGTCTTTGAAGGGATCTGAAAAAAATTATTCAGTTACATCAGCATCAGGTGCTTGGTAGCTGGTGGTGATCCAAGACTGATTCATTTTTATGAAGGTCAGCCGATCGACCGAGTCGGTGGACAGACGCACCCTGTGATCGGTTACCACGCCTCCAGCAGCACTGAATGTGCGTTCCGAAAGAACGCTGGATGCAGGACAGGCCAGTAGCTCAATTGCATACTGTGCAAGCTCTGGCCAGTGATCCATCCTCAAGACCCAGTAACCCAGAGGATTTTCGGTGGGAAAGGTGTCCAAGTCTGATCTTGCCCCTAGGTATTCCTGCACCATGTAAAACAGACGCTGGCGATGGTTGCTGGAACCGATCATACCTTGGGGCTGCGGACCAAAAAATTGTCTGAACGCATCGGTCAGACGGCCACCTTCTCCACCGCTCCTTCTTTGACTGACCGAAGCCTCAGCAACACGTTGTCCAGAAACAGGAGTTTGTAACCTCCCAGTCTCTGGGAACGCGTTGCACAGACCTTTCTGCAAGGCCTCCCGAAGATGTTTCATCCTCTGCTCCCTCTGCGATGGCAAGATAAGGTCCGCAACCTTACCCTTGTAACATGGATCAAGAAGGGTTGCCAGCCAGTATTGGTCCTTCTCCTTGATACCACGAATACGAGGATCCTTACGCAGGCTTTGCAGGATCAGGGAGGCCATGCAGCGTAGGTTTGCTGAGGCATTCGGTCCGGAGTCCTCTGGGTCACTAAGGACAACAACGTCCGCAGCCACCTCCTCCCAGCCACGTACAAGTCCATGTGTTCCTTGGGACTGATCCCTTAAAGACTGCTGATGCTGAGTGCCAGGCTCCACCTCCATACTGACACAATCTTCCTCCTCCTCCTCCTCCTCCTCTTCCTGTGTGATCGGCGGGCACGCAGGAACACTGTCTGGATAAAGGGGGCCTTGAGAGCTAAGGAAGTCCTCCTCTTCCTGCCTCTGTTCTGCCTCAAGTGCCCTGTCCATTATTCCACGCAGCGTGTGCTCCAACAGGTGGACAAGGGGGACAGTGTCACTGATGCATGCACTGTCAGTGCTCACCATCCTCGTGGCCTCCTCGAATGGTGACAGGACAGTGCATGCATCCCTGATCATGGCCCACTGGCGTGGGGAAAAAAAACCAAGCTCCCCTGACCCTGTCCTGGTGCCATAGTCACACAGGTACTCATTGATGGCCCTCTGCTGCGTGTGCAGCCGCTGCAGCATGGCCAACGTTGAGTTCCACCTGGTGGGCATGTCACAGATTAGGCGGTTCTTGGGCAGGTTAAACTCCTTTTGGAGGTCCGTCAGCCGAGCACTGGCATTATATGACCGGCGGAAATGCACACAGACTTTCCTGGCCTGCCTCAGGACATCCTGTAAGCCCGGGTACCTGCCCAAGAACCGCTGCACCACCAAGTTAAGGACGTGAGCCAAACAGGGCACATGGGTCAGTTGTCCCTGTCGGAGGGCAGAGAGGAGGTTGGTGCCATTGTCGCAAACCACCATTCCTGCCTTAAGTTGGCGTGGCGTCAACCACCTCTGAACCTGCCCCTGCAGAGCTGACAGAACCTCTGCCCCAGTGTGGCTCCTGTCCCCCAAGCACACCAGCTCAAGCACCGCATGGCATCTTTTGGCCTGCGTACTTGCGTAGCCCCTTGAACGCCTACGGAGCACCGCTGGTTCCGAGGAAGAGGCCATGGAGGAAGAAGAAGAGGAGGGGGTGGAGGAGAGAGGTGTGTCACAATCAGCATTTTGGAGGCGTGGTGGCGGAACAACCTCCAACACTACTGCACCTTGTCTGGCATCCTTCCCAGCTGCCAGCAGAGTCACCCAATGCACCGTGAAACTAAGGTAACGTCCCTGTCCATGCCTGCTGGACCATGAGTCAGCGGTAATATGCACCTTACCGCTGACCGCCCTGTCCAGCGAGGCATGGACATTGCCTTCCACATGCCGGTAGAGAGCCGGAATCGCCTTCCGTGAGAAAAAGTGGCGTTTGGGTACCTGCCACTGAGGAACCGCACATTCCACAAACTCACGGAAGGGGGCAGAGTCTACCAACTGAAAAGGCAGCAGTTGAAGTGCTAGCAATTTTGCCAAGCTAGCATTCAACCGCTGGGCATGTGGATGGCTGGGAGCAAACTTCTTTCGGCGGTGCAGCAGCTGGGGCAGGGAAATTTGCCTGGTACAATCTGACGTCGGTGTACCAAAAGCAGATTGCCCACAAGTACTTGGCTGTGACACACCTAATTCTACACCTTCATTCCTCTCACTGCAGGTCTCAGAGAGGACTGAAGGTCTAGTGGGGTTGGAAATCTCAGCTGATGAGGAGCAAGGAGAGATCCTCTTTGTTCTTTGGTGTGGGTCTTTTAGATATGCTTGCCAACGAACTGCATGGCAGGTCAACATATGTCTGGTCAAGCATGTGGTACCCAAGCGGGAGATGTTTTGGCCACGCGAGATACGCTTGAGATATATGTTGCAAATAGCAGCGGTGCAATCTGATGCACTCGTCTCAAAAAAGGCCCACACCAAAGAACTTTTTGAATAACGCGCAGAGACTGCAGCGCCCTGCACATGTGGAGCTTTGGGGTGTGATGCAGTCAATGTGCTGCCCTTAGGCTGGCCCCTGGAGGGCATCCTGCCTCGTTGGTGATGTGCCGCCTCCTCCTCCTCCTCCTCCTCTCTCCTATCAGGCACCCACGTTGAGTCAGTGACCTCATCATCCCCTCCCTCCTCATCACTGGAGCAAACCTGGCAGTATGCTGCAGCAGGGGGAGCATGACTGCCAGATTGCTGTCCTTCTTGGGCACCCCCTCTGTCCGTGCTCATGTTACTGCCTTCATTGAGCTCAGTATCATCATCAGAGCCTTCCAAACGCTGGGCATCCTCCTGGAGCATGTACCCAACACTGTGGTCAAACAGTTCGAGGGACTCCTCAGGAGGACATGGTGGAGCTAGGGAAGGAGTCACTGATGACATTGAGCTGAGGGAAGAGGCCGCTGCTTTGCCAGACAAAGCACCCTGGGCATGGGTGAGAGAGGATGAGGAGGATGAGGACGGCTTGGTCATCCACTCGACCAAGTCTTCCGCATGTTGCGGCTCAACACGGCCAGCTGCCGAAAAAAAGGCCAAGCGTGTCCCATGGCCACGTGCTGATGAGGATGCACCGTCTCCACGACCAGCACTAGACACAGAGCCTGCTTGCCCTCTCTTATTGGCTTGTGACTGTCTGCCTCTCCTTCTTGGCCTTCCAGACATACTAATGGCCTGTAGCTGCACTAAGCTGGGATAGAACACCTGTAATTTTCTTCAGGTAGCTTTATATACTGTAACCAGACAAGCCTGCCTGTCAGTAGGAAGATAACAGGAACGGATCTAGCTGAACACTGTGAGCAGGACGCACTGCACTAAATGTAAATAGCAGGAACGGATCTAGCTGAACACTGTGAGCAGGACGCACTGACTGCACTAAATGTAAATAGCAGGAACAGATCTAGCTGAACACTGTGAGCAGGACGCACTGCACTAAATGTAAATAGCAGGAACGGATCTAGCTGAACACTGTGAGCAGGACGCACTGACTGCACTAAATGTAAATAGCAGGAACGGATCTAGCTGAACACTGTGAGCAGGACGCACTGCACTAAATGTAAATAGCAGGAACAGATCTAGCTGAACACTGTGAGCAGGACGCACTGCACTAAATGTAAATAGCAGGAACGGATCTAGCTGAACACTGTGAGCAGGACGCACTGCACTAAATGTAAATAGCAGGAACGGATCTAGCTGAACACTGTGAGCAGGACGCACTGACTGCACTAAATGTAAATAGCAGGAACAGATCTAGCTGAACACTGTGAGCAGGACGCACTGCACTAAATGTAAATAGCAGGAACGGATCTAGCTGAACACTGTGAGCAGGACGCACTGACTGCACTAAATGTAAATAGCAGGAACGGATCTAGCGGAACACTGTGAGCAGGACGCACTGCACTAAATGTAAATAGCAGGAACGGATCTAGCTGAACACTGTGAGCAGGACGCACTGCACTAAATGTAAATAGCAGGAACGGATCTAGCTGAACACTGTGAGCAGGACGCACTGCACTAAATGTAAATAGCAGGAACGGATCTAGCTGAACACTGTGAGCAGGACGCACTGACTGCACTAAATGTAAATAGCTGGAACGGATCTAGCTGAACACTGTGAGCAGGACGCACTGCACTAAATGTAAATAGCAGGAACAGATCTAGCTGAACACTGTGAGCAGGACGCACTGCACTAAATGTAAATAGCAGGAACAGATCTAGCTGAACACTGTGAGCAGGACGCACTGCACTAAATGTAAATAGCAGGAACGGATCTAGCTGAACACTGTGAGCAGGACGCACTGCACTAAATGTAAATAGCAGGAACGGATCTAGCTGAACACTGTGAGCAGGACGCACTGCACTAAATGTAAATAGCAGGAACGGATCTAGCTGAACACTGTGAGCAGGACGCACTGCACCAAATGTAAATAGTCTAGATAGAAGATAACAGGAACGGATCTAGCTAAACTGAATACAGTGTATATATATATATATGCAACACCTGGGATGCATATATATACACAATACACTGTAAGTGCAGCTAACTGACTGACTGTTCTGCCTAATCTATCTAACTCAAATCAAATGACACTGTCTCTCTCTCTCTCTATCTCTCAGCACACCGGAACACACACTACACAGGGCCGCCGTGCAGGCGGCCTTATATAGTGTGGGGCGTGTACTAAATCCCCTGAGCCATAATTGGCCAAAGCCACCCTGGCTTTGGCCGATTACAGCTCTCTCTACTGACGGCGCTGTGATTGGCCAAGCATGCGGGTCATAGTGCATGCTTGGCCAATCATCAGCCAGTAATGCACTGCGATGCCGCAGTGAATTATGGGCCGTGACGCGCCACACGAATTTGGCGCGAACAGCCCATAACGTTCGCAATTCGACGGACGGTCGAACAGCCGATGTTCGAGTCGAACATGGGTTCGACTCGAACACGAAGCTCATCCCTAGTCAGCAGGATGGTCCTAACTTGTGTGGCTGTCGTCTGTCAGCAGGATGGTCCTACCTTGTGTGGCTGTCATCTGTCAGCAGGATGGTCCTACCTTGTGTGGCTGTTTGTTGGAATCCTTCAGCCTTAGCTGCTCTCTGATGATGGATATTTGTCTGCTGGAGAGTGTGCTTATTTTTTCACTTTTTCTCTTCATTCTCCTGTTTTTTGTTGAATTATTTCTTCTTGTTCCTCTCTGTCCTGTGTGTAGTCTCAGGTATCCTGCTGTGTCTTTCTATTGTACTCATTAGAAGGTATAAAGTGATGAAGACTCAGGAGCTCCTCTCAGTGCTGGAAGTTCTCCCTCTCTCTCTCTCTCTCTCTCTCTCTCTCTCTCTCTCTCCCTCTCTCCCTTTCTCTCTCTCTCTCTCTCTCCCTCTCTCTCTCCCTCTCTCTCTCTCTCTTTGGGGGTCATTTACTATAGAGCTGCGGCGCTAATTAGCACTAATTACTGCGGATTAACGCTCATTAGCGCTAATTAGTGTTAATCAGTGCTAAAACGGTATTTACTATAGCGCTGGTGAGAAAATACTCCCAAAATCGAATTTACTATAGTTCCTTGAAACCAAATAGCGCCCAAACCCTTACTCTGCTAAAACCTGGAGAATTGCACATGGAAATAATGTTTAGAGGATGATATAATTGCCTAAATGGTACTGAAATATGCGGTATATTATTTAAAGATATTCTGCTTTTAAACTGTGTGAAAAAGTGATTTCTACGCTGAAATATCTTTAAAAGTGAAAGTGAAGTGAAAAATTCCCTGTTTTGGACAACTACGTGCCAACAAAACTGAGCATGCTCAGACCTGCAAATAACTCTCATTTTAACTCTTTTTTTTTTTTAATGAAAATCTGCTCTATTCCAGTCCAAATGAAGTATTAGGCATTGATTCTAATGGAACAATTGTAACTTTCACAAAAAAAAAACCTTTTAATGTTGAAATGAAATGTATCTTTCTGAAATAAAGATACATTTGTGAAATAAATTTTCCTTTGCAACATTGTTGCTTCTACTTAAAATATTTTGTTTGTAAGAATACTAGAATGTGGAATGTTTTGATGTTTTGGTAAAATATATTTTTCTCTGTCACTTTCACTTGTTACTCTCCATCTCACAACAATCTTTACCCCAAACTCACACAGGGGTCTTTACAATCCACAAACAATACCATTGCTGATGCAAATTTAAAATGAATCACAATTTTTTGTGCTTTTTATTATTTCCAAATATTCATAATTTGAGCCCAAAAAATGTGATATGTACCAACATCAGAAAGCAAAATGTAATTCCCAAAAATTTGAGGGTAATATTCTACTCTCACCCACAAAAAAACACCAAATATCACAGAATAAATCAAGAAGAATAACTCTTGAGTAATGTAATTCCATCACCCGTATGTCCAAAGAAATTTAGTATTTATGTGTTTTTATGTGTATTTATGTGTAGGAGGTTCTCACATGTGGCAGCTCCATGGCTTAGAGGTTAGATCTTCTGCTTAGTATCTCTGAGGGTCTGGGTTCAAATCCCAACCATGTTACTTCATGTAGAGAAGTTGCCTCAACTCCCAGGTCCTATATTTATGTATAAATGTAGTATTTATGTGCAGGAGGGTTCCACCACCATTGTAAGCCTTTTCCAGATACACTGTTTAGCCAAAAGTATTGGAACACCTGCCTTTACACACACATAAACTTTAATGGCAGCCCAGTCTTTGTCCATAGGGTTAAAATTTGATTTGACCCACCCTTTGCAGCTAGAACAGCTTCTGGGAAGGCTGTCCACAAGGTTTAGTGTGTCTATGGGAATGTTTGATCATTCTTCCAGAAGTGCATTTGTGAGGCCAGGCACTGATGTTGGATGAGAAGGCCTGGCTCGCAGTCTCTACTCTAATTCAGCCAAAGGGTGTTCTATTGGGTTGAGGCCAGGACTCTGTGCAGGCTAGTCAAGTTTCTCCACCCCAAACTTGCTCATCCATGTCTTTATGGACCTTGCTTTGTGCACTGGTGTGCAGTCATGTTGGAACAGGAAGGGGCTTTCCCCAAACTGTTCCCACAAAGTTGGGAGCATGAAATTGTCCAAAATGTCTTGGTATGCTGACGCCTTAAGAGTTCCCTTCACTGGAACTAAGAGGCCAAGCCCCACCCTTGAAAAACAACCCCACATCATAATTACCCCTCCACCAAATCATTTGGACCAGTGCACAAAGCAAGGTCCATAAAGACATGGATGAAGGAGTTTTGGGTGGAGGAACTTGACTGGCCTGGACAGAGTCCTGACCTCAACACACCAGAACACCTTGGGGATGAATTAGAGAGGAGACTGTAGGTCAGGCCTTCTCGTCCAACATCAGTGCCTGACCTCACAAATGCACTTGGAAGAATGGTCAAACATTCCCATAGACACACTCCTAAACCTTGTGGACAAGAATAGTTGAAGCTGTTATAGCTGCAAAGGGTGGGCCAAATGAGTTTTGAACCCAATACTAATACTGGGATGCCATTATAGTTCATGTGTGTATAAAGGCAGGTGTCCCAATACTTAGGTCAATATATTTTATATTGCTTGTGACACTGAGCATGGCTATGGACTTAGGGCTGGTTCACACCACAGAGATGCAGAGAACATGTGTGGGGCTGCCTGGTGGCTAAGTGGGTAGCAGTTCTGTGTAGCAGCACCTGGGATGTTGGTTCAATTCCCCAACATGCTAATCCTTGTGTTGAAGTTTATATGTCCTCCCTGTGTGGGTTTCCCACCACAATCCAAAGACATGCTGACATTGTATTTGCCTCCTGTCCAAATAGGTTCTAATGTAAGAAAGTTAATTTTGGACTTTAGATTGGAAGCTCATTGCAGCCAGGGACTGATGTTAATGTTTATTAGCACTAATCATGCCCAGGGACTTGGACATTTTAAATTTTAGGGTTTACACTGCACAGGTACATATGCTTAGAAAACTGTTGCTTTGTTTATGTGGATGCAAATGGACTTTGATTTTTGGCCTGTAGTTGGAGATTTGATGCACATAGCCAAGGACTAACACAGTTGCGAATACTATTATGTGTTCCTGTCCATCAGGTGCAATCACTTTAGACATTCATGAAGAGACAGATTAAAAGATACTGGTGGGCGTGTACTTCTATTGGGTGTGTACTTCTATTGGGTGTGTACTTCTATTGGGCGTGTACTTCTATTGGGTGTGTACTTCTATTGGGCGTGTACTTCTATTGGGTGTGTCAGTGTGCTAATAATACAACCTCTCTTATATAAAGGACTGCAGTAGGGGGGTTAGTAGGGGGCCCTTAAAATCCCATTGCTAAATGTAGCACCATATATCCTGTAACTTTTTTTGAAGCTAGTAAATGAATGTAAATTTTTTTGTTTTTCTGCTGGTAAAATAAAAGTACATTATTGAGCTTTGTTGTGGTGTTTTTTTTCTTTTTTTTCTCTTTAGTTTTTGTGGGTGGTGGTTTTGGGAAAGTGCAATATCTCTTATATTTTATTTCAATGTGTATTTGTTCACCAAAAACGAATCTATTCGCCCTGGTTCACATTGAAGCTTCTTTGAAATCGCGCTACTTCACTTGAAGTAGCACGATTTCAAAGTAGCAAGGTCAGCGTGATTTCAGGTGCTACTTGATAGATATCTGTGTGGCTTCATACACAAATGTCTATTGAAGTCGCACCTGAAATCGGCAAAAGTAGTGCAGGAACTACTTTAGCAAATTGGTGTGGTGCCACAAAAAAAATGTTGCATCGATTGGAACAGTGCCATTGCTGACAATAGTCATGCGATTTGATCTCTCAAATCGCATGACAAATCGCTCCAATGTAAACCTAGGCTTCTGCACACCTGCAAGTTAATGATAAAGGTGGAATCTTTATATATAAAGCTGTGGAGAATTGCAGGTAATGAATTCAGCTGGTGGATAGGCAGTGTTGTATGTGTCAGCTTTAGTTCATATTGGTGCGATTTGACAGGTCAAAGCGGTGACAATTGCACTGTTTTAATTGGTGCGACTTTGAGGTGCAATTTGTATTGATATCAGTGCAGAAACCTGCACAGATGTCTCTGAAATTCCCCCTGCAGTCGGGACTGACATGCGGGAATGAAAGTGTGTGATTTCAGCTTAACGATTTCCTCCTGCTGCTAACCCAGGGACACCATTTCTTATCGAACGCCTTTAAATATCATAAGTAGAAATACAAATTTGCAAATAAACAAAAATAAGAAAATTCTAATAGTGGTTGCGATCAAATATTCGCAGCAGCGATCAAAAGAGTGTGGTTTTGCCTTCTGACCCAGAAATAAGTCATTGTAATCACCCGGAAGTCCCTGTGCTGGTCCATCTAGGTGGACATGGCGAGGTCCCTCTTTAGCAAAGAGGAGGTGCTGCTCATTTTCTGGATAAGGGTATGATATGTACTTGTGCTTAACCAATGCGGGGGTGGATGTGGTAGTTAGACTTGGTGTGGGTGGGGTTCATTGATTTGTTTGGCATCCCCACACATTTGCTTCTGGCCCATGTGCACACATCACTTTTTTGGAAAAAAAGTGTCAAGCTAAAATAAAAAAAGTAAAATTAACAATAAAAAAAAAAAAAATTTAAAGCGCCCCTGTCCCCGTGAGCTCGCATGCAGAAGTATACGCATACATAAGTCCCGCCCCTATATGAAAACGGTGTTCAAACCACACGTGTGAGGTGTCGCCACAACCGTTAGAGCGAGAGCAATCATTTTGGTCCTAGACCTCCTCTGTAACTCAAAACATGTAACCAGTAAAAATTATTAAAGCGTCGCCTAAGGGGATTTTTAAATAGCGAAGCTTGGCGCCATTCCACAAGCGTGTGCAATTTTGAAGCGTGACATGTTGGGTATCTATTTACTCGGCATAACTTCATATTTCACATTATGCAAAAACATTGGGCTAACTTGTTTTTTTTTTTTTTTTAAGCCCAAAACTGTTTTTTTTCCTAAAAAAACGCATTCGAAAAATTGGTGCGCAAATACCGTGCTAGATAAGTTGCAATGACCGCCACTGTATTCTCTAGGGTCTCTCCTAAAACAAACATATATAATGTTTGGGGGTTCTATGTAATTTTCTAGCAAAAAAAAATATGACTTTTACTGGCCTGGTAAGCAAGTGGTTAAAGTCTATGGGACACGAACATAAATAATCAAAAGTGCTAATTTTAATGTTTAATATGCAAGTTATTGTCATAAAAAGTGTTTGGGGACCTGGGTCCTGCCTCAGGGGATATGTATCAATGCAAAAAAGTTTTAAAAATGGCTGTTTTTTTCGGGAGCAGTGATTTTAATAATGCTTAAAGTGAAACAATAAAAGTGTAATATTCCTTTAAATTTCGTACCTTGGGGGTGTCTATAGTATGCCTGTAGAGGGGCGCATGTTTCCCGTGTTTAGAACAGTCTGACAGCAAAATGACATTTCAAAGGAAAAAAGTAATTTTAAACTTCTCGCGGCTAATAATGAATTGCTGGTCCGACAATACACATAAAAGTTTATTGATAAAAACAGCATGGGAATTCCCCACAGGGGAACCCCGATCCAAAATTTAAAAAAAAATGGCGTGGGGGTCCCCCTAAATTCCATACCAGGCCCTTCAGATCTGGTATGGATATTAAGGGGAACCCCGGCCAAAATTTTTTAAAAAAATGGCGTGGGGTCCCCTCAAAATCTATACCAGACCCTTCAGGTGTAGTATGGATTTTAAGGGGAACCCCACGCCAAAATTTAAAAAAAAATGGAGTGGGGTCCCCCCAAAAATCTATACCAGACCCTTATCCGAGCACGCAACCTGGCAGGCCGCAGGAAAGAGGGGGGGACAAGAGAGCGCCCCCCTCCTGAACCGTACCAGGCCACATGCCCTCAACATTGGCAGGGTACTTTGGGGTAGCCCCCCAAAACACCTTGTCCCCATGTTGATGGGGACAAGGGCCTCATCCCCACAACCCTTGCGTGGTGGTTGTGGGGGTCTGCGGGCGGGGGGCTTATAGGAATCTGGAAGCCCCCTTTAACAAAGGGACCCCCAGATCATGGCCCTCCCCCTGTAGTGAAATGGTAAAGGGGTACATTTCATCAAAAAAGTGTCAAAAATGTTAAAAATGACAAGAGACAGTTTTTGACAATTCGTTTATTTAAATGCTTCTTCTTTCTTCTATCTTCTATCTTCTATCTTCCTTCGGTTTCTTCCTCCATCTTCTTCTTCTTCTTCTGGTTCTTCTGGTTCTTCCTCCGGTGTTCTCGTCTGACATCTTCCCCTGCGGCGTCTTGTTCTCTTCTTCTCCTCGGGCCTCTCCGCATCCATGATGGCATGGAGGGAGGCTCCTGCTGTGTGACGCTTCTCCTCTTCTGACGGTTCTTAAATAACGGAGGGCGGGGCCACCTGATGACCCCGCCCCCTCTGACATCACGGGGAATGCCACAGGGAAGTCCCCATACGTCAGAGGGGGCGTGGTCACCAGGTTGCCCCGCCCTCTGTTATTTAAGAACCGTCAGAAGAGGAGAAGCGTCACACAGTGGGAGCCTCCCATCATGGTCGAATGCAGAGCGGCCCAGAAGACGAAGGGAAGAAGACGCCAGCGCAGCGGAGGAAGATGCCGGACGAGAACACCGGAGGAAGAACCAGAAGAACCAGAAGAAGAAGAAGATGGAGGAAGAAACCAAAGGAAGATAGAAGATAGAAGAACAAAGAAAGAAGAAGCATTTAAATAAAGGAATTGTCAAAAACTGTCTCTTGTCATTTTTAACATTTTTGACACTTTTTGGTGAAATGGTAGGAGTACCCCCTTACCAGTTCACACAGGGGGGGGGCGGGATCTGGGGGTCCACTTGTTAAAGGGGGCTTCCAGATTCCGATAAGCCCCCTGCCCACAGACCCCCACAACCACCGGGCAAGGGTTGTGGGGATGAGGCCCTTGTCCCCATCAACATGGGGACAAGGTATTTTGGGGGGCTACCCCAAAGCACCGTTCCCAATGTTGAGGGCATGTGGCCTGGTATGGTTCAGGAGGGGGGGCACTCTCTTGTCCCCCCTCTTTTCCTGTGGCCAGCCAGGTTGCGTGCTCGGATAAGGGTCTGGTATGGATTTTTGGGGAGACCCCACGCCATTTTTAAAAAAAAAATTGGCACGGGGTACCCCTTAAAATCCATACCAGACCTGAGGGGTCTGGTATAGATTTTGAGAGAGACCCCACGCCATTTTTAAAAAAAAATTTTGGCCGGGTTTCCCCTTAATATCCATACCAGACCTGAAGGGCCTGGTATGAAATTTAGGGGCACCCCCACATCGTTTTTTTTTTTAATTTTGGTTTGGGGTTCCCCTGTGGGGAATTCCCATGCTGTTTTTATCAATGAACTTTTATGTGTATTGTCGGACCGGCAATTCATTAATAGCTGCGAGTAGTTTTAAATGACTTTTTTTCCTTTAAAATGTCATTTTCCTGTCAGACTGTTCTAAACACGGGAAACATGCGCCCCTTTACAGGCATACTATAGACACCCCCCAGGTACGAAATTTAAAGGAATATTACACTTTTATTGTTTTACTCAAAGCATTATTAAAATCACTGCTCCCGAAAAAACGGGCGTTTTAAAAAATTTTTTTGGCATTGATCCATGTCCCCTGGGGCAGGACCCGGGTCTCCAAACACTTTTTATGGCAAAGAACTTGCATATAAGCCTTCAGTGAGAACTTTGAATTTTGCAGGTTCGAGCCCCATTGACTTCCACTATTCCAGCATATGTGATCTGACAGGCATTATTGCCGCAATAGCGCTGCTTTCCATTTGCATTAGCACTGACTTTCTGAGAGTTGAAGTCTTTCTGGCCTTTTTTGAGAGTTTTGGTACTGCAGGAGAATTTTTATAGTAAATTGCTCTCTTTCTCTCTCTCTTTCTTTCTTTCTTTTTCTTTCTCTCTCTCTTTTTCTTTCTCTCTCTTTTTCTTTCTCTCTCTCTTTTTCTTTCTCTCTCTTTTTCTTTCTCTCTCTCTTTTTCTTTCTCTCTCTCTTTTTCTTTCTCTCTCTCTCCTGTTATTTTCACCATTGGCTCCTCTTCTCCCAGTAGAAATTGGAGTTTCCTCTTCTGTTCTATAGAATCGAAGTCTGGGATGAGAGTGGAGAGTCTCTGGAAGTGAGTGTCCCTCACTGATGAGTACTTTGGGCAATGTAGCAGGAAGTGGTCCTCATCCTCCAGGACCCCCTGGTCACATTGCTGGCACAGTCTACTCTCCCTGGGCTTGTAGGCCTGCCTGTGCCGTCCTAATTTGATTTCCAGGCTGTGGGCGCTCAGCCTGTACAGGCTCAGGGTCTGTCTGTCTTTGGGTTCTTGTAGCACCTCCAGGTATGGGGCCAGTTTGTAGTCTCTCTGCAATGACTGGTAAACACTTTTTTATCCATTCTCCAACATATTTTTCTTTGGAGCCATTCATTATGTTTTTTTTTTTTTTTTTTTTTTTAGATTTTCTCAGGCCGAATTGTTGGGGGTTATTGAGTTGTTACAGCCCACACATCTCGGAGTGCTCCTTGTTGGTCAGTAGGGATGAGCACGATGTTCGAGTCAAACGTAAGTTCGACTCGAACATCGGCTGTTCACCTGTTCGCCGAATAGCGAACAATTTGGGGTGTTTGCGGCAAATTCGAAAAGCCGCGGAACACCCTTTAAAAGTCTATGGGAGAAATCAAAAGTGCTAATTTTAAAGGTTAATATGCATGGTATTGTCATAAAAAGTGTTTGGGGACCCGGGTCCTGCCCCAGGGGACATGTATCAATGCAAAAAAAAACTTTAAAAACGGCCGTTTTTTTCGGGAGCAGTGATTTTAATAATGATTAAAGTGAAACAATAAAAGTGTAATATTCCTTTAAATTTCGTACCTGGGGGGTGTCTATAGTATGCCTGTAAAGTGGCGCGTGTTTCCCAGAGGATGCTCTTCAGCCCTGTAAGTGCCGGACCTCCCAATGGGGGGTTGTAAGTGCCGCGAGCCCCGAGGGGGGTTGTGCCAATGTCAATGCTGGGAGATGCGAGCCCTGTGTGGAGGGGTGTGCATGGGCCAGTGCTGCGAGCTACGAGCCCCGTGCTGAGGGGGTGTGCCAGTGCCAGTGCCGCAAGCTGCGAGCCCCATGTGGGGGGATGTGCAAGTGCCACGAGCTGTGAGCCCTGTGCGGGGTGTGTGCCAGTGCCAGTGCTGCAAGCCCTGTGCAGAGGTGTGTGCCAGTGTCGCGAGCCCTGTGCAGGGGGGTGTGCCAGTGCTGCGAGTCCCGTGCGGGGTGGTGTGCCAGTGCCATGAGCTGCGAGCCCCGTGCGGGGAGGTGTGCCAGTGCCAGTGCCGTGAGCTGCCTTCCCTGTGCGAGGAGGTGTGCCAGTGCCGTGAGCTGCGAGCCCTGTGCGGGGAGGTGTGCCAGTGCCAGTGCCGCGAGCCCCATGCAGGGGTGTGTGCCAGTGCTGTAAGCCCTGTGCGGGGCGGTGTGCCAGTGCCACAAACTGCGAGCCTCTTGTGGGGCGGTGTGCCAGTGCCGCGAGCTGCGAGCCCTGTGCGGGGAGATTTGCCAGAGCTGCGAGCCCTGAGCGGGGAGGTGTGCCAGTGCCGCGAGCTGCGAGCCCCATGCAGGGGGGTGTGCCAGTGCTGCAAGCCCCGTGCGGGGGTGTGTGCCAGTGCCACGAGCTGTGAGCCCCATGCAGGAGGGGTGTGCCAGTGCCGCAAGCTGCGAGCCCTGTGCAGGGAGGTGTGCCAGTGCCGCGAGCTGCGAGCCCCGTGCAGGGGGGGTGTGCCGCGAGCTGCGAGCCCCGTGCGGGGGGGGTGTGCCAGTGCCGCAAGCTGCGAGCCCTGTGCGGGGGGTGTGCCAGCTGCGAGCCCCGAGTAGGAGGGTTTGCCAGTGCCGCAAGATGCAAGCCCAAGGCAGGGGGGGTGTGCCAGTGCTGTGAGCCATGTGCGGGGGTTGTTCCAGCTGCGAGCCCCGAGTGGGGGGGTGCCAGTGCCTCAAGCTGTGAGCCCCGTGCGGGGGGGTGTGCCAGTGCCGGGAGGGTTGCTGGGGGTTTTACCATATCTCTAATGCTCACCTATATAAGTATATCTAAAGCACACCTATACACCCTATATGTAATGCTCACCTATATACCTTATATCTAATGCTCACTTATATACCTTATACCTAATGCTCACATATATACCATATATCTAATGCTCACCTATCTGTCATGCTCACCTATATACCATATCTGTAATGCTGAGCTATATGCCCCTATCTGTGAGGCTGAGCTATATGCTCTGTCCTGTAATGCTGAGCTATATACTCTGTCCTGTGATGTTGAGCTGTATATTCCTGACACTATGGGTGGAAGCAAATGGATTACAGGGGACGCAGTGGGTGGAATATATAAGGGGTGGGGCTTATAAGTGTGAGGGGTCAATAAGGAAGGGCGGGGTCTGGCACCCCCCATCCTAAAACGTCACCAGCTGCCACTGTAACATACTGCATTCATCTTGCCATCAAATTTGACCAAATTTCCTGTGCCTTTGTAGCTCACACATCCCCAAAACATCAGCGATCCACCACCGTGTTTCACAGTAGGAATGGTGGACCTTTCATCATAGACCTTGTTGACTCCTTTCCAAATGTAGTGTTTATGGTTGTGGCCAAAAAGCTAAATTTTGGTCTCATCACTCCAAATGACTTTGTGGCAGAAGGTTTGAGGCTTGTCTCTGTGCTCTTTGGCATATTGTAAGTGGATACTTTGTGGCATTTGCGTAGTAATGGCTTTCTTCTGGAGACTCGACCATGCAGCCCATCTTTCTTCAAGTGCCTCCTTATTGTGCATCTTGAAACAGCAACACCACATGTTTTCAGAGAGTCCTGTATTTCACCTGAAGATATTTGTAGGTTTTCTTTGCATCCCGAACAATATTCCTGGCAGTTGTGGCTGAAATTTTAGTTGGTCTACCTGACCGCGGTTTGTTTTCACCAGAACCCTTAATTTTCCACTGATTGATTAGAGTTTGAACACTGCTGATTGGCGTTCTCAATTCCTTGGATATCTTTGTATATCCCTTAACTGTTTTATACAGTTCAACTACCTTTGATCCTTTGACAATTCTTTTGCTTTCCCCATGACTCAGAATCCAGAAACGTCAGTGCAGCACTGGATGAAGGATGCAAGGGTCTGTCAGGAGTCCAGAAACTCATTGACCTTTTATACACACACACTAATTACAAGCCAACAGATCACAGGTGAGGATGGTTACCTTTAATAGCCATTCAAACCCCTTTGTGTCACCTTGTGTGCATGTTATCAGGCCAAAATCACCAGGGGTATGTAAACTTTTGATCAGGGTCATTTGGGTAGTTTCTGTTGTGATTATGATATGAAAAGAGTAAACACAGCTGATTGATAATAAATGTCTTCAGCCAAACAGTAACCATGAGTGAAAGAAAAGATTTTGTGTTATCATTCATATTCTCTGAAAAATGGCCAAGAAATCAAAAATTCTGCCAGGGTATGAAAACTTATGAGCACAACTTGTATATATTTTCTTAGTCCAGCTTCCTCCTCTCCCCTAAAATGCCTGGCGTTGTTTTTTTCCACTAGGCTCCTCCCTATTGCACATTCATATCTCGTATTTCATGTACAAGCCGGGGGCCATTTCCAGTTGCAGGTATTATCAGCTGTTTAACCACTTAAGGACCGGGCCTATACTTTACACTCGGTCTTTACAAGTTAAAATCATTTTTTTTGCTAGAAAATTACTTAGAACCCCCAAATATCACATATATTTTTTTCAGACACCCTGGAGAATAAAATGGCGGTCATTGCAATATTTTATGTCACGCCTTATTTGCGTAGCGGTCTTCCAAACGCAATTTTTTTGGGAAAAAATACACTTTTTTGAATAAACGAAATAAGAAAACAGTAAAGTTACTTTTTTTATATTGTGAAAGATAATGTTACGCTGAGTAAATTGATTCTCAACATGTCACGCTTCAAAAATTGCGCCCGCTCGTGGAATGGCGACAAACTTTTACCCTTAAAAATCTCCATAGGCGACGTTTAAAAAATTCTACAGGTTGCATGTTTTGAGTTACAGAGGAGGTCTAGGGCTAGAATTATTGCTCTCGCTATAACTATCGTGGTGATACCTCACAAGTGTGGTTTCAACACCATTTACATATGCGGGCGCAACTTATGTATGTGTTCGCTTCTGCGCGTGAGCACGGCGGGACGGGGGGCTTTCAATTTTATTTTTCTTATTTATTTTACTTTTTATTTTTTATGTTTACACTGTCCCTTAAAAAAAAAAAAAAGTGATCTCACCCCCAATCCACGCAGAGACCACTTTTATCTGAAAGCGGACCGCCCAGAGTTTTTAAAAATTTCGGAGCTTTTCTGATGTCATGACAAGGATATTTAGCGTCAAATTACCGAGGTATAATGACAGTGGGCGGTCCGGAAGTGGTTAAAAGAAAGGTAAATAACTCACCAGTCCAAGACAGCGGGGGTCAGATCTTTTCCTCCTCCTACCCCTTTTTAGATGTTAACCGCTTCAGCCCCAGAAAGATTTACCCCCCCTTCCTGACCAGAGCATTTTTGGCGATTCGGCACTGCATCGCTTTATCTGACAATTGCGCGGTCATGCGACGTTGTACCCAAACAAAACCGATGTCCTTTTTTCCCCACAAATAGAGCTTTCGTTTGGTGGTATTTGATCACCTCTGCAGTTTTTATTTTCTGCGCTATAAACAAGAAAAAGTGACAATTTAGAAAAAAAAAGCAATATTTTTTACTTTTTGCTATAATAAATATCCCCAAAAAATACCGTATATACTAGAGTATAAGTCGAGGCCCTAATTTACCAAAAAAAAAATGGGAAAAACTTATTGACCCGAGTATAAGACGAGGGTGAGAAATGCACAGCTACTGTAAGTGGAAAAGAGGGTCAAACAATGCCAATTTGCAGCATCACTGTTCCCATTTGCATGCCTCACTGTGCCCATTTGCAGCCATAGGTCCCCAGAACTTCAAACTCGATAGTTAAGGGTTCCTAGATGCCCCCTAGCTGCAGCCAGAATTTGGGGTCTCTGAACCCAAAGGGTCCCGAAATGACATTGCTGCAGATGGACACAGTTGACCAAATTTGGGGCCCCGTATCTCGGGGCCACTTAGTGCTAAGAACCCCAATTTGGTGTGCAAACCCAGTGGAACTAGCACCATAAAATTTCCAAAGCTGGGGTTTCTAGCACCAAGTGGCCCCGAGATACAGGGCCCCAAAAATCAGTTCAGAAAATGTCAAGCACTTTTCTGCAGCAGAGAATGACATTTTCCGAACCTTTGGGGCCCCATATCTCAGGGCCACTTGGTGCTAGGAACCCCAGCTTTGGATATGTTATGGTACCAGTTCCACCGGGTTTGCACACCAAATTTGGGGTTGCTAGCACTAAGTGGCCCTGAGATACAGGGCCCCAAAGTCGGTTCGGAAAATGAAATTTTTTGCTGCAGAAAAGTGCTTGACTCGAGTATAAGTCGAGGGGGGCATTTTCTGCACAAAAAAATGTGCTGAAAAATTCGACTTATACTCGAGTATATACGGTATATATAATTTTTTTCCCTCAGTTTAGGTTGATATGTATTCTTCTACATATTTTTGGTAAAAAAAAATCGCAATAAGCGTATATTGATTGGTTTGCGCAAAATAGGGGACAGATTTATGGCATTTTAATTATTATTATTTTTTTTTATTAGTAATGGCGATGATCTGCTATTTTTATCAGGACTGCAACATTGCGACGGACAAATCGGACACTTTTGACACTTTTTTGGGACCAGTAACATTTATACAGTGATCAGAGCTACAAATAGCCACTGATTATTGTGTAAATGTCACTGGCGGGGAAGGGGTTAAACACTAGGGGGTGATCAAGGGGTTAAGTGTGTTCCCTGGAGGTGTTCTAGCTCTAGGGGGATGGGCTCACTAGAACATGACAGATCACTGGGAGAAGTAGATCCCTGTCATGTTGCTAGGCAGAACAGGGAAATGCATTGTTTACATACTGTAGGCCCCTCCCCGTTCTGCCTCTTCTCACCATAGTCGCGGGCCGCCGGCGAACATCGAGTTTGTGGTACCCCCCGGTACGCACCCGCTAGGCGGCAAATTCAAATGGACGTACATGTATGCCCTTTTGCCTGCCTGTGCCAATCTGCTGACATAAATCAGCGTGCGGCGTTCGGCGAGTGGTTAAAAGGTGCTGTATGGTGCCCCTAGAGAGGGTATTGGGGGGGTCTACCGCCCCTCTGTGTGTGGCAATGCAATTTTCTATGGCGTCTCCAGGTATTGCGGGTCTTCTATCTGGACGGGCTAGGAGGGACCCATTTGTGTCAGTGTAGGGATCAGGTTGGGCAGTGTAGTGGTTAAGTAGGTAGTGTAGTGGACAGGTGGGGGCAGTGTAGAAAACATGTGGGGTGAGTGTAGTGAACAGGTGGGCAGTTTAGTGGACAAATGGACAAATGGGGCAGTGTAGTGGACAGGTGGGGGCAGTGTAATGGACATGTCCCTGAACACCCCTGAGTCACACATGGGGGTCCCTGAACACCCCTGAGTCACACAGGGGGTAGCTGAACACCCCCGAGTCGCACAGGGGGTCCCTGAACACTCCTGAGTCTCACAGGGGGTCCCTGAACACCCCTGTGTCGCACAGGGCCTGGCCGACATGAGCCGCCATCCTCCGAGTCTCCAGCTACCTCGGTCCGTCTCACTTCAGTTATGCCCGGGGCCTGCGGCTCTTGGCTTGGGGGGGTGACACCTTCTCAGCTGCTCCTCTCACCTCCTCTGCTCCGTCCCTGCCAGACCCTCCGCTGGGACTACTTGCCCAACCAACTCCAGACATCCGGACCAGGGATCTCCTAGTGCCATGCACTCAGCAGGTAGGAGATAGAGGTGTGGGGTTTATGGGGGATAGCAGTCAGGTAGGGTCCTTTTGATCGCTTTCTACATGGTGTGGATGGAAGATCCCCGGAGCTCGTTATATGAGCTCCTGACCGGAGCAATAGTCAGGCTCCTCCCCCAATAACCTAAATGATTCTGATCTAAATTAAATTGATTTTAGACAGAGCGCTCCTCTTCACTAATAAGAAGGGTCCCCAATTCAATCACGCCATGTGTACTTAGATTACATTTTTTTCAATAATGTGAAAAAGTTCAAAGAAAAAAAAAATTGTGGGGGGGGGGGGGGGGGCGTGTTTATGAAATGGTGGAATGTGTGATTTTTCTCCAGGTCTAATTGCTGCTATTCCGAGGGATACACAGAAGACAGACTCAGGTATTTGTATTTGTTACATTACAAAATACATTTAAAGTTTTGTAATGCAAAGATAACTACATATATACTTTACACATATATACTTTTCATATGTGACTGGAGTCTAAGAAGTTCATTACGACATGCACAGGGTGTCTGGGCTCCGGCCCTTATGTCTATATAACAATGATATTCAATGTAATGTGCTTATTGGTGACACCCTCTTACATTTCGTTTTCAGTTGGCTTGAAGCTGCTGGTTTTCATATATGGAAATCATATTTTTGAAGATCACCAAATCTGTACTGAGATCATCTCCAACTGCCATCTCCTCCAACTAAGATAAAGGACCCGACCCGTCATCTACAGAGAGAAGACTCTTCATCACTTCTTAGTTTTCACTGTGCAGAGATGGAGCTCCGTCTGCCTCTCATCCTCCTGTGTGTGTCCTCCTCACTCTCCATAGAGGACAATGAGACGAAGGGTGAGTACCCCCATTTCAGTATTGTAGAGTGATATCATGTATTGTGTGTGTCCTCCTCACTCTCCATAGAGGACAATGAGATGGAGGGTGACTACCCCCATTTCAGTATTGTAGGGTGATATCATGTATTGTGTGTGTCCTCCTCACTCTCCATAGAGGACAATGAGATGGAGGGTGACTACCCCCATTTCAGTATTGTAGAGTGATATCATGTATTGTGTGTCCTCCTCACTCTCCATAGAGGACAATGAGATGGAGGATGAGTACCCACATTTCAGTATTGTAGGGTGATATCATGTATTGTGTGTGTCCTCCTCACTCTCCATAGAGGACAATGAGATGGAGGGTGAGTACCCCCATTTCAGTATTGTAGGGTGATATCATGTATTGTGTGTCCTCCTCACTCTTCATAGAGGACAATGAGATGGAGGGTGAGTACCCCCATTTCAGTATTGTAGAGTGATATCATGTATTGTGTGTGTCCTCCTCGCTCTCCATAGAGGACAATGAGACGGAGGGTGAGTACCCCCATTTCAGTATTGTAGAGTGATATCATGTATTGTGTGTCCACCTCACTCTCCATAGAGGACAATGAGATGGAGGGTGAGTACCCCCATTTCAGTATTGTCGGGTGATATCATGTATTGTGTGTCCTCCTCACTCTCCATAGAGGACAATGAGATGGAGGGTGAGTACCCCCATTTCAGTATTGTAGAGTGATATCATGTATTGTGTGTGTCCTTCTCACTCTCCATAGAGGACAATGAGATGGAGAGTGAGTACCCCCATTTCAGTATTGTAGGGTGATATCATGTATTGTGTGTCCTCCTCACTCTTCATAGAGGACAATGAGATGGAGGGTGAGTACCCCCATTTCAGCATTGTAGAGTGATATCATGTATTGTGTGTGTCCTCCTCACTCTCCATAGAGGACAATGAGATGGAGAGTGAGTACCCCCATTTCAGTATTGTAGGGTGATATCATGTATTGTGTGTCCTCCTCACTCTTCATAGAGGACAATGAGATGGAGGGTGAGTACCCCCATTTCAGTATTGTAGGGTGATATCATGTATTGTGTGTCCTCCTCACTCTTCATAGAGGACAATGAGATGGAGGGTGAGTACCCCATTTCAGCATTGTAGAGTGATATCATGTATTGTGTGTGTCCTCCTCACTCTCCATAGAGGACAATGAGATGGGGGGTGAGTACCCCCATTTCAGCATTGTAGAGTGATATCATGTATTGTGTGTGTCCTCCTCACTCTTCATAGAGGACAATGAGATGGATGGTGAGTACCCCCATTTCAGTATTGTAGAGTGATATCATGTATTGTGTGTGTCCTCCTCGCTCTCCATAGAGGACAATGAGATGGATGGTGAGTACCCCCATTTCAGTATTGTAGGGTGATATCATGTATTGTGTGTCCTCCTCACTCTCCATAGAGGTCAATGAGACGGAGGGTGAGTACCCCCATTTCAGCATTGTAGAGTGATATCATGTATTGTGTGTGTCCTCCTCACTCTCCATAGAGGACAATGAGACGGAGGGTGAGTACCCCCATTTCAGTATTGTAGAGTGATATCATGTATTGTGTGTCCTCCTCACTCTCCATAGAGGACAATGAGATGGAGGGTGAGTACCCCCATTTCAGTATTGTAGAGTGATATCATGTATTGTGTGTGTCCTCCTCACTCTCCATAGAGGACAATGAGATGGAGGGTGAGTACCCCCATTTCAGTATTGTAGGGTGATATCATGTATTGTGTGTCCTCCTCACTCTTCATAGAGGACAATGAGATGGAGGGTGAGTACCCCCATTTCAGTATTGTAGAGTGATATCATGTATTGTGTGTGTCCTCCTCACTCTCCATAGAGGACAATGAGATGGAGGGTGAGTACCCCCATTTCAGTATTGTAGAGTGATATCATGTATTGTGTGTCCTCCTCACTCTCCATAGAGGACAATGAGATGGAGGGTGAGTACCCCCATTTCAGTATTGTAGAGTGATATCATGTATTGTGTGTATAGGAAGGTTTCTGGGTCCCTCTGGGCAGAGCGGTGTAAGAATGAAGGGGTAACCTTTCATAACAGAGATTGTAGGGGAACAATCCGCCTCCTGGAAGGGTTTTGGGTCACCCTGAACAGAGATGTGTCAGGAATAGGGATGAGCCGAACACCCCCCGGTTCGGTTCGCACCAGAACCTGCGAACGGACCGAAAGTTTGCACAAACGTTAGAACCCCATTGACGTCTATGGGACTCGAACGTTCGAAATCAAAAGTGCTCATTTTAAAGGCTAATTTGCATGGTATTGTCCTAAAAAGGGTTTGGGGACCCGGGTCCTACCCCAGGGGACATATATCAATGCAAAAAAATCTTTTAAAAACGGCCGTTTTTTCGGGAGCAGTGATTTTAATGATGCTTAAAGTAAAAAAAAAAAAGTGAAATATTCCTTTAAATATCGTACCTGGGGGGTGTCTATAGTATGCCTGTAAAGTGACGCATGTTTCCCGTGTTTAGAACAGTCCCTGCACCAAATGTCATTTTCAAAGGAAAAAATCTCATTTAAAACTGCTTGCGGGTTTAATGTAATGTCGGGTCATGGCAATATGGATGAAAATCAGTGAGACAAACGGCATGGGTACCCCCCAGTCCATTACCAGGCCCTTTGGGTCTTGTATGGATATTAAGGGGAACCCCGCACCCAAATTAAAATAAGGAAAGGTGTGGGGCCACCAGGCCCTATATACTCTGAACAGCAGTATACAGGCGGCGCAAACAAGACAGGGACTGTAGGTTTGTTGTTAAGTAGAATCTCTTTGTAATTTTGAACGGGTACATTTTTAACGTGTTTAGCTCCAGCCAAAAAATCTTTTTTAAGCTTTTTGGAAAACATAGGGAAGGGTTATCATCCCTGTGACATTTGTTTTGCTGTCTTTCCTCCTCTTCAGAAGATTTCACCTCACTTTTTGTCCCAATGAAAAATGTTTTTTGAAAATTTGGGTTTTTTTGTGGAACAAGGATTGGAAAGCATCAGTGGAAAGGAGAAATTTTTTTCCCATATTAACTCTGACAGGAGAGAATTTCCCTTCCTAGGGGTAGATTTCATCTCACTTCCTGTTGTCTCCTTCCGTTTGCAAGTAGGAGTCGTTTGTAAGTTAGATGTTTGAAAGTAAGGTCCTGCCCTATATACTCAGCAGAAATTTGGGCCTTAGGTGTTGCTGTGGCCACAACACTGTAAGCCCTCACAGGGCCCTGCTGTGAAATATTAGATCAAGAATTGTAATTACATGCCCCTGTTGAACAGGAGCTGAAAAATTAGGCCTTAGGTACTGGTGCTGGTGCCACAACACTGCAACCCCTCACAGACACTCTAGCTGGAATGCAGGAACGAGCCCTGCTGCAAAGTATTGCATCAAAAATTGTAATTACACGCCCCTGTTAGACAGGGGCAGAAAAATTGGGCCTTAGGCACTGGTGCTGGTGCCACAACACTGCAACCCCTCACAGACACTCTAGTTGGAATGCAGGAACGAGCCCTGCTGCAAAGTATTACATCAAAAATTGTAATTACACGCCCCTGTTAAACAGGGGCTGAAAAATTGTGCCTTAGGCACTGGTGGTGGCGCCCAGAACCAAAAATGTTCTTACAAGCTATCAGCGTGATGATTGAGGAGGAAGAGGATAATTACTCAGGGATAGTCACTCAGCATCAGCATAGGCAGTCTTTGAAGGGATCTGAGATTTCAAAAAAAAATATTCGGTTACATCAGCATCAGGTGCTTGGTAGCTGGTGGTGATCCAAGACTGATTCATTTTTATGAAGGTCAGTCGATCGACCGAGTCGGTGGACAGACGCACCCTGTGATCGGTTACCACACCTCCAGCAGCACTGAATGTGCGTTCCGAAAGAACGCTGGATGCAGGACAGGCCAGTAGCTCAATTGCATACTGTGCAAGCTCTGGCCAGTGATCCATCCTCAAGACCCAGTAACCCAGAGGATTTTCAGTGGGAAAGGTGTCCAAGTCTGATCTTGCCCCTAGGTATTCCTGCACCATGTAAAACAGACGCTGGCGATGGTTGCTGGAACCAATCATACCTTGGGGCTGCGGACCAAAAAATTGTCTGAACGCATCGGTCAGACGGCCACCTTCTCCACCGCTCCTTCTTTGACTGACCGAAGCCTCAGCAACACGTTGTCCAGAAACAGAGTTTGTAACCTCCCAGTCTCTGGGAACGCGTTGCACAGACCTTTCTGCAAGGCCTCCCGAAGATGTTCATCCTCTGCTCCCTCTGCGATGGCAAGATAAGGCCTGCAACCTTACCCTTGTAACGTGGATCAAGGAGGGTTGCCAGCCAGTATTGGTCCTTCTCCTTGATACCACGAATACGAGGATCTTTACGCAGGCTTTGCAGGATCAGGGAGGCCATGCAGCGTAGGTTTGCTGAGGCATTCGGTCCGGAGTCCTCTGGGTCACTAAGGACGACAACGTCCGCAGCCACCTCCTCCCAGCCACGTACAAGTCCATGTGTTTCTTGGACTGATCCCTTAAAGACTGCTGCTGATGCTGAGTGCCAGGCTCCACCTCCATACTGACACAATCTTCCTCCTCCTCCTCCTCCTCGTCCTCTTCCTGTGTGATCGGCGGGCACGCAGGAACACTGTCTGGATAAAGGAGGCCTTGAGAGCTAAGGAAGTCCTCCTCTTCCTGCCTCTGTTCTGCCTCAAGTGCCCTGTCCATTATTCCACGCAGCGTGTGCTCCAACAGGTGGACAAGGGGGACAGTGTCACTGATGCATGCACTGTCACTGCTCACCATCCTCGTGGCCTCCTCGAATGGTGACAGGACAGTGCATGCATCCCTGATCATGGCCCACTGGCGTGGGGAAAAAAACCAAGCTCCCCTGACCCTGTCCTGGTGCCATAGTCGCACAGGAACTCATGATGGCCCTCTGCTGTGTGTGCAGCCGCTGCAGCATGGCCAACGTTGAGTTCCACCTGGTGGGCATGTCACAGATTAGGCGGTTCTTGGGCAGGTTAAACTCCTTTTGGAGGTCCGTCAGCCGAGCACTGGCATTATATGACCGGCGGAAATGCACACAGACTTTCCTGGCCTGCCTCAGGACATCCTGTAAGCCCGGGTACCTGCCCAAGAATCGCTGCACCACCAAGTTAAGGACGTGAGCCAAACAGGGCACATGGGTCATTTTTCCCTGTCGGAGGGCAGAGAGGAGGTTGGTGCCATTGTCGCAAACCACCATTCCTGCCTTAAGTTGGTGTGGCGTCAACCACCTCTGAACCTGGCCCCTGCAGAGCTGACAGAACCTCTGCCCCAGTGTGGCTCCTGTCCCCCAAGCACACCAGCTCAAGCACCGCATGGCATCTTTTGGCCTGCGTACTTGCGTAGCCCCTTGAACGACTACGGAGCACCGCTGGTTCCGAGGAAGAGGCCATGGAGGAAGAAGAAGAGGAGGGGGTGGAGGAGAGAGGTGTGTCACAATCATTAGCATTTTTGAGGCGTGGTGGCGGAACAACCTCCAACACTACTGCACCTTGTCCTGCATCCTTCCCAGCTGCCAGCAGAGTCACCCAATGCGCCGTGAAACTTAGGTAACGTCCCTGTCCATGCCTGCTGGACCATGAGTCAGCGGTAATATGAAACCTTACCGCTGACCACCCTGTCCAGCGAGGCATGACATTGCCTTCCACATGCCGGTAGAGAGCCGGAATCGCCTTCCGTGAGAAAAAGTGGCGTTTGGGTACCTGCCACTGAGGAACCGCACATTCCACAAACTCACGGAAGGGGGCAGAGTCTACCAACTGAAAAGGCAGCAGTTGAAGTGCTAGCAATTTTGCCAAGCTAGCATTCAACCGCTGGGCATGTGGATGGCTGGGAGCAAACTTCTTTCGGCGGTGCAGCAGCTGGGGCAGGGAAATTTGCCTGGTACAATCTGACGTCGGTGTACCAAAAGCAGATTGCCCAGAAGTACTTGGCTGTGACACACCTAATTCTACACTTCATTCCTCTCAGTGCAGGTCTCAGAGAGGACTGGAGGTCTAGTGGGGTTGGAAATCTCAGCTGATGAGGAGCAAGGAGAGGTCCTCTTTGTTCTTTGGTGTGGGTCTTTTAGATACGCTTGCCAACGAACTGCATGGCAGGTCAACATATGCTGGTCAAGCATGTGGTACCCAAGCGGGAGATGTTTTGGCCACGTGAGATACGCTTGAGACATATGTTGCAAATAGCAGCGGTGCGATCTGATGCACTCGTCTCAAAAAAGGCCCACACCAAGAACTTTTTGAATAACGCGCAGAGACTGCAGCGCCCTGCACATGTGGAGCTTTGGGGTGTGATGCAGTCAAAGTGCTGCCCTTAGGCTGGCATCCTGCCTCGTTGGTGATGTGCCGCTTCCTCCTCCTCCTCCCTCCTCTCTCCTATCAGGCACCCACGTTGAGTCAGTGACCTCATCATCCCCTCCCTCCTCATCACTGGAGCAAACCTGGCAGTATGCTGCAGCAGGGGGAGCATGACTGCCAGATTGCTGTCCTTCTTGGGCACCCCCTCTGTCCGTGCTCATGTTACTGCCTTCATCGAGCTCAGTATCATCATCAGAGCCTTCCAAAGCTGGGCATCCTCCTGGAGCATGTACCCAACACTGTGGTCAAACAGTTCGAGGGACTCCTCAGAGGACATGGTGGAGCTAGGGAAGGAGTCACTGATGACATTGAGCCAGAAGAAGAGGCCACTGCTTTGCCAGACAAAGCCACCCTGGGCATGGGTGAGAGAGGATGAGGAGGATGAGGACAGCTTGGTCATCCACTCGACCAAGTCTTCCGCATGTTGCGGCTCAACACGGCCAGCTGCCTAAAAAAAAGGCCAAGCGTGTCCCATGGCCACGTGCTGATGAGGATGCACCGTCTCCACGACCAGCACTAGACACAGAACCTGCTTGCCCTCTCTTATTGGCTTGTGACTGTCTGCCTCTCCTTCTTGGCCTTCCAGACATACTAATGGCCTGTAGCTGCACTAAGCTGGGATATACATATATATATATATATATATATATATATATATATATATATATACTGATACTGCAGCTAGCAAAATCAACTGCCTGCCTGTAGTATGAGAACACCACCAACCTTCTACAGGTAGCTTTAGCTGAACACTGTGAGGTGGATGCACCCCACTAACTTGTAGGCTTAGCTGAACACTGTGAGCAGGACGCACTGCACTAAATGTAAATAGTCTAGCTGCCTGACCGTGGTACTAATAGGATCAAAAGAACACCAGTAATTTTCTTCAGGTAGCTTTATATACTGTAACAAGCCAAGCCTGCCTGTCAGTAGGAAGATAACAGGAACGGATCTAGCTGAACACTGTGAGCAGGACGCACTGCACTAAATATAAATAGTCTGGAAGATAACAGGAACGGATCTAGCTAAACTGAATACAGTGTATATATATATATATATATGCAACACCTGGGATGCATATATATACACAATACACTGTAAGTGCAGCTAACTGACTGACTGTCCTGCCTAATCTAGCTAACTCAAATGAAATGACACCTTCTCTCTCTCTCTCTATGCACACCGGAACACACTGCACAGGGCCGCCGTGCAGGCGGCCTTATATAGTGTGGGGCGTGCACTAAATCCCCTGAGCCATAATTGGCCAAAGCCTCCTTGGCTTTGGCCAATTACGGCTCTCTGTTCAGGCGGCGCTGTGATTGGCCAAGCATGCGGGTCATAGTGCATGCTTGGCCAATCATCAGCAAGCAATGCACTGCCATGCCGCAGTGAATTATGGGCCGTGACGCGCCACACGAATTTGGCGCGAACGGCCCATATCGTTCGCAATTCGAAGCTCATCCCTAGTCAGGAATAAGGGGTGACCTTCCATCACAGAGATTGTAGAGGAAAGATCTACCCCTGGAAGTGTTCTGCGTCATTCGGCTGGGATCAGTTGTTTTACTATTTTTTGTTCCGTGTTGTTGGGTGAGAGGACAGTAGTAATTGGTCACTCTCATTCAGGGGTGGACTGACCTCTCGGGCACTGACCGAGGGCCCCATGCCACTAGGGGGCCCCATTAGGGTGGTTAGCCTCAGTAAAACTAGGGACAGTATGTAAAAATCTGTGTGTTTTTACATTTGTCCCTGAAATGTCTGACACCAACATCATTTTGATGTGAAAATCCTGAGATTATATCTGCTCTGCCTCTGCACTGCCCCCTCAGCCAATAGGAACCTGCTGTACACCACCCCTTCCATAGCGCAGCTTTTTTGACACAGGAGCAGGAGATGCCGACTGCTGGAGGAGAGGGAGGCGGGGACAGCTTGTGGTGTGGGAGGGGCTGCTGACTGATAAAGTAAGCTGGCTGAGCTTTACAAAATGGATTCTAATCAGTGGATTACCCTGGTGAGTAGGGTGACCACGTGTCCCGGATTGCCCGGGACATTTCCGCAATTAGCAGGTCTGCCCCGGCACCTTCATTGCGGGACAATACAGTGTCCTGAAATGAAACTGATGCAGCCCTCAGCGATTCTGCATCTGCCAATGATGTCATCTGGTCCGGGCACCCCCAGTGGTGTAGTGTGGGGGGGCAGCTAGTGTTCTCTCCCGAGTGCAACATCATTCCTGTTCTGCCATGATGACTGCTGTCCCAAGAGTGACCCAACTGTGCCAACTAGTGTTTCCTCCAGCCCCACCCACCGTACACTTTCAATGAGGCATATCCCGGGGCAAGGCACCCCCCCCCCCCACCAAGGGACTCCTGTGGTACAGCCTGTTCCCCATGATTCCTCAGGTGCAGGACTCGGGCGGCCGGTGTGTGTGTGAGGGGCGGTGCTTAGTGCAGATGACCGTACAGTGTGGGATACCGAGGAACGGCTGGGGGAGTTCACTCATCCGGTGGGTGATCATCATGGAGGCCCTGGAGACAGGTGAGCAAAATTCACTGATCTAGCTGAATTGTACATGTGTGGGGGAGTAGTGCAGGAAGGAGTGTAGTGGGTCAGGTAGGTCAATGTAGTGATCAGGTAGGTAGGTCAGTGTAGTGGACATGTATGTCAGTGTAGGGATCAGGTTGGGCAGTGTAGTGGTTAGATAGGTTGGTGTAGTGGACAGGTAAGTTAGTGTAGTGGACAGGTAAGTTAGTGTAGTGGACAGGTGGGGGCAGTTTAGTGGACAAGTGGGGCAGTGTAGTGGACAGGTGGGGCCAGTGTAGAAAACATGTTGGGGGAGTGTAGTGGACAGGTGGGGTCAGTGTAGTGGACAAGTGGGGGCAGTGTAGTGGACAGGTGGGGGCAGTGTAGTGAACAGGCGGGGGCAGTGTAGTGGACAGGCGGGGTTAGTGTAGTGGACAGGTGGGGTCAGTGTAGTGGACAGGTGGGGGGAGTGTAGTGGACAGGTGGGTTAGTGTAGTGGACAGGTGTGTTAGTGTAGTGGACAGGTGGGGTCAGTGTAGTGGACAGGTGGGGTCAGTGTAGTGGACAGGTGGGGTCAGTGTAGTGGACAGGTGGGGTCAGTGTAGTGGACAGATGGGGTCAGTGTAGTGGACAGGTGGGGTCAGTGTAGTGGACTGGTGGGGTCAGTGTAGTGGACAGGTGGGGTCAGTGTAGTGGACAGGTGGGGTCAGTGTAGTGGACAGGTGGGGTCAGTGTAGTGGACAGGTGGGGTCAGTGTAGTGGACAGGTGGGGGGAGTGTAGTGGACAGGTGGGGGGAGTGTAGTAGACAGGTGGGGTCAGTGTAGTGGACAGGTGGGGTCAGTGTAGTGGACAGGTGGGGTCAGTGTAGTAGACAGGTGGGGTCAGTGTAGTGGACAGGTGGGGTCAGTGTAGTGGACAGATGGGTCAGTGTAGTGGACAGGTGGGGTCAGTGTAGTGGACTGGTGGGGTCAGTGTAGTGGACAGGTGGGGTCAGTGTAGTGGACAGGTGGGGTCAGTGTAGTGGACAGGTGGGGTCAGTGTAGTGGACAGGTGGGGTCAGTGTAGTGGGCAGGTGGGGGGAGTGTAGTGGACAGGTGGGGGGAGTGTAGTGGACAGGTGGGTTAGTGTAGTGGACAGGTGGGTTAGTGTAGTGGACAGGTGGGGTCAGTGTAGTGGACAGGTGGGGTCAGTGTAGTGGACAGGTGGGGTCAGTGTAGTGGACAGGTGGGGTCAGTGTAGTGGACAGATGGGGTCAGTGTAGTGGACAGGTGGGGTCAGTGTAGTGGACAGGTGGGGTCAGTGTAGTGGACAGGTGGGGTCAGTGTAGTGGACAGATGGGGGTCAGTGTAGTGGACAGGTAGGGCAGTGTAGTGGACAGGTAGGTCAGTCTAGTGGACAGGTGGGTTAGTGTAGTTGACAGGTGGGGCAGTCTAGTGGACAGGTGGGGGCAGTGTAGTGGGCAGGTGGGGGCAGTGTAGTGGACAGGTGGGGTCAGTGTAGTGGACAGGTGCAGTCAGTGTAGTGAACAGGTGGGGGGAGTGTAGTGGACAGGTGGGGGCAGCGTAGTAGACAGGTGGGGGCAGCGTAGTGGACAGGTGGGGGCTGTGTAGTGGACAGGTGGGGGCAGTGTAGTGGACAGGTGGGGTCAGTGTAGTGGGCAGGTGGGGTCAGTGTAGTGGACAGGTGGGTTATTGTAATGGACAGATGGGGGTTAGTGTAGTGAACAGGTGGGGGCAGTGTAGTGGACAGGTGGGGTCAGTGTAGTGGACAGGTAGGTCGGTGTATGTCCAATGTTTTCTCCAGATCCCTCAGGTCATTTGTATCCCTTTTGTAGTGTAAAGTACAGGGTTTTTTTATATGCAACTTTATTGCCTTAGAAATGAAGAGCATTTGTTTCATGTATCTTAGCCTGACATTGAAAGAACAATGACACTTTTTGAAATGAAGTGGCCGCCTGTAACTGCAATGTTGAGCTCACATACATGAAACAAATGCTTTTTCTATCTAAGGCACTAAGTAGCATATAAACCCTGCTCCACTCTCAAGCACTGCGAGTGACATTTCTTAAATAGGTAAGGGGTGGGGCCACCCGGTGATGTCACATGGTGGCACCACCCCCTTGTGACATCACTGACTGGTGCATGCTGGGGGGGGGTCTGTCCCTGAATGGCAGTTTGGAAATGTGGTCACCCTACTGGTGAGCAGAGCGGGAGGGAGGATGTGTTTCCTCTAGCAGAGCTCCTCCTGTCTCTGAGGCTATTAGATCGATTTTGTGTGTGAGAAGTGCAATGCTCCTGAAGGAAGAACACGAATGTCTCCCCCAATCTCTACTACACCTCCCTACTCAGAAGCTGCCCACCACTACACAGGCACAGTCCCCTCCTCTCCTGTATTACCAACTATTGTGTCTGTGAGCTATTGGGGCACTACAAGTCCAGGAGATGGGAGCAACAGCTACTGTGCCCACCAATTGCCTCCACTGTGCCATCAAACGCAGCCACTGTGCCCATCAAACGCAGCCACTGTGCCCATGAAACGCAGCCGCTGTGCCATCAAACGCAGCCACTGTGCCCATCAAACGCAGCCACTGTGCCATCAAACGCAGCCACTGTGCCATCAAACACAGCCACTGTGCCTATGAAACGCAGCCACTGTACCATGAAACGCAGCCACTGTGCCCATCAAACGCAGCCACTGTGCCGTAAAACGTAGCCACTGTGCCCATCAAACGCAGACACTGTTTAATCAAACGCAGCCACTGTGCCCATGAAACACAGCCACTGTACCATGAAACACAGCCACTGTGCCCATCAAACGCAGCCACTGTGCCATCAAATGTAGCCACTGTGCCCATCAAACGCAGCCACTGTTTAATCAAACGCAGCCACTGTACCATCAAACGCAGCCACTGTGCCATCAAACGCAGCCACTGTGCCATCAAACGCAGCCACTGTACCATCAAACGCAGCCACTGTACCATCAAACGCAGCCACTGTACCATCAAACGCAGCCACTGTGCCATCAAACAAAGCCACTGTGCCCATAAATTGCCACTACTGTCCCCATCAATTGCTGCCAGTGTGCCCATCAATTGCTGCCAGCATGCTCATCAATTGCCTCTACTGTGCCGCCCAATTGCTGCCAGTGTGCTCATCAATTGCTGCCAGTGTGCCCATCAATTGCTACCAGTGTGCCCATCAATTGCTCACACTGTGCCAATCAATTGCCGCTACCATGCCCATCAAATGCTGCCAGCGTGCATCACCCACCCGCCTGGGTCTTACCTTGTCTCGATGGGGCAGCGGGTCATGGCAGCAGGCGGTGAGCGGTGTCCTCGACGCTCCTCGATGTTGTCCCTTCCTGTCCTCTGCGATAGGCGTCCAATCACAGCGCCTGTCGTTTCAGCCAGTCAGGTGACAGGTAACAGACTTGAGCAACTGATTGGCTGAGAGGCGGTTCAGTGTTTAAGAAAGCAAATATTCATTCGCTTTGCTAACACAACGCTTAGTGAACAGCGAGCGCACAGCATGGCGCCCGCTGTTCACCTTTTTGGACGCCTATTAGAGCCTATGTCTCTAATCAGGTGCTTACAAAAAATATCCCGCCGCTGTAATTCAGGTGCCCGGCGCCCAAAAAGGGGCCGGACACCTGAATAGGGGGTAGCAGCGCCGACCATAGATAGATTCATGCAATGCATGAATCTATCTATGGTGATAGAGTGGTGCCAGGAGAGAGGGGGCGGCGCCCGTGTGCCCTTTATGGATGCACCGACACTGATACTGTATATGTGTGTATTGTCATGGATATTCCACTATACTCCTGCGCTAATAAGCGCCCTTCCACCACAATGGTATAATGTAGCCTTAAATTTACCTATCATTCTATTTCCCGTATATCCCCAAGTAAACAGACATCACCATAGCTTATGTTCTCAGCTCCATCAGCATGACTGCCTTTCCGAGCCGTCCGCATGCTTTAATTTACACACACACAGGAAGTCCCAAACTGGAAGGCCTGCCTCCAACAGCCAATCGCCTCCTACACAGGATGTGACCTCACAGGAAATGACCAAATAAGGATGTAACACATTATGTGAATGTCAACACAGGAAATACAACAACCAATACAACAATGACTTATGCTGGCCATACACTATACAGAAAATCGGCCGAAAAATCGTTCATATAGACACTTCGTTCGTTTTTCGGCAAGTTAATGGGCACAAATCGATAATCTTTTGTGACGTTTTTGTGGAAAAAAAACGAACGGCAAGTTTGGAAATTTTATGCCGAACGTACGATAAATTGCAAGTTTAATGCGTTCTTCGTCCGTGAAAAAACGAATGGTTGCTACTGCGCATGGTTGAAAATAATTTAACCCGGAAGGGAAATATTCGTGTCAAATACGTTCGCGTCCAAACCTCATGACCAATCGTCAACACCAACTATATAAAGGCCCGTACACACGCTCTGACTTTTTGACAACAAACATGTAAATTAGCAGTTCTGGAGCAACATCTGACCGTGTGTACGCTCCATCGGACAAATTTTTTTTAATTCGGACTTTTGTTGGCTACGAACGGACAAACTTTCTGTCAACAAAACTCCGATCGTGTGTGCCCAAAATACCATCGGACTTTAGTCCAAAGTACAAACACGCATGCATGGTCGGAAGCAAGGACCATCACAAATTTTTAATGGCTTAAGAATAAATCTGCTTTGCTGGTTATGCTGACAGAGTACAGACAAACATATTTTAGTTATGATTTGTGTTCTAGTGATATCAATCCTTTTTGCTTGTTTTTTAAGGCCATTTTGCTTATTGTGCATTCACAACATAAATAAACTTACAAAATTATTAGACATGTTCTCTGTCCTCACAATTTAAAAATATAATTTCAAAAGAAAAAGAGCAAACGATACACATCAAACGAAAAAATATAGCTTATTAATTCATACTGAAATCCAAAAATTCAACCTGCTAAATTCTTAGCCCCTAAACTCCCCACACCAGTGGCCTTGTTGTGGATCCTTGGGGCTGATTTTGCCACTGACCACCATGCTGCTCAGGTGGGTGGGCTTGCTGGGGTGGGTAGGTTTGTTGTGGAGGAGTGTTGTTCAGATGACACACATGAGATTTAGTGGTTAGCTCTTGTTTCCTGGCCTTGCTGAAGAGCTGGATGATTAGAGCCTCACATAGCTCCCTTTGATCTGCGTCAAGCTCACGGAGCTTACTAGCATTAAAACTTCCAAACCCTTCAGCACTATCGGGTGCTGTGTTTATCAGAGAAGTAGCCCTAGTTAAGAACTCAGCTGTGGCCTCATCCAGATGTTGGCTCTTCCTGGCCCTTTTTTTGGGAGGACGCAGGGGAGGGATCCTGCACTCAGTTGTTGTCTGGCTGCTGGGCCCAGGCTCTTCTTGGCTCTAAAGTTCTTGTGTGTGTAAAACCAACATCATTTTAATTTTTGGACATCATTCATCAACAATTTTCATGTCATGACTTTTTAATTTATAATGTGTCCAAATAGGAAAGAAGATCATTCTGACTCCAGCATTTCTCATTCTTGTCCTAATCCTTTTTGGCCACTGCTGTCTATTGATATGGGACTCACTTTTTGTACCCCAAAAAATTACTATGCATTCAGGGTCGTAACTACCACCATATTGACCCATGCGGGCGCTACGGGGCCCGCAGCCGAGTGGGGCCCAGTGAGGATAAGAGCCCCGCCGGCACAGTCTCCCAGCCAGGGGAAGAGAGAGGAGAGGAAGAGGCGAGCTGTCCGTATCAGCAGAGAGCTGAATTGCCCGATGTAAGAGCTTTCATTAGGACTTCCAATGTTCCCAGGGCTCACGTCACATAGCTCCACCTTTTGGGCCAGTGCATTTGATAGAACGCCGATCCAATGCGGGACATGTGACGTCATCAAAGGCGTCGGGCCAAGAGGTGGGGCTATGTGATGAGCCCCGGGAAGACGGGATAATTCAAATGAAAGCTAGTACAGTGGCCAATCCCGCTCTCTGCTGATCCTAGTAGCTTGCCTCTTCCTCAGCATAGGTGGGGCTGTATGGTGCACAGGCAGACCAGGCTGTATTGGGCACAGGTCATGCTGTATGTGGCACAGGTCACGCTGTATTGGTCACAGGTCACGCTGCATTGACAGTAGGGCAGCTGTGGGGGGGGGGGGCTGTTTGCAGTGTGCCCCATACAACATTTTCTCATTTGCCAACCTATAAAAGTCTATGGTAGAATTCCAAAGTGATAATTTTAAGACATAATATGCAAGCTAATTGCCATTAGGGATGAGACCAACAGCCCCCTGTTAGTTTTGCAACAGAACATTTGAACAGGCCAAAAATTGATTTTAACACGTGAACACCGTTAAAGTCTAAGGGAGTTGAACATGAATAATTATAAGTGGTAATTTTAAAGGCTTATATTCATGGTATTGCCATAAAAAGTGTTTGGTGACCTGGGTCCTGCCCCAGGAGACATGTATGAATGAACAGAAAAGTTTACCAAAAACACATTTTTTCATGAACAGTGATTTTAATAATGAATAAAGTCAAACAATAAAAGTGTAATATTCCTTTAAATGCATTACCTAGGGGGGGTGTCTATAGTATGCCTGTAAAGGGGCGCATGTTTCCCCTGTTTAAAACAGTTAGAGAGCAAAATGACATTTCTACTTAAAAAAATGTCATTATAAATTACGAACGGGAGCGACAGAATTTAGAACCAGCTTCTTTTCGCGGGGACTCTCGGATTGCCTTTGTCTCGCACACAAACAGAACGTAATCTTACATCGCACGCTCGTTCGATTGATATACACTATCTATGCGTGAAAACTCCGCTACCCGAACGGCATCACGCATTCGTTCGTACTGCGTGTTAACTTGACATAGACGGCGCATGCCTGAAACTCCGCCCCTGGCGTTCTTTTTCTTGAATATTGCCCGCCCCTTTTCTCTTCGGTGCGTAGTGAGGAGCAACAATGGCGGAGACACATGTGTCAGAATGCAGATCCAGGAAGGCCACCAACATGACATTTGAGGAGATGGTGGAGAATGGAGATGGTTTCAATCTTGAAAAAGCAAGATTACGATGGGAAACATGGCCCATATGCACATCCCAATTTGGTCAAGGACAAAATCCTCACTGATGTGGTGAAGGCCTTGGAGCGGAAGTTTGGGGTCCATAGAAAAAAGGACCAACTGAGGAAGCGCTGGTCTGACCTGAAAAACAGGGAGCCAGATCAGTACCTCAAAATAAGGAAGGAACTTCGAAAAAGTAAGTACTTGTGTGTCCCATTTATGATTCTTCACTTGCCTGCTTCTCCATGTGCTTTTCTTGACTGTTATACTGAATGTTCGTAGGTGGTTAAATAACGTTCGCGGGTATGAAATAACGTTCGTAAGGACCAACAGTGATCGTTTGCCAATGAATACGACTTTTTGAAACTGATATAGGCTTATGACTGTTTTGGTCATGATCATTTATGTGATTGAACGAATTTAAAAGACATTGTTGTCTAGATGTCTTTGAAATGTTAATTAATTGATAAATAGATTCAGTGGAATGTAAGGAGAGGACACAGCAGCTGTTTACACATCTGGACTCAGGAGCACTAGTGTGGGACACCATAAAAACTTCGCACAAAAAGGTAAGTATTGAATTTGGGGTCAAAGGTCTTTTTAATCATAACCAATGAGTAAAGGGACAGGGGATTATAGCGGTGCTAAAGTATTCCAGGTGAATAAGAGAAAAGAATGTAAAATAATAAACTTTTTATTTAACAATATTAAATACATAGAGAGAGCAATAAAATGGTTAACAACAAACAAGCATAGATATTGCGTGCGATCCAAATGCGGTAGGGTAGGCTGGATGGAGACGGCCATCAAAGAAAGGGCTCGGTTTCATGTCTTCAACTTGGTTCTCTTCCTAAACAGACAATTGTACACCACTTGAAAGCAATGTTTCATATTCCTATTTCGGGCCATAAATATCTGTGTGCTAAGTATACCGTTTTTTAATTGTTCATAGGGAATCAAAGACGCAGACAACAGGGTCAACAGGACCCCCAACCTCGTCGGGACAACCAACATCGCCGGGACCCACAACCTCGCCGGGAGCCACAACATCACCGGGACACCCAACCTGAACCCAGCACCAGCATCACACATGATGAAAGAGAGGTGGGGGAAGTGGGAGCCTGTACCTCACCAGGTGAGTGTCTGACACCCCAGCTTCAGGTAATCTATGTATGCCTGCATATTTCTAAATACATGTTTTTTTCTCACTTTTTTAGGTGATGTTCTGGTTGTGGAAGAGCCACCTGACCACTTTACAACAGACAGCGCCCAAAGGCTCATAGCTCAGATAATGCTCTGGAATGGCGAAATAGATGCCATGAGAGCTCGTCTCAACACAATGCAGCAGGAAATGAAGGACATGATAGATGTTTTGGGTAGAATCTAAACACTTTTGACGTCCATAAACATCTATCATGTTCTTCATTTCCTGCTGCATGATAATGTTCAAATTATTGTTTATGTTTGTTAATTCAAAAAAAATAAATAAATAAAAAAAAAAATTTAAGAAAATAATGAAGAAAATTTTACCAAAAAAAGAATGACCAAAAAAATGATAAAAAAATAATGATAAAAAAAATATATATATATAAAATAAAACCTAAATTTTATCTAAATATTTTTTAAAAATTTTCTCAAAAAAAATTATATAAAAACAAAAAAAAAAAACTAAATTTGATCTAAATATTTAGCAAAAATTTTCTAATTAAAAATGATAGAAAAAATTAAAAAAAATTAAAAAAATATATATTATGAAAAAATAATTACACTCAAAATATCAAAAAAAAAAAAAAAATACTAAAAAATTTTACATAAAGATTTTTTTTGCAAAAATTTGTGTAAATAATTGTTTATAATAAATAAAGAAAATAAAAATTTAACATATTTTGTTAATGTTGAACTTTGTAAGTTCGTGGTTGTCATAAAAGTTCACTTTTATAATATGCCTGTTTGTGCAAAGAAAAAAACGCACAGGAATGTGCACATATAAAAACATTTTTGAAAAAAAACAATGTGTGTTTTTTTATTTCCATGCTCAATACCAGTATATTTGTTAAGTTGCTGTGGTTACATTGACAGTGTACTCTAAAATGTGTGTAGCTGAGACACAGCACAATATAATAGTTAGCTCAAAGTGAGATTGTCACCTCATGTTGCACATCAGGTTGGTTTGCACTAGTGGCAAAAAAGAAAAAGATCAAGGCTATTTGCAAAGCTAGTAAACAGACAACAGTATTTCCTTGGAAATCTCATTTTATTAAGAAGTAAACTAATTAATCAGCAAGTAAAAAAGTAGTCCATATATTGTTCAATGACAAGACGGGCATTCTGGGAGCCCAAACCAGCACATGCACTTGCCATAGCTGGCATCACAGCCTATTGAGCTGGTGGGGAAAAAGGCTCATCACTTTTCTCTGAGGCAATGTAGCCTCATCTGCCCCAAAGCCAAAATTTAGTACCTCAATATTGTCCAGAGCATTTTAAAAAATTAAGGTCCCTTTTTGTATACGATCCTAAAATTCAGTACGTATCATCACATCTCCGTCAGAGTGGCGTCCATTCATCCCAACATCCAAAAAAGGCTAAATTCTAATTATATGCTCCCTCACCCCCTCTGGTGGCACATTCCTAAACTTTAAGGGGGGGGGGGGGGGGTTGAATTGGTAGCTGGTTTTGACAAGTAAACCTCTACACTTCCATGAGAGCTAAATGCATGAAAAATTATTTATTATTTTGCCTGACCATCCATCTTTAGAACATTGTCAGGCCAGTGGCCAGGTAAGAAGTGGGCAAATCCGTAAATCAGAAGGCACATTGTTCAAATCTATACACATTTTGACATACATCGGACAAAATAATAACAATGTTCGTTAATTAGGATTATTTGTTATGATCAAGTTATAAACACAGGAAGTCAGCACAGCACAGGGATGGTGTGAGCCCCTCATAATGCTAAATTCATCATAACGAACGTATCATTTTGACCTTTTGAAGGTAATCTTGCAGGCCCTTGCACTACATGCTTTGGAGAATTTAGTCAGCAATCTTACCTAAAAAAATAAGGTATACTATGTATGTGTTTTGCAAAATCAACAGATAGAGTAGTTATATTGGTTGACTGTTTTTTGGGTGTTTTTTTAGGGGGGGGGGATAAGTATTTGCACAACCAAAAAGGGAATCTTGCACTCTGCATGAATTTAAAGGACAGGAATAATATTGGGACACATTTTAGAGGGTGTTTGTGGTAAACATAAAAATGAAGCCTAAAAAAATACAGTTTAAAGTTACTAGGCTAGGTGTGTGTGGGCCAAGGGTAGCATGCTGGTGAGGTTAGTGAAGGAAAATATGCATGTAGGCCACCAAAAAGTTACAGCATGCATGAGGACAAAGAGGGCATTCATTCACAGCATATTACAAAAATGGGAAGGATGCAATAATAAATTTATAAAATAATTTAGAAAAACACGAAGGTGATATTAAATCCTAAAAATTACACGAATATAGTCCTTCTGCAGGACTTGGATAATAGCACTACATGTCTCACGAATAATCTCTCCCAGAGCCTTGTGAGAGATCCAAGTGGTAAACTTGATATCCTGGGGACCCCTCCCTGTCGCCAAATAACGTAAGGTAGCTATGAGCTTTTGCTCTGCTGGAATAGCAGCCCTCATGCAGGTGTCCTGCTTCATGATATAGGGGGACAGCAAGGACAATAGTTGCTGAAAGCAGGAGTCCGTCATCCGGAGATAATTCAGAGAATCATTTGGATTATTCTCCTGCAGCTCACGCAGCAAGGGCATATGGCTAAATTGGTCACGCTTAAGTAGCCAAGTTTTGGCCCAAATAATCCTCATCCTACTACTCTGACTATTCCTGGACCGGGCTAGAGTCACAGCAAGAACTGCAAGCCCATAAACAACACACTCTCTCCTAGGATTGTGTAACATGGCTGGTTGTCATACAATTTTACAAACGGTCGTAAACGCAAGATAACGCACGAATCTGCACTGACCAAACGTATAATAATTAGAAATTAGCAGAGGGAGCCCGAAGCATGACGCAGAAGAATTTAACGTCTTCTTTGGAAGTGTCATGCGTATGTTGTAACGTCACTACGTTCGTGGTTGTTGCCTAAACGTCAGACCGTCTGCATGCAATCCAAGTTCAGAGAGACAAGGCCCTTTTTCCAAAAAAAACAACAGGAAAGTTTGTACAAGGTCCGATCGTGTGTATGGTGCTTAACACACACTGAACAGAACGTTGTCTTGCCACTAACCAGACAAAAGGATTACACTGCCCAATACACAGAAGATTTTGAAGAAGTGAAGGTAAGCAGACCAGTACAATAGTTCTAGGGTATTAATTCTTAGGTGTAGTTTGGCAACTGAACAATGCTGCATTTTTGATTATTACAGGAGCAATGGTGGACAAATTTACATCACCACATTTCCTGCCACAATTCATTGAAATGTACCGAGACCTTACATGTCTATGGAAAGTGCGCTCCAAAGACTACTCAGATCGTCAAAAACGTAAAGAAGCGTATACTAAATTAGTGGAACTATGCACTGTTGTGTATGCAAAAGCAGATATATCCTATGTGACCAAAAAAATAGCCAATCTGCGTACGATCTTCAAAAAAGAATTAAATAAAATTAATGAATCCAAAAGATCTGGTGCAGGTGCAGATGAAGTATATGTGCCACGCCTGTGGTATTTTGAGAGTCTACGTTTTCTGACTGACCAGGAGGAAGCACGACCCTCTGTGTCAAGTTTAGACAGTATCAGTGAGAATATTTCAGGAGATGAAGAAGATGGAACATTTGACGAAATGGCAGACAGTCAGGTAAAGTCATAATATTATGTTTTATTATACACCTTTATATGTACACATCTGAAACTAAACATTTAAGAGAATACAGCCAAAAATCAAAGCACATGTAACTTGGTAATTTTTTTTATTTAAAGAAAAATCTTACATAACATCTGTATTAAGAAATGAAATAATATATAAATGCAGCCACTCAAATTTACATATCATTTAGACATTGTTTTGCCAATCTACTGCTCCAGGACCCAGAAAATAGTGCATATAATCAATGCGACTCTGGCGAGCGACTTGACTGGAGAGACGTGGTGGGGCACGGCCTAGGTTTAATAAGCCTTCGGTGTCATTACGCCACTCACCAGGCGTGACATCCCCAGACAAAATATCTTCCCGGTCCAACTGGGATTGGGGCATGTAGGTGGAGCTAGTACGCCGTAAGAAGTTGTGTAACACACAGCAACTATGTACTATTGTGTCAATTCTTGAGGGGGCTACATTTATTGCTGTGTGAAATATTCTAAAACGGTTGGCCATAATACCAAACGCGTTTTCAACCACTCGTCTAGCACGAGATAACCTATAATTAAAAATTTTTTGATCAGGGGTCAGGTTTTTGAGGGCAAAAGGTTTTAAAACATGCTCAGATAACGCAAACGCGTCATCCGCAACAAATGAGAAGTTGAGACCTTCAACTGTATTCTCTTGGGATGGGAGATGTAGAAGTCCATTTTTTAAGTGATGGAAAAAAGAGGTCTTCTCTAGTATTCCCCCATCCGAATTTCTGCCATTTTTCCCTATGTCAACAAAAATAAATTCATATTTGGCATTGACAATTGCCATTAGGACAATACTAAAGTAGTAATTGAAGAAGAATGAGCCTGAGTTTGCTGGGGGTATTATCCGAACATGTTTGCCGTCTATGGCACCACCACAGTTTGGAAAATTCCAATAGTCTTCAAATTGTTTGGCAGTTGATTTCCATTCCTCCACAGATGATGGCAGCTGTGCAAAGATAAAAATATATGTTACAAAAAAATCTAAGGCTTAATTGTCCAAAAATTATAACAATTGGCTTTATTATACAGGATCTATTTGGCAGTGAAACACAAACTGTCACATCACCACCAGTAAGCATTACCAAAAAGAGAAAGACAAAGCAAGATGCAACAGGCAACTTTCTACTACAAGCATCTGCAGCGTTAAATCAGAAGAAGGATGAATGTGATGACCTGGGTGCATTTGCAGCAAAGAAAATGCGCAGGATGTCAGAAGACCAAAAACAATTACTGGAACCATTACTCATTCAACTTCTTAATAAAGGGTTAAGGGGGGAGCTGACCACAAATACACACTTAGCTGAGCACAAAACCACACACCCACAATCATTCCAAACCACACACCCACAATCATTGCAAACCACACACCCACAATCATTGCAAACCACACACCCACAATCATTGCAAACCACACACCCACAATCATTGCAAACCACACACCCACAATCATTGCAAACCACACACCCACAATCATTGCAAACCACACACCCACAATCATTGCAAGTACCTCAACAAATGCATCAGTGGAACGTATCATTCCCACAGCAGGATCGTCAACAAAGCAACTGGGGACATGATTATCAGTACACATCTTTGTGAATAACATACATTTGAGTTTAAATATGTTATGTTTGTCAGTTTGACATGTTATGAACTAGTTTGAGTTTACTGATATGTTTAGAGCTTCTAAAATCAAAGTTAAACAAAGCAAGCTGTACAGTGTTTGAGAGTTAAAAATAAAAGCAGTGTGTCATTACCTTTAGGTATTCCTCTTGCATGATCTTTATAATGGCTTGGCAGGTCTCTGGTATGATGCGGCCAAGTGACTGGGCAGAGATTCCGGTAGTGAACTTTAAATCTTCATAACTTCGGCCAGTTGCCAGAAAGCGAAGTGTTGCTACCAGTCTCTGCTCTGCTGGGATGCTTGGTCTTAAAACGGTGTCTTTTTTGGTAATAAGGGGTGACACTCTACTCAATAAGAGCTGAAAGGACTCATCAGGCATCCTCAGATAGTTCCGATAGTCATCGGGATTGTTTTCCTTGAGCTCTCGAACCAATCTCATATGAGAGAAGTCATCCCGGTTCTTCAGCCACTCTTTACTCCATAACCTTCGCCTTTTGATTATGGGTTCCTCTGCTTGTTGGATAGCCATCACTCCAAGCATGACTATGCCAATGGTCCTTTCATCCACATCCATATTGTAGGTAGAGGGTTCGTTCCGACGTACGCACGAACGTATGTTGCTCCTCGTCAAACACAGGAAGCCACAGTGCAGAGGTCAAACACATTTTGACACTTCCTTTTATAAATGAAAAAAACGAACGAAAAAACGATACATTGCTGTTCATAAACGATTTAACGATCGAAAATCTTTACTTACCTGATGGCGTGATCGTTTGCGGTCATTACCGAACGTTCTTTTTTCGAAAATGGGTTCGGCCGATTTTCTGTATAGTGTATGGCCAGCATTAGGGAGTCTTATGGGCGTGTCTGGGCGGGGGCAGTGTGTACAATCTCCAGCCCCCTGTCTCTGTATCACAGGAAGCCTGAGACTATGAACACCTCCCCAGACCACAATGATTGAAAAAATCCCGTTCTTATCCTTTGTTTGTGAATCCTTATTCTGTGTTGGTTAGAGAACAACGAATACCCGGACTATACTACTGTCACTGTAGACGAGAGATTATTTGCATTTGTATGCTCATGGGGCCACAAATATGTTGATCAGGCATACAGGGGTGACACGAGCGCACACTCGCTAAACTGATAATGTCTTTGCAGAGCGAACTTATTCCCCCAGACGATCGTTCTGTGAATCACACTGAATGGCGGACATATCCCCACTCCGCAGACACCTCTCTACATCCCCAAGAAGCTTTTCACTACCAAACGGATCTCAACCAGCGTCAGTCTGCCCCAGTCAGCTCTTTAGAGCGGGAGAACTAACACTGGGAGACACTCTGACATTACATACTAAATACATCTTCATAACATTTCCACAACATACATACTGTATGTATACTGTGTATGTGTACTGTATGTATACTGTGTATGTGTACTGTATGTATACTGTGTATGTGTACTGTATGTGTACTGTATGTATACTGTATGTATACTGTGTATGTGTACTGTATCCATACTGTATGTATACTGTGTATGTGTAGGTATGTATACTGTATATGTGTACTGTATGTGTACTGTATGTATACTGTGTATGTGTACTGTATGTATACTGTATGTATACTGTGTATGTGTACTGTATGTATACTGTGTATGTGTACTGTATGTATACTGTGTATGTGTACTGTATGTATGCTCTGTGTGCACTGTATGTATACTGTGTATGTGTACTGTATGTGTACTGTGTGTATACTGAAGGTATACTGTGTATGTGTACTGTATGTATACTGTGTATGTGTACTGTATGTATACTATATGTGTACTGTATGTATACTGTGTATGTGTACTGTATGTGTACTGTATGTATACTGTGTATGTGTACTGTATGTATACTGTGTATGTATTGTGTATGTATACTGTGTGTGTACTGTATGTGTCCTGTGTATGTGTACTGTATGTATATTGTATGTGTACTGTATGTATATTGTATGTATACTGTATGTGTACTGTATGTATACTGTATGTGTACTGTATGTATACTGTATGTGCACTGTATGCATACTGTATATGTGTACTGTATGCATACTGTGTATGTGTACTGTATGTGTACTGTATGTATACTGTGTATGTGTACTGTATGTATGCTGTATGTGCACTGTATGTATACTGTGTATGTGTACTGTATGTATACTGTGTATGTGTACTGTATGCATACTGTATGTGTACTGTATGTATGCTGTATGTATACTGTATGTATGCTATGTATGTATACTGTATGTATACTGTATGTATACTGTGTATGTATACTGTATGTGTACTGTATGTATACTGTATGTATACTGTATGTATACTGTGTATGTGTACTGTATGTGTACTGTGTATGTGTACTGTATGTGTACTGTATTTATACTGTATGTGTACTGTGTATGTGTACTGTATGTGTACTGTATGTATACTGTATGTGTACTGTATGTGTACTGTATGTATACTGTATGTGTACTGTATGTATACTGTGTATGTGTACTGTATGTATACTGTGTATGTATACTGTATGTGTACTGTATGTATACTGTATGTGTACTGTATGTATACTGTGTATGTGTATTGTATGTATACTGTATGTATACTGTGTATGTGTACTGTATGTATACTGTATGTGTATTGTATGTATACTGTATATGTGTGTGTATACTGTATGTGTGTATACTATGTGTATGCATACTGTATGTATACTGTATATGTGTGTGTATACTGTATGTGTGTATACTATGTGTATGTATACTGTATACTGCATGTGTATGTATACTGTATGTGTGTGTGTGTGTATACTGTGCATGTGTGTCTATATGTCTGTATACTGTGTGTGTGTGTATACTGTGCATGTGTGTCTATATATCTGTATACTGTGTGTGTGTGTATACTGTATGAACCAGGTGTGCCCACTGCTGCTTAACAGAAGTCGATCTAACAATCCCATACCCGTGAAAAATGCACTTGTTGCCATTTGGAGCCCTCTGATTGGTGCTCGGCCTCGGATCCAGCAGCAGGTCTGGGTACACACCTGTGCAGTGATATCATGGCACACATCAAGCATGGCCTTTATTCACACGCCCCACTGCCCGATCTGAGGCCAGCCACAGCAGTTCACTATTCCGCTGGCTCTACGACTCACTTGGGCAGTTCAGAGGCCCCAACATGTGGATTTTTTCTAATTAAAAGCCTTTTCCCGATAGCTGCCTACCACACCAAGCACTAAGGTGTGTGTGTGAGGGGACACTGATGGAAGGTGACAATCTGGGGGCTCTGCCATAGGGTGGTACACTGGGGGGCTCTGCCGTAAGGTGGCACTCCATGTACTGTGATTATAGGGAGAATGTTGGGACTCTGATGTAAGGGAGGACTCTGATGTGAGCGTGGCGCTCATCCCGACTGCTGTACTCGATATGTTGTTTTGTTTGTTATTTACTCCAGGCGTGACGGCCATCTGTAAGCCCGGGGGCCCCATAAACTTCTATTGCCTGGGGGCCCCATAATCTTCTATTGCCCGGGGCCCCCCATAATCTTCTATTGCCCGGGGGCCCCATAATCTTCTATTGCCTGGGGGCCCCATAATCTTCTATTGCCCGGGGGCCCCATAATCTTCTATTGCCCGGGGGCCCCATGAGTTGTCAGTCCGCCCCTGCTCTCATTCTGACTTTTATCCTTATTTCAAATACCAGCCATATACTGTAATTATAACATGGAAATTTGCCTTTATACTGCTTATTATTGAAGGTCATTAAAAAGTTACATAGTTACATAGTAGGTGAGGTTGAAAAAAGACACAAGTCCATCAAGTCCAACCTATGTGTGTGATTATGTGTCAGTATTACATTGTATATCCCTGTATATTGCGGTCATTCAGGTGATTATCTAATAGTTTCTTGAAGCTATCAATGCTCCCCGCTGAGACCACCGCCTGTGGAAGGGAATTCCACATCCTTGCCGCTCTTACAGTAAAGAACCCTCTACGTAGTTTAAGGTTAAACCTCTTTTCTTCTAATTGTAATGAGTGGCCCCGAGTCTTATTAAACTCTCTTCTGCGAAAAAGTTTTATCCCTATTGTGGGGTCACCAGTACAGTATTTGTAAATTGAAATCATATCCCCTCTCAAGTGTCTCTTCTCCAGAGAGAATAAGTTCAGTGCTTGCAACCTTTCCTCATAACTAAGATCCTCCAGACCCTTTATTAGCTTTGTTGCCCTTCTTTGAACTCGCTCCATTTCCAGTACGTCCCTCCTGAGGACTGGTGCCCAGAACTGGACAGCATACTCCAGGTGCGGCCAGACCAGAGTCTTGTAGAGCGGGAGAATTATCGTTTTATCTCTGGAGTTGATCCCCCTTTTAATGCCAATATTCTGTTTGCTTTATTAGCAGCAGCTTGGCATTGCATGTCATTGCTGAGCCTATCATCTACTAGGACCCCCAGGTCCTTTTCCATCCTAGATTCCCCCAGAGGTTCTCCCCCCAGTCTATAGATTGCATTCATATTTTTGCCACCCAAATGCATTATTTTACATTTTTCTACATTGAACCTCATTTGCCATGTAGTCGCCCCTCCCCCATTAATTTGTTCAGGTCTTTTTGCAAGATTTCCACATCCTGCGGAGAAGTTATTGCCCTGCTTAGCTTAGTATCGTCTGCAAATACAGAGATTGAACTGTTTATCCCATCCTCCAGGTCATTTATAAACAAATTAAATAGGATTGGTCCCAGCACAGAACCCTGGGGAACCCCACTACCCACCCCTGACCATTCTGAGTACTCCCCATTTATCACCACCCTCTGAACACGCCCTTGTAGCCAGTTTTCAATCCATGTACTCACCCTATGGTCCATGCCAACGCACCTTATTTTGTACAGTAAACGTTTATGGGGAACTGTGTCAAATGCTTTTGCAAAATCCAGATACACCACGTCTACGGGCCTTCCTTTATCTAGATGGCAACTCACCTCCTCATAGAAGGTTAATAGATTGGTTTGGCAAGAACGATTCTTCATGAATCCATGCTGATTACTGCTAATGATATCATTCTTATTACTAAAATCTTGTATATAGTCCCTTATCATCCCCTCCAAGAGTTTACATACTATTGATGTTAGGCTAACTGGTCTGTAATTCCCAGGGATGTTTTTTGGGCCCTTTTTAAATATTGGTGCTACATTGGCTTTTCTCCAATCAGCTGGTACCATTCCAGTCAATAGACTGCCTGTAAAAATTAGGAACAACGGTCTGGCAATCACCTGACTGAGTTCCCTAAGTACCCTCGGATGCAAGCCATCTGGTCCCGGTGATTTATTAATGTTAAGTTTCTCAAGTCTAATTTTAATTCCGTCCTCTGTTAACCATGGAGGTGCTTCCTGTGTTGTGTCATGAGGATAAACACTGCAGTTTTGGTTACTGAAGCCCCCCGATTCACTCGTGAAGACTGAGGAGAAGAATAAATTCAATACCTCTGCCATCTCCCCATCCTTTGTAACCAGATGTCCTTCCTCATTCTTTATGGGGCCAATATGGTCTGTCCTCCCTTTTTTACTGTTTACATACTTAAAGAATTTCTTGGGATTTTTTTTGCTCTCCTCCGCTATGTGTCTTTCATGTTCTATCTTAGCCATCCTAATTGCACCCTTACATTTCTTATTGCATTCTTTATAAATACTGAATGCTGAGGATGATCCCTCAACCTTGTATTTTTTGAAGGCCTTCTCCTTTGCTTTTATATGCATTTTTACATTGGAGTTAAGCCATCCAGGATGTTTGTTCGCTCTTTTAAATTTATTACCCAATGGGTTACATTGGCTAATGCCCTTATTTAATATGCTCTTAAAGCAAACCCATCTCTCCTCTGTATTCTTTGTTCCTAATATTTTATCCCAATTTATGCCTTTTAGCAAGGTTTGTAGTTTAGGGAAGTTGGCTCTTTTGAAATTCAGTGTCTTTGTGTTCCCTTCATGTCTCCTATTTGTGTGATTTATACTGAAACTAATTGACCTGTGATCGCTGTTACCTAAATTGCCCCGTATTTCCACATCTGTTATCAGGTCTGTATTGTTGGTAATCAGTAGATCTAGTAATGTTTTATTTCTAGTTGGTGCGTCTACCATCTGACCCATAAAATTGTCCTGCAAGACATTAAGGAACTGGCGAGCCTTAAATGAATGCGCGGTTCCCTCCGCCCAGTCTATGTCTGGATAATTAAAATCCCCCATTATGATAACACTTCCCATCCTTGCTGCTAATCCAATTTGTGATAGGAGATCCGTCTCCACTTCCTCCCTCAGGTTAGGGGGCCTATAGCATACTCCCAGTATTATTTTCCCCTTAGCTTCATCCCTTTGGAGCTCTACCCATAAAGATTCCACCTCCTCCCTAGCCCCCTCAGTGATGTCATCTCTCACATTCACTTGTACATTATTCTTGATACATAGGCATACCCCTCCCCCTTTTTTACCCTCTCTATCCTTGCGGTATAGGGTATACCCTTGAATGTTTGCCAGCCAATCATGACAGCTGTTGAACCAGGTCTCTGAAATTCCCACAAAATCCAAATCCTCCTTGTACAACAGTATCTCTAGTTCACCCATCTTGTCCGCCATGCTCCTGGCATTGGTGAACATGCCACATAGTTTAGACCGGTCGCATATTGTCCTCGTATTGGGTGTTTCAAGATTGCAACTTGGACTTGCTACTATACTCATCTTGTGTTTTTGTGCTTTGGTTAACCTACCACTAATGCCCCCAATACTACCCTCTGGAATATCTTCCGCGCTGGCTATCACTGTCTCTGGACCCTCCCCCCCATCGCCTAGTTTAAAAACCCCTCTAACTTTTTGGCCATCTTCATTCCCAGCAGATCTGCACCCTCCTCATTTAGGTGCAGTCCGTCCCTTCTATAGTACCGGTTACCGACTGAGAAGTCGGCCCAGTCCTCCAGGAACCCAAACCCCTCCTTACTACACCAGCTCTTCAGCCACTTGTTTACTTCCCTAATCTCCCTCTCTGGTGTGGCTCGATGTACCGGTAGTATTCCTGAGAACACTACCTTGGAGGTCCTTTTCCTCAATTTAGCTCCTAAGTCCCTAAAATCGCTCTTTAGGACACTCCATCTGCCTCTGACTTTGTCATTGGTGCCAACGTGCACCATGACAGCCGGGTCTTCCCCAGCCCCTCCCAGTAATCTGTCCACAAGATCCGTGATGTGCCGAACCCGAGCGCCCGGTAGACAACATACTGTTCGGCGCTTCAGGTCTTGGTTACAGATTGCCCTCTCTGTCCTAAGAATTGAGTCCCCTACCACCAGAATCTGTCTTTCCTTTCCCTTTGCTGCCCCCCCACTCTCACTGGAGGAGTTCTTCCCCCGGCAGCTAGGAGAGTCCCTCATCTCCAGCAGTGTGGGGGTAAAAAGGAGAAATGTGTATTTTACATAGAAATATAAATCCTGAGAATGGACGGATTTCTAAATGATTTTCTCTTTTTCAGGTTTTTCCACATCTGGCCCCAATATCTCTTCACCTTTTGATTATGGTATGTAATGTATTGTATATTCTACACATATCAGTTGTAGGTGGAGAAATATCTCTGTGTAGATAAGGTCGGGGTCTCTTCATGACTGATGGGACCTCTGGAGTTCCATTTGTGCTCCTGTTCATCATCCAATAAGATTTCAGATATCCAATGACTCCTCACCCATCCCATGTCCTCTATGGTGTCTGTCCCCGGAGAGGAGATCATTGCCCATTGGTGGAGGAATTGATATGCAGATAATGTTTGTCTCACTATATATGAAGTGTTTGTACTCGGACAGTTTTTATTGCACTGCTCTCTGTAATAAGTGGTCAGTTTTGAACTAACCACAGACTTTTCTAATTTCATTAAGGGAAATTATGCTTTTGTTTATGGAATATAAAACTCGTATATAATTGCCACAGATGTTAAATTTTGTAATTTAATATTTGTCATGGCTCCCAGGTCCCCAACACATCTCCCATCATCCCACCCCACCTACATGGAGTCAGACCTGCCAGCCAAATCCTCCATTCTGTCCCCCAATGCCTCATATGCAGCTCCAACCACCACAGGGGGGATTTTGCTAAGAAATAGAATGACTCCAGAGAAGGGCAACAAAACTGATAAGGAGACTGGAGGACCTCAGCTATGAGAGCTGGGGGGTGGTTATGGGGGATAGATGAGCTCAGTTATGGGGGCTGAGGAGCTTAGTCATTGGGGATGGAGGACCTCAATTATGGGAATGGAGAAGCTCAGTTATGGAGAATGGAGGAGCTGAGTTATGGAGGATTGAGGAGCTCAGTTATGAGGAATGGAGGAGCTTGCATGTAGGAGATGAAGGACCTCAGTTATAGATGATGGAAGGCCTCAGTTATGGGGGATGGAAGACCTCAATTATGGCAGATGAAGGACCTCAGTTGTAGGGGACGGATGAGCTCAGTTATAGGGGATGGAGCAGCTCATTTATGGGGGATGGAGGAACTTGGTTACGGGAGATTGAGGACCTCAATTATTGGGGATGGTGAATCTCAGTTTTGGGGGATGGAGGACTTTAAAAAAGTAAGATGGAGGAGCTCAGTTATGGGGAATAGGGGAGCTCAGTTATGGCGGATGGAGGAGCTCAGTTATGGGGGATGGAAAAGCTCAGTTATCTGGAATGGAGGACATCAGATATGGGAGATGAAGGACCTCAGTTATGGATGGTGGATGGAGGACTTCAGTTATGGTGGATGGAGGAGCTCAGTTATGGGGGATGGAGGAGCTCAGTTATGGCAGATAGGGGACTTCAGTTATGGAATATGGGGGGGCTCAGTTAAGGCAGATAAAGGAGCTCCATTATGGGGGATGGAGGAGCTCAGTTATGGGGGATTGAAGACATCAGATATGGAAGATGAAGGACCTCAGTTATGGTGGATGGAGGACTTCAGTTATGGAGGATGGAGGAGCTCAGTTATGGCAGATAGGGGATTTAAGTTATGGAAGATGGGGGAGCTCAGTTAAGGCAGATAAAGGAGCTCCATTATGGCGGATGGAGGAGCTCAGTTATGTAGAATGAGAAGCTCAGTTATGGCAGATAAGGGACTTCAGTTATGGCAGATGGAGGAGCTCAGTTAAGGCAGATGAAGGAGCTCCATTATGGGGGATGGGGGAGCTCAGTTATGGGGGATTGAGGACCTCAGATATGGGGGATGAAGGACCTGTCAGGAGCCATGAATCAGACTTAGACAGAAAATGCAGTAAAAAACACACTTTTAATGTAATTTTAAAAATGGTACAGATCAGTAAACATAGTCAAAACATAAGCCAGGGCATCGGAAGCCAAAATGGGTAATCAGACAAGCCAGGAATCAGGAAACCAGAAATCAGTGTAGAAGAACAGGATCCGGAACCAGAAGGGATGTCGGCCGAGCAAAGTCTTTCACAGGAACACAGCAGAGACACTCCAGATATGTTGACCAGGTGAAGGCACAAAAGAAATAAATAAGGCAGTTTAAATAGCCAAAAGGGGCTGGCTGTAGGCGGGACTGATGAGCAGGTCTCTGACCCCTGACAGTACCCCCTCAATAACCCCTCCCCCTTGGAGGGGCACCAGGTTTGAGGGGAAAACCTCTATGGAAAGCACGGAGGACAGGAGCATGTACATCTGAGGATGAGACCCAAGAGCGTCCCTCCAGACCGTAAACTCTCCAATAAACAAGGTTCTGTATGCTCCCACGAAACCTACGGGAGTCGATGACAGATTGTATCTCATACTCCTCATGGTTCTTAACCTGAACTAGGCAAGGACGTGGTACAGAGGTGGTGAAGCGGTTGCACACCAAAGGTTTTAATAAGGAAACATGGAATACATTAGAAATACGCAGGGATTTGCAGATGAACCTGTGAGAAAGTGAATCGGCAACATTATCCTCCATGGCTTTATCCTCAGAGACAGACAAAGGGTAGACCCGGCCACGAGGAGGCATGACACCAGTTTGAAGGTCAATTACGCAGTCATATGACCGGTGTGAAGGCAAACTACCAACTTGACCTTTTTCAAAGAAATCGCTAAATTCACGGTACTCCTCTGGCAGAGAGGAGAGTGAAGAGGTTGCACAAGACCATAACCACTTTCTGAAAACATGTTTTACTGCATTGTAGTGACCAGTAAAGAACCTCAGCACGATGCCAATCAAAAGAGGGATTGTGCCTCTGTGTCGAAGGATAACCAATGACCACTGGGTAATGAGGTGAGGAAATTACTTGAAATTGGATTATCTCATGTTGAAGAAGAGCCCCTATGGCCGTGATCAATGGAGCAGTCTCATGAGTTACATTGACAGGCTGTAAAGGTCTCTCATCAATAGCCTCAATGGCAAGTGGAGTGGCACGAAGCTGCAGCGGAATCAAGTGCTTAGACACAAAGGCACTATCTATGAGTCTGTGTTTTTCGATGAATGGCTCAGACCAAGAAAGGGTAACCAGAACTAGAGGCTTATCCTTTAGGATAACTGGGGACGCAGCAATGCCACCTAAGGTCTATCCCCTACAGGACCTTAAGGTGAGGGCGCTTTTTGGGCGGTAGGACAAGACTTCAAAAAGTGACCTGCCTGGACACAATAAAGGCACAATCTCTCCCTCCTCCTAAAGGGCCTCCTCTGAGAGATGTATGAAGCCCAACTGCATGGGTTCTACTTCACTGGCAGACTCGGTACCAGGAGGCATGGGAGGTGAGGGAGACAAGAGTGGGGATACAAAGCTTGGAGCCAAATGTGCAGGAGGCTTCCGCAAGTGCTCCTTAAAGGAAGGTCTTTCTCAGAGTCTGGAGTCAATGAGAATGGCAAACGCGATTAACTTTTGCAAATTTGTAGGTATATCTCGGACTGCTATCTCATCCTTAATGTTATCCGAGAGACTATGAGAAAAAGCAGCCATGAGGGCCTCATCGTTCCAAGCAACCTCTGCTGCCAGAGTACGGAATTCAATGGTGTTAGTCTGCAACAGTTCTCATACCCTGTTTGATGGAAATGAGACTTTTTACAGCAGAAGCAGAGCATGTGGAAACATCAAATGACTCTTTTAAAGGAAGCCACAAACTCAAGGTAACTCAGGACAATGGATTTTTGCTTCTCCCAAAGAGGGTTGCCCTGGCCAAGGCTCTATCAGAAAGCAAAGAAATAATGAAGCCCGCTTTGCTTCTGTCCGAGGGAAATGCCTGGGGCAGCATCATAAAGTATATCCTAACCTCGTTCAGAAACCCTCTGTATTGGACTGGATCGCCCCCAAATTGCTAGGAAAGCGGAGCGGAACCAGAAATAACTCTTATAGAGGTAATACTCGAGGCGGGTGCCTGCACAGAGACTGGAGCAGCAGCAGGGACGGCCTGCAGCATAGGTTGTACCGGAACAGCCACAGTGGGAGGATCCAGGTGAGCCGTGCGAATCAGGAGCGTCTGTAACGCCATGGCAAACTGATCCATGCGGTGATCCTGCTCTTCAACCTGGAAAAAATATCTCTACTAGATTGATTGCCTGCATCTTCTGAATTCATGGCCTTCGCATACTGTCAGGAACCATGAATCAGAGTGAAACAGAAAATGCAGTAAAAATCACACCTTTAAATAAATGTAAGGGCAGAGCCAGCTTAACAGACGGCATTATACCAGAGAGCATGAGTTATGAAGAACTAACGCAAAATGAATATTCTACAATGTCTTGAAAAAGTATTCACACCCCTTGAAATTTTCCACATTTTGCCATTTTACAACCAAAAACGTAGATGTATTTTATTGGGATTTTATGTGATAGACCAACACAAAGTGGCACATAATTGTAAAGTGGAAGGAAAATGATACAAATAAATATGTGAAAAGTGTGGGGTACATTTGTATGGCACCCCCCCTGAGTCAATACTTTGTAGAATCCCCTTTCTCTACAAGTCTTTTTGGGATGTCTCTACCAGCTTTGCTCATCTAGAGAGGGACATTTTTGCCCATTCTCAAGCTCTGTCAGATTGCATGGAGAGCGTCTGTGAACAACAATTTTCAAGTCTTGCCACAGATTCTCAATGTGATTTAGGTCTGGACTGTGACTGGGCCATTCTAACACATGAATATGCTTTGATCTAAACCATTCCATTGTAGCTCTGGCTGGATGTTTCGGGTCGTTGTCCTGCTGGAAGGTGAACCTCCACCCCAGTCTCAAGTCTTTTGCAGACTCTAACAGGTTTTCTTCTAAGATTGTCCTGTATTTGTCTCCATCCATCTTCCCATCAACTCTCACCAGCTTCCCTGTCCCTGCTGAAGAAACGCATCCCCACCACATGATGCTGCCACCACCATGTTTCACGGTGGGGATGGTGTGTTCAGGGTGATGTGCAGTGTTAGTTTTCCCCCACACATAGCGTTTTGCTTTTAGGCCAAAAAGTTGAATTTTGGTCTTCTCTGACCAGAGCACCTTCTTCCACATGTTTGCTGTGTCCCCCACATGGCTTCTCACAAACTGCGAACAGGACTTCTTATGACTTTCTTTCACCAATGTCTTTCTTCTTGTCACTCTTCCATAAAGGGCAGATTTGTGGAGAACACGACTAATAGTTGTCCTGTGGACAGATTCTCCCACCTGAGCTGTGGATCTCTGCAGCTCCTCCAGAGTTACCATGGACCTCTTGGCTGCTTCTCTGATGAATGCTCTCCTTGCCCGGCCGGTCAGTTTAGGTGGACGGCCATGTCTTGGTAGGTTTGCAGTTGTACCATACTCTTTCCATTTTCCGATGATGGATTGAACAGAGCTCTGTGAGATGTTCAAAGCTTGGGAGATTTTTTTATAACCTAACCCTGCTTTATACTTCTCCACAACTTTATCCCTGACCTTTCTGGTGTGTTCCTTGGCCTTGATGATGATGTTAGTTGACTAAGCTTCTCTAACAAACCTATGAGGGCTTCACAGTATTTATAGTGAGATTACATTACACACAGGTGGACTCTATTTACTAATTAGGTGTCTTATGAAGACAATTGGTTCCACTAGATTTTAGTTAGGGGTATCGGAGGAAAGGGGGCCAAATACAAATGCCCCCCCCCCCCACACGTTTCACATATTTATTTGTATCATTTAACATTTTCCTTCCACTTGACAATTATGTGCCACTTTGTGTTTGCCAAACATAAAATCCCAATAAAATACATTTACGTTTTTGGTTGTAACATGACAAAATGTGGGAAATTTCAAGGGGTATGAATACTTTTTCAAGGCACTGTAATTGATGGTCATCTTATGGGCTAAATAAACTCCAAGGGCCCCTAAAAAATGTATGGATTTTTATGAATTTATAAGGTGTCTAAAATATTTAGTTATCCACCAATGAAATAAGGGCAGCGGGTACTTAGGTTTCCAGGAAAATGACGGCAACCGGATTTCCTGATGACGCCTCTATAGACGAAATGCATAGAGATTGGGTTGCTGTCTAATATTGTGGATAACCACTGATGTGATATCCAGCTACTGCTCGCCGGGACCATCGCCAAATGGCGGGGGGGTAAACGAGTTTGGTGAGCCAGATTCAGATTACCAGGGGCATTTGTGCAGGCTGATTAAGCTGGTGCCGGTCAGGACACATCATTTCTTTTTATTTCTTTTTTTATAATAAGCTTTATTGGATTTTTGGAGGATAACAAATCTGACGAAGTAATATATGCTAAAAAATGGTCCCGCGCTACAGCAAAAATCAATACAAACATAAGGTGTCTAAAAGTGAACAGATGATGAATCCTCTTAAAGTGAATAATAAAAATAAATCCAAAAACCACTAAAAGTATTAATCGTCTCTTAAAAATATCGATAATAAATGGAGCACAAGTGCATACAAAAGTGTCTGTGCAAAAAATGTCAAGAAGGTCCAAAACAAACAATGTGCATGGAGAGGTAGGAATCCAGGGATGAGCTCACAAAACCCTCACCTTCATAGCTTAAAAAACAGGCATATAGTGAGCAGGAATTCGTTGTGTGGTTACCTCTTCAGCCACCAGGGGGCCCTTTGTTCCACTGTATAAACGGCCAATAGTCACTCTCGGCCCATAAGAAAGGGGATGATTCTGGTGTATAATCAGACAGCCGCCACTAGAGGGACCTCTACATCTCGAACGGAGGTGACAGGTTCGGATGAGGACTTGGATGGGATGTCTATCTGAGGTCGTTTTGAGAGTGATGTAGAGGTCCCTCTAGTGGCGGCTGTCTGATTATACACCAGAATCATCCCCTTTCTTATGGGCCGAGAGTGACTATTGGCCGTTTATACAGTGGAACAAAGGGCCCCCTGGTGGCTGAAGAGGTAACCACACAACAAATTCCTGCTCACTATATGCCTGTTTTTTTAAGCTATGAAGGTGAGGGTTTTGTGAGCTCATCCCTGGATTCCTACCTCTCCATGCACATTGTTTGTTTTGGACCTTCTTGACATTTTTTGCACAGACACTTTTGTATGCACTTGTGCTCCATTTATTATCGATATTTTTAAGAGACGATTAATACTTTTAGTGGTTTTTGGATTTATTTTTATTATTCACTTTAAGAGGATTCATCATCTGTTCACTTTTAGACACCTTATGTTTGTATTGATTTTTGCTGTAGCACGGGACCATTTTTTAGCATATATTATACTGTGAGTGGATTGTGATACACTTTAGGTTCTGCTGCAGACAGCTGCGATTTTATTTACCACATTACACTTTTATGTATTTTACACCTTTTCATCACTTCACCTTGATGTTTAGCAGTTTGTTTTAACACTTTTAATAGCGCGAAGGCTTTTTACTTTAAATCTGACGAAGTGTTCAGGAAAGTAAATGAACAGGAGCGAGTATACTCATTATTCTGAGATAGTACATAACATCAGCAAATAAACCTTAGTGTGATTGGAAAAAACATATATAGTAGCTTTAGATAATACCATAGGAAGGGATTGGCGATGAGATAAAAGTTGGGACGTTTCCCTTTGTCTGCACGGAGGCCAATAAAACTGGGCAGCAGGAAGGGGGTTGTCGGGGCAAGGAAGGGGGGAAGGGGGGAAAAGTACACACTAAGCGCCAGGCATCTGGGGGCCATGGATGGTGCAAAGCATTTCCAGGTTAGGGTGTGTGTTGGGGTGAGGAGGAAGGGTGTGGCTAGGGAAATGGGAGGGTTCATGTATATAGTTGGGGTAACATCAAGGAGAACTAATGGAGAAGTGGATGATTGGTACAGCAAGAAAAAGATGTGTCCGGAGAGGAAAACACCCCTCCCCCTCCACTAACTGGGGTGCCGGTAGACCATACATCAAAAACCAAGTAGCATATTAACATATACCATAGAGAGACAACAGCTAATTATAGGGTATTTGAGCAGACATCAAGGTCAGTGCTTGGTAGGGACGGGATGGGTACAAGCACCCACTGATTTCTTAGCAACCATTGACAACCAGAAGCTGTCACATTAGTCAACATTGAATGTTTGAATGAACGTCCGAACCCTGATCTCATCCCTTGTCCCACTGCAGTAAGCTTTATGGTCAGTGAGGACTATGGTGAGTCCACAAAGTAAACTGACCACCCCACAGGAATGTTCTCTATTTTGGTGTTGAGCAATCACGCGCTAAAGCTTTTTTTCCTGCCCTGGAATACTATTATTCTGCTCCAGAAGGAGAATGCAGCAGTTTTCTTCACCTGATCTGCAGGGCACGGTGTAAGGATGGCACTATGGCCAGAGTGTGAAGCCTCCATGGAGCAACAATGGAGGGAAGAGAAGGATCAGACTGTCCACCAATATCTGTTTATCCACCATCCCCATAGAGTTCTCACTGTACAATAGACCAGGAATGTCCTTCCACAGAATCCGGATCCCTGGAGCCCAAACTGCATCCAAGGGGCCACGTTCTGCCATTTGGTACTCACTGTGTGGCCCTCAGGGCCCCAGAATATCAAATCCCAGGTTTGTCTTACCCAGTTGCTTACTAAGGCCAGTGAATGTCGGGATTCTACTAAATTAGATGTATGCGATTTGGTTTATTAAACCTTTACTATTGATGATTAAAGAGGTGTAATAGCAGAGATCTTAGCAGTCCCATATAATGTGTCTCCATCTAGGACTGGCTCCTGAACATTATGTGTGGCCCTTTGGTGGTGTCAGGGGTCCCCTAGTTCAAGAATGTTGACCACCACTGGTATAGATGGTCCTCAGATTATACAACAAATCAGAGGTATGGACATCATAAGGGCTCATTGACATAAATCATATCTTCTATCATGTGACCACAGTGATCTGATTGGTTGCTGGGGCTCAGGTCACATGGTACACCCTCATTACTCTGTATAAAGTAACTTTTATATCAATGGAAGATCAAACCTAACTCTGTGTCTTCTCTTCTCCTATTTTCAGTGGCTATTGTCGATCCAGGTAAGGAGCTTCATTATTAAATGTCTTTTTATGCTTCCATCATTTTGTAACAAAAAATGTCACTTAATGTCAGTTTGAATTTTAAGGGAGTGGCCCACGCAAAAAAACAAAAAAAAAAACACAAGGTCCCCCAGGAAATTCCACTCTAGACCCTTAATCTAAAGCAAAAAAAAAATGTTAAGTATTAATAAACACAAAGACAACGTTTTTGACAAGTCCTTTTTTTAAAATTAAAGTCCCACAATGTTGGAGCACATCCATCACGTCATTCAGAGCTGTTTATCCACCTCAATCATAATGCCCATCCCCCACTGAAAGAAAAAAAAATAGTCACCCACCAAGACACGTCTAGATCGTTCTCATGTCTTCCACCAAATGACGGGGTGAGTGGAAATACACACTGATATAGATGGTCCTCAGATTATACAACAAATCAACCATAAGGACCTCATTTACAAAAATCATATTTTCTATCATGTGACAACAGTGAGCTGAGATCTGATTGGTTGCTGGGGTTCAGGTCACATGGTACATCCTCATTACTCTGTATAAAGTAACTTTTATATCAATGGAAGATCAAACCTAACTCTGTGTCTTCTCTTCTTATTTTCAGGTCCCATGTACTATCCAGGTAAGGAGATTAATTATTAGAAGTCTTTTTATTTTTCCATCATTCTGTAACAAAAATGTAAATGAAAGTCTGATTGGATTTCTAAGGTAATGCCCCATGCAAAAACAAAAAAAAAAACATGACATTCACCAGGAAATCCATCCCAGACCTTTAATCAGCAAAAAAAATGTAAATTATGTAAAAAGAAAGACAAAGTTGTTGACAAGTCCAATAATTAAAAAAAGTCCCACAATGTACATCCCCATCCATGGTGACATCTAGCATTGTTTATCCTCCTCAATCGTGATGCCCATCACCCACTGAAAGACAAAGTCACCCACCAAGACGTGTCTCGATCATTCTCATGCCTTCCACCAAATGACCGAGTGATTGGAAATACATCAAGAATAGGGATGAGCTTCGAGTTCGAGTCGAACTCATGTTCGACTCGAACATTGGCTGTTCGCAAGTTCGCCATACAGAGAACAATTTGGGGTGTTCGCGGCAAATTCAAATGCCGCGGAAGGCCATTTAAAAATCTTTTGGAGAAATCAAAAGTGCTAATTTTAAAGGCTTATATGCAAGTTATTGTCATAAAAAGTGTTTGGGGACCCGGGTCCTGCCCCAGGGGACATGTATCAATGCAAAAAAAAGTTTTAAAAACGGCCGTTTTTTCAGGAGCAGTGATTTTAATAATGCTTAAAGTCAAACAATAAAAGTGTAATATCCCTTTAAATTTCGTAGCTGGGGGTGTCTATAGTATGCCTGTAAAGGGGCGCATGTTTCCCGTGTTTAGAACAGTCTGACAGCAAAATGACATTTTAAAGGAAAAAAAGCCATTTAAAACTACCCGCGGCTATTGCATTGCCGACAATACACATAGAAGTTCATTGATAAAAACGGCATGGGAATTCAACACAGGGAAACCCCGAACCAAAATTTAAAAAAAAAATGACGTGGAGTTCCCCCTAAATTCCATACCAGACCCTTCAGGTCTGGTATGGATTTTAAGGGGAACCCCGCGCCAAAAAAGCAACAAAAAAACGGCGTGGGGTCCCCCCAAAAATCCATACCAGACCCTTATCCGAGCACGCAACCTGGCAGGCCGCAGGAAAAGAGGGGGGATGAGAGTGTGCCCCCCCTCCTGAACCGTACCAGGCCACATGCCCTCAACATTGGGAGGGTGCTTTGGGGTAGCCCCCCAAAACACCTTGTCCCCATGTTGATGAGGACAAGGGCCTCATCCCCACAACCCTGGCCGGTGGTTGTGGGGGTCTGCGGGCGGGGGGCTTATCAGAATCTGGAAGCCCCCTTTAACAAGGGGACCCCCAGATCCCCCCCCCTGTGTGAAATAGTAAGGGGGTACTTACCCCTACCATTTCACTAAAAAACTGTCAAAAATGTTAAAAATGACAAGAGACAGTTTTTGACAATTCCTTTATTTAAATGCTTCTTCTTTCTTCTATCTTCCTTCATCTTCTGGTTCTTCTGGTTCTTCCTCCAGCGTTCTCGTCCAGCATCTCCTCCGCGACGTCTTCTATCTTCTTCTCCTCGGGCCGCTCCGCACCCATGGCATGGAGGGAGGCTCCCGCTCTTCTCTTCATCTTCTTCTCTTCTTCCTTCTTCTCTTCTTCATTTTCTTCTCCGGGCCGCTCCGCATCCATGCTGTCATGGAGGGAGGCTCCCGCTGTGTGACGGCGTCTCTTCGTCTGACGGTTCTTAAATAACGGGGGGCGGGGCCACCCGGTGACCCCGCCCCCCTCTGACGCACGGGACATGACGGAACTTCCCTGTGGCATTCCCCGTGACATCACAGGGAAGTCCCGTCAAGTCACCGTGCGTCAGAGGGGGGCGGGGTCACCGGGTGGCCCCGCCCCTGTTATTTAAGAACCGTCAGACGAAGAGACGCCGTCACACAGCGGGAGCCTCCCTCCATGCCAGCATGGGTGCGGAGCGGCCCGGAGAAGAAAATGAAGAAGAGAAGAAGAGAAGAAGAAGATGAAGAGAAGAGCGGGAGCTTCCCTCCATGCCATGGGTGCGGAGCGGCCCGAGGAGAAGAAGATAGAAGACGTCGCGGAGGAGATGCTGGACGAGAACGCCGGAGGAAGAACCAGAAGAACCAGAAGATGAAGGAAGATAGAAGAAAGAAGAAGCATTTAAATAAAGGAATTGTCAAAAACTGTCTCTTGTCATTTTTAACATTTTTGACAGTTTTTTAGTGAAATCATAAGGGGGTAAGTACCCCCTTACCATTTCATACAGGGGGGGCCGGGATCTGGGGGTTCCCTTGTTACCGGCCACGGTTGTGGGGATGAGGCTTTTGTCCTCATCAACATGGGGACAAGGTGTTTTGGGGGGCTACCCCAAAGCACCCTCCCAATGTTGAGGGCATGTGGCCTGGTACGGTTCAGGAGGGGGGGGCCGCACTCTCGTCCCCCCCTCTTTTCCTGCGGCCTACCAGGTTGCGTGCTCGGATAAGGGTCTGGTATGGATTTTTGGGGGGACCCCACGCCATTTTTTTTTATTTTTTTGGCGCGGGGTTCCCCTTAAAATCCATACCAGACCTGAAGGGCCTGATATGGAATTTAGGGGGAACCCCACATCATTTTTTTAAAATTTTGGCCGGGGTTCCCCTTAATATCCATACCAGACCTGAAGGGCCTTGTATGGAATTTAGGGGGACTCCCACGTCATTTTTTTTAAATTTTGGTTCGGGGTTGCCCTGTGGGGAATTCCCATGCCGTTTTTATCAATGAACTTCTATGTGTATTGTCGGCAATGCAATAGCCGCGGGTAGTTTTAAATGTGTTTTTTCTGTCAAAATGTCATTTTGCTGTCAGGCTGTTCTAAACACAGGAAACATGCGCCCCTTTACAGGCATACTATAGACATCCCCCAGCTACGAAATTTAAAGGGATATTACACTTTTATTGTTTGACTTTAAGCATTATTAAAATCACTGCTCCTGAAAAAACGGCCATTTTTAAAACTTTTTTTGCATTGATACATGTCCCCCCAAACACTTTTTATGACAATAACTTGCATATAAGCCTTTAAAATTAGCACTTTTGATTATTCATGTTCATGTCCCATAGACTTTAACGGTGTTCGCATTTTCGAACAAACTTTTTTCCTGTTCGCATGTTCTGGTGCGAACCGAACAGGGGGGTGTTCGGCTCATCCCTATTCAAGAATATAAAAGCAGGAGATCCCTCCAACATTCCACACCAAACCCTTATCTGAGCATGCAGTCTGGCTGGCCAGAGAAGGTGGGGGAGGAGCGGATAGATACCTGCAATTGGTTTCGTTCTGAGTATAAATTTGGACAAATTTTTGGTTATTCGGAGACTTGGATGTATCCGAATCCCCAAATGAAAAGGTAACAAATTTTGTTGAAATTCATTATATTTAGTTTCGTATATTCGTTTTCTAATGAATTACACATTTTCTGAAAGATTCAAATTCTGTGTGAAGAATAGCTGGTTCTTATGGAGGGGGGGCAGGAAGACGGCCGCCGCGCCCTTAACAACTGATGACTCATCAGCTGTCAGCGGGCTTCCCCCACTGACAGCTGAATGTAAACAAAAGAATGCTGGTAATGAAAATTGATAGAATAAAACAGTGTGGGGTCCCCGCCCAATCCATACCAGGACCTGTGGGTCCGATATGAAAGGGGAACCCAATGCCAAAATGAAAAAAAAAATGATGTGGGGGCCCCCCAAAACCAATAGCAGACCCTTATTCGAGCATGCACCCTGGTAGGCCAGGAAAGGGATGAGCGAGCATCCCTGAACCATATCCGGCCACATGCCCTCAACATGGGGGGGTGCTTTGGGGTGGGGGGCTCGCCCCCCCAAAGCACCTTGTCTCCATGTTGATAGGGACAAGGACCGCTTCCCCACAACTCTGTCCAGTGTATGTGGGGGTCTGTTGGCCAGGGGGCTTATGGGAATATGGAAATCCCCCTTTAACAAAAGGGCCCCCAGATCCTAGGCCCCCACTGTTTGAATGAGCCCCCTACCCATTCACCAAAAAAGTGTAAATAAAAAAAACATAACACAAGTTTTTGACAAGCCCATTATTAAAAAAAAAAAGTCTCCTGATGTAGATTCATCATCAATCATGATGCCCACCACACCTCCGGACCCAAAAAAAGAAAAAAAAAACTCCGGTCCCGGCAAAAGCTCCTGCCGTTTGCCAGCCCCACCATCTTACAGCTCTTAAATAGCTAAGGGGGTGTGGCATCGTCAGGTGGTCACGCCAATCGATAACATCACAAGGAGGCGGGGTCACCTGATGACATCATCTGGTGGGCCCTGTCCCTTTGTTGTTTAAGAAATGTTGAACGGTGGAGCGGGCAGACGGCGGGAGCCTTCATCGGTTGCAGAACATTTTTTTTCTTTTTTTTGAGTCGGCAGTAGCGAAGGGCATCGTGATTGATGTTGGAACTACGTCGGGGGGGGGGCATTGTTTGTTTGTTTTTTTGTTTTTTTTATGACAGAATTGTCAAACTCTCTGTGTTTTTATTTACTTTTTACACTTTTTTGGTAAAAGAGTAGGGGTGCTATGTACCCCTACTCATTCACATGGGGGGGAGATCTGGGGGTCCCTGTGTTGAAGGGGGCTTCCAGATCCTGATAAGTCACCCCCCCGCACCCCACAACCACCGGGACAGGGTTGTGGGGAACAAGCCCTCATCCCCATCAACATGGGGACAAGGTGCTTTGGGGGGGCAGAGTCCTCTGGTCCTAAAGCACCCCCCTATGTTGAGGGCATGTGGCCTGGTATGGTTCAGGAGGGGGGGGCACTCACATGCCTCCCCTTTTTCTGGCCTGCTGGACTGCATGCTCCTATAAGGGTCTGGTATGGATTGGGGGGACCCCACACTATTTTTTTTTTCTGCATTTTTAATTGCCGGTGTTCTATTGAATAATGCATCCCCTTTAGATAACGCCTCTGACAATCTGTGCATGCGGAGGCATTATTTGACGATTTGGAAGGGAGACTGTAATCGTCGGTGTGTTGCACTATTACATTCTCCGTTTGCAGATCATCGCATAATGCCTCAGACGATCTGCGCACGCGCAGTGTTGACGTCACACCAGCTGATCGACATCTCCTGAGTCATTATCCGACAGGATGCACTTTTCTATAGAGCACCGGCATTCTTTTGTTTACATTTCAGCTGTCAGAGGGGAAGTCCGCCGACATCTGAAGAGTCATCGGTTGTTAAGGACTCGGCGGCCGGCTTCCTGGCTCCTTAACCACTCGCCGACCGCCCCATAGTACATTTACTGCTACAGGGCGGACATGCTGAGCAGAATCACGTGTGTGTGTATGTGTATATATATATATATATATATATATATATATATATATATATATATATATATATATATATATATATATATATATATATATATATATACATATTATGTGTGTGTGTATATATATGTAGCAATAACTCTCGGTGGAGCTGCTGGTTTAAAGCGGGCTGTTACCGTCATCTTCTTTACCCCTATTTCACCAGAACTGGGTCTAGGATCCCGTTGAGTTTACCATAAACAATGTAGGCACCGGACACTTGAGTATCTTTTCCAATGCTTTAATAAACGTAAAATTGAAGGAAGTAGCAGGAAAGAGGTAGAAGGAAAGTTGCAGGGAATCTCAAATACCTTTTATTAATGTTCTTAGTGTAGCATTAGGGATTGAAAACTTGTAGCTGAATATACTCTCTCTGTAGAGTTGAATCTTCCTCTCCAGACCAGCACTCTGCATGATCCTTCCATGACAGGTCCTCCCCTGGGATCTTCTCAGTTGTCCAGTTTCTTCACATAGGATAGACAGCTCAGGACCATTCCTCTGCCGCTGTGGTAGGCCCCAGACAAGCCTCTGGGCCCACCCACACACCGCAGTGCCGTGGGCCTCCCAATCTGAGGACCACGAGGTAGTACTCTTAGCGCATACCTGTCGGCCAGGAGGGCCAGCAGGTGCATGGAAAACCAACCCTAAAACATGGCGTCTGTCCCATAAATACCCTCTCCCAGAATGCAACTCAGAGGACCACCTCCACCGAGTTATCCCCGGGACAGAGGAGCACTTATACACTTCAACGTGTTGCCTTTCCAACCCCGGCCCATAGTAACAACACAAGCACAGTATGGAACTACACGCAACTCAGCCGAGCTGGAACAGAGGCAAATCTGACTATGTATGAAACAGATAACCCACTAAATTTACCTATCAGCAGTAGATTAAAAATCTACCAGCGCTACATATATATGTGTGTGTGTGATTCTGCACTTCTGGGTATTGGGGGGGCACACTGGTGATTTTACACAGCGGGAACTGATCGTTGGGTCCCGTGGTTCCCGATGTCCACCGGCACACGCTGATCGTTCTGTACACAGGCAAAACGTCTATCTATGTAAACAAGGCAGATTGCTGTTCTGTCAGTACAGAAGGTGTGGATCCTGTGTTCCTCTAAAGCAGGGACACCGATCCGTGCCTACCGCTAGTAAAAGCCCCTCCCCCACTACACTGAAACACATCTTGAGCACACAGATAACCCTTTGATTGCCCCTGATGTTAAAAAATCACAAAGTCCCCCAAGAAATCCCACCATAGACCCTTAATCTGAGCACAAAAAAAAAATGTTAAGTATTAATAAAGACAAAGTTTTTGACAAAAAAAAGGAATGTCCCACAATGTTGGAGCACATCCATCACGTCATTCAGCGCTGTTTATCCTCCTCAATCATGATGCCCATCCCCCACTGAAAGAAAAAAAAAATAGTCACCCACCGAGACACGTCTAGATCGTTCTCATGTCTTCCACCAAATGACCGGGTGAGGGGAAATCCACACTGATATAGATGGTCCTCAGATTATACAACAAATCAGAGCTATGAACACCATAAGGGGCCATTGACAAAAATCATATCTTCTATCATGTGACCTGTGAGCTGAGATCTGATTGGTTGCTGGGGCTCAGGTCACATGGTACATCCTCATTACTCTGTATAAAGTAACTTTTATATCAATGGAAGATCAAACCTGACTCTGTCTTCTCTTCTCTTATTTTCAGTGTACTGTCCAGGTAAGGAGATTAATTATTAGAAGTCTTTTTATGTTTCCATTATTCTGTAACAAAAATGTAAATGAAAGTCTGATTGGATTTTAAGGGAGTGCCCCATGCAAAAAAAAAAAAACATGACAATCACCAGGAAATCCATCCCAGACCTTTAATCTGAGCAAAAAAAAATGAAAAGTATGTAAAAAGACAAAAATGTTGACAAGTCCAATAATTAAAAAAAAGTCCCACAATGTACATCCACATCCATGGCGGCATCTAGCATTGTTTATCCACCTCAATCGTGATGCCCATCACCCACTGAAAGACAAAGTCACCCACCAAGACGTGTCTCGATCATTCTCATGCCTTCCACCAAATGACCGGGTGAGTGGAAATACATCAAGAATATAAAAGCACGAGATCCCTCCAACATTCCACACCAAACCCTTATCTGAGCATGCAGCCTGGCTGGCCAGAGAAGGTGGGGGAGGAGCAGATATATACGTGCAATTTGTTTCCATTCAATTCTGCCCTCATCTCCTGAGTGATAGCCAGGGCTTTTTTTCTCAGTGAATGGGTGCCAAAAGTTAACTACGCCCCCACCGCAACCCTTCCCCTGTGACCTGGTGCCCCTCCCACTACCACTTTCACCATGCGCCAAGACACTCCCACTGCACACCTAGATACTCCAAGTAGGCAGGCCACACTTTGAACTGCCAGGTGAAAGTGGTGGGCTTATACGTAAAAGAGGAAACTCAGAGGACCTGGCCCCATCGGATTCATAGATGTAGCAATATGGACTACAATTGCAACAAAGAGTTATTCCCTATCCTATCTGTATATTATATTATCCCTCTAGAGCCCGGTGTTACCAAACTGACATCATATTTGTGAGCCTAGCCAAAGGGATTGTGGGATTGGCACCAGATGACTATCCCCCTGCATGACTATACACCCGGACAACATATCCCAGGGATCTTTGCTACCATCAGGCAGACTGCTGGGAAGGGCTATAAAAGAAACCAGAGACCCGCCCCAGGGTCTCTTCTTCCCGGGCCTTGTGTGTGAAGGATCTCCCCGTGCAGGGAGAGCGAGAGCACGGCCTACCACGTGGAGTACAACATTCCTGCACGACTGAGAGGGGGGTCCAGCGCTGCCTGCTGTTAATTGTACATCTGACCAGCACCAACTTGACCATACAGCAACCCACACTTTGTGTTACGCATTCGGGTGATCGTCACAGGCGGTTCCGCAGCCAGGATGCCTAGTCGGGAGTCGCTTTCTGGAAGGCACTTGATCGGCCTGGTCGTTGGTGAGAGGGAAATCGCCCACCTTTGCAAGTCTTTCTTTGGTTGTTTACTGGGACACTGTGTACAGACACCTTTACTTTGGGAACACTTCACTGCACTTCTATTCGAACACTTATATAGGCATCCTTAGCTGCAATAAGCGTAAGAGATACTACCACTCTGTTACTACACCTTATTGGATACAGTTAATGAGCTCCAACTGCCGGTGAAGACCATCAGATCTGCAACAGGGACATTCTGTCATTGCTGCTTAAAGGGCCCTTATACCATCCTTGCTTAGCTTCAACTCTCATTAGGATTAAAGGTTAAACAGGCCGGCCTGGGTTTCTCTTTCTAGAAGTATTGTCAGAATCTGTGCTTAACTTTGCTTATCCTTTCAGGCTATGTTCAAGTGGTACTCCATTGTGTGTGTGTGTGTGTGTGTGTGTGTATGTATATATATATACAGGGCTTTTTTTTCTCAAACAATAGGTGCTGGAACTTAACCACGGGCCCCACAAAACCCCTCCCCCTACACACACCCTCCAAATCACATTGAATAGTGGGTGTGTTCAGTCAAATTTCATGAAAACAGTAGGAGGGTCTTAAAGGGGCATTAAATATCAGGATTGCATTACATACAGAGTTCAGAGCTGTCACGTGTAAACACAGAAACCAGACTTCTGTGTTTACAAGTGATTGTGGTGAGCAGGCACCAAAGGGTCTGAGCCAGAGGTGGTGGAACTGAGATCCACCAAGTTCCCCCTGAAAAAAGCCCTATATATATATATATATATATATATATATATATATATATATATATATATATATATATATATATATATATATATATATAGTATTCTGTTGTTGCCAACTGTCTTAACATTCTACTGAGCTTGTGCTGTTAACCAAAGCTCAGTTGAACCATTACCCTTATGGTACAACTATACCTTATCTGAAGCATTCCAGTAAACATTAACAGAATATAAACATATTGAGCGTTGTCTTATTATACAAAGGTGTTGCAAGGATATCTGAACCCAGAGTGTCAGGTGGGTTGGGTTGGAACATTCACAGGGTTGTGGCGATGCATATGAGCAGGTAAATCAAAGCAGTCCTCAAGGGGACTGTGCTACATATACAAGCCCACCACTTTCACTCGACAGCTCAGAGTGTGGCCTTCCTCCCCCCACCTTGTGTGCATGGTTGAGCCATTGCGACCCCTTAAGCTGTGCCCATGCCCTCATATATACTTACATACGGCCCTGGTAGAACACAGCAGTGGGAGCTGACACTGAAAGGTCAGAACCGAACAGAGTGAGGTGTGCAGCCAGTGTTGAAACGTTTCATCCACTGTACAGGTGGAGAGCTCCGTGGGCCCCGCTCTGATGAGAGAGTGCTGCACACTGTATAGAAGCCCTCTCCATACAGATGGGAGAGTACCATGTGTCTCACATTACTCCTCCACCCCCTCTCCCCAACTCACAGAGAGCAGCTACTCAATGGGTGAAGGTGTACAGCACATCCCCACTCCAGTAGTCTCTATAACATTAATGAGGCAGTTCCGGATGTGGGTTAGTAGCAAGGATAATGTAATGTGATAGGGAGGCCACATTGGCGTCATGGGGACCCCTCAAGCTTTGCCCACGATGTCTGCCTTCTTTATACCCCAATGATTACTCCAGTGGTACATTATCCAATGTTAAGTATGCTCTCTAATACCCCCTATGATTGCCCTAGGTGGTAGATTATCCTATATTATATTTGCACCCCTGATACTCCTATGTTTATTCCAGGGGGTTCACCGTGTGAATCGGACACTGTGGATGGGGCATTAGTCAGGACCCTCAGCCATCTCTCTCCCCTTCATGTCTGCTCTGATCTCGATTTGCTCAGGCTTGTCGGCTCAGCCCCAGCCACATGCATCCCCGGACTTCAGTGAGCTGTCACAACCAGGAGCAGCGCCAGGTTCGAGTGCCAGGAGAGAAAGGGGACTCAGTGAAGCTTACCCGGAGGTCAGCGGAAGGAAGACCAGGGTGATGAGCAGGGAGAAGGAGCGGTACAGCCGGGACTGCTCCAATGCATTCATGATGTTAATGAGGTAGTTCCCTCAAGCTCCACCCATGGAGGCTGACACTTGTACACACAGAAGCCGGGCTTCTGTAAGGGGGTCTGTGTGTTCAAGGTATAGTAGTAGCGAGCAGTGGGGAAGAAGCTATCACCGGAGGTGGCAGAACTCCGGCTGTAAAAAAAGATGATAAGAAGTTGATAATGTTTGTGGGCAGCACAGGTGGAGGGCTCAAGGGGCAGCTGTTTTGGGCCCCACAACAATGACTGGACCAAGGGCGGCTGCCCCTTTTGCCCCATGTTAAAAATGGCCCTGGGTGTCCCCATCACAGTCCTCATATACTGTATATCAGGTGTCCCCATCACAGTCCCCTCTTACATCAGGTGTCCCCATCACGGTCCCCTCTTACGTCAGGTGTTCCCATCACAGTACACATATACTGTACGTCAGGAGTAGGGATGAGCCGAACACCCCCCGTTCGGTTCGCACCAGAACATGCGAACGGACCGAAAATTTGCACGAACGTTAGAACCCCATTGACGTCTATGGGACTCGAACGTTCGAAATCAAAAGTGCTCATTTTAAAGGCTAATTTACATGGTATTGTCCTAAAAAGGGTTTGGGGACCCGGGTCCTACCCCAGGGGACATGTATCAACGCAAAAAAAAGTTTTAAAAACGGACGTTTTTTTCGGGAGCAGTGATTTTAATGATGCTTAAAGTAAAAAAAAAAAAAGTGAAATATTCCTTTAAATATCGTACCTGGGGGGTGTCTATAGTATGCCTGTAAAGTGGCGCGTGTTTCCCATGCTTAGAACAGTCCCTGCACAAAATTACATTTTTAAAGGAAAAAAAGTCATTTAAAACTGCTTGCGGCTTTAATGTAATGTCGGGTCCTGGCAATATGGATGAAAATCAGTGAGACAAATGGCATGGGTACCCCCCAGTCCATTACCAGGCCCTTTGGGTCTTCTATGGATATTAAGGGGAACCCCGCACCCAAATTAAAAAAGGAAACAGGAGTATACAGGCTCTGTACTCTGAACAGCAGTATACAGGCGGTGCAAACAAAACAGGGACTGTAGGTTTGTTGTTAAGTAGAATCTGTTTGTAATTTTGAACGGGTACATTTTTAACGTGTTTCGCTCCAGCCAAAAAAATCTTTTTTAAGCTTTTTTGAAAACATAAGGAAGGGTTAGCACCCCTGTGACATTTGTTTTGCTGTCTGTGCTCCTCTTCAGAAGATTGAACCTCACTTTTTGTCCCAATGACAAATGTGTTTTGAAAATTTGGGGTTTTTTGTGAAACAGGGATTGGTGATAAAGCATCAGTGGAAAGGAGAAATGTTTTTCCCATATTAACTCTTACAGGAGACAATTTCCCTTCCTAGGGGTAGATTTCATCTCACTTCCTGTTGTCTCCTTCCGTTTGCAAGTAGGAGTCGTTTGTAAGTTGGATGTTTGAAAGTAGGGGCCTGCCCTATATACTCAGCAGAAATGTGGGCCTTAGGTGTTGTTGTGGCCACAACACTGTAAGCCCCCACAGGGCCCTGCTGTGAAATATTAGATCAAGAATTGTAATTACATGTCCCTGTTGAACAGGGCCAGAAAAATTGGGCCTTTGGTGGTGGTGGTGGTGCTGGTGCCAGTAAGTCCTCACTCGCTCTTGGTGGGCGCAGAAACAGGCCCTGCTGTGAAATATTAGATCAAGAATTGTAATTACATGCCCCTGTTGAACAGGAGCTAAAAAATTGGGCCTTGGGGGCTAAATTATCTATAGCCAAGGCTTGGAAACAACCCAAGGTGTCCTTCAAAGCGGCTATCCGTAAAATTTCATGGATCATGGCCCAAGAGAAGGTGGCCAGTAACCTGAACAATACCACAGAGAAATTTGAAGCTATCTGGGAACCTTGGGCTAAGTTCTTGGGCATCTCCTTGATCCCAGGGGTTCAACCCTGAAGCATCAGGCAGTATCTGGGTTTGGAGGGTCTCCTCCCGTGGCTTGGCTTTCGTCTACCTTCTCCTCTCTCTCTCTCCCCCCACTCTCACCTCTCCCTCTTCTCTTTATTTCCTTTCACTTGTCTCTTAGCAGGTTGTTCTACCAAGATGATGCTTTCCAGTTTTATTTTAGACCATTGCAGAGACCTCAGGGAGCCCAGCTCCCAAGGGCAGCATATGTAGTAGGTCATTACTTTCTGTTTTGTTGCCCAGATACCTTTAGCAATAACTAAGGGGGTGTCTGGGGCAAGTTGGAGTGTGCCGCTCCGGCACAGTGTGTTCCCAGTTGGGGTGCAGACGGCCGCTCCTGCTTCCCCCTCACCAAACTAATCCTTGTATCTGGGTCCTTGGACCTATACGAATTAACTCTGTCATTTGTAGGTTTTCATGCAAGGTTGCGGCTCTATTCATAATCGTATCTACTGTCATAAGGTACACATGCAACCCCTAAGGGGTTTCACTTTTTTTTCTTATATGTACACCTGCACTCAAAGCAAAGGTTATGTATATTTGTTATTGATCTCATGAAAACTCCTCACAGATACTTTAGTTGGAATGCAGAAATGAGCCCTGCTGCAAAGTATTGCATCAAAAATTGTAATTACATGCCCCTGTTAAACAGGGGCTGAAAAATTAGGCCTTAGGCACTGGTGCTGGTGCCACAACACTGCAACCCCTCACAGATACTTTAGTTGGAATGCAGAAATGAGCCCTGCTGCAAAGTATTGCATCAAAAATTGTAATTACATGCCCCTGTTAAACAGGGGCTGAAAAATTAGGCCTTAGGCACTGGTGCTGGTGCCACAACACTGCAACCCCTCACAGATACTCTAGTTGGAATGCAGGAACGAGCCCTGCTGCAAAGTATTGCATCAAAAATTGTAATTACACTCCCCTGTTAAACAGGGGCTGAAAAATTGGGCCTTAGGCACTGGTGCTGGTGCCACAACACTGCAATTTCTCACAGAAACTCTAGTTGGAACGCAGGAATGAGCCCTGCTGCAAAGTATTGCATCAAAAATTGTAATTACACGCCCCTGTTAAACAGGGGCTGAAAAATTGGGCCTTAGGCACTGGTGCTGGTGCCACAACACTGAAACTTTTCACAGAAACTCTAGTTGGAACGCAGGAACGAGCCCTGCTGCGAAGTATTGCATCAAAAATTGTAATTACACGCCCCTTTTAAACAGGGGCTGAAAAATCGGGCCTTAGGCACTGGTGGTGGCGGCCAAAACCAAAAATGTTCTTACAAGCTATCAGCGTGATCATTGAGGAGGAAGAGGATAATTACTCAGGATAGTCACTCAGCATCAGCATAGGCAGTCTTTGAAGGGATCTGAGATTTCAAAAAAAAATATTCGGTTACATCAGCATCAGGTGCTTGGTAGCTGGTGGTGATCCAAGACTGATTCATTTTTATGAAGGTCAGTCGATCGACCGATACGGTGAACAGACGCACCCTGTGATCGGTTACAAAGCCTCCAGCAGCACTGAATGTGCGTTCCGAAAGAACGCTCGATGCAGGACAGGCCAAATGCTCAATTGCATACTATGCAAGCTCTGGCCAGTGATCCATCCTCAAGACCCAGTAACCCAGAGGATTTTCGGTGGGAAAGGTGTCCAAGTCAGATCTTGCCCCCTAGGTATTCCTGCACCATGTAAAACAGACGCTGGTGATGGTTGCTGGAACCGATCATTCCTTGGGGCTGCGGACTAAAAAATTGTCTGAACGCATCGGTCAGAGGGCCACCTTCTCCACCGCTCCTTCTTTGACTGACCGAAGCCTCAGCAACACGTTGTCCAGAAACAGGAGTTTGTAACCTCCCAGTCTCTGGGAACGCATTGCACAGACCTTTCTGCAAGACCTCCCGAAGATGTTTCATCCTCTGCTCCCTCTGCGACGGCAAGATAAGTTCTGCAACCTTACCCTTGTAACGTGGATCAAGGGGGGTTGCCAGCCAGTATTGGTCCTTCTCCTTGATACCACGAATACGAGGATCCTTACGCAGACTTTGCAGGATCAGGGAGGCCATGCAGCGTAGGTTTGCTGAGGCATTCGGTCCAGAGTCCTCTGGGTCACTAAGGACGACATGGTCCGCAGCCACTTCCTCCCAGGCATGTACAAGTCCATGTGTTTCTTGGGACTGATCCCTTAAAGACTGCTGCTGATGCTGAGTGCCAGGCTCCACCTCCATACTGACACAATCCTCCTCCTCTTCCTGTGTGATCGGCGGGCACGCAGGAACACTGTCTGGATAAAGGGGGCCTTGAGAGCTAAGGAAGTCCTCCTCTTCCTGCCTCTGTTCTGCCTCAAGTGCCCTGTCTATTATTCCACGCAGCTTGTGCTCCAACAGGTGGACAAGGGGGACAGTGTCACTGATGCATGCACTGTCACTGCTCACCATCCTCGTGGCCTCCTCAAATGGTGACAGGGCAGTGCATGCATCCCTGATCATGGCCCACTGGTGTGGGGAAAAAAAAACAAGCTCCCCTGACCCTGTCCTGGTGCCATGGTCGCACAGGTACTCATTGATGGCCCTCTGCTGTGTGTGCAGCTGCTGCAGCATGGCCAACGTTGAATTCCACATGGTGGACATGTCACAGATTAGGCGGTTCTTGGGCAGGTTAAACTCCTTTTGGAGGTCCGTCAGCCGAGCACTGGCATTATATGACCGGCGGAAATGCACACAGACTTTCCTGGCCTGCCTCAGGACATACTGTAAGCCCGGGTACCTGCCCAAGAACTGCTGCACCACCAAGTTAAGGACGTGAGCTAAACAGGGCACATGGGTCATTTGTCCCTGTCGGAGGGCAGAGAGGAGGTTGGTGCCATTGTCGCAAACCACCATTCCTGCCTTAAGTTGGCGTGGTGTCAACCACCTCTGAACCTGCCCCTGCAGAGCTGAAAGAACCTCTGCCCCAGTGTGGCTCCTGTCCCCCAAGCACACCAGCTCAAGCACCGCATGGCATCTTTTGGCCTGTACTTGCGTAGCCCCTTGAATGCCTACGGAGCACCGCTGGTTCCGAGGACAAAGCACAGGAAGAGGCCATGGAGGAAGAAGAAGAGGAGGGAGTGGAGGAGAGAGGTGTGTCACAATCATTAGTAGTGGCATTTTGGAGGCATGGTGGTGGAACAACCTCCAACACTACTGCACTTTTTCCTGCATCCTTCCCAGCTGCCAGCAGAGTCACCCAATGCGCCGTGAAACGTCCCTGTCCATGCCTGCTGGACCATGAGTCAGCGGTAATATGCACCTTACCACTGACCGTTTTGTCCAGCGAGGCAATGAGATCCTATTGGCGCATGAAGGGAGGGTTCGCTCCCAGCCAGATCCCTCTCTCCCCCTCCCTCCCAGAGAGCAGAGACAGCAGGTTCGGGTGGGTAGGCTGGTTTCAGGGCCTCCCGCAAAGCACGCAGTGGCGCATGAGGTGGGGAGAAGGGGGGGCAGAGGCAATCAGGCCGTGGAGCATCTAGGAGTAGCGCCAGCAGTTCTAAGGTGGATGCTGGGCCCAGCGAGGATAGAGCAGGGAGACAGCCCCGGGCGTTTACACAGCAGGGGCGGGGCTTCAGCGTGTGAAGATGGCAGCAGCGGCAACCGGTCACCCCAAATCCGGGGCTGGTGGGCACGCGAGAGTGGATGGACAGAGGTCAGCAGCGTGCAGTGGCCTTGTGCGGCACTGCGAAATGGAGGTCATTGGGCCCAAGAAAGCGACCCACAAATCGGTGGTTGGATCCGGCGCTCGGAGGAGGAGTTGGGAGGACCACGGATCCCCGGCATCCAGTGAGGCATCTGCTGGAGGGCTGTCAGCCACTGAGGTGGAGATGGGAGAAGACCGGTCAGAAGGAGAGCTGTCGCAGTCGGATGACGATGGGTAGCAGGGACTAGGGATGAGCCGAACACCCCCTGGTTCGGTTCGCACCAGAACCCGCGAACGGACCGAAAGTTCGCACGAACGTTAGAACCCCATTGACGTCTATGGGACTCGAACGTTCGAAATCAAAAGTGCTCATTTTAAAGGCTAATTTGCATGGTATTGTCCGAAAAAGGGTTTGGGGACCCGGGTCCTACCCCAGGGGACATGTATCAATGCAAAAAAAACTTTTAAAAACGGCCGTTTTTTCGGGAGCAGTGATTTTAATGATGCTTAAAGTAAAAAAAAAAAAAGTGAAATATTCCTTTAAATATCGTACCTGGGGGGTGTCTATAGGATGCCTGTAAAGTGACGCGTGTTTCCCATGTTTAGAACAGTCCCTGCACCAAATGTCATTTTTAAAGGAAAAAACCTCATTTAAAACTGCTTGCGGGTTTAATGTCATGTCGGGTCATGGCAATATGGATGAAAATCAGTGAGACAAACGGCATGGGTACCCCCCCAGTCCATTACCAGGCCCTTTGGGTCCTGTATGGATATTAAGGGGAACACCGCACCCAAATTAAAATAAGGAAAGGCCCTATATACTCTGAACAGCAGTATACAGGCGGTGCAAACAAGACAGGGACTGTAGGTTTGTTGTTAAGTAGAATCTCTTTGTAATTTTGAACGGGTACATTTTTAACGTGTTTAGCTCCAGCCAAAAAATCTTTTTTAAGCTTTTTGGAAAACATAGGGAAGGGTTATCACCCCTGTGACATTTGTTTTGCTGTCTTTCCTCCTCTTCAGAAGATTTCACCTCACTTTTTTGTCCCAATGAAAAATGTTTTTTGAAAATTTGGGTTTTTTTGTGGAACAAGGATTGGAAAGCATCAGTGGAAAGGAGAAATTGTTTTCCCATATTAACTCTTACAGGAGAGAATTTCCCTTCCTAGGGGTAGATTTCATCTCACTTCCTGTTGTCTCCTTCCGTTTGCAAGTAGGAGTCGTTTGTAAGTTAGATGTTTGAAAGTAGGGTCCTGCCCTATATACTCAGCAGAAATTTGGGCCTTAGGTGTTGCTGTGGCCACAACACTGTAAGCCCTCACAGGGCCCTGCTGTGAAATATTAGATCAAGAATTGTAATTACATGCCCCTGTTGAACAGGAGCTGAAAAATTAGGCCTTAGGCACTGGTGCTGGTGCCACAACACTGCAACCCCTCACAGACACTCTAGTTGGAACGCAGGAACGAGCCCTGCTGCAAAGTATTGCATCAAAAATTGTAATTACACGCCCCTGTTGGACAGGGGCAGAAAAATTGGTCCTTAGGCACTGGTGCTGGTGCCACAACACTGCAACCCCTCACAGACACTCTAGTTGGAACGCAGGAACGAGCCCTGCTGCAAAGTATTGCATCAAAAATTGTAATTACACGCCCCTGTTAGACAGGGGCAGAAAAATTGGGCCTTAGGCACTGGTGCTGGTGCCACAACACTGCAACCCCTCACAGACACTCTAGTTGGAATGCAGGAACGAGCCCTGCTGCAAAGTATTGCATCAAACATTGTAATTACACGCCCCTGTTAGACAGGGGCAGAAAAATTGGGCCTTAGGCACTGGTGCTGGTGCCACAACACTGCAACCCCTCACAGACACTCTAGTTGGAATGCAGGAACGAGCCCTGCTGCAAAGTATTACATCAAAAATTGTAATTACACGCCCCTGTTAAACAGGGGCTGAAAAATTGTGCCTTAGGCACTGGTGGTGGCGCCCAGAACCAAAAATGTTCTTACAAGCTATCAGCGTGATGATTGAGGAGGAAGAGGATAATTACTCAGGGATAGTCACTCAGCATCAGCATAGGCAGTCTTTGAAGGGATCTGAAAAAAATTATTCAGTTACATCAGCATCAGGTGCTTGGTAGCTGGTGGTGATCCAAGACTGATTCATTTTTATGAAGGTCAGCCGATCGACCGAGTCAGTGGACAGACGCACCCTGTGATCGTTTACCACGCCTCCAGCAGCACTGAATGTGCGTTCCGAAAGAACGCTGGATGCAGGACAGGCCAGTAGCTCAATTGCATACTGTGCAAGCTCTGGCCAGTGATCCATCCTCAAGACCCAGTAACCCAGAGGATTTTCGGTGGGAAAGGTGTCCAAGTCTGATCTTGCCCCTAGGTATTCCTGCACCATGTAAAACAGACGCTGGCGATGGTTGCTGGAACCGATCATACCTTGGGGCTGCGGACCAAAAAATTGTCTGAACGCATCGGTCAGACGGCCACCTTCTCCACCGCTCCTTCTTTGACTGACCGAAGCCTCAGCAACACGTTGTCCAGAAACAGGAGTTTGTAACCTCCCAGTCTCTGGGAACGTGTTGCACAGACCTTTCTGCAAGGCCTCCTGAAGATGTTTCATCCTCTGCTCCCTCTGCGATGGCAAGATAAGGTCCGCAACCTTACCCTTGTAACGTGGATCAAGGAGGGTTGCCAGCCAGTATTGGTCCTTCTCCTTGATACCACGAATACGAGGATCCTTACGCAGGCTTTGCAGGATCAGGGAGGCCATGCAGCGTAGGTTTGCTGAGGCATTCGGTCCGGAGTCCTCTGGGTCACTAAGGACAACAACGTCCGCAGCCACCTCCTCCCAGCCACGTACAAGTCCATGTGTTCCTTGGGACTGATCCCTTAAAGACTGCTGATGCTGAGTGCCAGGCTCCACCTCCATACTGACACAATCTTCCTCCTCCTCCTCCTCCTCCTCGTCCTCTTCCTGTGTGATCGGCGGGCACGCAGGAACACTGTCTGGATAAAGGGGGCCTTGAGAGCTAAGGAAGTCCTCCTCTTCCTGCCTCTGTTCTGCCTCAAGTGCCCTGTCCATTATTCCACGCAGCGTGTGCTCCAACAGGTGGACAAGGGGGACAGTGTCACTGATGCATGCACTGTCAGTGCTCACCATCCTCGTGGCCTCCTCGAATGGTGACAGGACAGTGCATGCATCCCTGATCATGGCCCACTGGCGTGGGGAAAAAAAACCAAGGTCCCCTGACCCTGTCCTGGTGCCATAGTCGCACAGGTACTCATTGATGGCCCTCTGCTGCGTGTGCAGCCGCTGCAGCATGGCCAACGTTGAGTTCCACCTGGTGGGCATGTCACAGATTAGGCGGTTCTTGGGCAGGTTAAACTCCTTTTGGAGGTCCGTCAGCCGAGCACTGGCATTATATGACCGGCGGAAATGCACACAGACTTTCCTGGCCTGCCTCAGGACATCCTGTAAGCCCGGGTACCTGCCCAAGAACCGCTGCACCACCAAGTTAAGGACGTGAGCCAAACAGGGCACATGGGTCAGTTGTCCCTGTCGGAGGGCAGAGAGGAGGTTGGTGCCATTGTCGCAAACCACCATTCCTGCCTTAAGTTGGCGTGGCGTCAACCACCTCTGAACCTGCCCCTGCAGAGCTGACAGAACCTCTGCCCCAGTGTGGCTCCTGTCCCCCAAGCACACCAGCTCAAGCACCGCATGGCATCTTTTGGCCTGCGTACTTGCGTAGCCCCTTGAACGCCTACGGAGCACCGCTGGTTCCGAGGAAGAGGCCATGGAGGAAGAAGAAGAGGAGGGGGTGGAGGAGAGAGGTGTGTCACAATCATTAGCATTTTGGAGGCGTGGTGGCGGAACAACCTCCAACACTACTGCACCTTGTCCTGCATCCTTCCCAGCTGCCAGCAGAGTCACCCAATGCGCCGTGAAACTTAAGTAACGTCCCTGTCCATGCCTGCTGGACCATGAGTCAGCGGTAATATGCACCTTACCGCTGACCGCCCTGTCCAGCGAGGCATGGACATTGCCTTCCACATGCCGGTAGAGAGCCGGAATCGCCTTCCGTGAGAAAAAGTGGCGTTTGGGTACCTGCCACTGAGGAACCGCACATTCCACAAACTCACGGAAGGGGGCAGAGTCTACCAACTGAAAAGGCAGCAGTTGAAGTGCTAGCAATTTTGCCAAGCTAGCATTCAACCGCTGGGCATGTGGATGGCTGGGAGCAAACTTCTTTCGGCGGTGCAGCAGCTGGGGCAGGGAAATTTGCCTGGTACAATCTGACGTCGGTGTACCAAAAGCAGATTGCCCACAAGTACTTGGCTGTGACACACCTAATTCTACACCTTCATTCCTCTCACTGCAAGTCTCAGAGAGGACTGAAGGTCTAGTGGGGTTGGAAATCTCAGCTGATGAGCAGCAAGGAGAGATCCTCTTTGTTCTTTGGTGTGGGTCTTTTAGATATGCTTGCCAACGAACTGCATGGCAGGTCAACATATGTCTGGTCAAGCATGTGGTACCCAAGCGGGAGATGTTTTGGCCACGCGAGATACGCTTGAGACATATGTTGCAAATAGCAGCGGTGCGATCTGATGCACTCGTCTCAAAAAAGGCCCACACCAAAGAACTTTTTGAATAACGCGCAGAGACTGCAGCGCCCTGCACATGTGGAGCTTTGGGGTGTGATGCAGTCAATGTGCTGCCCTTAGGCTGGCCCCTGGAGGGCATCCTGCCTCGTTGGTGATGTGCCGCCTCCTCCTCCTCCTCCTCCTCCTCTCTCCTATCAGGCACCCACGTTGAGTCAGTGACCTCATCATCCCCTCCCTCCTCATCACTGGAGCAAACCTGGCAGTATGCTGCAGCAGGGGGAGCATGACTGCCAGATTGCTGTCCTTCTTGGGCACCCCCTCTGTCCGTGCTCATGTTACTGCCTTCATCGAGCTCAGTATCATCATCAGAGCCTTCCAAACGCTGGGCATCCTCCTGGAGCATGTACCCAACACTGTGGTCAAACAGTTCGAGGGAATCCTCAGGAGGACATGGTGGAGCTAGGGAAGGAGTCACTGATGACATTGAGCTGAGGGAAGAGGCCGCTGCTTTGCCAGACAAAGCACCCTGGGCATGGGTGAGAGAGGATGAGGAGGATGAGGACGGCTTGGTCATCCACTCGACCAAGTCTTCCGCATGTTGCGGCTCAACGCGGCCAGCTGCTGAAAAAAAGGCCGAGCGTGTCCCATGGCCACGTGCTGATGAGGATGCACCGTCTCCACGACCAGCACTAGACACAGAGCCTGCTTGCCCTCTCTTATTGGCTTGTGACTGTCTGCCTCTCCTTCTTGGCCTTCCAGACATACTAATGGCCTGTAGCTGCACTAAGCTGGGATAGAACACCTGTAATTTTCTTCAGGTAGCTTTATATACTGTAACCAGACAAGCCTGCCTGTCAGTGGGAAGATAACAGGAACGGATCTAGCTGAACACTGTGAGCAGGACGCACTGCACTAAATGTAAATAGCAGGAACGGATCTAGCTGAACACTGTGAGCAGGACGCACTGACTGCACTAAATGTAAATAGCAGGAACAGATCTAGCTGAACACTGTGAGCAGGACGCACTGACTGCACTAAATGTAAATAGCAGGAACGGATCTAGCTGAACACTGTGAGCAGGACGCACTGCACTAAATGTAAATAGCAGGAACAGATCTAGCTGAACACTGTGAGCAGGACGCACTGACTGCACTAAATGTAAATAGCAGGAACGGATCTAGCTGAACACTGTGAGCAGGACGCACTGCACTAAATGTAAATAGCAGGAACGGATCTAGCTGAACACTGTGAGCAGGACGCACTGACTGCACTAAATGTAAATAGCAGGAACGGATCTAGCTGAACACTGTGAGCAGGACACACTGCACTAAATGTAAATAGCAGGAACGGATCTAGCTGAACACTGTGAGCAGGACGCACTGCACTAAATGTAAATAGCAGGAACAGATCTAGCTGAACACTGTGAGCAGGACGCACTGCACTAAATGTAAATAGCAGGAACGGATCTAGCTGAACACTGTAAGCAGGACGCACTGCACTAAATGTAAATAGCAGGAACAGATCTAGCCTAATCTATCTAACTCAAATCAAATGACACTGTCTCTCTCTCTCTCTATCTCTCAGCACACCGGAACACACTACACAGGGCCGCCGTGCAGGCGGCCTTATATAGTGTGGGGCGTGTACTAAATCCCCTGAGCCATAATTGGCCTAAGCCACCCTGGCTTTGGCCAATTACAGCTCTCTCTACTGACGGCGCTGTGATTGGCCAAGCATGCGGGTCATAGTGCATGCTTGGCCAATCATCAGCCAGCAATGCACTGCGATGCCGCAGTGAATTATGGGCCGTGACGCGCCACACGAATTTGGCGCGAACGGCCCATAACGTTCGCAATTCGACGGACGGTCGAACAGCCGATGTTTGAGTCGAACATGGGTTCGACTCGAACACGAAGCTCATCCCTAGCAGGGACGTCATACAGCGGTGGAGACGGGACCTTCGGCTGGTGGGACCCTTCCCAGGCATCCTGGTAAGTCTATGTTTATTCCTTCACGTGTTGTGGGTAATTTTGTGGGAGAGGGGGGCGAGATTAGCAGTGGGGGTCAGGGAGCAGTGGGGCGGTCGGATGCGACCGTGCCTCCCACTCCGGCCGCGCGGGGTTGCAGAATCGGGGTTGCAGGAATTCTTAGCAGGTTTGAAGGATTTAGTGAAAAAATTTGAGCCGGGGCCAAGTGGGATTCAGTCTCCTGCGGCGGCATGGGTGGGTCCTGGGGTCGGGGGGGGCAATGGCCGGGTTGTCAATGGGCACAGGGACTCCCCCCGGGCCTGATACGGAACAAGCGGCGCCCGCGACGGAAGTCGCTGGGGTGGCAGTGCAGGAGGTGGTGCCTAAGCCAGGGGAAGGGGGAACAGGGGAAGGGGCGAAAAAACAAGATTTGGTGAGACTGGCAGATGCAGCTAAATGTGAAGATTATGTTTGTTTTGAGGGGCCCCTCGGAACACACCTAAAACCTGAAGTTCGAGAAAAAATTTGGAAAGGGGAATATGTGGAGATTTTTGCGCTCCTACCTCTGGAAAAATTTAACTTAGATAGGGTTAAGCCGGAGGATAACAAGAAGGAGGACGAGGAGAAAAGGAGGTAAAAGGCTTATCCCCAGGACTTTTGCGAATTGGCTGCAGGCCTCTGCAATAATGGCAAGTGTTATTGGGGAAAAGAACCCAGAGCATTGCTCGGCATTGTTTTGCTATTTGGACGCCATAGGTGAGGCATACAGAGTTTATGGGGGAACAGTGTGGCTGCGGTATGATGAGCAGTTTAGGCAGTGGAGGGCTATACGCCCATCCTTGAGGTGGGATCATAAGGACATCAGCTTATGGACGCGCCTTATGACCTTGGATAGGCCGATGGGTCAGTTTTTTCAAGGGAGGGCCGGTGGATCATCCAACTCCGGACAATCGGCCACAAGAAAAAAAGGGGTTTGTTGGCAGTTTGAGGGTTCCTGTAGATTTGGGGGGTCATGCAAGTACAAGCACGAATGTTCAGGTTGTGGAGGGGGACATACGGTGTCCCGTTGTTTTAAACAAGGAAAGGGCCGTACCGGTGAACCTGTGGGAAAAAGGGAGAGCGCCGGTGAAAGTGGAATAGGTGCAACCTTTCCTAGATAGATACCCAGACAGGGAGGCAGCCCTGTTACTTGGTCGGGGATTTGCGGAGGGTTTTAGAATCCCTTCACGCTTAATAGATACTCCCCCGCTTTCACGCAATTTGCGGTCAGCCTTACAACATGCGGACGTAGTTTCGGAGAAACTGCGGAAGGAAATTTTGTTAGGCCGCATGAGTGGGCCTTTTCCTTCTTTGCCAATATCGGGTCTGGTAGTGTCACCGCTAGGCATTGTGCCGAAGAAAGAGCCTAACAAATTTAGGCTTATTCATCATTTGTCATACCCAAAAGGGGGTTCGGAGAATGATGCCATCGACCCGGAGGTATGCGCGGTATCATATACGTTGTTTGATGCAGCGGTAGTTTGGGTTAGGAGGTATGGGTGGGGGGCACTTATGGCGAAAGCTGACATAGAGTCGGCTTTTCCTTTGTTACCGGTTCACCCGGAGAGTTTTCGTTTGTTGGGTTGTTGTTGGCAGGAAGAATACTACGTAGATCGCTGTCTATCTATGGGGTGTTCTATATCCTGCGTGTTGTTTGAACAGTTTGGTTCCTTCCTGGAGTGGGTGGTGCGTGATGTCGCAGGAATCAATTCAATCATTCACTATTTGGACAATTTCCTTTGTGTGGGCCCTCCAAAGTCAGAAGTTTGCGCGGTCCTGTTGGCTACGCTGGAACATGTTGCAGATAAGTTTGGCATCCCATTGGCCCCAGAAAAGACCGAAGGTCCACAGACGGTGTTGAGTTTCTTAGGCATCATGTTAGACTCAGAGAACATGGAGTGCAGGCTGCCGGAGGATAAGCTGATGGCGTTGCAAGCAGAGACTCAGGGAATCATGGGACTTCGCAAAGTACAGCTGCGCACCCTGCAATCCTTATTAGGTAAGTTAAATTTTGCGTGTCGCATTTTGCCCATGGGGAGGGTTTTTTGCAGGCGGCTGTCTGCAAGTATGGCAGGGGTTACGTCCCCCAAGCACTATGTGCGCTTGGTGAAGGCTCATAGAGAAGACCTGACGGTATGGCACACGTTCCTGGCTAATTTCAATGGCAGGGCGTTGTGGATGTCAGGACCAGTTAGCAACTTCGATCTGGAGCTGTACACGGATGCGGTGGGTTCTGCGGGTTTTGGAGCCTTCTTCCAAGGTAAGTGGAGTGCAGGGCCTTGGCCTCAGTCGTGGAAGGATGCAAGTTTAGTGAGGAACATGTTACTGTTGGAACTGTTCCCTGTGGTATTACCAGTGGAGTTGTGGGGGAATCTTTCAGGAATTTGAAAGTTAGATTTCATGGGGACAACCTGGGGGTAGTACAGGTAATTAACAAGGTGTCAGCAGCATCACCGCCGGTGGTAAGGTTGCTCAGACACCTTGTATTGCGCTGTCTGCAGCTGAACGTGTTCATCTATGCTGTGCACCTCCCTGGAGTGGAAAATGTCATTGCTGATGCACTATCTCGCTTTCAGTGGGAGAGATTTCGGGAGTTGGTGCCAGGGGCGGAACAGAATGGGGTCCCTTGTCCCGGGTGGCTGTGGAGGATTGCCTTGGAAGAGTAGCAAGCTGGATCAGACAGTCGTGAGCGAGGCGACGTGGTCAGCTTACAACAGAGTATGGCAGGACTGGGTATCCATGCTGCAACAGGTGGCGGAAGGACATGAGGAACAAGATCTCAGGTTGTTGGTTTTGTATTTTGTTTCTCGGAATCTGGAGGATGGGGTGTCAGTGTCTGGATTGGAAAAGAAGTTGGCAGGTCTGGCATTTTGGTTAAAATTTCAAGGTTTACCTGACTTTACTAAGGATTTTTGGGTTAGGCAGGCATTGAAGGTTTACCGTCGTTCTAAGCCGGGGAGGGACGCTAGGCGCCCGGTTTCGTTCGAGCTATTAGGTAGGATAGTGGCGCAGTTAGACACTACTTGTTCGTCAGGTTATGAGGTAGTTTTGTTTAAGGCGGCATTGGCCTTGGCATTTTTTGGGGCATTTCGAATTAGTGAATTAGTCAGCCCCTCTAAAAAGAAAAATGGGGGATTGGGTGTGATGGATGTCAGGTGTGGGGGGGACAGATTGTCCATATTGGTCAAAAAATCTAAAACGGATCAGCGGGGCAAGGGAAAAGCGGTGCAGGTTTTTTCACTGCCAGGTTCTCCCTTGTGCCCAGTACAATTGGTGCGGGGGTTTCTTGACATACGCCCGGGGGGGGGGATGGTCCCCTTTTGGTACATCAAGATGGGTTGTCGTTATCGCGTTTTCAATTTATTGCAATTTTCAATAAATGTTTGGGGGCACTTGGTTTGGGGGATCAAAAGTTTTCATCCCATTCCTTTAGGATAGGGGCGGCTATGGAAGCAGTCAGCTGGGGTTTGGATGAGGCAGCGGTAAAAAGAATTGGGAGATGGGAATCTCGACGGTTTAAATCTTATGTTCGCCCTCAATTATTGAATGTTTAACAAAGGGTTATGGAGGAAGTTTGGGAGTAGTACATTGAAAGATTATATGTGCTGGGGTGTCTAATTGATTTATTGGGGGGGTTTGTTTTTTCTTTTCTTTCAGGTCAGACTCAGTGCCTGGTCTGGATAGTGGGCCACTCCTATGTGTGTTGGGGGGCAAGGATAGGTGATGCAAGACGGGATGGGAGACAGTTGGGTTTTTCAAGACAGGAAGCCTGTCCTCGGTGGCTGGGGGTGCCTGGTATGCTATGGGGTAGGACGGTGTCGGAGGTGCGTAAATTTGCACGTATGGATAGGCCTCCTGATGTGTTGGTGTTACACATTGGCGGCAATTATCTGGGGCTAAGGTCAATGTTGGATTTAGTGCGAGACATCAAATTTGATTTTTGGCAACTAAGGATGGCCTTTCCGTACATTTTGATTGTGTGGTCGGACATCGTGGCACGTACCACGTGGAGGTTGGCGAGGTCGGTGGACAAGGTTAACCGGGCCCGTAAGAAGGTTAACAAGGAAGTCAGTGGTTTTGTGGTCAGGAATGGTGGGTTGGCTATTAGGCACATGGAATTAGAGGTGGATACATGGCGTTACTTGCGGAGAGATGGGGTACACCTGAATGATGTGGGGATTGACCTATGGGCTTTGGGAATACAGGATGGGATCCAGCGAGCATTGAGGGTTTGGCAGGGCACACAAGGGTAAGGCTTTACTCTGGGGTGTGCTGTGGCATGATGTTGGTCTTTGCGGGTGAAGGATTAAACCCCAGTTATGGAAAAGTTTGGGACCCATTGGTAGTATGAGGCCCGTTGATGGTATTCCAGCTAACGGGGGTTTTAGCTTGAACTGGTTATTGGGTGCACTGCGGTCAATTGGTTTGTTGTCTCCGAGCTAGCATGTCAGCTGGAGGCCTATTTTAGTTAAGGTACCACAGTGCCTGAGTGGATCGAGTTTAAGATTGATGGGTTTTTCCCTGCAAAGACCAACGGGAGTATTTAACTGATATGTCAGGTGTTTTATACAGCTAGGTTAAGTTGATATTGAAACTAATTTTATTGGTTATTATTAATAAAGATAATTGGCTGCTACGGCCAATATTTACTCCAGATGGGTGTGGTCTCAATTATTTGGGGTACATAGGGATGGGGGTACGTAGCAAATTTAAATGGTGTGATATTAAAGGTAAACTAGATACATCTGTTATACAATAGTCACGTCCCTGATCATGGGCCCACCACCATCTACCTGGGGCCCTTAGGCAGTGCCCAGGTGTGCCTGCTCATTAAGATGGCCCTGCTCTCATGGAGCCTTAGCTGACCTGTTATCCTCATCTGTTTGATTGTGCTCTTGGACCATGGCCCGTTCAACCCCGGATCCATACCTTTCTCCCCTTCTTCTTCCATTACTCGTCTATCTTTCTTTTGTTTACTAGAACATTGATGTATAATCCTCCGGATTTGCTTGGCCCTAGTTCTCTCCTGGGCCAAGGCTGGGGTGAGCCATCAAATCATCGGTACTCTACCTTCTTATACCTCTATTTTACCCATTAGGTTGCTAATTGCCATCATTTGATGGACTATATTTGTTCATAAGTCAATTGACCTAGTGTGTTGGATATTGTACCTCTCCCTGTGTGGAACCATTCTTTATATACAATAGCTGTTATTTTACATGTGATGGCCTCTGTGTTACTCAGTCTAATAAAATATTCGAACACAAAAATCAATGGAAAATTACTGCCTGAGCAGTGACTGCATGCTATCAGATGAAGTCACTGTTTGGGTATTTAGGTAACCACGGTTGCTGCGTTTGCATGAATACATTAGTCAGCAATGGAGGTTCCTTCATCCATGCAGTTTAATGTGGATGGGGTAATAGAGTGAATGTAGGCTGAACAAGAGAAAAACAATCAAGTATGGCTAACTTTATTTACCTTTTTTCATCCTCCAAAAGGACAAGGTGGTTCTTTGAAATTAGAATTGTTTTTCCATTTCTGAGAGAACAATGTGCTCCCTCCTCTTGTCCATCTCTCTCTCATCCCAGATTGCTGTTCACTCTCTGAATGTCACACAGTGGCCAATATTCATCTGTCTTTCACTGTCCTTCACCAAGTGGACACAGGCTTTGACATCTCTGAGGGTTTCCACAATGCCAAGTTCCACTATTGCACAATGAATTTACCAGATGATATCCCAGTCATACTCTACCAAAGGTTGAAAAGCCATGTTCCCTGTCACTGCTTATTCTAACAGGTCAGTAGGTACCCGGTAGACACCAGACATCAGTCTTACAGGTATGAAGAGCTGGGACCTGGTCCTCAGCTCACACATTTTACCAGGTTCTATCACATGGAGGTCACTGCATTAGACAAAGCCAGCTGTTGAAGAAATGTTTAGGCGGCTGTGGAAATCAGCCAAGGCATGAAACCTGAAGAATTATCTGTTGGTATAATTCCACACTTCCCTTTTTTCTTAGGGATACTTTTGAACATCTTACATGTTTACTGTGTCCCCAATGAATTTTGTGTGACAAATTAGGATTTTACAATGAGTACAAAATTCTTTCTTCCAATAGTTCATTGGGGGACACTAATCCTGCCCATTATTTTAGTTGATTTGTCTGCCTGAGTTAAGAGAATGACTGTAGCCAATAGAGACAGCTAAACCTTTTGGGTTGTCCAGGATTCATACTCCTTGATCCTAAGCATATACAGTATGTATCAATAGCTCTGCAGTGCCTTTTGATTTGCCTAGTGTCCAACCTACTAGAGCAGAAGCATATACCTAGAGATCTGCTGTGCCTTTTGGTTTGCCTAGTATCCAACCAACTAGAGCAGAGACAAATACCCAGAGATCTGCTGAGCCTTTTGGTTTGCTTAGTGTCCAACCTCCTGGAGCTCTGCTGTGGCTTTTGGTTTGCCTAGTGTCCAACCTCCGAGATCCACTGTGGCTTTTGGTTTGCCTAGTGTCCAACCTCCTAGAGCAGAAGCACATACCCAGAGATCTGCTGAGCCTTTTGGTTTGCCTAGTGTCCAACCTCCTAGAGTTAAAGCATATACCCAGAGAACTGCTCCTTCCTCTTTCATTGAAATCATCAGCAGATCACTGTGCACTCAACATTAAGGGGTCACACAAGAGATCACCAGCTGTCCTCCTGTTTAATGCAATGTGAAAAATGTTGCAAAATGTTTCTCGTACAATAACTTCACTTCATATTTTTTTATGTTTTCAGGTAATGAAACTACGATGAACTCAACCGAACAAATTGAGGTCCACATACTGCACAAAACATGTATGAACAGCTGGTTGGTGACGAAGCTTGTGCCCTCCATCTATACCGTGGTTCTCCTCGTGGCTCTTCCTCTTAATATAATGGCGATCATTGTGTTCTTGATGAAGGTGAAGGTGAAGAAGCCGGGAGTGGTGTATCTGCTGAACCTAGCCGCTGCTGATGTTCTCTTTGTTAGTATTCTTCCTTTCCACATCGTGTACCGATTCTCAGGAAATAACTGGATGGTGGGAGAAGGAATGTGCCGATTTGTCATGGCCATGTTTTTAGGTAACATGCGTGGATCCATCCTGCTGATGATGAGTATCAGTGTGGACCGGTTCCTGGCTCTGGTCTACCCATTCCAGTCCCGTTCCTGGCGCACAGTGAGACGAGCCTGGCTGGTGTGTTGCTGCATCTGGGTGATATCGATGGTCAGCACTGTGCCGATTCTCATAAGACAACTAACCCGATCATTTCCTGACCTAAATATCACAACCTGTTCTGATGTTCATGATGCCGAATCAGTTGAAAGGTTTCAGGTTTATTATTATTTCCCCATTTATATTGTACTTTTCTATTTCTTACCTTTAATTATTACAACCTTCTGTTACACTGGAATAGTCCGCGGTCTCAGCATGAAGGGCCCCCAGAAGAGATCCCGAGCCGTCTTCCTGACTGTGGTTGTGCTGTGTGTGTTTGTCCTCTGCTTTGGCCCAGCCAATGTTATTTGGTTCATGCATTTCCTGCAGGTCTATAACCAAGCCAGTAACTTCCTGTACATCGTCTACATCATCAGTGTCAGTGTGAGCAGTGTCAGTTGTTGTCTGGATCCTCTGATCTATTACTATGTGTCCTCGGAGTGGCAGAGACACGTCTACAGCCTGCTGGGATGTAAGAGAGAACAGACAAAGACCAGATACAGAAAACTCCCAACAATTCTACTGAAACTTCCCAGTTCATATAACTGGAGGAGGCCAAACATTTACAGAAAGTGATCCCCTTTATAAAGAAAAAGAATTAATGGCTATATGAGAGTATTAGGTATTTACAGTAAATGCTGATGTTGGGTTCCTCATATAACCGGCTCACTTGCTAAAAAGATATTGTTAGAATGTCCTTGGAATGTCTTAGAAGGTTGTTGGAACGTGTTGTCAGAAAATCCTTGTCACAGATCTGCTGCTTTCCTGCTTATCTGTCACCTGTATTCCCAAAGATCAGAAGTCATGCTTGCAAGTTGCACATGAAGTTCCAGTGCTCCTTCCTGTCCTCAGCTTCCTGAAAAGATTTCTATTGATCCCTATTCACCCAGTGTTCTACATTCCGAGAGACTCCTTGTAACTCCAATATTCTTAGACTTCCTCTAGACAGATCCCCCTTGTTCCTAGTGTCTGTTTGCAAGGCCTCAAAGTGTGATCCCTGTACCCCCAGTGTTCCCAATGCCTCCCAGTGTGATCTCTGTACCCCCAGTGTTCCCAGTGTCTTCCAGTGTGATTTCTGTACCCCCAGTGTTCCCAGTGTGATTTCTGTACCTCCAGTGTTCCCAATGTCTTCTAGGGCTATCTCTGTATCCCAATGTTCCCAGTGTCTCCCAGTGTGATCTCTGTAACCTCAGTGTTCCCAATGTCTTCTAGGGCTGTATCTGTACCCCCATTGTTTCCAGTGTGATCTATCTCCCCCCAGTGTTCCCAGCATCTTCTAGGCTGATCTTTGTACCCCCACTGTTCCCAGTGTCTCCCAGCGTGATCTCTGTACTCCTAGTGTTCCCAATGTCTTCTAGGGTGATCTCTGTACCCCCAGTGTCTCACAGTGCAGTGTGATCTCTGTACTCCCAGTGTTCCCAGTGTCTCCCAGTGTGATCTCTGTACTCCTAGTGTTCCCAGTGTCTTCTAGGGTAATCTCTATACCCCCAGTGTCTCACAGTGCAGTGTGATCTCTCTACCCCCAGTGTCTCCCATTGTGATCTATGTACCCCCAGTGTTTCCCAGTGTCATCCCTGTACTTCCAGGGTCTCCCAGTGTAATCTTTATACTACCAGTGTTCCCAGTGTCGCCCAGTCTTCCCAGTGCCTTCCAGTGTGATCTCTGTGCTCCCAGTGTGATATCTGTTCCCAGTGTCTCCCAGTGTGATCTTTTTACCCCAGTGTTCCCAGTGTCCCCCAGTATGATCTCTGTACCCCAGTGTTCCCAGTGTGATCTCTGTACTCTGTGTTCCCAGTGTCTCCCAGTGTGATCTCTGTACCCCAAGTGTTCCCAGTGTCTCCCAGTGTGATCTCTGAACTCCCAGTGTTCCCACTGTCTCCCAGTGTGATCTCTGTACCCCAAGTATTCCCAGTGTCTCCCAGTGTGATATATGTACCCACAGTGTCCCTAGTGTCTCCAAGTGTGATCTCTGTACCCCAGTGTTTACAGTGTCTCCAAGTATGATCTCTGTCCTCCCAGTGTTCCCAGGGTCTCCCAGTGTGATTTTTGTACCCCAGTTTCTCCCAGTATGATCTCCATACCTAAGAGTTCCCAGTGTCTCCCAGTGTGATCTCTGTATCCCAAGTGTTTTCAGTGAGGGCAGGCTGGATTCTTTCTTAGGAGTTCCAAAAGATCTCCTTCCTGTCCTAGATGCCTTGTGTACCCGCATTCTCTAAGACCCCTGTGCACTTAAGTAATCTTCATACATTTTACCTCTGTGTTTCTGTATGCTCAGAATCCCACTGCTGCTTAGATACTCCTGTACTCCTGTCTCCCTGTAAGACCAGCACCCCAGTGTTGCACTATACTCCTGCCATTCCTGTGAACCTCGTATTCTGTGCTTTCCCAGATCCTCATCTCTATGGTTCCCTGAACTAGACCAGCGGTAGACTGCATGGGTGACCTCTCTGACCATACTGCTATCCAGCTTGCAGGCTGCATGGAGGGTCGAGAATCCCAACCATACATAACAGTCCTTAGAATGTGCCATCAGAATGTCCTTAGAATGTGTTGTTGATCAGTCTGTAGAGAGAAGGTGTGTATCCTAATATTGTACAGACTGGGTCATGGTCAGACCTCCACAATACCAGAAATAAATGTCTCTTGTCATTGTTTTATGTGTTACTTGTGTAAACTCCTTGGTAAATGTCTTAAAATTTAAAATGTATTTTGAAAATTCATACATTGTGTTAATGTGTGTGTTGATCTCTCTAGTTTCTTCTATTCGCTTTTATTTTGTAACTCTTCTCATCTAAATAAACTTCAAAATCCAATCACCGGGATCAGAGGTTGTTCTTTACCTTTTCAGATAACAGAAAGATGAACTTCATTCACTCTCCTCCATGCCCCCCCTTTCCTCTCTTCAATTTGTATCTTGAGTTGTCCTGCTGTGATCCTTTGCACCGCTGTCAGATCCTGGGTCCTGTGCCTCCATCTTTGGTCCTGACATCATCAAGTTTCTGATGCGTCTTCCAGGTTTAGGCAACCCGGCCCCACTGATGAGATGGCACTGGGTCCACCCACCTGCAGCCACATGAATGTCTGCAGGTGGGTGGACCCAGTGCCATCTGGGTCCACCAGAAGGCATCCTGAGATATGCAACATAGGAGTTCTCAGAGCACAGAATATGTCATTCTTGCCAAGGAAAAAACGGTGGCTGGGTGTGGGGCTAACTTAAAATTAAAAAAAATAAAAATGTGTGTAGGAGTGAAAGAATACCTAGTGCATTGGATGGGTGAAAGTCTTTTTTAAGCTCTGGGGACACCTTAGATACCTTCTGGAAATGTTTCTGGAACCCCCATAATCACACACATAGGTTGGACTTGATGGACTTGTGTCTTTTTTCAACCTCACCTACTATGTAACTATGTAACCCCCATATTTATACACAGAGAGATGAAGAGGAGGTGACATCTGTTGTAAAGTCCTGACTAGCAGTGGCTTGTTTATGACAGTAGACTGTGGATGTCTCTTCCGTCATAGATGCTCAGTGTACTATATCGGCACAGTTCTGTGCCGGGCAGAAGTAGCTTCATACACACGCATGAGAGTCATCCCAACAAGCTAATCAAGATGGCTGACCTGCCGACCATGGAGGGGAGCATTGCCATCACAGAGCTGGAAGGGATTGCTCTGATGGTAGGCCGGCCATAATGGACAAATTTTAATACTTTCACATTATGGTAAGAAGCTCCTGGGGGGCCTCAAGTCCATATCTGGAGATAATGAAATAGGTTACATACTTACATAGTAGGTGAGGTCGAAAAAAGACACAAGTCTATCAAGCCCAACCTATGTGTGTGATTATATGTCAGTATTACTTTGTATATCACTGTATGTTGCGGTCGTTCAGGTGCTTATCTAATACTGAAACTATTGGCCAGGTATCCCCGGCTATGTAAACAAAGAGCATGGATAGCACTGACGTCACTGACCAAATATAACATTGCCATATTTGGTCAATGAAATCACCTAGGAGACCCCACCCCTTTGTTTACATTTAGAGGCAGGATCTGGGACATGTCATTCCATGTGGGTGAGCCATGGAAGAAGATCATATTGATGTGGGAGGGATTGTTTTTGTTTTTTTCAGCAGGTTGATTGATGGGATGGGGACAAGGCAAAGCAACTTGTCCCCATGTTGATGGGGACAAAGGCCTCATCCCCACAACCCTTGCCCAGTCGGGGGGGCCGGGATCTAGGGGCCCCCTTGTTAAAGGGGGCTTCCAGATTCCGATAAGTCCCCCACCCGCAGACCCCCCACAACAACAGGGCAAAGGTTGTGGGGATGAGGCCCTTGTCTCCATCAACATAGAGACAAGGTGCTTTGGGGGAGACCCCAAAGCACCCTCCCTATGTTGAGGGCATGTGGCCAGGTACGGTTCAGGAGGGGGGGCGCTCTCTCTCCCCCCCCCTTTTCCTGCGGGCTGCCAGGTTGTGTGCTTGGATAAGGGTCTGGTATGGATTTTGGGGGGACCCCACGCCATTTTTTTTTAAGTTTTGGCGCGGGGTAATGGATCCTATCCCACTCCGCTTGAGTGCTTCTGTCAGTAATACCACTTCCTCCCAGTCTGAATATAGATATCAGATATTCCAACCGCTCACAAGCACAAAACAAGACAAGACTTTCTTAGATGCTAACAAGGACTCATTTATTAGAACCAAAATTACAAGTCTTTATATACCGTTAAAAAGGAGGTTCCCCCCTCCTGCTCATATTACTCTAACAATACAACTGTAACCTAATTAACCTAATTAACATTAGCTAGTTTACTAAATCATTTACCCAGACTAGGTGACTCAGACACATGACCTTTGGGGCAGATCTGTGGTCACCGAGCTTCACACAGTAGTATAAACACAATAGCAGGAGCTAATTACAATTAACAATACAAACAGTGATCTCCCCCCCTCCTCAGCTTAGTAGGCAACAAACTATAGTAGGAGTAGACTGTCCGACTCCTACCCAGTTCTACAGGCCAATGTGATCAGCTCTCTCAACTAACATGTGGGGTTCAGAATCAAACAAACCAAGATTAGTCTTTACATATAATAAAAAAAAAATAAATAAATAAAATAATTTCCTATTCCCATCTCACATATATTTTTTTATATTTTTCATATTTTTCATTTATTTTTTATATTTATATTCACAATTGGTTACACACATATACACTACATCGTTACATGTTCCCTTCCATCTCCATCATTTCCTCATATACATCACTCATCTTTCCCTATAGTTACATACTTTTTCTTATTCCCTCCTCATATATTCACATATGTATATATACATATATTCAGTTTCCGTTCACCATGATCAATATATCAAGATATTGTTAGATGTGACTGTTAAATGAGTCACTTTATGTTTATATTGCTTTGTCAAATTTCAAACCTTAAAGGAATAAACACGGAAGCAACCATTCGTCTGTGTCTCATTCCACGGCCTATATGCCCGCAGTGAGATAACTGTCTTGTTTTATTGGGTCTTTATATATATTTGGTTATACAATCAGAAGAATCAAAGTGCAAAATAGTTATCAAATAATAAAAAACAGTTTTTGACTAATAATGTCGTATCAGCAGCCAAAGGTTACAATACACGCAGTTTCATCGAGAATAATGTGTCAGCATACAAAGGTTACTGCAAAGCAGGCATTTCATAATATATATCAATAATAGATTTTACACGTAGGCCACTAGACTTAAAGAGGAACTCTGAAACAAATCCCTAACCCTATCAATTTCCCCCTTTGACATCATCCTCTCCTTCCCCCTGGGTCCTCATGAATAAGTTCTAGTCAGTTTTCCCTAGAATGCTTTCCCTGACCGCGAGTTGTCAGAGGGGTAAAACCCATCCTCCTAGGTATTACTGACATCTTAAATTCAAGAAGAGGAGTTTAGTAGGAGTGGGTGATGTCAATACACATTGATCAGTATGCCCTATCTATTCTCCTAATTTTCCTATTTATTTTCCTGTATACACAAATATTTGTGATTGTAAGTGATATTAATATTAGAATAATAATTACCATTGGACTTAACAACCAGTGAAAGGTACTGGGTGCTGTAGAAGACATTCCACTAAATATATCCCACCGATGTGGTGCAGTATCCTGTTGTATCTGTGATGAAAGATGCACTAGTCTACCTTTGTCAATAATTGCGGATACGAGGTTATTCTGTAGGGTATGTTCTAGTGTTTCTATGTGTTGTCTTAACAACTCTGATTGTTCCAAAACCTGTTTTAGTGGGTCTAAAGAAATTATAAAGGGTATAGTATCAGTAAGATTGGATACTTTATAAATTGAGGAAAATACTTTTTCTACATCTGGCTTGAAGAGATATGTATCATTATCCCACTTTAGTAACTTTATATTCTTAATACATCCTGAAAAGGGAGCTGATCTATTTAAAGGCTGACATGGTATAGTTACTACTTGTAATAATACATATGTGCTGGGGTCCTATTTCTATGAATCTGATAGGATAAGAGGTTAAAAGAGCACTGTGTGAAATTTATAAACTTTTGACTTTGATTCCACAGCAGGAGCTCTGCTCCTATCGTGTGATTTATTAACCCTCCCAAAAATTGTAATAGGGGTATTTCTTGTAGTTTGGTTTCAAAAGCGGTGGGTAACCATTTGCTTGTGATAGTCAAGCTGTCAGCTATGTGTCCCCCTGCATGCTTCCATCTGTTGTTCATTTCTTCTATCTCTACCGAGTTTAAAATTCCCATCTCTGTACCTGGCAGTCCCAGTAAAGTGTCATACCATGCTCGTCAGTACCTACATTTTGGAATTTCAGGAAAAGTTACATTAGATTTGACTTTTGTCTTTTGTTGCGATACTGATACATTGATACAAGTGTGGGGCACGGGTGTTAGCACTGATGATTCAAATGTGGGAACTACCTCTTCCTCCATCTGTATGTGAAACCCATAGTAGTGTTTAATTGAAATGTTATATTTACCTCTGACTGTGGTTCTGCCCTCATCCATGCTATGTTTTGGTCTATGTGTAATGGTCTCTTGTGTCCTTTAACCATGAAAATTACCCACTGTAATGTATTTGTCTATTTTGTAACCTGAAACATTCGCTACATTAGGATCGTCTATAACCCATTGTAAAATTGTCTGTTTCCTCTACCTCAATTAAATTAATACCAGGAGTCCATGCATGTATTTGTAAAACGACAATCTGCAACAAACAATATGTAAGTAGATATGCCATCATGTTTTTTGCTCGGGTTGTTTTTTTGCAGTGCGATGCGTATATCCAGGTAGGTTTTCCTTCCAGCTTTACTGAAGTGGCTGTGGTCAAGAGTACTTGATAAGGACCTTCAAACCTGGGTTCCAATGTCTTCCTGGTGTGTTTCTTTACATATACATAATCCCCTGGTAGCAGAGTATGTGTACCTGTTATTGAATTAGGGTCTGGAAGAGAAGAATACACGCTTTCGTGGATCTTAGTTAGAAGTTGTCGTAATTGTATTACATATGCAGTCAAACTATCACATTGCAATTGCATACTCTGTGGAAAGTATAGACCTAATCTAGGTGCATTCCCAAAAAGTATTTCATATGGGGATAATCCCGTTTTCCCTGTAGGGGCGTACTTTATGGAGAACAAAGCCAAAGGCAAGCATTCTGGCCATGGTTTGTTCAACTCTTGCATAGCTTTTTGTATTTTCAACTTTATCGTCCCATTTACTCTTCCCACTGATCCTGAACTCTGTGAATGATAAGGGGTGTGAAAACTTTGTTGAACCCCTAACATGGTCATCACATTCTGCATGATTTCTCCTGTAAAGTGTGTTCCCCCTCTCTGATTCTATGTTTTCAGGAAGACCAAACCTAGGTATTAATTCAGTGATCAGTTTCTTAGCTGTGGCTTTAGCTGTAGCTGATTTTACTGGATAACTTTCAGGCCAACCTGAGAATAAATCGATACACACGAGGACAAACTCAAAGGGGCCGCTCTTAGGCATTTGTATGTAGTCAATTTGCAGTCTCTGGAAGGGGTATTGGGCCTGAACCTGGTGTTTTCGTGGGGTTTTTACTCTCTGTCCTGGGTTATTCAGGAGACAGATTTGGCAGGCTGCACAGTAGTTTCTTGCAGTGCTACTGAATCCAGGGGCGAGCCATCCTTGGTTCACAATCCTATACATGGAATTGGAACTGACGTGTGTGGGTAGGTGAACTGCCACTGCCATTGCTGGGTACAGAGAGGCAGGCAGGCATATTTTGCCCCCTTCCCTCCATACATTGTCAAGGTCTGGTGCTGCTCCCATTCTGACCCACTTATCTTTCTCGCTCTCCCCTGCTTGCTCCTGTAACTTACTCAGCTGCTGCCATGTCAGTTCTGGGATACTCACCTCTACTGCTGCTAAGGTCTCAGGGCTTCCTTCCCCTAGAGCTGCCTGTTTTGCAGTCAAATCTGCAAATGCATTTCCTTTTGCCTCAATTGTTTTTGCGCTCGTGTGTGCCGCTATCTTCATAATTGCCACTCATTTAACCTTTTGAAGATTGTTCAGGACTCTCTTAATCCCTTCTCCATGTTTTACAGGTGTACCTGCTGCTGTCAGATAACCTCTAGCCTTCCATATATGGCCATAAGCGTGCGCTACGCCATAAACGTAGGCAGAGTCAGTGTAAATATTCCCTTCTCGTCCTTTTAAGTACTCTAGGGCTTGTTCTAAAGCTTTTAATTCTGCTTCCTGTGCTGACATGTGGGCTGGTAAGGGCTATGCTTAAATCACAATGTACAGTACAAATATGTTTTCATTGATGAATAAATGATGGTTATAAAACAAAAGAATGTCAGGTACCTCATTTCTTTTCTCACTAGTACTATTAGTACTCTCATTCCCCCTTGCCAAATCTGGTGACTGAAGAGGCAAAAATTTAAAGTTGTACAGCGCTGAAAAGTGACATTTGGAGGTAAGAGTAAAGTACACTGTAACCTTAATTGCCTAGCCATTGAAATGTGTTTGGGCTGAACCTGAGACAAGATTGCATGTATGTCATGTATGGTGTGTACTACAACTGGATTGTCTAGAACAATCTCTGATGATCTATCTATGATAATTGACACTGCAGCTACCGCCCGTACACAAGACGGTGAACCTCTAGATACTGGATCTAATGCTGCTGAAAAGTAAGCAACTGGTCTTTGTTTTACATGTGCCTGTGTCAGAACACCTGTGGCATGTCCAGTGATCTCAGCAATATACAGATTAAATGCCTTAGTATAATCTAAAGTGATAAACGACTCATAAGCTACTTCTGTAAGCATATACAGTACAATTTTCAAACAATCGTATAATGGCTGCATCAAAGCGCTAGCATGTGGTATCCACTGTCTACAATATAACACAATACCTAAAAACATATGCAATTGTTTGAAATTCCGTGGGGGTAACATTCCCTTTATCACTTGAACCCTCTCCTCAGTGAGATGTCTTATACCCTGTAATATACAATATCCCAAAAAGATAACTTTTTCCTGACACACTTGCAACTTTTCTTGTTAACCTTGCAACCTTTTTCTGCCAAAAATCGCAACAAATTAAGGGTGGTGTGCAAGCTTTCAGTCTTTCACTTATCTGTGGAATTAATCCTTCCATAAACTGTCTATTGAAGGCTCGGATCGTGAATGGCAGAGCCAAATCCAATCCCTCATCTGCCGTCATACTTTCCATAGATAAGTAAAATTCTGATACAGTCTGTCCTGGCATTTGTTTCATGGGTGATATTGACCCCCCCCCTTGTTGTTTTGCCTGACAGAAAACTTCTAATCTAGTAATAAAAGGAGCCCTTGAGTCTATATGTCTGACATGCCATTCTTGTCAGCTCGGTCTGTAGGTCGGTCATAAACTGATTAAACAGGGTCAGAGTCATTTCATGTCTGCATAAATCCTCCCCATTCTGCCAAGTTGCTTCATGTGTATTCATTAACTGTGTCACAAATCTATTAAAAGCAGCTGGCTTTGCTACCGGGTCTGGGGCGCTCTGTATTAATGCCATAAGAGTGTCTGCTGACCAAGGCTTCCAAGTCCTTATTTGCATCCTACGAGTAATAGTAGGTGGGGCGTAAGGATGGGCTGCTTGTCCAAATTCTGAATTATTTACCTGTACAATGCGTGTATCAGTGCGTATGGGGGCTACAGTTTCTAAATGAGGTTTTTTGTGCTCCACAATGCACACATTCTATTGCCCTCAAGTACAGGATATATCTTGTGTGGTTTACGTTCTATGTCAGTATATGGGGGTGGGATGGCTGAGGTAAGATTATTTAAAATTTCAACATTTTTTGTTCTTCTGTCTTTCATATCCCAACCATCACAATCTGGATTATATTTCCACCCCTCTTCTTTCGCTCTATGTAAGACCTTAATTAAGCATTGAACCTGACACATCCATTGCTTCTCTAACACCTCTCCTCGTCTGTCTCTTTTTATTTCACTTCATACATCCGGGTCTGAACCCGCTGCTCCTTTCACCTTAAATTTACGAAAGACATCCTTTAAGTCCTGTGCTTCATCTTCCCCACAGATGTTTGTAATTATCTGTGGCACTGTGTAATGTGCTACAATTCCCTGACGGGGTTTTGTGTTCCTCTGGCCCATTCTGACAGTCCAGCCTAGGTAGCGTTTGGGACACTTAGTGTACAATATAAAACACTCAACCAAGTTACACTAGTTCCTCGTTGCCCTTTCCTCCTAGGATGCCAGAATACTAAAAACCTCTCCTATATGAGATTCTTGAAACCGAATTACTTTATATGCTAGCCAACTGAAAAAATTTTATGATCAGACTGACGACTACAACATATACAAGCATTCCTTAAAGTGACCAGGTATCCGACTAGATCTCCGGGCTTTTTGGAGACCTCATTACCCTCCCCGTATCTGGGAATCCCTCTCATACACTCTTATCCCTGTTTTATGGAGCAGACAGGGCTTATACTTTCAACCCGTCTATGGTTTATGAACTAAATTGAATATCAAACTTAAGCGGCAGACCCCCAAAGTCCTCTTGCGAGGTTAAGGACGCATTCTACTGCTCATTGGGATGATATTCTTTCAATTCATACCAACCTAGGCAAGGCACATTCACTTTCTCAACAAGACAGACAAGACAGACAACAAAACAACAAATAAGTCCAGCAATATAAACCACAATATGCAGTAAATTCTAGACTCACCACTACAGAGGCTGGTGTTTTAAAACCAGGAGAACCATAACTGACAGAACGGATAGGCACAAATCAGGGGAGCACAGAATATAAGAAAAATAAAGCTTTTTCTTACCTGGCCAGGTATTTGATCTGTGGTTCCCAGAGTGCCAGTCCGTCTGTTCCGTCAGCGTAGCTCAGCCACCTCTTGTAGCGTCCTGGTGGTCCCTGCTATTCGGGCGCCAAAATGTTAGATGTGACTGTTAAATGAGTCACTTTATGTTTATATTGCTTTGTCAAATTTCAAACCTTAAAGGAATAAACACGGAAGCAACCATTCGTCTGTGTCTCATTCCACGGCCTATATGCCCGCAGTGAGATAACTGTCTTGTTTTATTGGGTCTTTATATATATTTGGTTATACAATCAGAAGAATCAAAGTGCAAAATAGTTATCAAATAATAAAAAACAGTTTTTGACTAATAATGTCGTATCAGCAGCCAAAGGTTACAATACACGCAGTTTCATCGAGAATAATGTGTCAGCATACAAAGGTTACTGCAAAGCAGGCATTTCATAATATATATCAATAATAGATTTTACACGTAGGCCACTAGACTTAAAGAGGAACTCTGAAACAAATCCCTAACCCTATCAATTTCCCCCTTTGACATCATCCTCTCCTTCCCCCTGGGTCCTCATGAATAAGTTCTAGTCAGTTTTCCCTAGAATGCTTTCCCTGACCGCGAGTTGTCAGAGGGGTAAAACCCATCCTCCTAGGTATTACTGACATCTTAAATTCAAGAAGAGGAGTTTAGTAGGAGTGGGTGATGTCAATACACATTGATCAGTATGCCCTATCTATTCTCCTAATTTTCCTATTTATTTTCCTGTATACACAAATATTTGTGATTGTAAGTGATATTAATATTAGAATAATAATTACCATTGGACTTAACAACCAGTGAAAGGTACTGGGTGCTGTAGAAGACATTCCACTAAATATATCCCACCGATGTGGTGCAGTATCCTGTTGTATCTGTGATGAAAGATGCACTAGTCTACCTTTGTCAATAATTGCGGATACGAGGTTATTCTGTAGGGTATGTTCTAGTGTTTCTATGTGTTGTCTTAACAACTCTGATTGTTCCAAAACCTGTTTTAGTGGGTCTAAAGAAATTATAAAGGGTATAGTATCAGTAAGATTGGATACTTTATAAATTGAGGAAAATACTTTTTCTACATCTGGCTTGAAGAGATATGTATCATTATCCCACTTTAGTAACTTTATATTCTTAATACATCCTGAAAAGGGAGCTGATCTATTTAAAGGCTGACATGGTATAGTTACTACTTGTAATAATACATATGTGCTGGGGTCCTATTTCTATGAATCTGATAGGATAAGAGGTTAAAAGAGCACTGTGTGAAATTTATAAACTTTTGACTTTGATTCCACAGCAGGAGCTCTGCTCCTATCGTGTGATTTATTAACCCTCCCAAAAATTGTAATAGGGGTATTTCTTGTAGTTTGGTTTCAAAAGCGGTGGGTAACCATTTGCTTGTGATAGTCAAGCTGTCAGCTATGTGTCCCCCTGCATGCTTCCATCTGTTGTTCATTTCTTCTATCTCTACCGAGTTTAAAATTCCCATCTCTGTACCTGGCAGTCCCAGTAAAGTGTCATACCATGCTCGTCAGTACCTACATTTTGGAATTTCAGGAAAAGTTACATTAGATTTGACTTTTGTCTTTTGTTGCGATACTGATACATTGATACAAGTGTGGGGCACGGGTGTTAGCACTGATGATTCAAATGTGGGAACTACCTCTTCCTCCATCTGTATGTGAAACCCATAGTAGTGTTTAATTGAAATGTTATATTTACCTCTGACTGTGGTTCTGCCCTCATCCATGCTATGTTTTGGTCTATGTGTAATGGTCTCTTGTGTCCTTTAACCATGAAAATTACCCACTGTAATGTATTTGTCTATTTTGTAACCTGAAACATTCGCTACATTAGGATCGTCTATAACCCATTGTAAAATTGTCTGTTTCCTCTACCTCAATTAAATTAATACCAGGAGTCCATGCATGTATTTGTAAAACGACAATCTGCAACAAACAATATGTAAGTAGATATGCCATCATGTTTTTTGCTCGGGTTGTTTTTTTGCAGTGCGATGCGTATATCCAGGTAGGTTTTCCTTCCAGCTTTACTGAAGTGGCTGTGGTCAAGAGTACTTGATAAGGACCTTCAAACCTGGGTTCCAATGTCTTCCTGGTGTGTTTCTTTACATATACATAATCCCCTGGTAGCAGAGTATGTGTACCTGTTATTGAATTAGGGTCTGGAAGAGAAGAATACACGCTTTCGTGGATCTTAGTTAGAAGTTGTCGTAATTGTATTACATATGCAGTCAAACTATCACATTGCAATTGCATACTCTGTGGAAAGTATAGACCTAATCTAGGTGCATTCCCAAAAAGTATTTCATATGGGGATAATCCCGTTTTCCCTGTAGGGGCGTACTTTATGGAGAACAAAGCCAAAGGCAAGCATTCTGGCCATGGTTTGTTCAACTCTTGCATAGCTTTTTGTATTTTCAACTTTATCGTCCCATTTACTCTTCCCACTGATCCTGAACTCTGTGAATGATAAGGGGTGTGAAAACTTTGTTGAACCCCTAACATGGTCATCACATTCTGCATGATTTCTCCTGTAAAGTGTGTTCCCCCTCTCTGATTCTATGTTTTCAGGAAGACCAAACCTAGGTATTAATTCAGTGATCAGTTTCTTAGCTGTGGCTTTAGCTGTAGCTGATTTTACTGGATAACTTTCAGGCCAACCTGAGAATAAATCGATACACACGAGGACAAACTCAAAGGGGCCGCTCTTAGGCATTTGTATGTAGTCAATTTGCAGTCTCTGGAAGGGGTATTGGGCCTGAACCTGGTGTTTTCGTGGGGTTTTTACTCTCTGTCCTGGGTTATTCAGGAGACAGATTTGGCAGGCTGCACAGTAGTTTCTTGCAGTGCTACTGAATCCAGGGGCGAGCCATCCTTGGTTCACAATCCTATACATGGAATTGGAACTGACGTGTGTGGGTAGGTGAACTGCCACTGCCATTGCTGGGTACAGAGAGGCAGGCAGGCATATTTTGCCCCCTTCCCTCCATACATTGTCAAGGTCTGGTGCTGCTCCCATTCTGACCCACTTATCTTTCTCGCTCTCCCCTGCTTGCTCCTGTAACTTACTCAGCTGCTGCCATGTCAGTTCTGGGATACTCACCTCTACTGCTGCTAAGGTCTCAGGGCTTCCTTCCCCTAGAGCTGCCTGTTTTGCAGTCAAATCTGCAAATGCATTTCCTTTTGCCTCAATTGTTTTTGCGCTCGTGTGTGCCGCTATCTTCATAATTGCCACTCATTTAACCTTTTGAAGATTGTTCAGGACTCTCTTAATCCCTTCTCCATGTTTTACAGGTGTACCTGCTGCTGTCAGATAACCTCTAGCCTTCCATATATGGCCATAAGCGTGCGCTACGCCATAAACGTAGGCAGAGTCAGTGTAAATATTCCCTTCTCGTCCTTTTAAGTACTCTAGGGCTTGTTCTAAAGCTTTTAATTCTGCTTCCTGTGCTGACATGTGGGCTGGTAAGGGCTATGCTTAAATCACAATGTACAGTACAAATATGTTTTCATTGATGAATAAATGATGGTTATAAAACAAAAGAATGTCAGGTACCTCATTTCTTTTCTCACTAGTACTATTAGTACTCTCATTCCCCCTTGCCAAATCTGGTGACTGAAGAGGCAAAAATTTAAAGTTGTACAGCGCTGAAAAGTGACATTTGGAGGTAAGAGTAAAGTACACTGTAACCTTAATTGCCTAGCCATTGAAATGTGTTTGGGCTGAACCTGAGACAAGATTGCATGTATGTCATGTATGGTGTGTACTACAACTGGATTGTCTAGAACAATCTCTGATGATCTATCTATGATAATTGACACTGCAGCTACCGCCCGTACACAAGACGGTGAACCTCTAGATACTGGATCTAATGCTGCTGAAAAGTAAGCAACTGGTCTTTGTTTTACATGTGCCTGTGTCAGAACACCTGTGGCATGTCCAGTGATCTCAGCAATATACAGATTAAATGCCTTAGTATAATCTAAAGTGATAAACGACTCATAAGCTACTTCTGTAAGCATATACAGTACAATTTTCAAACAATCGTATAATGGCTGCATCAAAGCGCTAGCATGTGGTATCCACTGTCTACAATATAACACAATACCTAAAAACATATGCAATTGTTTGAAATTCCGTGGGGGTAACATTCCCTTTATCACTTGAACCCTCTCCTCAGTGAGATGTCTTATACCCTGTAATATACAATATCCCAAAAAGATAACTTTTTCCTGACACACTTGCAACTTTTCTTGTTAACCTTGCAACCTTTTTCTGCCAAAAATCGCAACAAATTAAGGGTGGTGTGCAAGCTTTCAGTCTTTCACTTATCTGTGGAATTAATCCTTCCATAAACTGTCTATTGAAGGCTCGGATCGTGAATGGCAGAGCCAAATCCAATCCCTCATCTGCCGTCATACTTTCCATAGATAAGTAAAATTCCGATACAGTCTGTCCTGGCATTTGTTTCATGGGTGATATTGACCCCCCCCCTTGTTGTTTTGCCTGACAGAAAACTTCTAATCTAGTAATAAAAGGAGCCCTTGAGTCTATATGTCTGACATGCCATTCTTGTCAGCTCGGTCTGTAGGTCGGTCATAAACTGATTAAACAGGGTCAGAGTCATTTCATGTCTGCATAAATCCTCCCCATTCTGCCAAGTTGCTTCATGTGTATTCATTAACTGTGTCACAAATCTATTAAAAGCAGCTGGCTTTGCTACCGGGTCTGGGGCGCTCTGTATTAATGCCATAAGAGTGTCTGCTGACCAAGGCTTCCAAGTCCTTATTTGCATCCTACGAGTAATAGTAGGTGGGGCGTAAGGATGGGCTGCTTGTCCAAATTCTGAATTATTTACCTGTACAATGCGTGTATCAGTGCGTATGGGGGCTACAGTTTCTAAATGAGGTTTTTTGTGCTCCACAATGCACACATTCTATTGCCCTCAAGTACAGGATATATCTTGTGTGGTTTACGTTCTATGTCAGTATATGGGGGTGGGATGGCTGAGGTAAGATTATTTAAAATTTCAACATTTTTTGTTCTTCTGTCTTTCATATCCCAACCATCACAATCTGGATTATATTTCCACCCCTCTTCTTTCGCTCTATGTAAGACCTTAATTAAGCATTGAACCTGACACATCCATTGCTTCTCTAACACCTCTCCTCGTCTGTCTCTTTTTATTTCACTTCATACATCCGGGTCTGAACCCGCTGCTCCTTTCACCTTAAATTTACGAAAGACATCCTTTAAGTCCTGTGCTTCATCTTCCCCACAGATGTTTGTAATTATCTGTGGCACTGTGTAATGTGCTACAATTCCCTGACGGGGTTTTGTGTTCCTCTGGCCCATTCTGACAGTCCAGCCTAGGTAGCGTTTGGGACACTTAGTGTACAATATAAAACACTCAACCAAGTTACACTAGTTCCTCGTTGCCCTTTCCTCCTAGGATGCCAGAATACTAAAAACCTCTCCTATATGAGATTCTTGAAACCGAATTACTTTATATGCTAGCCAACTGAAAAAATTTTATGATCAGACTGACGACTACAACATATACAAGCATTCCTTAAAGTGACCAGGTATCCGACTAGATCTCCGGGCTTTTTGGAGACCTCATTACCCTCCCCGTATCTGGGAATCCCTCTCATACACTCTTATCCCTGTTTTATGGAGCAGACAGGGCTTATACTTTCAACCCGTCTATGGTTTATGAACTAAATTGAATATCAAACTTAAGCGGCAGACCCCCAAAGTCCTCTTGCGAGGTTAAGGACGCATTCTACTGCTCATTGGGATGATATTCTTTCAATTCATACCAACCTAGGCAAGGCACATTCACTTTCTCAACAAGACAGACAAGACAGACAACAAAACAACAAATAAGTCCAGCAATATAAACCACAATATGCAGTAAATTCTAGACTCACCACTACAGAGGCTGGTGTTTTAAAACCAGGAGAACCATAACTGACAGAACGGATAGGCACAAATCAGGGGAGCACAGAATATAAGAAAAATAAAGCTTTTTCTTACCTGGCCAGGTATTTGATCTGTGGTTCCCAGAGTGCCAGTCCGTCTGTTCCGTCAGCGTAGCTCAGCCACCTCTTGTAGCGTCCTGGTGGTCCCTGCTATTCGGGCGCCAAAATGTTAGATGTGACTGTTAAATGAGTCACTTTATGTTTATATTGCTTTGTCAAATTTCAAACCTTAAAGGAATAAACACGGAAGCAACCATTCGTCTGTGTCTCATTCCACGGCCTATATGCCCGCAGTGAGATAACTGTCTTGTTTTATTGGGTCTTTATATATATTTGGTTATACAATCAGAAGAATCAAAGTGCAAAATAGTTATCAAATAATAAAAAACAGTTTTTGACTAATAATGTCGTATCAGCAGCCAAAGGTTACAATACACGCAGTTTCATCGAGAATAATGTGTCAGCATACAAAGGTTACTGCAAAGCAGGCATTTCATAATATATATCAATAATAGATTTTACACGTAGGCCACTAGACTTAAAGAGGAACTCTGAAACAAATCCCTAACCCTATCAATATCATTCCTCTTTATACGTACCGCCTTCTCCTCACCCTACAATCCATATTCTCTACCATAACACACTCATTCACATTCCATTTCCCCCCCGCCCTCTCCCTGCCCTCTCCCTGTCCCCGTCCACTCTCCTTCCATATTGCATACAACCCATCTCCATGGTTACCTATCCGCCCTGTCATCACACATAGTCCCGCCCTGCACCCAATCACCTCTCCTCCCTGTGCCTATGGTATAAAATTCCCACACTATACATGGCCACCAGCATAGCCTGATAAAGGAGCACGCATGCTCCGAACGCGAAGCACTACCCGCCTCACCCCGCTCCCAGAAGTGAAGACACAGGTCAGCACGGCGCTCCACGGAGGATCCATGACCCACATCCTTGCTGCCCGGAAGCTCTGAGGACCCTCGGCACCACCAGAACAGCAACCAGGACCCAGGTCACAGGACTCACATCCCAGGACCCCCCCCTCTGGCCCGTGACACCCACATCCCCCCGTGAGCACGCGGATGAAACTACTTTACATGCTGGTTTTTAGCAACTCAAATGTGAGTGTTTTTATCTATTGTAATAAATATCTTTTACATACATGCTGCAATTAGAGGGCGCCATCCTTCTTTCTTTTTTACATATATCCTGGGAGATATTGTGGATAAATATTACTGTCCCATTTTAAGCAATCCAAACATACCCTCCCAGTCACCATTTCCAATATGGCATACACAGGGTTCCCAGAGTCTGTGTGTCCTGGGGGACAAGGACCCGAATCCAAAGTAACACCACCTCAGGGGTCCCTTGGAATGCAGCTCACAAAGAGCACCATTCCCCCAAATGCCAGGGCCCATAATCGGTAGGCAAGAGGCTGGCATTCAGTCCCCTCCAAAAGCCTCTGTCCCGGGTGAGTCTGTCACACCCCCTCACGCCATTTTTTTTTTCATTTTGGCACGGGGTTTCCCTTAATATTCATACCAGATCTGAAGGGCCTGGTATGAATTTTGGGGGGACACCCACGCCATTTAAAAAAAAAAAATGTATATTGCCGGGATCCGACAATACATTACAGCCGCGAGCAGTTTTAAATGACATTTTTCCTTTAGAAATGTCATTTTGCTGCTTTACTGTTCTAAACAGGCACAATATTTAAAGGAATATTTCATTTATATTGTTTCACTTTAAGCATTATTAAAATCACTGCTACGACAAAATGGCCATTTTAAAAACTTTTTTTTTTGCATTGATACATGTCCCCTGGGGCAGGACCCGGGTCCCCAAACACTTTTTATGGCAGTAACTTGTGTATAAGCCTTAAAAATTAGCACTTTTGATGTTCCATAGACTTTAATGGTGTTCGCACAAATTTTTTTGTCTGTTCGCATGTTCTGCTACGAACCGAACCGGTAGGGGAGGGGGATGTTCGGCTCATCCCTAGTCTCAAGGTTGTAAACAGAAGTATTTTTGGGAGTTGCATTGTAAAAAAATACATCCCTTTGCTTGCATAGAGAGTGTCGTGTTTAAGGGATGAATAAAGAGGACTTTTTTTTAGCAAAGAAAAAACCCTTCATTGTAGTTTTTTTAAAGGGATTTTGTTTAATAAAAAGAGATTCTTGATAAAAGTATTACAGTAAAGCATTAGAAAGCATTCTACATTAATGGTAAGCCCTTTTATTTGTCTCTTACTCCCTTTATTGTTGTAAAAATGTCCGGTCTGTGATTGGACGCCGCCAGGCCAGCTGCAGTTCACATTACTTCTTATCTGCATACATACAGTAGTTCCTGTAGCCACGCCTCTTTTCAGGACAATCGCTATGGCAACCATGGCCAGCTTTTTGGCGGAGAATTCCCGATGCTGTTATCACGCATTTGTCAGGATGTTCCATTGTTCAGCTCCCCAACATTGTGCTCATTTATTTCATTCCACGGGAAAGTCACATTTTACACTGGGATGGGATGGTCCCAGACGAAGTCCTGTGTGACGAAACGCGTCGGGAGGACTCCACTGCCGCCATTTTTATTTACAAGCGCTTTTTACTTTGAGATGTAAGTGTTTTTCCTTTTAATAAATTTTATATGGTTTACGGAATTACACTATCAGCCCCTTCTTCATTACATGTGGGTAATGTCCGTTGATGTCCGAGCTTCCATATGGAGAAGACGATTTTTGGATAGCAACGTCACAACTTCACCATTTACCAGCCCTTGGTATCCTACCTCCTTTGTCAGTGAGCAACCTAAGCCTGTTTGACCCATACAGCGTATGCTCGGTGGGTCCCAACTTTCTGGTAAGCCTCCAGTCATCTCGGGTGGTGGTTGTGCACAAGTGTTTATCAGCACACGTTGGAGTATATTCAGAAATTTTCACGAGTTTATGCTTTTGGAATTCATCACCATTGCAACATTCATGTTCACTGCACCTGCATATTTTGTTTTGGACTTTATTGCTATAATTGCATCTTGTCATAACATTTGGTGACCCTAAGGGTTCATAACACGAGTGACTTTTATGTATGAACTTTCACAAAATATACAAAACACCTTTTTTCACAAATTATTGTATATGTGGTACAGCAATAATTTTTCTCATTTTTTAGCGCTACACCTGCTTTTATATCTTTTCATGTGACAACACTGAAGAAATGACACTTTGCTACAATGTAAAGTAGTGAGTGTACAGCTTGTATAACAGTGTAAATTTGCTGTACCCTCAAAATAACTCAACACACAGCCATTAATGTCTAAACCGCTGGCAACAAAAGTCAGTACACCCCTTCAGAATGAGGGACACTGGAGGAGCAAAAAGACCTGTGGTGCGCTACATCATGGTAAGTTGTGGGCACGGTCAAGCATCTAGAAGTTGGAGGGCCTTAAGTGATGTAGTTAAACAAAACCCATGCTTCGGTGCACCGATAAAATATGCTTTGATTGCTTTGTCTGAGCCTAACTTAAAGAACTTTATTAAAATAGTCAGAGACTGCATAGCAAAGGTATGGACATGATACAGGAGATGATCAGAGACTGCAGACATAGTACAGGAGATGATCAGAGACTGCAGAAATTATACAAGAGGTTGTCAAAGACTGCAGACATGATGTAAAAAATGGTTAGAGACTGCAGACATGATACAGAAAATGGTCAGAGACTGCAGACATGATACAGAAAATGGTCAGAGACTGCAGACATGATACAGAAAATGGCCAGAGACTGCAGACATGATGCAGAAAATGGTCAGAGACTGCAGACATGATACAGAAAATGGTCAGAGACTGCAGACATGATACAGAAAATGGTCAGAGACTGCAGACATGATACAGAAAATGGTCAGAGACTGCAGACATAATTCAGAAAATGGTCAGAGACTGCAGACATGATACAGAAAATGGTCAGAGACTGCAGACATGATACAGAAAATGGTCAAAGACTGCAGACACGATACAGAAAATGGCCAGAGACTGCAGACATGATACAGAAAATGGTCAGAGACTGCAGACATGATACAGAAAATAGTCAGAGACTGCAGACATGATACAGAAAATGGTCAGAGACTATGAACATGCTACAGGGGTTGTTGGAGACTGGGGGCATGCTTCAGCAGTCAGTCATAGACTGGAAACATAGTACATGACATATTATAGATAAGTGTCTGCAGGGGACCAATGGGCCACACATAAAGTGGCAATGGGCTACATGTGGCCCCGGGCACTAAGCACTGCATTGTACATTTGGAGGGAAGTGCACATTCTTTTTCCAAAACCCCAAGAGCTAGCTCTCTTCTCCAGCTCTGGAAACACTGCCAGGATGCTTGCTATGAGAAATGAATAACAATCTATGGCTGAGATCGGGGACACACAAGGGCCAGTCTTCACTAGGGTGACCACATTTCCAAACTGTTACAGGGACACCCCACCCTCCCTACCTTCATCAAACGGGAGGCTTTTACCCTCCAATCCTGGACAGTTGTCATGGAGGACCGTCCCAAACATCAGCATTTTACAGATGGAATCATTCACTAAAGAATTTGTACAAGCAGCACATCATTCATTACAAGAGACATTCATTTCTGTGATCTCTGAACACCTTATCAGCTTGTCCCACCTCCAGACTCCCAAATCCCTCATTGTAGAAGAAGGAGACCAACTGTCTCTATGTTTCCCAACAAGACCTTCCAAGGATCCCGAGAACAACAATTTCCTGTAGAAGTTCACTGCTCCAGGACGATAACCCCTCCCAAAATCAGCTGTCTCCACAATCAAACAGGGTGCTGGCTCTGTTGGCAACAGAAAAAGAAATAGAAAAAATGTATAGCTGGATAGCTGCAGTCCAAATATTCACCTTTATTGAATTTTTTTTTTAAATCAAGGCATCAAGGGTAAGTACAGACTAACTGCACAGCCACTGACATGTTTCACACCAGACACGGTGCTTAGTCATAGCTAATATACAACCTCCCCCTTACATATAACCCTCCCCCTACCCATACCCCAGCATGGAGGGGCTCAGTGAAGGTGGTGGTGAAGGTGTGGAGATTGTCGGATCGGGTCACACAGATCATAAAAGGAGATCCTCCTGGCCTCATAATCCAGACCTATCCTGACTCTCCTAATGGAGATACCGCCGGGTAATGGGGTCTTATTACTGTCATGTATCACTGAATACTGGTTACCCAACCCCCACCCCCTCTTCAAACCCCAGGACTTTTTATTACATCCACTCAGCGACTGATCTCCTCTCCTGTCTATACTGGGGTAACACATCCCGACTCTCCACCATTCTGACTCCCCGACATCCACTTCCCAGTAATGTCTCCCTGAGGAGAACCTCTGACTGCTCATCACCTGAGAATAATCCTGAAACCTCTCTGGTGTTTCTGGGCGATTCAGTCTCTCATATGTCCAGCATAGAGTTTACCTGTCATCTGATATATGTAGATTATTACCAGCTAAGCTCACATCCAGTAATATGTCTGTAACCCCCGACACCCCCAATGTTTGCTGTATGTGACAGACCTAGTCGGGACAGAGGCTGTTGGAGAGGACTGAATGCAAGCCTCTTGCCTTTTGATTATGGGCTCTGGATTTTCAAGGGAACAATACTCTTTGTGAGGTGAATTAGAAATCCAGTCTGATCTGTACTAATCGGACTCAGTCGTGTATATATGTATATATTGTATGTTGTTTGATTCTGTTGTGGACTCTTTGCTGTGGTCATTTGGGATGTGTGTCCCTGTAGATGGAGGGGGATTCCTACAGCAGCCCCCTGCTAATAAGACTGATTCATACTGTTGGGACACATACTGTGAGGAGATGCTGGTGTCATCAACTCCAACTACCTGTCTTGTTCTCTGCTATAATGTGTTTAATGTAAATGAGTTTAGTCTGGCTTACCACAGGTCCTAAGGGTATTCCACACATTGTTGTTTGTTCTAATTAACCCTGTGTTGATGTTTATGGTAATGTGTATTGAATAGTCACCTAGTCTGGGTAAATGGTTTAGTAAACTAGCTCATGTTAATTAGGTTACAGTTGTATTGTTAGAGGAGGTTCCAACGGCATATAAAGTCTTTTAATTTTGATTCTAAATCAAATAGTCCATGTTAGCATCTAAGCAAGTCTCGCCTTGTTTTATGCTTGAGAGCGGTTGGAATATCTGATATCTGTATCCAGACTACAAGGAAGTGGTATACTGACGGAAGCACTCAAGTGGAGTGTGGGACGTTCCGTGACACTGTACAGCCCCAATATTTGGTCCTCCAACCTGGAGGTGTTAGTGTTGTATGGTGGGGGAGGGTTGGGGAGGTCTCCTGGATGATTGTATGGTGGGGGAGGGTTGGGGAGGTCTCCTGGATGGTTGTATGGTGGGGGAGGGTTGGGGACATCTCCTGGATGGTTGTATGGTGGGGGAGGGTTGGGGATGTTTCCTGTATGGTTCAGTATTGATGTGACCTTTGCCCTTTGTAGTAGAATGTGGATAGACATGTGTGCCTGGACATTTCTCTACATTTACCCCAGACATGATATCAGATAAACCTGTGTGTAATGTGTGTGAGATCCCCCCCACATCCAGATCCCCTCCATCATGGAGGAGTTTATCATGTCTCTCTCTGTTCTCATCATCTCCATCCTCAGTATCACACAAGTCACCTGTGTCTGATTCCTGTAGGACAGTCAATGGATCTGTCATGTTACACAGCTCCTCAATGTCCCCCATCTTCCTGGACAGATCCTCCTTCTTTATTTCCAGATCCTGGACCAGATCATTGATTATCCCGGAGATCCGCTCTGCCTGCCCGGAGATTTCCCTCAGGACTCTCTTCTCCAGGTCTTCCAGACGTCTCCTGAGGTCTCTGAACAGGACAGTGACTCTCTCTGTTTCATCATCTGCTTCTCCTTGTACTTTCCTCCTGTGTTCCTGCAGACTCTGGACACTTTTCTCCATCTCCTCTCTCTCTGTCATCAGTTTCTGCAGAACATTCCTCAGTTTCTTCTTCTTCATCTCAGAGGCCTCATCCAGAGATTCCTTCTTATGGTTGATGTGATCTCCAATCAGACAACAAGACATACAGATACAGGTGGAGTCCTCAGTGCAGAAATACTCCAGGATCTTCTTATGGACGGAGCATTTCCTGTTCTCCAGGGAAGTGGTGAGGTCACATAAGACGTGTTCTGGTGACTTGTTGTGGAGTCTCAGGTGATTGTCACATAGAGAAGCTTCACACATCAGACAGGATATCACAGCAGGTACAGGAGTGTGAATACAGTAAGTACAGAAGACCCCGGACTCCTCCTGATCTGGATGGGTGGACTGGAAATTCTCCACTATGTTACGTAGTTTTAGATTCCTCTGAAGGACGGGAATAACCTCCAGACCTTTTCTGATTATCCAACACATAACCACCTGCGCTCCACCGGCCTAGTAAGCGGAAATGACGTAGCGTGCGTGGCGCCGTCGTACAGCGTACTCCGTAGCTGAGGACGTCTATGACGAAATGCGTACGACGGCGCCACGCACGCTACGTCATTTCCGCTTACTAGGTCGGTGGAGTGCAGGTGGAGCGCATACGCTCTCTCCACTTCCACCTTGGGATACGAGCTACCCGGCCGGGACTTTTTTATAGTATGTGAGCGGTTGTGCAAGGCACAGGTTTTACTGCAAACCTAGGCTTATGGTGTGCCTATTCTAATTCATTTATTTTTCGTTTTTATATTAGTATGATGCTTATTTCTACAGCCAGCTGATCTGGACTGTAGTTTTTTATTCTAAAGTTTTAATAAAGTTTTTTTGGAGTAAATCCAATTACTACACTATGGGAGTCCACCTTTCCTCTTTTTTCCTGCATGAGTGATTAAAACTTCTCCAACCTGTATATGCTGAGGACCTTCCTGGGAAACCTACCTATCGTGGCGGCAGGAGGATCGTAGAGGCCACATTCCTTATGCGAGTTACCCCTCTGGGGTGGATGGATCTGGTGAGTGGGGACCCTTGAGGGGGAGCACCAAGTCACCAAGAACGCTGAACGCACTCAAGTCACAATTTTAATTTTGCTCATAAGTTTTTTGTCTGGGGTGCCTCCACACTGCACTGAAGCTTTTCTTCACAACCACGGACTGGTTAACACATTTTTTGGACTGTTCATTAATATGCCTAGTAATTAATATAGGTTTAAAGGATATTGTTGTAAACAAGCACTTTTATTTTATGTGTAGGGTGTAAATATGGTAAAAGCCTAATGTGGGATTGGGTGTTCAACCAGCCTGCAATTACTCCGCTTATTGGTACCTATGGTCATTTCAGATTTATATTCTGTTAAATCACAGGCACATTATCACATATGCTTGGAATGTGCACACATATATATTGAGTTTATTCAATTAAGTACTTGTCACGGTCACACTAATAGGGCTTAAATAGGGTAGACCTCTTATCACACTATCACCTATAATTCTATGGTCTTAGTACACCTTTATTATTATTATTTTTTATCTGCACACTCACGGACGTGAAGGGAGACTTTGTACTTCAAGGTTGTTTAGTATTTATTTACCCACACTCAACCTATCCAGGTGGAGTCACTCAATGTGGAGTTTATATATTTTTAATTATTAGTGGTATAGCACACCACTTCCCTGCCCAATATAATTCGAGGGAGCAACATTACCCCATTCTTATATATATACAGCCATACAACAAATTACACCCCAAAATACATTCTGCTACTCTTCCCGAGTATGTCAATACCACATGTGTGAGACTTTTACACAACCTGGCCACATACAAAGGCCTAACATTGAAGTAGCACCTTCAGGCGTTCTACCAGCATCTCATTTCTCAACCACCTATTACTCTTTTGAAGGCCCTGGAGCACCAGGACAATGGAATTGCCCACAAAATGACCCTATTTTGGAAAGCAAACACCCCAGCATATAATCTATGAGGCATAATGAGTCTTTTGAACAGTTCATTTTTTTCCAGAAATTTTTGGAATATATGTAAAAAAAATAAATGCATTTTTTTACACAAAGTTGTCAATTTATAAGATATTTCTAACACATAGCATGTATAGAGCAAAAATTACACCCCAAAATACATTCTGCTACTCTTCCCAAGTATGGCGATACCACATGTGTGAGACTTTTACACAGCCTGGCCACATACAGAGGCCCAACATTGAAGTAGTACCTTCAGGCGTTCTAGGAGCATAAATTACACATCTCATTTCATTCCTACCCATCACACTTTTGAAGGTCCTTGAGCACCAGGACAGTGGAATTACCCAAAAAATGACCCCATTTTGGAAAGCTAACACCCCAATGTATATTCTTTGAGGCATGGGCTGCAGATAGGTACTTGGATACTCTGATGGGCTGCAGATAGGTACTCTGGTAACTTGATGAGCTGCAAACAGGTACTCGGGTACTCTGATGGGCTGGTGACAGGTACTTGGGTACTCTGATGGCCTGGTGACAGGTACTCAGGTACTCAGATGGACTGACAGGTACTCAGGTACTTGGATGAACTGTGACAGGTACTCAGATGGTCTGTGTGTGACAAGTACTCAGATGGACTGTGTGTGACAGGTACTCAGATGGACTGTGTGTGAAAGGTACTCAGATGAACTGTGAAAGGTACTAAGATGGACTGTGTGTGACAGGTACTTTGATGGGTGGTAACAGGTACTTTCATGGGTGGTGACAGGTCCTCTTTATTGGGGGGGCAATCAGTGTGATTGGTGTACACTGTAAGCGGTAATGAGATGTTACCGCAATCTCCTTCTCACACACAATCGGTGTGTGAGGAGTAGAACCCGGTAACATCTTGTTACCGCTCTATGTTTACATTTAGTGATCGGCTGTGAAAGGATCACAGCCGATCACGTGGTAAACAGCCGCTGGCCAATGGTTGCTTACCAGCGTCAGTGATGAGCAGTATTCCCGGGAACATGCTGCCACCGACGTGCACGCACAGTGCGCTCGCGATCGGGCCCATGCGCCGTGCAAAGTGGGGCGGTACCATCTGTGATCGGCGGTGACTTCATCACGGCCGATCACATGGTAAACAGCCATGCCCAATGGCTGTTCACCCCCCTCGGTGGCGAGCGGTGTCTCCGTGACACACCGCCACCGAAGGTACAGGGCTGCATGCACACGATCGCGCACATGCCCTGTTTAAATAGACGGACGTCATATGACGCCCGGCCAGAACAAGAGCTGCACCGCCTGGCCATCATATGATGGCCGGCAAGCGGTCAATGGGACAGTGGTATAGACCGTGTCTATACCACTTAAAGCATAGCTCCCAACTGTCCCAGATTTTGAGGGACTGTCCCTGTTTTTGAGGGACTGTCCCTGATTTGGAGTAATGTCCCTCTGTCTCTCTTTCCTACTCATTTGTCCCTCATTTTGGTCTGATCTATAAATTTATATGTAAAATGGACTTTTTATCTAACAAAAAGTGTTTCTCACTGCTAAACCTTTCATCTGATTTCTAAATTGCTGCATTTGTAAATTTCAAAAGCCAATATAAAGGAATAGTAGTGGTAAAAAAAGTACTTTTGGGTGTACCCAATTTTGTTTTTTTTGTACAATTCTCCTTTAAGGGGGGTGGCAAGGGGTGTGTCCTATGCCTGCATACTTTTGCTGATAGTTGTCCCTCATTCCCATCTCAAAAAGTTGGGAGGTATGCTCAAAGGCTCGGTGTACTCTGGTACAATTTTGAGTCAGCAGCATGGAGAACTTGATAAAACTCCAAAACAACTCTGCACAGCAACAGACATTACAGAAGGCCCTGGCTCAGCAGCTGCAAAGTAAGACCAGTCAACAAGAAACCAACAGACTATTGGCTGCCCAGATGGCAAGCACTGAGGCTCAGGTGACGGCTTTGGCCCAGGTAGTCGAGAGAGAGACAGAGAGGCCTCAGCAAAAGTGCTACAGTGACAGACAGCCCTGCCTACAAGTGTTTCAACTGTGTCCCCAGGTGGCACCCTTTCAGGCACCAGGAGCCAGTTCCTACAAAAGATGAAATATGTACGAGGACAATGTGGAGGCCTTCTTATGCACTTTTGATAGAACTTCAGAGGGGCAGGCCTGGCCTAAAGACCACTGGGCTGAGCTGGTTGCACCACTATTGACAGGGGACTCCCAAAAGGCATACTTTGACTTGACCGCTGAAGATACCCAGGATTAGGACAAACTAAAAGCTGAGATGGTCACATCCTCAGTGAGTGCAGAGCTGGAGTTACAAGACAAATGGATCCCCTCACTCCCAAATGAATGAACTTAAAAACCTGGTCAAACATTGGCTGCAACCTGAATTTCTCACAGGGCCTCAGATAATGGAGAGAGTCATTATCAACAGGTTTCTGAGAGCATCTCCTGAGCTGTGGAGGTAAGTGGGTCAAGCTGATCCTAAGTCAATGGATGATCTAGTTGAGCTGCAGAGGACCTTTTTGCTGGGTCTACAGTTTCAAGGTCCCTAACAGACCAGTGGTCACCACTGTAGCAACTAGGTCGATCCCAGCATTACAACCTGTAAAGCCAAAAAGCAGAAGTCCAGAGAGGCTGACAAGAGTAGTCGGGGGCCACCTCCTGCTTCAAGGCCCCATCTGGGAAGACCTGACAGAACCCATGGGCCTCCGCAGTGTTGGTAGTACAGGGAATGGGGTCACATTGCTGTAAAGTGTCCCCTGAACCCCAAGCTTTTGGAATGTGACATAGCCTGATGCATGTCCTTATATTTTAACACAAGCCTGGTCACAGATCTGCACATGCCTAGCTCTGTTGTAAATTTAAGTGGGAAAAGTGAGCGTGCCCTCCTGGACACTGGAAGCCTAGTCACCCTGGTTCATACCCGGCTTGTGGACACAGAACAGCCGACCGAGTGTCAGGTAGGAGTGGTATGTATGCACGAGGACTGTAAAAATTACCCCACTGTGCAAGTGACCTTAGAAACAAGCTCAGGATATCTTTGCCATGAAGTGGTTGTGTCTCCTATCCTATTGCACAGTGTAATACTGGGATGAGACTTTCCACTGTTACAGGACCTCTGCAGTAGGAATTAAAAGAGTCCTGAGCCTGGATCTTCTAGTGGGACTGCAGGGAGGACCCCCAACCCCTTTGAAGCAAAGTTGATGAAAATGCTGTAGGGGCGACCCCTGACGGGAATGTATCTTTTCACCTAGCAGTTTATGCAGATGAGCCGGAGGTGACCCCTGAGACCCACAAGACACTTGGTATGCCAGAGCTGGAGGTCTTTTGGGACAACTTTGGGACCACCTAATTACAGGACCCTACTCTTGAACAAGCCCTGAAAAATGTGTAGGTAAACAATGGGGCCCTGGTATCTTTGGGGCTGGAGAATGTGTTTTCTCATATGGCAGTTAACAATGACATGCTGTACCAGGTTGACAAAATTCAGGGTGAGGTTGTGGAACATCTCATGGTGCCTGGCCCTGAACAAACAATGAGAAGCACTCACATGAGTGTAGACGGATAGGCCGCACACCCCATAAAGTGCATGAGAAAATACGAGAACCCCCTATCGGGGCTTTGAAGCAGCCAATGAAGTGCAGTATAATTAGTTGAAAAAATTCAATTTTATTGGTACAAAAAATATAAATAACATATTAAAAAAGTCACTGAAAATGAATGCTGACTGTTAGAGTCAGGACATGAACTGGATATGGCGTACAATTGCAGCGGACAAAGTATACAATTAAAACCAAATGCAAAATACAATGTGCCAAAGGGCAACCAAAGATTTTAAAGTGTTGAATCCTTAAAGTTAGATAACAACAGGCAATGCCTATAAAGTAGAGGCAATATACAATACGGTGTATGTGGAACAACGGAAGTTGTGTATGTAAACTGACGCGTTTCGACCCTTCCCGGGTCTTCTTCAGAGGATGGTTGTCCACTATAAAAAGGTCAACATATATCAAACATAGCATCAAATTCAACGGTACCAAACCTATACATGTATAACGTATAATGTAGCTGCCTGGGCTGCATAGTTACCTATTGCAGGAATTGTGCTAACATTGTGGAGTGTTTAGGGTGGTGCGATTTCTCCTCTGCTCCCCCGTCTCCCCCATGTCGGACCAACTCCCTAGGGAGTGGGTGGTGGACCGAATGTGTCTTGCGAGGGATCACATCTACCAGCCCCCCATATAGGAGGGGGAAGGAAAAAGAGGGGCAATAGGCAATCTGAACTGCACCCGGATAGGTTCACGTTAATGCTAAAAAATGACGAGAGGAAAAAATGAATAAATGAAGAGCGAGGAGTCAATTTGTTCATCCACATAGATTGGGAAATTCCCCAACTGTGGAGTTCTATAAGATTCTTGGATTATAAGTCCATGGGAGTGTAGAAGGGCGTTGCTAGAAAAAAGAAGAAAAGAAAAAGAAGGGGAGTGGGAGGGGAAAAAGGGGAGGAGGGGGGGGGGAGGGAAAAGAAAGCATGTGAAGGAAGAGTGAAAAAGGAAGGAAGGAAAGAAAGGAAGTGAACAAGGGTGTGTGAGTGAGGCAGAAATGAACTGGAAAATAGCAGATGCCCTGCTACCAATCATTACCCATGCGACATAAGGATGTATGGAGAAAAACAGTATGGTAATGGTACCGACAAACCACCAGTGAATGGACCAAGTGGAAAAATGTGAAGGGTGAAGGGGGGGGGGGGGAGGCCCAGACAAGCTGAATAGGAAGTGGTAGGAAAAAGGGGGGGGGGGGAAGCGGAAAATGGAGAAGGGGGGGGAGAGAGAAGAGAAAATAAAAAAAGAAAGGGGGGGGGAGGGGGAGAGGGGGAGACCAAGGGGAAGAGAAAGAAAAAAGAAAAAAGAGAAAACAGAGAAAAAAGAAAAGAGGGGGGGAAAGTAAAGAAAGAGGGGAGGGGAAAGAGGAAAGAAAAGAGAGGAGAAGGAGAAGGTGGGAAAAAAAGAAAAAGAAAAAAGAAAAGAGAAGGGGGGGAAAGATGAGGGGGGGACAAGGAAAAGTGATGACAGTGGGAGAAGAAGTTCTGAGAAGGGGGGGGGAGGGGGGTGTGGGGTGAGGGGTGATGGGGCTAGCAAAGTGTAGGAAAGTGAGGGGATGAGGCGAAATGTGGGGGTGTGTAAGGGATAGACAGTGAATATCGATCAAAGAAAAAGAAAATGAGGAAAAACCCTGGGAAAAACATACACAGCACAACCAGCAAACAGTGAAAAAAACAAACGGTGCCAAAGTGCAGAGGTGGTGGCGGGACTGATTACCCAATCAAGCAGGACTGAATAAGAGGGTTGATATATTCCTGATTCTGAAAAATTAAAATATGAACAGGAAGTCATGCCGAGATAAACAGTGGTTTAGAAAAAGGAGCCAAGTTGCTTAAAAAGGTAGAAGCATTACAGTCATTCCGGGTGTACTTACCAATATGTTAGGTCAGTGAGTGCATTGCCTGGCGTCTCCAAATTGTAAAGGATCCACTAGAGTTTCCCTGGGATTTCTTGTATTTATGGGGAGTGTCAATTGACTAACTCCCATCAGGTGCAGGTATGGATTGCGTCCCCTCCTCCTCCCCCTCCATTGGGGGAGACGAGCAGCACAGCTGTGCACTCTGACGTGACCCCCCTGGCATTCCAGAGAGGATAATACCTTCGGGCGTCCACGTCTCCTCGGCCGCAACTGCGCAGGCGCCGCCACGTCACGTGCACTAGGGCGCGTGCGCGTGAGTAGGGCGTCCGGAGGAGATCCGGGACGCCGCTGGCAGGGCGAGAAGCGCCCAACTCAAGGTGTTGCCACCTAGTGGGCGCATATAGGAGATGCCGGGCCCAGGCGTCTCCTGTCTCACCCTGCCAGGAAGACACAGAGGTGCACCCCCGCCCCCCCGAGGAGAAGTGCAGGCACTGAAGGGGAGGCAACAGGGAACAGAGCCACACAGCCATGAATTTAATGCTGTGTGGGAAAGAAATACAACACAGACAGCCCACATCAATTATTCGCAAAGTGCTACATATATGGTTTGTGTAGTGTGAATTGGTTAATGGCTGACCATATTTAACACATCGTACTCTGCATAGCATTATTTACTTCAACATGGTTAACAATTATAATAGCATTGTCCTCTTGCAGCTGCATAATCGAATAGCACATATACAAAAAAGAAAAGAAAAATTATATCATACAAATGTTGTTACATGTAGAGAACTCCGAACTGTTTTTTAGGCTAGATTTTTCTCAAAAGTAAAACATTGCGAAGTGTATGGTCCATTTTATTAAATCCCATAACACACACAGAGGTATACACCACATGCATTTAAAAGTAATGAAGAGGATAGTAATAGCATTAGTGGTTGTGTGTAGGGAAAACCAGGCAGTAGTATACACAGAGCTAGAAACGCTGATGGATATAAGGTGTCGTGGAAACTCCACTAAGATCAACATGGGGAGGGGGGGGAAGGAAAAAAGGAAAAAAGGGGGAGGGGGGCGGAAAGGGGGGGGAGAAAAGGGGAAACAAGGAGAAAGGGAGGAGGGAAAAAGGAAAAGGGGGGGGGGGGGAAAGGAGAGGGGAAGGGGAAGGGGAGAGAAAAAAAGGGAACAAGGGGAGGAAAAAAAGGAAAAAATTCGTGATATTGAATCTTTTCATATTTCCACAGAGTATTATAACACATAAGGGGTATGAGACCCTTACCCATAGGTTATTGTGTCTTTCCGGATGAGAACCCCTGCAAAAAAGGGCCGAAAGAAGCTGATTCATTTAAGCCCGGTGGAGAGGTGGCCTGTAACTGAAATATCCATGTCTGCTCTTTCTGCAGCAGAGACTTGTTCCAGTCGCCACCTCTAATAGGGATCTTTATTTTGTAAAGGGCCACAAAGGTAACTCTAGGAACTCTGTAGTTGTGTGTAAAAATGATATGCCTCCCAATGGGGAGGTACGGATTCCCCACCTCCATGCTGTAGAAGTGTTGGGAAATGCGTTTCCAGAATTCCTGCCTGGTTTTCCCCACATAGTACGCACCACATTCACATTCCATCAAATATACTATTCCACGAGTGCGGCAATTCACAAATTGTCTAGGTGTGAATGTGTTTCCGTTGGGTAAAACAAAGATTTTGTCTTGTTTAATGAGTGAACAGTATGAGCAATGTCCACAGGGGAAAGAACCCACTGTGGAACAGTGCTTTAATCCCTTATTGTCATCGGTGTATTCACTCCGAACGAGCTTGTCACGTAGTGACATAGCTCTTTTGTACGTTATGGTAGGTTTTTCTTGAACAAATCCACGCAATTTGGGGTCATCAGTGAGGATACTCCAATGACGCTCTATGATCTTTCTAATAGCCTGATGTTGCCGGGAATAACGCATGATGATCCGGGTGGGGTTACATTCGGAGTTTTGGGAGGGTTTAGATTTAAAAAGTAGCTGGGATCTAGAATGTCCTATAGCTTGATTGTAAGCTTTTTTAAGGCAAGATCTACTGTAGCCCCTTGCTAGCAGTCGATTTTGGAGCCCCTCCGCTTCTTTTTTGAACAGATCATCATTTGAACAGTTGCGCCGGAGGCGCAAGTACTGTCCATAAGGGATCAAGTTCTTCAATGGGGCCGGGTGAAAACTCTCAGAATGAAGGACCGTGTTCCCAGCAGTTGTCTTACGGAACAAAGTGCTAGAAAGGTGTCCTTCCGTAGTGACCGAGATGGAAACATCTAGAAAGGTGACACTGTGGGGATCATAAACAAGATATAAACAAGATATTGGGGGGGCACACTCTAAAAAATGCATTAAAGATGGTGCAGCCATAAGACCATACAGTAGAAGAAAATATTACAGCGCACACATGCAAAAAAGACATTTACCTCAAGCAAGGCTAGTTTAAAACACCTAAGCATTTCTAGAAAAACATTTTCAAAAAAACATTTTCAAAAAATATGGGGATTTGGTCACACCATATTTTCTTCTACTGTATGGTCTTATGGCTGCACCATCTTTAATGCATTTTTTAGAGTGTGCCCCCCAAATATCTTGTTTGTATTTTGTATGGATTCTGACCAAATCCTGTTGGGTGCGGAGCACCTCACTACATAACATAAGTACCTTTAATTAGTGTCCACTTGCGTCATGGGTGGAGACCTTACGATTCTCCCATTTAGAAGAGTGCAATGCTCTCATGGTTCAGAGATGCAGGTTCTCCCACTCCATGGATAGTGTAGGACCCACTGATTATGGGATACTTTGTCGCAGTAAGTGGGCTTAGCACCATATAGCAATATGGTGTGACCAAATCCCCATATTTTTTGAAAATGTTTTTCTAGAAATGCTTAGGTGTTTTAAACTAGCCTTGCTTGAGGTAAATGTCTTTTTTGCATGTGTGCGCTGTAATATTTTCTTCTACTGTGGGGATCATGGGTCATCGTGAACCTCAAGTTTCGGTAGTTCACATTGATCTTGTTGAAAAATTCAAGTAGTTTGATCTCGGGTCCCTCCCAGATGACAAAGACGTCGTCGATATACCTCAGCCATTTGGTTATATGGCTGGTGTACTCGACAAGGTCCTCGTCATCCAGGAGAGACTTCTTCCACTCCCCCAGGTACAGGTTGGCGTAGGAGGGGGCACAACAGGTCCCCATAGCCACACCCTGCACCTGGAGGTAGTGGGAGTTGTCAAAGCAAAAGTGGTTATGATGCAGTATATAGTGCAGCCCTGTCAGGAAAGGGTCCATCCGCTGGTAAGATATATCATTTGGCATGCAGTACTGGGGTCCACCAGCAGGTGTCTCCTGGCAGTGTTGAACTGTCAGGAGAATATTTCCCTGCTGGTGTCATTTCATCTTTTGGCCGCAGTACTGATGTCCACCAGCGGATGGATCCTGGCAGTATGGAGCAGACAACACTCCCTGCGCTCAGGTGTGACTTGAAGTCAATCATAGCCAGTCCTATAAATACCCGGCAAGCCCTCATATGCTTGCCTTGGTATCTCTCTCCTTGAGACCTGACCTTGTTCGCCTGTTACCCGATCCTGAACCTGCATCTGACCTTGTGCCCGAGCTTATCCTGACCCGATCCCTTCAGTGTTCCTGTACCCTTCATCCCGATCCATCCCCTCTCTGTCCTGTTGGTTCCCTGTCCCTCATTTACTGATCTTCCTGTGTATGACCTTGGCTTGGCTAAATGTTTATGTCTCTGGTATATCCCTTATTCTTGCTGACCTGCTGTGTATGACCCTGGCCTGGCTGACATCTGTGATTTCGGTATTGCCCCTTACTGTAGATATTGTTGTTTGTAGTGGGTTTGTTGGGTTGGTTGTTCACTGTTTGTATTTTCTAATTATCACCTATTTTAATAAATATCACTATTCACTTACATGTGTTTTGGGTTATCTATGTGCAGTCCACACAGTCTGGTCTACTAATCTCCTGACAAGCCCATTCAAAATGAACCTGACCAATGCCGGATCGTATTGAGTATGCTGTTGCAAGGCCCTTTGCACAGCAGCCAAACCCTTTGAATGGGGAATGCTGCTGTACAACGCCTCAACATCGATGGTCACCAAAATGGCATTCTCAGGTATCCTCAGATCAATATTGAGTTGTAAGAATTGTATTGTGTCCTTGACAAAGGAGGGCAGAGACAGAACAAGAGGTTGTAAGTGTGCATCTATAACACGGCTTAGATTTTACGATATGGCTCCATTGCCGGAGACAATGGGGCGGCCTGTGGGTTTTGTCGGGTTTTTATGTATCTTGGGTAGACTATAGAACGTAGCTACCTTAGGATGTGGAGTCCTGACAAATTCGTAGATATTCTTGGTGATTTCCCCTCTATAGAATGCACGATCAATCATATTGTAAAAGCTGGAATTATATTGATTGATGTTAAGGGCTGAAATTACTTTATACCATTCTTTGTTATTTAATATGTCCAGACACATTGAAACATAGTCGTCATTATTCATGACGACCACGTTGCCCCCTTTGTCCGAGGGTTTTATCACAATTTTGGGGTTTTTTATAAGGCGTTGAAGGGCCAGATTTTCCTCAACGGAAAGATTGGCCGGTTTAGATGGAATTTGTGATAGTTTGCATATGTCACAAATTGTTTGCCTTAAAAATACTGCTACATTGGGGTTAATGCTTGAGGAAGGGAATGTAGTGGAAGCCTTTTTAAACATCATTAGGGGATTTGGGGTCGATTTGTCCACCTCCTGCAGTAAGGCGTCCAGATCGATTTGGTCTATTAAATCCACTGTATTGTTTTCTTGGTAAAGGAGAGTTAGGTCTCGTAAGGCCCTACATTCCTTCATGCTGAGAAAAGGCCCATCCACAGCTTCACCTTCAGAATCATCCTTTGCATGCAGGTATTTTAATAATAACCTGCGTGCAAAGAGTTGTAGGTCAGTGACTGTTTCGAAAACATCGAAGTGCTGTTCAGGACAGAGAGTTAATCCACGGGATAGAAGTTGTATCTCACTAGGTAACAAATTGGTGGAGGATAAATTGACCACGCTTAGGTGGTTTGTTGTATCCGCACCACAAAGGGGTCCAAGCCCTTGTCTGTTTTGTTGGTTTGTGGGGACGCGGGTCCCCGAGATGAGTTTAAAGCTTTTTGTGAAGCTACTTTATTAGAGCCGACAGGGGGAGTAAGGTGTTTAGAAGATTCCTGTGTAGATGGGATGTTACTATTTGATTCAAAAGAAGTTACCCTACCCGCCTCCGCAGTGCAATCTTTTGTTGCAGTGCGGCCGGGTTGGGTATTGTGAGGGTCTACTTGTGTGGAGGCAGTATCCATCGCACGTTTTTTAGAGTCGTGTTCAGGAGAATTCCTGAAGCTACGATCTCTTTTCTGTTGTGCTTTACTGCGCATTTGGTTACGTTGGGGGAAATTCTTTCGTTCGAGTTCGGGATCCGAAGATCTCTGAAATTTTGAAATTTGAGTAATCTTTTTATTCTTGGGTTCCTGACGTGGTTGATTATTAGATGGAGACACATCATTTTTCCATCTGTAGGCATATCCCTCCGAAAAGGCATGTTTGTCCCTCCAGAATTGCGTTTCCTTGTTATGCAATATGTTTTTGTTAAAGGTTGAAAGATTTTCTTCCAAACAAGTTTGAGATTCGGCAAACAGGGGGTGTTGGGCATATTCACTCAATGTTTGTTCCAATTTACTAATAACGCCATCTAAAAGGGAAATCTGTTTGTCGTACTCCCTGGACAAGATCAACATCATCTCCCTGGAGCACAACTTGAGATTGGCCTCCCATTCGGCCTTGCACTCATCACTTATCAAATCAACATTTGGAAATATTTGGACACGTAGTCCATAGGGATTGATTTGTTCCTCGAGGTATCTGCCAAAACTTTTGACGTGCCAAAAGAGGGCAGATTTTCTCTCGAGTACTTTAGCCAATTTTTGAAACAGTGATGTGATGGACAGGGTTTTTTGATCGCCCTGTTCAAAGGAGTTCTCATACTGTGTCATTAGATTAGCCCAATCAGCTCCTGTAAATTTACTCATTTTGAGTCAGAGATTACAGTCTATTAATAGCTAGAGTGGATATTCAAGTAACCTGAAGGATGAAATATAAAAAAAAAAAAAAAAAAAGGGGAAAAACCATATACCAGGATCATGTATAACGCCTAAAAAGCCAGTTCACAGTTCATGTCTAAACTCGAGTGCCAGAAAAACGGGGGAGGGTGTTTAACCACCCAGAAGTCAGAACAAACAATGAGAAGCACTCACATGAGTGTAGACAGATAGGCCGCACACCCCATAAAGTGCATGAGAAAATACGAGAACTCCCTATCGGGGCTTTGAAGCAGCCAATGAAGTGCAGTATAATTAGTTGAAAAAATTCAATTTTATTGGTACAAAAAATATAAATAACATATTAAAAAAGTCACTGAAAATGAATGCTGACTGTTAGAGTCAGGACATGAACTGGATATGGCGTACAATTGCAGCGGACAAAGTATACAATTAAAACCAAATGCAAAATACAATGTGCCAAAGGGCAACCAAAGATTTTAAAGTGTTGAATCCTTAAAGTTAGATAACAACAGGCAATGCCTATAAAGTAGAGGCAATATACAATACGGTGTATGTGGAACAACGGAAGTTGTGTATGTAAATCTTGACGCGTTTCGACCCTTCCCGGGTCTTCTTCAGAGGATGGTTGTCCACTATAAAAAGGTCAACATATATCAAACATAGCATCAAATTCAACGGTACCAAACCTATACATGTATAACGTATAATGTAGCTGCCTGGGCTGCATAGTTACCTATTGCAGGAATTGTGCTAACATTGTGGAGTGTTTAGGGTGGTGCGATTTCTCCTCTGCTCCCCCGTCTCCCCCGTGTCGGACCAACTCCTTAGGGAGCGGGTGGTGGACCGAATGTGTCTTGCGAGGGATCACATCTACCAGCCCCCCATATAGGAGGGGGAAGGAAAAGGAGGGTCAATAGGCAATCCGAACTGCACCCGGATAGGTTCACGTTAATGCTAAAAAATGACGAGAGCATTGTCTGCAGCACATTATGGCATGGGTGGCACTGTCTGCAGCACATTATGGCATGGGTGGCACTGTCTGCAGCACATTATGGCATGGGTGGCACTGTCTGCAGCACATTATGGCATTGGCGGCACTGTCTGCAGCACATTATGGCATTGGCAGCACTCTCTGCAGCACATTATGGCATTGGCAGCACTGTCTGCAGCACATTATGGCATTGGCGGCATGGGTGGCACTGTCTGCAGCACATTATGGCATTGGTGGCACTGTCTGCAGCACATTATGGCATTGGCAGCACTGTCTGCAGCACATTATGGCATTGGCGGCATGGGTGGCACTGTCTGCAGCACATTATGGCATTGGCGGCACTATCTGCAGCACATTATGGCATTGGCGGCATGGGTGGCACTGTCTGCAGCACATTATGGCATTTGCGGCATGGGTGGCACTGTCTGCAGCACATTATGGCATTGGCGGCACTGTCTGCAGCACATTATGGCATTGGCGGCACTGTCTGCAGCACATTATGGCATTGGCGGCATGGGTGGCACTGTCTGCAGCACATTATGGCATTGGCGGCATGGGTGGCACTGTCTGCAGCACATTATGGCATTGGCGGCACTGTCTGCATTATGGGCCGTAACGCATGTGCTGCCTGCAGAGACAGTGCAATCCATGCCACCAATGCCATAATGTATAGATGCTGCTGTAGACAGATACAGTGATATATTAGATCTGGAATCACCCCACCACCAAGCAAGCACACACCTGTGTTATCCGGGCCCCACGAGTCACTTCCTCTCTGCTGCTGCTGCCTGGATTGTGTCAGTCACAAATTTTAAGATATCAGCTCAGCTGCTTCCTTCTTCTGCCGCCGTTCGCCCTCACTGCTTCTTCTTCTCCGGTCTCTCTGTCTCATACCGAGTGGAGAACAGAGCAGAGCGCTATGAGCGGAGGGAGAGCAATCACTCCGCCAGGAAAGGCAATATGCAGGCTGTGACTTGAGCCAGCATGAGGAGCGGGCGCGGAAGAGACATGCACCAGAAACAGAAGAAGTAGTCCCTCCCTCCCACACACAAGAACATCAGTAAAAAGGTACCAAATACAGAAAAAAACGGAAAAGTCAGAGCGGGGTGGGGGGGGGGGGGGGGGATCGGTTGGTGAGGTTGGTTGATGATGGGTCATGGGGTGCTGGCTGGAGGAATATTTTTATTTTTTTATTCTGCATCAATTCCGTCTTTGTTCAGATTGCCAGGCCCGGTATAACAAGGATAGTTGTACTGGCCTATCAGCGGCCCTGCGTGTTCCCACACCACAAAAAAAGTGCAGCGCTAACTTACTGATCAATAACTGACCAATAATGGTGGAATCCTCTAATGTATGGAAATCTCAATAAGCTTCAATATTACCACAATACCGATCTCTGTGATACCCAACTTCACATATAATACACATCACAATGAAAATAAGACATACTGTATAAGTGGAAGCTTAGCAGGGATGGTGGAAACCCCTCCTATAGATAATTGCTATACAGATTAACTTCAAGTGCAACAAGTTTTTAGTTGGGAGGTTCCCACCATTAGAGCACTTTGGAAATTTTATTTTTTAGATTGTTACACTTCATTTTATATGTCTTCGTTACTATTATAATGTGAATTTTTGCACTTGAAGTACATTTTCCACCACCCTTGATAAGTCCATGTCTTTATGGACCTTGCTTTGTGCACTGGTGGGCAGTCATGTTGGAACAGGAAGGGGCCATCTCCAAACTGTTCCCACAAAGTTGGGAGCATCAAATTGTCCAAAATGTCTTGGTATGCTGACGCCTTAAGAGTTCCCTTCACTGGAACTAAGGGGTCAATCCCAACCCCTGAAAAACAACCCCGACACCATAATCCCCCCTCCACTCACACTATAATCCCTCCTTCACACCATAATCCCCCCTCCCCCCCACACCATAATCCCCCCTCCACTCACACCATAATCCCTCCTTCACACCATAATCCCCCCTTCACACCATAATCCCCCCCCCCACACCATAATCCCCCCTCCACTCACACCATAATCCCTCCTTCACACCATAATCCCCCCTTCCCCCATACCATAATCCCCCACCCTACCACACCATAATCCCCCCTCCACCAAATGATTTGGACCAGTGCACAAAGCAAGGTCCATAAAGACATGGATGAGCAAGTTTGGGGTGGAGGAACTTGACTGGCCTGCACAGAGTCCTGACCTCAACCCGATAGAACACCTTAGGGATGAATTAGAGTGGAGACTGCGAGCCAGGCCTTCTCATCCAACATCAGTGCCTGACCTCAAAAATGCTCTTCTGGAAGAATGGTCAAAAATTCCCATAGACACCCTCCTAAACCTTGTGGACGGCCTTCCCAGAAGAGTTGAAGCTGTTATAGCTGGAAAGGGCGGAGCCAACTCAATATTGAACCCTTCAGACTACTGCCCCGTACACACGGTCAGATTTTCCGATGGAAAATGTGTGATAGGACCTTGTTGTCGGAAAATTTCCGACCGTGTGTGGGCTCCATCGGACATTTTCCATCGGATTTTCCGACACACAAAGTTTGAGAGCAGGCTATACAATTTTCCGACAACAAAATCCGTTGTCGGAAATTCCGATCGTGTGTACACAAATCTGACGCACAAAGTGCCACGCATGCTCAGAATAAATAAAGAGATGAAAGCTATTGGCCACTGCCCCGTTTATAGTCCCGACGTACGTGTTTTACGTCACCGCGTTCAGAACGATCGGATTTTCCGACAACTTTGTGTAACCGTGTGTATGCAAGGCAAGTTTGAGCCAACATCCGTCGGAAAAAATCCTAGGATTTTGTTGTCGGAATTTACGATCAATCTCCGACTGTGTGTACGGGGCATAAGACTGGGAGGCCATTAAAGTTTATGTGTGTGTAAAGGCAGGTGTCCCAATACTTTTGACAATTTAGTATATATATATACAGAAGCATGTGTGTTTGAGCTTTGGGGTGCACACCCTAATGTAATAGGCTGCGCACGTATGATGAAGAGGTCAGATCCTTGGTCCACCTGCCATGTCTAAGGATCTCTGCACACCTTCATCTCTCTACTTTCTAATCTTTACTTTTACTTTGTAACTCTTCTCTTCTAAATAAACTTCCAGAACCTTCAGCTGAGACCCTTATGTTTCTGAACGTGTGACCACCCACTCAGTACGTGCGCATTTTGCCACACATTTCAGAAATGCATTGCAAACACGCGTCACACTTGTGTCACCAAATTAGTAACACAGGCGTGTTTCCGAAACGTGTTTTCTGTCCAGGTTGGCGTGCGTTCGGAAACGCGCCACTGCGAATTCAGGCTTAATGGCAACACAAGCGTGGGGTGTGTTTGCTGTGCGTTTCTGAATCGTATGGCGAAGCGTGTGTTGTCTGTGCAGGTTGTCATGCGTTCAGAAATGTGCAGTTGCAAATGCAGCCTAAATGGCAAAGCACATGTTAAGGCAGTGCTGGAAAATAATGGTGGCCACACAAAGTATTGACACTTTGGGCCCAATTTGGACATTTTCACTTAGGGGGTGTACTGACTTTTGTTGCCAGCGGTTTAGACATTAATGGCTGTGTGTTGAGTTATTTTGAGGGGACAGCAAATTTACACTGTTATACAAGCTGTACACTCACTACTTTACATTGTAGACAAGTGTCATTTCTTCAGTGTTGTCACATGAAAAGAGAGAAGGAAAGATTTACACAAATGTCACTGAGGGGTGTACTTACTTTTGTCACATACTGTATATTCTTTATATATAATTGTATTATATTCAACTCTTTAATTTCAGTTTTAATGTTTTTAATAAAGTATTTCACAAAAGGGAATACAAAAATGTTTACAAAGAAGGTATATCCCACACAGTATACAATACAAACTGAATAGGTAAATATATAAACATTTTTTAACCGCTTCCCGACCAGCCGCCGCAGTCATACTGCGGCAGGTTGTCTCGGCTGCGCGAATCCCTGTAGCTGTACATCAGGTCGTTCAGTAGCTATAGCAGGCACGCGCACGTCGCCGGCGCTGATGCGTGTGGCCAACGGCCGCGATGTCCACCTGCCACCCACGATTGCTCCACGGAGAGCCAGTGTAAACAAACAGATCCCCGTTCTGACAGGGGAGTATAGAGAGATCGTCTGCTCCTAGTGATCAGGAACAGCGATCTCTCTCTACTCCCAGTCAGTCCACTGCTACCACAGTTAGAAACACCTCCCTAGGACACATTTAACCCCTTGATCGCCCCCCACTGCCAACCCCTTCCCTGCCAGTGTCACCTATACAGCGATCAGTGGCTATTTTTAGCTCCGATCGCTGCAATAATGCCACTGGTCCCAAAAAAGTGTCAAAAGTGTCCGATCCGTCCGCCTCAATGTCCCAGCCCCGCTAAAAATGGCTGATCACTGCCATACCAGTAAAAAAAAATAAAAAAAATAAAAATGCCATAAATCTACCCCCTATTTTGTAGACACTACAACATCTGCGCAAACCAATCAATATACACGTATTGCGATTTTTTTTTTACCAAAATGATGTAGAAGAATACGTATTGGCCTAAACTGATGAAGACATTTGTTTTACAACTCCCAACAGACCCTCCCCTTTGTGTCTCATACTAGGAGAGGGTCTGTTGGGAGCTGCTGGATAATAAGGACGGTGATCATAGAGAAGATGGGTGATATGGAGTAAGAGCTAAAACAGAAAGAAAAGACTGGCACCGCAAGCGCGGATCCGGAGATTGCTGCACAGTGGCAGATACTGTGGAGGCGAGATACCCCTGCGAGGGGTGAGTTGTTCCGGTGAGTGCAATACCTATAGGGGGCACTATAAGTAGCACAAAGGTATGAATTTGAAGAGCACCTATCACTTTTTCATTTTATATTTTTCATTGATTTTAGCTTTACCCATGGACAGTAAATGAGCACGTTATTTTCCAGCTTACATATTTTTAATTGGTTTTGGTTTTACATATGGACAGTATATGAACACAATTTTTTCACATATGAACTGCATATGAGCACGGTATCAATTATACATTTGTATGATACCAGCACTGTCTCATACTATTGAATCTCTCAGCACTTGGCACTTTGTACACTTTTGAATCTATGCATGTTGGATATTTTTTATTTTAATTTTTGGTTTATTATTTGTTGTATTCACATATGAGAGTTATGTTTACTTTGATAAAGTGTCATTATGTTGTGGAGGTAGTGTTTCACTGGCATATCCCCAACTCAGGCAGGGGTTGCAACACATGAATAGCACCACACCTACCTTTGAAATGTATATTTGCACTTTACATTCCACCTAGGTGGTTGTACCGGTAGGGGCAGAAGTTCATCACCACTAGGGATGAGCCCAACCCCCCCCTGTTCGGTTCGCACCAGAACATGCGAACAGGAAAAAAGTTTGTTCGAACACGCGAACACCGTTAAAGTCTATGGGACACGAACATGAATAATCAAAAGTGCTCATTTTAAAGGCTTATATGCAAGTTATTGTCATAAAAAGTGTTTGGGGACCCGGGTCCTGCCCCAGGGGACATGGATCAATGCAAAAAAAGTTTTAAAAATGGCCGTTTTTTCGGGAGCAATGATTTTAATAATGCTTAAAGTGAATCAATAAAAGTGTAATATCCCTTTAAATTTCATACCTGGGGGGTGTCTATAGTATGCCTGTAAAGGGGCACGTGTTTCCCGTGTTTAGAACAGTCTGAAAGCAAAATGACATTTCAAAGGAAAAAAAGTCATTTAAAACTACTCGCGGCTATTAATGAATTGTCGGTCCGACAATACACATAGAAGTTCATTGATAAAAACGGCATGGGAATTCCCCACAGGGGAACCCCACACCAAAATTTAAAAAAAAAAACGGCGTGGGGTCCCCCTAAAAATCTATACCAGACCCTTATCCGAGCACGCAACCTGGCAGGCTACAGGAAAAGAGGGGGGGATGAGAGAGTGCCCCCTCCTCCTGAACCATACCAGGCCACATGCTCTCAACATTGGGAGGGTGCTTTAGGGTAGCCCCCCAAAACACCTTGTCCCCATGTTGATGAGGACAAGGGCCTCATCCCCACAACCCTGGCCGGTGGTTGTGGGGGTCTGCGGGCGGGTGGCTTATCTGAATCTGGAAGCCCCCTTTAACAAGAGGACCCCCAGATCCCGGCCCTCCCCCCGTGTGAAATGGTAAGGGGGTACAAAATTACCCCTACCATTTCACTAAAAAAGTGTCAAAAATGTTAAAAATGACAAGAGACAGTTTTTGACAATTCCTTTATTTAAATGCTTCTTCTTTCTTCTATCTTCTTTTTTCTATCTTCCTTCGGTTTCTTCCTCGGGCAGCTCCACATCCATGATGGCATGGAAGGAGGCTCCCGCTCTTCTCTTTATCTTCTTCTCTTCATCTTCTTCTCTTCATCTTCTCTTCATCTTCTTCTCCGGGCCGCTCCACATCCATGATGGCATGGAGGGAGGCTCCCGCTGTGTGACGCTTCTCCTCTTCTGACGGTCCTTAAATAACGGGGGGCGGGGCCGCCTGTTGACCCCACCCCCTCTGACACATGGTGACTTGATGGGACTTCCCTGTGGGGAATGCCACAGGGAAGTCCTGTCAAGTCACCATGCGTCAGAGGGGGGGGGGGGTCACCCGGTGGCCCCGCCCCCTTTATTTAAGAGCCCTCAGAAGTGGAGAAACGTCACACAGCGGGAGCCTCCCTCCATGCCATCATGGATGCGGAGCGGCTCGAAAAGAAGATGAAGAGAAGAAGATGAAGAGAAGAAGATGAAGAGAAAAAGATGAAGAGAAGAGCGGGAGCCTCCCTCCATGCCATCATGGATGCAGAGTGGCCCGAGGAGAAGAAGGGAAGAAGACGCCGTCACCGCGGAGGAGATGCCGGACGAGAACACCGGAGGAAGAACCAGAAGAACCAGAAGAACCAGAAGAAGAAGAGGAAGATGTAGGAAGAAACCGAAGGAAGATAGAAGATAGAAGAAAGATGAAGCATTTAAATAAAGGAATTGTCAAAAACTGTCTCTTGTCATTTTTAACATTTTTGACACTTTTTTAGTGAAATGGTAGGGGTAAGTACCCCCTTACCATTTTGCACAGGGGGGGGCGGGATCTGGGGGTACCCTTGTTAAAGGGGGCTTCCAGATTCCGATAAGCCCCCCACCCGCAGACCCCCACAACCACCGGCCAGGGTTGTGGGGATGAGGCCCTTGTCCTCATCAACATGGGGACAAGGTGTTTTTTACCCCAAAGCACCCTCCCAATGTTGAGGGCATGTGGCCTGGTACGGTTCAGGAGGGGGGGCGCTCTCTCGTCCCCCCTCTTTTCCTGCGGCCTACTAGGTTGCGTGCACGGATAAGGGTCTGGTATGGATTTTTGGGGGGACCCCACGACTTTTTTTAAAAAAAAATTTGCGTGGGGTTCCCCTTAAAATCTATACCAGACCTGAAGGGTCTGGTATAGATTTTGAGGGGTACCCCACACCATTTTTTTTTACATTTTGGCCGGGGTTCCCCTTAATATCATACCAGACCTGAAGGGCCTGGTATGGAATTTAGGGGGACCCCCTACGTCATTTTTTATTTTTTATTTTGGTTCGGGGTTCCCCTGTGGGGAATTCCCATGCCGTTTTTATCAATGAACTTTTATGTGTATTGTCGGACCGGCAATTCATTAATAGCCGCAAGTAATTTTAAATGACTTTTTTTCCTTTGAAATGTCATTTTGCTGTCAGACTGTTCTAAACATGGGAAACATGCACCCCTTTACAGGCATACTATAGACACCCCCCAGGTACGAAATTTAAAGGAATATTACACTTTTATTGTTTCACTTTAAGCATTATTAAAATCACTGCTCCCGAAAAAACAACGTTTTTAAAACTTTTTTTTGCATTGATCCATGTCCCCTGGGGCAGGACCCGGGTCCCCAAACACTTTTTATGACAATAACTTGCATATAAGCCTTTAAAATGAGCACTTTTTATTTCTCTCATAGATTTCTCCCACTTTTAAAGGATGTTCCGCGGCATTCGAATTTGCCGCAAACACCCCAAATTGTTCGCTGTTCGGCGAAATGGCGAACAGCCGATGTTTGAGTCGAACATGAGTTCGACTCGAACTCGAAGCTCATCCCTAATCACCACCAGTAATTTTTAGCCATCAGCGCGGGATCATTTAGACCTTCTTTAAATTTTTTGTAAATTGTCTGTCTTCTTTTGTCTATAGCGCAAAAAACAAAAACCGCAGAGGCGATCAAACACCACCAAAAGGAAGCTCCACCTGCGGGAAAAAAAGGACATCAGCTCTGCCCGGGCACAATGCCGCATGACCGCGCAACTGTCAGCCAAAGCGACGCAGTGCAAAAAACGGCCTGGATACCAAGGTGGTAAATTCTTCCGGGGCCTAAGTGGTTAAGCATGAAAATACACCTAAAATGTGCGTTCTTCCAAGTATAGATCTTCACTGTCAATATAGATTGTACTATCAGTGGCTGTATGGGGTAGCCCCAAAACTCGTTTAGTACTTCAAATGTGACATTAACAAAATGCATCTCAGTATCCATATACAGATAAAGATAGAGCTGCCACATCTTTCAATTTTAAATTTAAAGTCAGCTCGTAATTCTTAGTAGATTGCAGATTGCGCTTATTATCTGCTGTGTACCTTAGTGAAAGGGGTCAAAACCTTCATAAAGAAGAAGCTACATCCCTCGTCTCCCTGAAACCAGACTTCACACTGAGGGAATAATCACTGTTCAGAGTTTATAGGGAATAGGCAAGAAGACCCTCGTAAGACTACAGCAAAGACCAAAAAAAAGAAAAAGAGAAGAAAGAACAGTTGTGGGGAAAAGTAAGGAACGACCTCGCGCTCCGAATCCCACCATCCTGAAGCTCCTCTAATTTGACATAATTTGAAGATCTCCAATCACATATGAGCCATGGGTCCCAGACTTTCTCGTAATCTGCATTTCATCATTCAAGATCGCTGTCATGCGTTTCCTTAATCATAATCCAGGAAAGATCGTGCTTGAGCTGTTCGAATGGCAAGACAGACAATTTCCAAGATTTTGCGATAAAATTTTTTTGCTGATATAAATAGAAATGCTACGAGACATCTTTGGAATTTTGACTCTGTCTCCACCTTACAGCCCAGCAGTGCCTGTCTCGGGGACTTGACAAGGTTTACTTGGGTGAGAGTGTCAATGAAATAATACACCCTAATCCAGTAACGCCTTACCTTAGGGCATTTCCATCATACAATTTTTTTTTTTTTTTTAATTTAGCTATTGACAGTTGTGAAGGTTTTACTGAGTGAGATTTATTGTCATGCTTCCCTTACTGGAATTATTGACACTGCTAGGAAAGGGAAAGGTTTCACTTTTGTTTCTGCTTCCGTTTTGGGGATGCCCATTACTGTCACATGTAATGAAAACTTTAGCCGAGAACAAAACAAAGACTAATTGCTGATCACTTTCTGAAAACAATTTCTAAAGACTTACAAAACTTTGTTTTAGCATCTCTATGACCACCTTGGAGTCCAACACTCCAGGCAGCTTCCACTGTCCTCATGATTCATAAAGACTGCCCCATTGCAGTCTACAGCAAGCAGGCAGACAGACCAGGATGAAGTTCTAGGCTGCTTGACTGGTAAAAGGCTGCACTGCTGCCTAGGGGACGTCAGAAAGTCTTTCACAGTCTAGTAATAAAGAGATTATATAAAATTTGAACTAAAGATGAATTTAGTAAACTGAATTTGCACAATAGGTAGGTTTTCCTTGCTTACATTAGAAGTGAATTGCATCATTTTACTTGACACCTGGAGTTGCAATCCAAACATTGTCCGAAATCTCATCAATGATATTATCGTCTTTCAAGTCAGTGAACTTTCTGTAAATAAAGCTAAGAATCTTGCTTGCAGCTGGCGGCTTGTTTTACATATTCCAGAAAGTCTTGCTGCTGGGAAATGTATGAGTAGGTAAAATGTGCTGAACTTCACATACAATCTGAGCTCTGTATTCCCTGGATGAATTTTATCATATTGTGCTCTCTTATGACAGCAAAAACCCACCCAAAAAAAAAAAAAAAACATTAACTTGTATCCAATTTACCAGGAATGCTTTATATTTAGGTTTTCAGTTTTGGCCATGTGTTGTGAAGCCAAAAATATTGCTTAATACAAATATAAAGTTCATAAATGAGTTTCAGCTTAAAGTCCAAATCCAGGAAACTTGAAATTGATCCCTTGCAGTGGGGCTGCATTCACACCGCAAATAGTTAATTGCATGCTTAAGGGCTCTTTCACATGGGACGGATCCGTGATGAACCGCCCCGTGAACATACACTTTGCTCAGCGGGGACCGCTCCGCCGATCCCCGCTGAGCAGGAAGATGACAGGTCCGTCCCTGCACACTGTGCAGCGACGGACCTGTCAGAGCGCCGCTCTCCCCTTGGGGGATCGGGTGATGATGGACCGTAGAGTCACCCGATCCGATCAAAAAACGGATGGAAAAGTAGGTTTTTCCTCCGATACACTTTTTCGGATCGGAGCGGGTCGGATGTCAGCGGACATGTCACCGCTGACATCCGACGCTCCATAGAGGTCCATGGAGGGTCCGTTCAGGTCCGCCTAAAAAACTGACAGGCGGACCTGAACGGACAGTCCGTGTGAAAGAGGCCTAAGCCTAGTACACACTGTGAGGTTTCCTTTCATTCAACCCAGCGGGCTGAATGAAAAAAAACTGAAAAGCTCTGCAGGAGATCCTGTACTAACAATCCAATACTAGTACAGTCATCTACCCTGCTGAGCTATTGTGATGTGACTACCCCCGCCAGAACACACAGGTCAGCTGATCGGATGCCGATTGGCAGACCTTTTTTGCTCATGCCCCTTTGACAGAAGTTGGACATTCGGCCTGGCTTCTGTCGGACTGGCTGCCGTACACACGGGCCGAACGTCGGGCAGTTTCACTACCCGACATTTGGCCCATGTGCACTAGGCTTTAGTCAAGGGGAGAGCAAAAGCACTTTTATCCCTTTTACTTACCTGACCCTCTGGCTCAGGCTCTTACCAACACTTTGGTGGTGGGCTGTTTCTTTTTTTTTAACTTCATTTCTTTATTGAGAATTTTTCACAATTATATAAAAGGCAAAACAAGGGGGCAGTACAATAATATATCAAAGTGATACATATTTCTCCTTATTAAACCAGGTCTCTATCCCAGGACAAAGAAGCCCGCACATTTATTATCTAAATATAGGATGGGACCTGTAGATACATCTTTTAGTATTTTTATTAACTAAACCAACCCGCTTCCCCCGCTCACGCTGATTCAAGCATCACACCCTGTCTACCTTCCATTCTCTCACCAATAAATTCTCTAGGATCCCCTCTTAGTTTATCTCTGTGCTTTTGCAGGATTATTTTAATGATTGTTAATATTTTACATGTAAATCCCTCTTGCTGCCCACCAGGGCTCCCAAACCAGATCATATTTCCGAAGCGCACCTTGCTTAATGTATATCGCTTTCTCTTTGATAATTATGCCATTCATGCTATTTTTCCATTCTTCACTGGACGGAGGTAGCGCAGACTGCCATCTTCGGGCAATCAAGATCCTTGCTTGGAGCAAGCATCTCATCACTGCTACTTGGGTATTGCCTAATTTACCTTCCCCCTCCTCTAATCCCAAGAGACATCTTTTCGGCTCCAGCTCTGTGGAGGTTCCGAATACCCTGTCGATGTTTTTCACCACCTCCGTCCAGTAACTAAATAACTTCGGGCACCTCCAGAACATATGGACCAAGTCCCCCTCTAGTTCCCCACAACTAGGGCAGCTAGGATCTGTCCGGTGACCAAATTGAAAAAGCCTGTGGGGGGGGGGGTATAATAAGTTCTATACAGCTAAGATAGGTGAGACATCCTCTGCGAAGGGGATAAGGAGACCAAGAATTCTATTCCACTGGATATCGGTTATGTTACCTACATCTTTTTCCCATTTACTCTTGTACCGAGGGGAATCTAGCTTAGCCGATCTCCCCTTGTTTATATGTGGGTATATGTTTGAGATTAAACCTTTCGTTGAATCTCAATTAATAGATTTTTGGAGTATAGGAATTGCGCTCCATTCCAAGGTCATACCCCTGAACTGTACCTCTAATGCATGCCTGACCTGTAAATACCTAAAGAAGGATTTATTCGGCAAGGCATATTGGGCTCTTAGTTCCTGGAAAGTTTTCAGGTTACCTTCTTGGAATAACTGTGAGAGGTATCTCAAGCCGCATCTCTCCCATTCCTTTATTGTCCCCATCTTCTGAAGCTCTCCCAGTTTGCTGTTTCCCCACAATGGAGTAAGATCCGAGAACCCTCTGTAATTCAGTAATATTTTCGCCGTGTCCCAAGCTTTCATCATTAACTTTAGGGTTGGTAGTTTTGGGAGAAAGGATCCTGCCTCCAAAGCTTCGGGTATAGATTTGTGTGGAGTGGTTTGTAAAAGTAACTTCCTTCCTGCTTCTTGTCCAGCTACATTACACCCCCCTAGATATTGAAGTTGTGACGCCAAAAAGTAGCTAAAAGGGTGAGGGAGCGCTACCCCTCCTTCCTGTTTCTGAAGTTGCAAAGTACTTAACCAAATTTTAGCTGGGCCGCCTTTCCAAATCATTTCCCTAAACAGGGTCTCTATCCTTTGAAACCATTTTTTGTAAAGCCAAATTGGAGAGTTGTGCAATACATAAAGGAGCTGGGGCAGCCAGATCATTTTAATCAAATTACACCGACCTGCCACAGACAATGGCAGGCGTTTCCAAATTTTTATTTTTCCCTTAAATTTAATCAGCAGAGGGTCAATATTATCTAAGGCGAACTGTTGAGGGTCTTTAGAGATGTTTATACCCAAATATTTAAATTTGTTTACCACTGAGATCTGGGTTACCTCCTCAGGTAATGGGCCTACCAGGGAGTCTACTGGTAACAGACTGGACTTTGCCCAGTTTTTTTCTTTAGTCCAGAGAGTTGACCAAATCTATTAATGATATTCATGGCTTTACAGAAGGAGTCCTGCGTATCTCCTAGGAATAGCAGGAGATCATCTGCATATAGTGCAACTTTCTCTTCCAGATCACCTCTTCTGAAAGCCTTCACCTGGTCAGATGACCTGAGTGCCATGGCCAAGGGTTCAATTGCGAGGGCAAAAAGAAGGGGCAACAGGGGACACCCCTGTCTAGTCCCCCTCCCCAGTCCAAAGTTGATTGATTGCTCCCTATTCACTCTTATGCCCCGTACACACGGTTGGATTTTCCGACGGAAAATGTGTGATAGGACCTTGTTGTCGGAAATTCCGACCGTGTGTGGGCTCCATCACACATTTTCCATTGGATTTTCCGACACACAAAGTTTGAGAGCAGGCTATAAAATTTTCCAACAACAAAATCCGTTGTGGGAATTTCCGATCGTGTGTACACAAATCCGATGCACAAAGTGCCACGCATGTTCAGAATAAATAAAGAGATGAAAGCTATTGGCTACTGCCCCGTTTATAGTCCCGACGTACGTGTTTTACGTCACCGCATTCAGAATGATTGGATTTTCCGACAACTTTGTGTGACCGTGTGTATGCAAGACAAGTTTGAGCCAACATCCGTCGGAAAAAATCCTAGGATTTTGTTGTCGGAATGTCCGATTAATGTCCGACCGTGTGTACGGGGCATAACTCTGGCCTCTGGTGCTTTATAAAGCCGATAAATCCTGTACCCAGTTGGGCCATTTCCATGGCCTTCCACAAGTACTGCCACTCTAGGCTGTCGAAGGCCTTGGCGGCATCCAAAGACAAGATGGCCCTCTCCCCCTCCTCATCTGTTGGGACCTGGAGATTCAAGTATAAGCGCCAGATGTTAACGCTTGTTGTTCTCCCGGGTATGAAACCCGACTGATCGGGATGGACGAGGTTCGCAATAACTTTGTTTAATCTAGCCTCCAAGAACTTCGCCAAGATCTTCATATCGGCATTCAGTAGGGCAATCGGCCTATATGAGGCTACATCAAGCGGGTCTTTACCCTCCTTGTGTATAATAATAATATGAGACTCCATCATTGAAGAAGGAAGCTCACCCTGTGTTATTGAACTGTTCAAGACCCTCAACAGCTCAGGGAGCAGTACCTTACCGTAATGCCGATATACCTGGGCTGGAAGGCCATCTGGTCCCGGAGATTTCTGTCTCGCCATCTCATTAGTTATACGTGTCATCTCTTCTAATGTTATGGGGCAGATCAACTCGGCTCTATCCGTTTCGCTAAGAAAGGACAACTTCAATCCCCTGAAGAAAGAATCCATCTCTTCACTCATCTCCCCCTGCTGGGATCTATAAAGATCCTCGTAATACTCTTTAAATCTATTCACTATCTCTAGGGTATTTGAGGACACTCTGCCATCATCCACTGCAATCGTATATACCGTGGATGTAGGGGAGTTTGTTCTAACTAATTGTGCCAGCATCCGTCCTACACTTTCCCCTTCTCCAAAGGTAGTTTGTCTTTGAAAGAGAAATTTATTCTCTGCCTTCTGGAGGGTCATTAGCCGATAATTTTGTTGTTCCTTAATCCAGCTCCCAAGTGTATCTGGCGTAGGATTATTAATGTTTTGTTCTTCCGCGGCTGTTACCCTCTCTCCTATAGTGCTCTCCCAGTACTTGGACTGCTTCTTAATTTTTGAGATTTGCTGTATCATCAATCCCCTCAAAAAGGCTTTTAAAGTATCCCAAACTATTCCCACCGGGGCGGTATCCCGATTTAAGTCAATAAATTCCCCCAGAGCCCCTAATATATCCTTCGGATCTCCCATTAGTTCAATCCATAAGGGACTCAGTCTCCACTCCCCGGGATGCTCACGCTTCCCTAGTTCCAGCAAAACTAACTGTCATGGACACTGGCTGCAAGGACCTTTTTCTGTCCACATTCACCCTGTTATTTGGTATTTCTATATTAATCTTTTATTTTTTTTTAACTTGCCCAAAGACTATTCTTTGTTGTTTATTCTGAACAATACATGATTCTTGAAAGAGCTGATCACATTAACCTGCGGAGACAAACTGTCTGGTCACCAGGTCTGCCTTAAGTGTTGTGTTAATTAACATGTTAATTATATTATTGTCTTTTAAGTTTTTGCTAGAGGGGAGGGGGGGAGTGTCCATGAGTCAGCCCTACCTCGTTATCTAACCCCTTGTGTTAAATGTGTATAAAAAGGCTGTATTCTGTCCAATAAAGCATTCAAGATTCTACAAGCTATTTTTGGCTAGACTTGTATTCAATGGAGCTATAATAATATATCTCTCTGATGGTTAGACTGGAGGAAGCAGTGTTACTGACGGAAGCACTCAGTGGAGTGTGGGATAGAATCTGTCACAATTGGTGGCAGCAGTGGGATGCTTCCTCTTGCCTAGGCACACCCAAATCACCACCGAGACCCCCTGCTCCTAACAGCAGATGGAACATCACTACGCCAGACTCAAGCGCAGCACCTTGAAGGATCTCTTGGAAGCCCGTGGGAAAGTCTCTAGCAACAAATCCAAAGCGACTCTCATCACCGAACTAATGGAGATTGACCAGGCCAGCAACCCACCAACAGACACCTCAGAGGCGACAGAGTTCCAGCGTGACGTCCAGTGGCGACTAGCCTTGTATGGTACTCGCCCCCGCAGGAGGTTATCAGTCAAGTGTTAACAGAGGTGTCCCAGCTGCGAATGGCTGAACTCCAGCGGGACCAAGGAGCGTCAGTAATGTTCAACCGGGAAGCTCCAGCGGCCTGCAAAAAGCTACCCTATGCCGCCTTCCCCATGTTTCAAATGGTTTTTTTTTCAATATCTTTATTTATTCAAACAGTTTTCAATTTTAACATTACAACACCTACAATAATAAAAACAATCATACTAAGAACACATATACACCATGGATAATGATTATTTACTATGATCTAATCCATCACTGATCGCCTATGCTCAAACATCAAACATCCTAACAGTCGATCCCATCCACTTAATCATACTATACCATTCATACCTAACCTACAAAAAAAAAAAGGGTATATATTCCCATATCCCTAAGGGTACCTAGCCTCCTATGGATCACATAGTAATTCTGCCGAGGCGCTATATGTTATCCACCCCTTCCAAATATCCGTTGTCCGTTTAATCTGTTTATTGGATCCTTCCTCTCTCACCTTTCTTTCTTCCAGGGTCCGCATCTCCGTCATCTCACACTCCCACTCTACCATGGAGGGTGCATCTGTACATTTCCATTTTCTGGCTATACACGTACAGGCAGCCGTTAGGAAATATTTTAATGGGCCTTTCTTTATACTTTTCATTGATCCAGGGATCATGGATAATACTGCCATTTGTATATCTGGATATATTTCCCTCGCTGTCATGGCCCTAAAGATTTCGAAAATTTTCTGCCAGAATGGAAGGATTTTAGAGCAATAGTACCAAATATGGGACATTGTACCACGTCTTTCCTGACACCTCCAACATACTTCTTTATTCGTAGGGCTTATCCTATAGAGGTCTACGGGGCACTTATACCATCTAGCTAAAATCTTATAGTTTCTTTCTTGATGTTTAGTTGAAACAGAGAGTTTGTGCATGACTGCTAAGGCTTTTTCCCATTCCTTCCTGAGGATCTCCATCCCCAGTTCCTCTTCCCACTTCTTAATATATGGTAACTCCAACTTCTGGCCGTCCTCAATTAAGATTTTATATACTTTCGATAGCACGTGCGAGGGTCTTTCAGCTTGAGTAAAGATTTCTTCTAGCGCCGTTAGAGGTCTGGTTATTTCTGCTTCTTTTAACAGGGATATAACATACTTTTGGAATAAGCCATACTGCAACCAATCTTTTCTATGTTCCTCCCCCATGGACTCTAGAGGAAGAACCTTATTTCCCACCAGTGTTTCTATTACCCTTGTATCCTCATGACTGTATCACTTAAGGAATGATTTTACCCCGAGTGAAAGCGGGAATTCTGGGTAGAGAGGGTTCATGGGTCCTCTAAAGGTGGAGACACGCCCCGTTTTAATCAGAATGTCCCACGCTTTCATTGTTGAGGTCACTAAGAAGGGTGTATAGCCATACGGTGAGCTATATGTCCTTTTGATCCATGGCAGAGATTTCAGTTTCAACCCTGTAATCTCTTCCTCCAGTCCCACCCACTGTTTTTTGTTCCTATTATGGAACCAGTCAACTAGCCTAGTGACCATTACCGCCTTAAGATATACTGCTATGTCAGGGAGGGATAGGCCCCCATTTGCTTTGGTCTTATTTAGCACTTTTCTACTAATTCTGGGGGTCTTACCTGCCCATACAAATTGTCCAATAATCCTGGAAACCTTTTTCAAAAAACCCAATGCAGGAACCACGGGGATCGTTTGTAATATATACAGTATTTTTGGGAGTATGTCCATTTTTATGACGTTTACCCTACCCAACCATGAGAAGGTACCCCTGTTATATTGCTGGAGAGTTTTTGTTATTTTTTGCAACATCGGGACATAGTTATACTCTTCTAATTTCTTTAAATCCGTAGGGATATAAGTGCCCAGGTATTTAATAGCATTTTCCTGCCATCTGAAGGGGAAGTCCTTCTTGAGCAATTCCACCATATTTCTAGACATATTGATATTCATTGCCTCAGATTTATTATAGTTGACTTTAAAATTACTCAAGATGCCAAAACGATTAAATTCCCTTATCAGGTTTGGTAGTGTTATCAACGGGTTTGTGACATACATCAAGATGTCGTCTGCATAGACAGACAGCTTGTATTCTGTATCCCCCACTCTTATACCTTGTATATCTTTATTCGCCCTAATTGCATTTAATAAGTGTTCCATAATTAATATATATAGTATTGGGGACAGTGGGCAGCCTTGTCTGGTTCTATTTGCTATTATTATTTCTCCAGACAGGTTACTATTCGCCCGGATCTTGGCCGTTGGATGTTGATACAAGGTCATTATCTTGTCTATCATTACAGTTCCAAGCCCCCACTGTATAAGGGTCTCTTTGAGGAAGCTCCATCCCACCCTGTCAAAAGCTTTTTCAGCGTCTATTGCTAACAAGCAGGATGGGATGGAGCCTCTCTGTACATATTCCATTAGAGTAAGCGTTTTCAGGGTATTGTCCCTGGCTTCTCTTCCTTTAACAAATCCCACCTGGTCCAGATGGATATAACGAGGTATTATAGGGGTAAGTCTATTGGCAATGATTTTGGAGTATATTCTGAGATCAAGGTTTGTCAGAGATATCGGCCTATAATTCCCACATAGGGTATGGTCTTTATCCATTTTTGGTACGAGGGTAATATAAGCCTGCATACTCTGGGAACCAAAAGGTACTGCCGTGGAAACTGCGTTAAACGTCTGTTTCATTATAGGCATAAGTTCCCTTTTGAATGTCTTATAGAACCTAGGGGTGAATCCGTCCGGTCCTGGGCTTTTCCCAGGTACTAATGAGTCAATTACTCTTTGTATTTCTTCCATAGAGAAATCACACTCAAGCTGGCTTGACTCTGAGGATGTTAAAGTCGGGATTGCGGTTTCCTTAATGTACTGTTGTATTTTTTGCTGGGCCATCTCAGGGTTGCCATACATCTTCCCATTAGGAATATTATACAGCTCTGTAAAAAATATTTGAAATTCTTTTAAAATCCCTTTTGGATCATATCTCATGTCTCCATCAGCTGACTTTATCTTGGCAATGGGTAGTGTGCTGCTTCTGTTTTTTAGGGCCCTTGCCAGTAGTTTACCTGGCTTGTTGCCCTGCTGATAAAATAGGGCTCGATTTTTATCTCTAACATACAGCGTCTTTTCATTCAATAGTATTTGCAATTCTGCCTTTAATTCTGTTACTATCAATAGTGTTTCCCTCGTTAGGCTTTGTTTATGTTGTGTTTCTGCCGTCTCTATTTCTTTAAATAATTGAGTAATTCTACAGCTTTTCTGTTTTTTCAATCTAGACCCATGTTTTATAAATAAGCCTCGTAGCACACATTTCAATGCTTCCCATTGTGTAGGCAGTGATGTAATATCTCCAATATGATCAGCAGCAAAGTCCGTTATTGCTTTTCTTATTTCTAATACACACATCTCGTCATAAAGTAAATTATCGTTAAGACGCCAGTTACCCCTACTGTTCTCCCCCGTATGTAGGCCTACTTTTAGAAACACGGGTGCGTGATCGGACCATATTGAGTTGCCTATTTCTGCCGCGAGGATGGCATTTATCCCTCTCTGATTTATTAAGAAAAAATTTATACGGTGATATGATCCATGCACCTTAGAGTAAAATGTGAAGTTCTTCTCAGTTGGGTGCAGTAACCGCCAGATATCCACCAATTGACGTTTAGCCAATAAATCCTTAAATTTCCTCTTGTCTTTACTACACTGCACTATCGTTGGTGCTGTGGTGTCAATCCCGCCATCCATAACAAAGTTGAAATCACCCCCGGCTATTATTATACCTTCTGCTTTATCCAAAAGTTGATTAATCAGTTGTAAGCCTACTTTGATCTGGTTTTGATTAGGTAGATATATGTTTATCAAGGTGTATTTTTGGCCATATATATTAAGCTTAAGTAGTATTGCTCTTCCATCCCTATTGCACCATTCCTCTAGCACTTGAATTGGAATTGTTCTATGGATTGCGATAGATACCCCTCTCGATTTAGAATACCCATAGGAATCATGGAACCAAGTGGTGTAATATTTATTTCGTAGGTTAGGAATATGATCCGACAGGAAATGCGTCTCCTGAAAGAAGATAATCCCCACCTTCTGTTTGTGAAGAGAATATAGCACCTGTGATCTTTTTGATGTCGAGTTGAGACCCCTAATATTGTAGGAACATATATTCATTACTAATCAAGGCTTACGGGAAATGGACCAACAAGGGGAAAAAAAAAAAAAAAGACAAAAATTAACCCCCCCAAGAACTATCCTACCCACCCCCACCCACCACACACACACACCAATTTGTACCTAATTGACTATAAACAGTCTATCTTACTTTAACGTAAGTTCCCTATACTAAGGAGAGCGGAGCGTACCCTCGAATTACCGCCCACCAGTCGGTGGCTACACGCTGAATTTTTTGTGTATTATAAACCTTTTTAATTCCTTACATTTCCCCTTGTCTGGTTGGTTCCGATGGTTACGGGGGAGAACAAACTTTCATAGAGGATAATAACCTTCACCGATATCATATCTATGTCACTCTATACCATGTTTAAGAATATACATACTATCTTAATGGCCTAAATAAGCCATACCTAAATAAAGGGGGGGGGGGGGGAGAGAGAGAAAGAAAAAAAAAAAAAGGGAGGGGGGGGGAACCTCCACCTCCCCCTATACCCTAGCGTCTAACGCGTAATATTTAGTACAGTGCTTATCCCTATACAAAAACAAACCATTACATCTTACTTTGGACCAATGTTAGTGCTCAAAATTATAACCAAAACCTATGTGTTTCTATATACAAATCGAGACAACAACAAAAAAAAAAAAAAGGGGGAGGGGGGATCCCCCTACCTACCCCCTCTCACATGCGTACATCATTCAGTGCAAAACCTAACATTATGCATAATGTATCAAGACAAAAATACCCTCATCATCGGTGCTACTATTAAATATTAAAACCATCATCTGTGAAAAACCTAAAATCAAGAATCTAATGTACCCTCTTGTATTGATATACTAAAAAAAAAAAAAAAAAAAACACCCCAACCCCCCCATCACCCAAACCCCCTACCCTCACACATACCCATCATCTTTAATACAGTGGTAAAGCAAATGCATAAGCTAATAATAAAATATTCAATATGGACCACAAGTGGCCAAAACAAATATGGTGAAAATCTTTGTGCTCGTATATATTCGTATAAAAAAAAAAAAAAGGGGGGGGTGGGGGGGTCACCCCACACCTCCCCCCTATCATATACATACAACATTAAGTGTAAGGCTAACAGTGTGCATAGTGTATCAAAAAAAAAACAAAAAAAAAAAACACCCCAACCCCCCCCCCATCACTCAAACCCCCTACCCTCACACATACCCATCATCTTTAATACAGTGGTAAAGAAAATGCATAAGCTAATAATAAAATATTCAATATGGACCACAAGTGGCCAAAACAAATATGGTGAAAATCTTTGTGCTCATATATATTCGTATAAAAAAAAAAACCCCCCCCCCCACCCAAACCCCCTACCCACACATACCCATCATCTTTGATACAGTGATTAAACAAATGCATTGACTATATAAAAAAAAAAAAAAAAAAAAAAACAAAAACCTTTGCTTCCCTTTTTTACCCTTTCCCTTCATCTCTATTCAATTCAGACCACAGGTGGCCAAAACAAATATGGTGAAAATCTTTGTACTCCTGTATATAAAAAAAAAAAAAAATGCTCCCCCCAACAAATAATATTAGGGACTCAACCCCCTCCTACCACCCTCCTCAACCAAAAAAGAGAGAAAAAAAAAAAAACCCTCCCCCCGGATTTATCTAGACATTTTTATATATGGGATAGGCCATTCCGGTAATTCTATTTCTGGCAAACTGAGGGTTGACACAAACTGCGGCAAGTCCTCTAGGTCTCTAAATACAGCAATATGTCCTTCTTTCTGTGCTTGTAGTTGGAATGGGAATTTCCATCTATACTGGAGATTACTCTTCTTTAGCTGTTCCACTAGGGGTTTTAACGCCCTTCTACGATCTAAAGTAAATTTGGAAAGATCCTGAAAGAATTGTATTGGGGCCCCTTCAAATAGGATAACATTCTTTAAACGTGCAGCATGCATAATCCTGTCTTTTATATGCGCATAATGCATCTTGCAAATGACATCCCGTGTCTTGTTAGGATCCAATCTTCTTATTCCTGCTGTTCTATGGGCCCGATCGATTATCAGTTCCTTTACTTCTATCCCCGGAATTAACTCTTGGAAGATCTTTTGTAGGGTATTTGTTAGCTCTTTAGCTCCCACTTCCTCCTTTAATCCTCTTATTCTAATATTAGATCTCCTACTTCTATTTTCTTGCTCGTCGATGCTGTTAATTAGGTGATGAATTTGCCTTTCTTGTTTATGTATATTTGCTTTTAGTTTCATTGATTCCTGCTCGACATTCGAAAGTTTAGTGTCTAACGTGGCTGTTTTTTCTTGTGTGTTTTTAATAGACACCTTAAGCTCAAGCACCTCCTTTTTGTATAAATTCTCCAGTCTAAACACATATTGGTCCATATCTTCCCTAGTTGGCAGGGATTGGATATATTTTCTCATATCCCAATTCTCTTTTTCCACTTCTTTTGGATCACTACCCGAGCCTGTGGTATCTATTAGTGAGCTACTTCTGGGGTGCTGGGGTTGAATTTCCCCTGATGATCTGGATCCCCCCGAGATTTCTGCTATGTCTGAAATATCCTGTGGCGTTTGTAAGGCTTGTATTACGCGGGGAGATTGTAGCTGTAATTGTTGAAATATCTCCTTGATATCTGCCGTTTGTGTAGTTTGTGACCCAGTGGGGTTTTTACTTTTATTTTCTTCCTTATCTTTCTTATTCTTCTGGGGTTGCGGTGTTTTATTTCCCTTTTTAGGCGCCATAGCTATGTATCTTTTACTAATTTTTACACACCCCCTCCCTTTGCGTTACACCTTCCAACCACCTACACTAGCAGGACTTATATGTGGTCCAAGGGTTAAAGAACCCTTTTCTGCTCTTTAATATATGTTATAAGGGAGTGATATCAAATGTTGCCACTATCCTGGATTACTTGTCCTTCTCGTATCTCTTTCTCGTCACTTCTCCTCCAGGTCAGCTTCCGATTTATAGTGTAATTTAATTATATGTATTGCTTATCTTCCTTTGGCCATTAGTTTGAGCACAACTCTCACAAGCCACACAGACAAGTCCATATAATCAGCTAGCATATAGTTACAGGCAGAGTATCCAATCAGAATTGTCAGTCTTTTGAACTATGAGGGTTACCACAAACTTCCTATATATCAGCTGTAGGTATCATGTATAATATATCCACGCATATATCCACACAGCTCCCGATTCTGGCTCATTTATTCATCTTACCAGTTCCCCGTACTGATAATCTTGTCTGGTAATATTCTCCTTGTCTTACTTGGCAAGATGTTGAGATCTCCTAGTCCTCCTGGATCACTGCCGGCTTGAGCCCTGGAACCTTCCCGCGCTGCGCGCTCCCGCCAGCGAGCCGTCACTGTCGGATCTGCCGTCTGCGTGTGCAGACCCGTCAGTCACCCGTATGGCTATGCGCCTTCCCGCAGTCCGGTCTCCGGTCCCTTACTCGGCACTCCACAGGTAGGGCTTTAATCCGCGATCCTCCCTCTTTTTGTTTTAATATGATGTCCGTAATTAATGGGACAAACTGCAGCTATGTGTCAGCTCCCCGCAGTCCGCCAGCTCACAGCGTCTCCGGTCTCAGCAGCATGTCAGCGTGTCTGCCCGTCTGGTTTACTGAGTGGCCATCTTGGGTATCAGCTCCTCCCTGCTCTACCTGCAAATGTTTGAGCAGCAATGCGGTCTCCAAGGTGTCAATAAACCAGATTGGGTCACGCTTCTGGTCAGCCGTCTCACTGGAAGGGCTGCAGAGGCGTACAATAATGTCCCTGATGAGATCAGCCAGGACTATGGCCGGGTAAAAGAAAGACTATTGGCTCACTTCGGTATCACTCCAGAGGCACACCGTTTGAGGTTTCGCAACCTCCGCCAAAAGGAGAGAGAGCCTTACACAGAATGGGCTCATCAAATGACCCGAGCAGCGGAGAGTTGGATGACCGGGTGCCAAGCTGTTACCATGGCAGATGCGCTCCAGCTAATCCTCCTGGAACAATTCTACGATCATACCCCACATGAAGTTAGAGACTGGGTAAAGGATCGGCGGCCAGTCACAGTAGATGAAGCTGCCACCCTAGCTGACCAATACGTGGATTCAAGGCGGACTGTACAACCAGAGCCTAAGACCCCAGCTCGGCCTGTCCCCAACATTCCACGGAGCTTTGCCCCTTCACACCAGCCGTCGATCCCCGGCCCCACTCAGCTACCATCTTCACGAGGAACAGGGGACCTCTGCTACAGATGCAACCAAGCAGGGCATGTTAGGAGGTATTGTCCGCAGAATGTTTCCCAGGACGCGCGGAACAACAGGCCCCTTGGACCTGCCCGAGCTGCTGCACACTGTCTGGAGAGAGATGATGTGACTTACCCAAGCAAGGAGAATATTGGAATTCTACATGAGGCAGACCCTGTGCAAGCTGCCACTACAGATAATCATTTGCACCATCGACAAGCCGTGTGGATTAATGGTCGGGCTGCCCAGGGACTGCGGGACACGGGAGCTACTATTACCCTGATACAGTCCCGAATGATAAACCCGGCAGAGCAGACGGGACGGTCTGTGGCTGTGCGGGTGGCCGGGGGAAATGTTATGCGGGTCCCCACTGCCAGGGTTCACCTTGATTGGGGTTCGGGAGCCAAAGAAGTGGAAGTGGGAATAATGCAGAACTTACCTGCAGAGGTTTTGTTGGGCAACGATTTGGGACGTTTAAATTCAGCCTTCTCCCTGGATGTATCCCCAGAAGCCTATCCTGTTACCACCCGCCAGCAAGCCCGGATGGAGGTGCGCTCCCTCGAGGATGGGACCAAGGTAAGACCTGTCACCCCTGACCTAGACTGTACTACCCCAACTATCCCTACCCCGACTTGGGCTTCTCCCCAAGAATTTGCTCAGGCAACTCTTAGAGACCCTTCCTTAGCTAGCTATAGGGAAAGAGCAGGATTGGACCCTGGGGGGATGGAGAGGGAGCAAATAGAGTGGGTCCAGGGATTACTCTATTGGGTTACTGAGGGAAAGACAGCCTCCCATCCACCCAAGCGGCAGCTGGTTGTGCAGCAGAAATATCGTCATGACCTGCTGCGCATTGGGCATGACATACCCTTAGCCGGACACCTGGGGATGTCCCGGACCCTCCACCGTCTGACTCAGCCAGGGATTACAGGGGATGTCCGACAGTATTGCCGGACCTGTGACACATGCCAGCGGGTGGGTAAGCATGGGGGCCCGCTGAAAGCTCCCCTACACCCTTTACCGATCATTGATGAACCCTTTAGCCGCGTTGCCATAGACCTGGTTGGACCATTGCCCAGACCTAGTCCTTCTGGGAAGAGATATATCCTTACTGTGGTGGATTATGCCACCCGGTACCCGGAGGCCATTCCCCTGGCAAATATCCATGCAGAAACTGTGGCTGATGCTTTGCTCCGGATCTTTGCCAGGGTGGGCTTCCCTTCGGAAATCATCTCTGACCAGGGGACACAGTTCACTGCTGAGCTCACTCAGCAGTTATGGAGGCTCTGTGGGATAAAGCCCCTACAGAGCTCTCCCTATCACCCCCAGACCAACGGACTGTGTGAAAGGTTCAATGGAACACTGAAACAGCTGCTTAGGACATTTGCAACCTCTCACAGGGATTGGGAGAGATATCTGCCACACCTTCTCTTTGCTTATCGGGAGGTGCCGCAGGAATCTACCGGGTTCTCCCCATTTGAGTTACTGTATGGGAGGCGGGTGAGGGGGCCCCTAGATCTAGTCAGAGCCCACTGGGAAGAGGGAATTGATCCCCAAGGGTCCTATCGTAGCATACGTTCTTGAGTTTAGGGACAGACTGAAGGAGCTCACGGACACTGTCCAGGAGAACCTTCGGGCTGCCCAAAGGCAGCAGAAACGTTGGTACGATCGTACTGCTTGGAACCGCACTCTGGAGGTTGGGCAGAAGGTTCTTGCCCTTAAGCCAACCAAGCAGGACAAGTTACAGGCCACTTGGCAGGGACCTTACCGGGTTGTGGCAAAGCTCTGTGACACAACCTACCTAGTGGCTAAATGTTCGGATGAAAGAGTCCGACGGACCTTACATGTGAACATGTTGAAAGCATACTGGGAAAGATCAGGAGAGGTAGCCGCTATATGTGCTCCAGCTGTGGAAGATTCTGAGAATCTTCCCCTGCTGGTGCTCCCGGAGCTAGATATAATTACTGCAGGGATAGAGACGATAAAGCTTGATGACCAGCTAGGGCCGACGCAGAGAGAACAAGCTAGACAGGTCCTTAGTCAGAGAAGGGAAATGTTCTCCACAGTCCCTAGGTACACTACTATGGCAGTGCACTGCCTGGAGACCCCGGGACAACTGCCACTAAGACAGGCGGCTTACCGGATACCTGACGCAGTGAGAGAGGGGATGCGTCATGAGATTAAGGAGATGCTTGAGTTGGGAGTCATTGAGCCATCCAGCAGCCCCTGGGCTTCCCCGGTGGTCCTTGTACCGAAGCGGGATGGCACAACTCGCTTCTGTGTAGACTACCGCAGATTAAATGAGTGCACCACCACTGATGCTTACCCTATGCCCCGGGTCGATGATCTGTTAGATCGCATTGCTCTGGGAAAATTCCTGACAACCCTTGACCTATGCAAAGGGTACTGGCAAATTCCTCTGGATGCGGAATCTAATCCAAAATTGGCGTTCATTACCCCATTTGGCTTATACCAATCTAAAGTAATGCCATTTGGGATGAAGAATGCACCAGCGACTTTCCAGAGGATGGTAGACCAACTCCTTGATGGCCTCCAGGACTATGCTTGTGCATATCTGGACGACATTGCGATCTACAGTGATACCTGGGAGGACCATCTGGTTCATCTGGGTGTCGTGTTAGACCGCATCAAGGCTGCAGGACTAACCCTTAAGCCATAGAAATGCAGCATAGGGATGTCAGAGGTACAGTACCATGGACATCGAGTAGGCAGTGGACAACAATGACCTGAGCCTGCTAAGATTGAGGCAGTTGCCAAGTGGCCGACCCCCGTACTAAAATCCAGGTCCTGGCGTTCCTCGGCACAGCTGGGTACTATAGGAAATTTGTCCCGCAATATAGTTCCATCGCTAAGCCCCTGACAGACCTGACTAAGAAGCACCTTCCCCGACAGGTACTGTGGTCCCCCGAGTGTGAAGCTGCCTTCCAACGATTAAAGAATGCACTAACTTCAGCTCCTGTTCTAGCTGCCCCTGACCCAACCAAACGTTTTTGTGTCCACACAGATGCCTCTACATTCGGGCTGGGGGCAGTACTGAGCCAAGTAGGACCTGATGGCGGTGAGCACCCAGTGGCCTACATCAGTCGGAAGCTGCTACCCAGGGAAGTCGGTTATGCAGCCGTGGAGAAGGAGTGTTTGGCGCTGGTGTGGGCTCTCAAGAAATTCCAACCTTATCTCTACGGACGATCTTTTACGGTGCTCACCGACCACAATCCATTAATCTGGCTTAATCGGGTCTCCGGGGATAATGGACGTTTGTTACGATGGAGCTTGGCACTGCAGCCCTACAATTTTACCATACAGTATCGGCCAGGAAACCAGAATGGGAATGCTGATGGACTTTCCCGGCAAACTGAACTATAAAACTCTCCCGGACAGCCCCAAGCTGACCCGTGGTGGATCTAGTTGGGTCTGCCGGACTATGGGACAGGGGGGGGGGCACTTTCACGGACACTGGCTGCAAGGACCTTTTTCTGTCCACATTCACCCTGTTATTTGGTATTTCTATATTAATCTTTTTTTGTTATTTTTTTTTTGGACTTGCCCAAAGACTATTCTTGGTTGTTTATTCTGAACAATACATGATTCTTGAAAGAGCTGATCACATTAACCTGCGGAGACGAATTGTCTGGTCACCAGGTCTGCCTTAAGTGTTGTGTTAATTAACATGTTAATTATATTATTGTCTTTTAAGTTTTTGCTAGAGGGGAGGGGGGGAGTATCCATGAGTCAGCCCTACCTCGTTATCTAACCCATTGTGTTAAAAGTGTATAAAAAGGCTGTATTCTGTCCAATAAACCAGTCAAGATTCTACAAGCTATTATCAACTAGACTTGTATTTAATGCAGCTATAATATTATATCTCTCTGATGGTCATACTGGAGGAATCGGTATTACTGACGGAAGCACTCAGAGGAGTGTGGGATTGGATCCGTCACAGTTACATACCCATTACTAGCTGCCATCACCCACAATGGAACGAAAATATTCCAAAAGGACAGCTATTAAGACTACGGAGAAATTGTGATACCATGGAGGACTTCCTAAGGCAAGCAGATATGCTGATTGAACAATTTTATGAAAAAGGCTACAATATGGAAAGGTTGATACAGGTAAAAGCTGATGTAGCAGGTATGAACAGAAACAACCTGTTTAGAAAAAAAATGGAAATAAGGATAAACCAATGGATACAGCATTTATAACAGGATATGATAGCCAATATAAAACTCTAGAGCATATCTTCAAGAAATACTGGCCTATCCTTAAGGAAGATAGAGTGCTAGCTAAGATATTGCCGAACAAACCAAATTTCATCTACAGGAAGGCTCCCAACCTTCGTGATCACCTGGTCCACAATGTCATCAATCCCCCTAAGCAGATACAGATTTTTCCAAACCTGAAAGGTTTTTATAAGTGTCAAAAATGTCTACCCTGTAGGGTTAGCAAAAAGCAGCTCCGCAAAAGAGAAACGTTTAGATCTAAGGTTGACCAGAGAGAATATAAGATCAAGAACTTGATCACGTGCCATAGTACTCATGTGACATATGTCATAGAATGCCCTTGCCACCTCCAGCATGTGGGGAGAACCACACGGCCCCTAAATGTACGGATACGGGAGCATATTAAGAATATAAGAAAGGGATTCCCTAAACATAACTTGTCACGCCATTTTGATCAGGCGCATAATAGAGATCCATCAGGCCTAATTTTTTATGTAATCTCAACCGTTGGTAATATGAGTAACAAAATAGCCCTCCTATCTCATATACCACCACTGCGCCTTAGACCTATATTCAAATTAATCTAGAGCTGCCACTTTAAAGGATATAAATATTGTACACAGTGTTTCTTAGTGCAAAAAAGAACTTAAACACAAAAATAAACACAGTGGCGCTGATGAAATTGATCCTATGCAAAAACACCTCAAAACAAGGATATACACATCGACTATGTACATCAAGGAATTAAGTACACAAATAAATTAAATAACCACCCAGTGACAAGTGATAAATTGGAACCAAAAAATGAAAAAATGAAAAAATGGAAAATAAATAAAAATCAGTTCATGATAGTCCTTTCACTGTGAACTTGCTTTTCTTTTCTTCCACCACACCCCAGTGCTTGGTGATCCCACTCCCTGTGGTAATCCACTTACCGACTCCTAATGCCCACACTCTCGTGTTAAGGCTTACACGCTTGTTGACCACATCACATGGGTCACATTGGCAGCTTTGAATTCTAAAGAAAAAAGATACCTTGCCCCTAGTGCATGCCGGGTGCCTATTATTTACACGCTACCCAAGGTACATAAAAGCACTGATTGCCCACCACCTAGACCAATTGTAAATGGCATTGGGTCTGTAACCGCGAGGTTAGGAGAATACTTAGACAAGTTTCTCCAGCCAAGCGTGAGGGCAACTAAGGCCTACTTGAAAGACACCTCAGAGTTATTGGTATTGTTGGATCAGGTACAGTTGGATTTCTCCTCTGAATTATATTTAGTGACGGCAGACGTCGCGTCCTTATACACCATCATACAGCATGAGGATGCGTCTCTGGCCCTGAATTGGGCATTGAGCAGGCGGGAGGAGGTGCCCGATATGCAGAAGAGGTTTTTGGGTCAGGCGCTTGAGTTTTGTATGACTCATAATTATTTCTGGTATGGTGGCCAGTTTTACTCTCAGAAGGTTGGCGTGGCGATGGGGGCTAAGTATGCCCCCAGCCTAGCCAACTTATTCATGGCAGAGTGGGAGGACAGACGGATTTTCAGTAAAAGCTTACCCCAGTTAAAATTCTACCGCAGATTTATAGATGACCTCCTGTTTATTTGGGAGGGCTCTAGGGAATCTGCGGTGGAATTTTTGGAGGACCTCAATAATAACACTAATAACATCAAGCTGGAATATGTAATAGGTGAGACAACCATTCATTTCCTTGATGTCACCATAGAAAAACAATTTAATGGTTTGAACACTAAGGTGTATTTCAAACCGACGGACCGCGACAGCTATCTGTCCATCAGGAGTGGACATCACCCTGCATGGATAAGGAATATCCCGAAGGGACAGTTTTTGAGGGTCCGTCGGAATTGCACAAAGATGGAAGATTACTTAGAGCAAGCTAATAACCTGAAAGAGAAATTTGTGCAGAAAGGTTATGGAGACAAAAAATTGGATGAATTAATACATGAGGTGGCAGAGATCCCTAGAAGTCAGTGCCTCCAGAAGAAGGAACACTCGGACCCCACTAACCAACATCAATTGAGCTTTATTTCGAGCTTTCACAGTCAATATAAAGAAATTGAGAGCATATATCAAAAACACTGGCACATCTTATGTCAGGATAGGCATTTAAGAGAAATATTACCGCAACGGCCGAAATTCATCTATAGGAAGGCCCCAAATTTTGGAAACCAGATAGTCAAAAAGATCTTGGATCCTCCAAGGGCTATGAAAATAGATTTTAGAGGTTTCTATTGTTGCAGGAAATGTGTCTGTTGTAGGACAGTTAGAACCAGTCATAGAGGACTGAAGAATGTAACTAACAGCGAAGGTGAAACGTTTGAAATAAGGGAATTCAGTACATGTAATACCTCCCATGTAGTGTATCTTATGTGGTGCCCATGTGGCCTATTCTATGTAGGAAGAACTAAGAGATTATTAAAAATTAGAATAGCAGAACATCTGACCAACATTAAAAACGGGTATAAATACCATAGTGTCTCGCTGCACTTCAGAGAAAAACATCAACAGGATGCATCATTGCTACAGTTTTGTGGCATTGATGTAGTGCACCCGACCTGGAGAGGGTCAAATAGGGTGAGAGACTTATGCCAAAAGGAAACCCAATGGATATTCTTGTTTAAATGTTTGACGCCTAGAGGGTTAAATATCGAACTGGATCTAAACTGCTTTATAAACGATTTTTAAAGGATTTTTGGAAGGGACTTAGGATCATGTAGTATGATGCTCATAAGTAATATTGGGTATCAGACAATACTGGTCGTTATGAGTAAGAATACTAATAAGAGAGGGTTGGGGGTTGTCTGGGTGTGATGTGGGAAACGCTTGAATAGGGGCGAGAGTCACTATATCACAACATTGGATCACGTCCAATAGGATTGTTTCAGAAAGGTATATGGGTGTGTTGTTATTGATTATTTATATATATGTTTTTGGCGTTTTGCACATTTTTGGTGGGTATTTCCCCACAATAATATGGGAAAGATGTGTACAAACATACTTCATCACGGTGATTGTCACGTCACTCAAGTAGGGATTTCTTTAAGAGCATTATTTAATGTGTTAGATTAACCACATTTTAAAGAGTTAAATTTATGAGTAATTTAGGTTTGTCATTACTATATGTTAATATTTTGGATTATTAATTATTAGGTTAAATAGTTTCCCATCACCGTATGGTGTATACGGGAACTCACTGTGTGAGTGACTGTCACGTTATTCACGTAGGAGTTATTTGAAGTGGAATATCCACATATATTAGATTCATAACACTTTTAAGGGATTAATTTATGAGTAAAGTAGGGTGTTTTATTTCAATATTTCATGTCAATATGAGTTAAAAAAAATTTTTTGATCACTCACAATTAGGCATTATCTAAATAAGGAAATAGGTGCTAAGAGGACGTGAGAGGTGGTTAGAAAAGCATGGAAGTTGCCTGAGATCTCGGATCGTGGGGATTACCCTGATTCTGAGAATCTAGGATAATATAGTGGCAGGTCTCCCTATAATATTAGAGATATCAGGGACCCCCCCGCCCTAAAACCTCTATCGGGCACTGTGATCACTACATATAATGATATATTTATATGAGGAGAAAGATATTAGTAGAATTGCTTTACATATACATCTATATACTATTATAACCAGAGTTGGATTGTATTAGTGGTAGTGCATAATGATTAATGAATTTTTCATTGTGATTTTACAACATTTTAAACTGTTATTTTTATAGTTATATGTTTTTTTGTGTTGGATACACTCTTCACCATATGCAGTAGTGAATATTTTGAACCCCGTGTACTTTGCAGTGATTGAAGTGCTAGCATCTCTGTCTTTGTAACATGTATGCAAAGTACGCGTATGGATGAGTGTAGGGTTAATCTCACACTGCTATATTGGTAAATGATATCTTAAGCCCATGATTTATGCTGTTTAGATAGGGCGGAGTGAATGCACATCATGTGCATTTAGTTCCGGTCTTTAAAGCTGGAGAAGTTGTGGCTGCGGGGACACGAGATGTGCGCAAGCGCGTTGAGGCTTCCTTAGTCAGGTGACGAGAGGAGGGGATAAAAGGAATGAGCGTCACACCACACAGCCAATCCCATGAGTAAGTCAGTGTGTGACGAAACATGTCGGGGCGTGGCTGTGTGACGTATTCCACCAATGACGAGTGACGCTGCCGCATCGTATGAGGAAGTGTTACACTGTTAGAGCGGTGAGACGCCGGAAGTAGGTGAGAGAGACATCGAAACGCCTGCATAGCTCGGGTCCGCCGTGACCACAACCCATAGAGTGGCTGATCTGTACATATCTGTTGCTGTGCTGTGAAGATCGGTTTGCAGTGGAAAGTGTGTCATTTGCGTTTTTTACACTGGTTACATGTGAGTTTTATACTAAAGATTTGTAGTGCTTTTAATAAATTTTCAAGCGGTTTTGCACTATTGGAGTATTTTTTGTATCCTTCACATATGGAACGATCCCTGCACACGATTCTGTTACTGTGATCTGCCAATGTGACCCATGTGATGTGGTCAACAAGCGTGTAAGCCTTAACACGAGAGTGTGGGCATTAGGAGTCGGTAAGTGGATTACCACAGGGAGTGGGATCACCAAGCACTGGGGTGTGGTGGAAGAAAAGAAAAGCAAGTTCACAGTGAAAGGACTATCATGAACTGATTTTTATTTATTTTCCATTTTTTCATTTTTTCATTTTTTGGTTCCAATTTATCACTTGTCACTGGGTGGTTATTTAATTTATTTGTGTACTTAATTCCTTGATGTACATAGTCGATGTGTATATCCTTGTTTTGAGGTGTTTTTGCATAGGATCAATTTCATCAGCGCCACTGTGCTAATTTTTTATGGCATTGACTCTATTAAAGAACGCTGGAGGGGAGATAATAAAACCGCTCTCATCTCGCAAAACGAGACAGCTTGGATATATAGGTTGGGGTCCCTGGCCCCCAAGGGCCTCAACCTAGATATAGATCTCAATTGCTTTATAGCCAACCCATGAAGTGATTTGTATACCTCACACCTCCTGAAATAAAAATGGGATGACCCCATGCTGAAGTTTCATTGGAGACATTATGTCTTCTGGATACTTGGTACCATCTGTGATCCAGCCCTCTACAGCTACTGTAACCCCCTGTCCATTGTTTTTTAATCACATACCTCTTTAATGCGTAGCACACAGCATGGACCATTGTAAGGCCTAAGGAGGCTTTTCTTAGGTTATTTACTTTATGCATATATCACTATTAGCATTACACCCCAATAGCACAGAGGATAGTTTAATTATTCTGTTTCACATTCATGAGTTGGCACACTCCACTAAAAGTGTATGCAATAACACTCGCCATACCTGCACACACTGACATTTGGTTTATATTAGAATATTAAGGTCCTCATCACTTTAATAAATGGAGATTTGAGCACTCGCTACCAAAACGATTGCACGTTTAAATTGGATGACATACCCGGATATATATTTTATATGTATCTATGTTAGTTATCCAAGCAAGGTAGTTCCTATAGGTACCTATATAGACCAGACTCTCACTTTGTACCCCCATGACGTCACCAAATTTGGTGACATTTGGGATTAGTGGAGGGTCTGGCTGGTTATGATATATGCACATAAGCATGTAGTTTATAAATATCCCCTTCTTACCTGAAGGTTTTTTTGTTTGGATATGACACATGGGCAAATGAATTGCAAATATTCACAACCCCCCCCCCCCCCCTGTTTTTGTTAGGGATTTTCCATGAATGTCAATCATTGGGATTACATTTGGCACTTTTTTGAATGCATGGGTAATGATGATTCGGAATATTAATATTTTTATTTTTATTTTTCATTTTAATTTTAATTGTAATTTTAAAATGTATTACTTATTAATTTGTATACAATGAAAGGTGAATCTGCATACCTAAATGTTGTTGTTCTCAATGTGTCCATTTATACTCTATTTTGTATTCCCACTACCCTGTTTCCCCGAAAATAAGACCTAGCGTGATTGTCGGTGATGGCTGCAATATAAGCCCTACCCCCCAAATAAGCCCTAGTCCTTGTAGGTTTTATTTTCAGGGTAGGGCTTATTTTCGAGGAAACAGGGTAGGGCTTATTTGGGGGGTAGGGCTTATATTGCAGCCATCACCGACAATCATGCTAGGTCTTATTTTCGGGGAAACAGGGTATATATCTCTGAATCTGTTGTCTATCTTGGTATTAATGCTTACTATAGTAGTCTCATTGTATGTTGAGACTTGAGAGAGTTGATTGGCATTGATGTAAGTCATACTATCTATTGACCAACAGGGGAATCCCCCAATCATATATAATACATATGTACACTTTATGTGAATATAGGGGAGAGTGTCACTAGGATGTCCACAATGCTTATCCACACAGTAATTTCAATTCGGTCTGTGTGGAGCAATTCCCCATTCTTTTGACATCTGATATTTATTTCCATCCGCCCCCTAAGGATACATGGCTGTCACTGGTGCGTACATCCCGAGGGGCGGGACAGACTCGGACGCTCCCCCCATAAAAATCACAGTGCACAGTAGCCTAGTACCGTCGCTGAGGACGTCAAGTGACGAAGCGCGCGCGACGGAACTACGCACACTACGTCACTTCCCTGCAGACGAGTGGGTGGAACGCAGGTGCAGCGCGTAGCCGTCACATCCCCCATCTCGGTACATGCATTGGGTATAGTGACTTTGTACTTGTATCCAAGCCAGAATCTGTTTGTTATCCTATCCCAGCGCAATACTGGGTGGGAGGACAAACTTCTTTTTTGGATTTTTCTTTTTGTGTTTTTATAGTTGGTTTTTAAATAAAAGCGTTTTTTACTTTATCACACCTTTTTTTTATATTTTTGATGCATGAGGGTATTGCTGCATCCTTATCCTCCTGGATATATCCGAGGCACCCATGACAAGCAACAGGGAGCAGTGAAGTCCATTCAAAGTATTACAGGCCCAATACCCCTGCAGGGGTTCCAGGAGTCGGTGGGTAGGAAATCTAAAGGGGGAGCACAAAAGTCACCTGACAACACTGTATGCACAAAAGTCACCCCTGGGAACTTCCTGACCTGTTGCAGTGAATAACGCATGGGACTATTGCATTCTACTGTGATCCAACTGGTGCAATATATACTGGGTCCGGATCTAAATATATGAACTGTGAAGCACCTTTACAATTTGATGCATGCACATATATGATTGATATAGTTTTATACTTATGAAATGGCATACATCACCAGGATATGTCTACTGTAATATAGAATATGTTTTTTCAGCTGGTTTATACTATTGTTAGTTGATTACCACTGATGGGTATGGTTCCAATTATAGGTACTGAGAGTTTGTCTACCAGTGCTATATAAGAGCTATAATATATATATATATATATATATATAGGGGTATTTTCCCAACTTACCATACCCTTTCAGCTACTTATCCTGTTTACAGGTTACACTAAACTTACTGCCATATGCAAAAATACCTACAGTGTAAGGAATTTTGAATGCCTCCTACCCATTTACATTAGTCAGTAGTGTCTAAAACTGAATATAGAAAATAAAAAACCGCGCTATAGACCTATAGATCCTATATAAAAAGTCCAAAAATCACAACTCCTAAGTGGATGACGTGAAATTCTTTACAATTGAAGTCCTGTAGGTGAGTAATCAGGTGAACACATATAAGAGGTAGTACGCTTACCAGAAGTAAGCCAAAATAAAGCGAGTGGCTTAAAACCCAGCCAGGGCCTCTGGAAAACGACCACAAATGGAGTAGAGTCACACTCCAACCGTAGGGGCAGATCCGTCAAGGATTATCCAAGGATATATGAGAAAAAAACATAGCATAATACTGATAGCACAACAAATGAAAAAAAGGAAAGAAGAAGCCAGCACACCACTAAACAAAAAATCATAAGTATTCATAAACCACATCCAGTGCCTCAACACAAACGGATAGGTAAGTGAGTGCCATGCAATCATGCAATAAGTGAAAAAAATCGCTGAATAAGTGTGTGTAGAGCCTTACAAATAATCTGCTTACCAGATACTTCAAGGCTAAAAAACATATAACCATCACCAAAAAAACGATATGGAAAAAAATCCCTCTGGGTGAAACAAGTGACTTGTAGAATCTGCTTACCAGAAATCTGATAAGATAGGCAGGTTCAATGGACTATATTCACACACCATAGGAAGTGATATAGGATATGAAGTTCCGCATACCAGGTGAAAATCCTGCTTACCAGATGTCAGATATAGGCAGGCACATTGACTCATACACAGAGCGAGAGTCCCAGCAGGAAGAGCGTGGATACGTCTTGGTAATCCTGACTTGCGCTCGACAATGTGGAATCAAGTAAAAGAAATGGCCAATAGTGTGATACTGTATAAAACCAGGACTTTAATAAAAGAAATGCACTTACAATAGATGAAAGGAAAACAAACGTTTGCCGGCCGGCACAAAAAGCAAAGCTCCCGTCCTCAACAGGGCGACGTGGTGACGTCAGCACGTCCCTCCCAGACGCGTTTCGTCATACGTTGACGTTCTCAATGGGGAACGGGCAGCGTGCTAAGCCACCACTATTTATGCTCACGCCAAGCCTCACTCTGAGTCTCGTTATGGGAATCTCAGAGCGCCATCTTGGATGAGGGCATTAACTATATGTGTTCAAAGGGAGAGTAAGGGAAAGAGCCAAAAATGTAAGCTGAAAACGCCCGACTCATATCCATACAATCCCGGAAGACATAGCTAAAAACTTAACAGATATGAACACATACAGCATGACAGTTATGCATTTAACAGTGTAAAGAAAGATTATAAATAAAACAGTCATTAAAACCACTAAAGACTAGAGACAAAAACACTGCTCACATAACAATGAGGGCTGGTCATAATATAAAATAGAAGGCGGATACAGATAAATGGACAGTAAATTTTAAAACTGCATAGCCCACCTAAGTGTCCACAAAATTGGCCACTGAAACTAAGGGAGTGAGCCACAAAAAATCCATTGAAAGATAAATGACTGAGTCCTCCTATTCTTGCAGGAATTGAAGGAACACACTCGACATTTATTACATTTATAAAACCCAGTAAGTTGATCAAAAAAAGTGCTCCTATTCAATGGTGGATCCAATATATTAGGGGCCAGTCTATTCCTAAATGAAGGGGCTCCCCTGAAAACAATTTGTGGTATGGGCGGTAAGACTTCCTTCAAAAGTCTGTCATTGGTAACTATGTGCCAATGCCTAGAAACCAGTTGTTTTACTTCCTTATGCTGGAGAGAGAAAGTAGTAATGAAGGGTACCCCTAAATTGTGACCAGACCAACTTGACTTGGGTCTGTCTTTCAAGAGTGTGTCCCTTCAATTCCTGCAAGAATAGGAGGACTCAGTCATTTGTTTCCACCAGGACAGGCCACACTCACCCCATCACTCCATTTATCACCTGTTCCACTTTGGGGGTAGTCTACATGTTGCAATGCCCATGTGGCTTGCAATATGTGGGGCGGACCAAGCGGCCCCTTCAAGTAAGGCTCAATGAGCACATTACGAATATTCTCACAGGCTTTAAAAACCACTCCGTTTCTAAACACTACCGTTTGGTACATGATAGAGACCCCTCTAACACCCTCTTTATGGGGATTGATCGTTACAAACCTCATTGGTGAGGGAGTTCCATGATGCGGGAGATTTCCAAACTGGAAATGTCCTGGATCCATAGGATCAAAAGCTATACGCCCCATGGTTTGAATATAGACGTGGATGTTAACGCCTTCATTGACAATTCCTAACTTTTTGTTGTACAATGATTTATCATAATTTACATAATTAATTGTTACTATGAGCTCTGAGGTATTATCAGAATATTCATGTTTCTATTTTTACTAAATACAAAATTAGTTTGCGATGTCTCTTTTCTTTATAGATTTGTGACATGCATATTTTTAATTTACAACATTTCTTTGTGAGGTCACCCTCCTTACTATATATGTGTTTTGGTTCTATTATTTATCTTTCAATGGATTTTTTGTGGCTCACTCCCTTAGTTTCAGTGGCCAATTTTGTGGACACTTAGGTGGGCTATGCAGTTTTAAAATTTACTGTCCATTTATCTGTATCCGCCTTCTATTTTATATTATGACCAGCCCTCATTGTTATGTGAGCAGTGTTTTTGTCTCTAGTCTTTAGTGGTTTTAATGACTGTTTTATTTATAATCTTTCTTTACACTGTTAAATGCATAACTGTCATGCTGTATATGTTCATATCTGTTAAGTTTTTAGCTATGTCTTCCGGGATTGTATGGATATGAGTCGGGCGTTTTCAGCTTACATTTTTGGCTCTTTCCCTTACTCTCCCTTTGAACACATATAGTTGATGCCCTCATCCAAGATGGCGCTCTGAGATTCCCATAACGAGACTCAGAGCGAGGCTTGGCGTGAGCATAAATAGTGGTGGCTTAGCACGCTGCCCGTTCCCCATTGAGAACGTCAACGTATGACGAAACGCGTCTGGGAGGGACGTGCTGACGTCACCACGTCGCCCTGTTGAGGACGGGAGCTTTGCTTTTTGTGCCGGCCGGCAAACGTTTGTTTTCCTTTCATCTATTGTAAGTGCATTTCTTTTATTAAAGTCCCGGTTTTATACAGTATCACACTATTGGCCATTTCTTTTACTTGATTCCACATTGTCGAGCGCAAGTCAGGATTACCAAGACGTATCCACGCTCTTCCTGCTGGGACTCTTGCTCTGTGTATGAGTCAATGTGCCTGCCTATATCTGACATCTGGTAAGCAGGATTTTCACCTGGTATGCGGAACTTCATATCCTATATCACTTCCTATGGTGTGTGAATATAGTCCATTGAACCTGCCTATCTTATCAGATTTCTGGTAAGCAGATTCTACAAGTCACTTGTTTCACCCAGAGGGATTTTTTTCCATATCGTTTTTTTGGTGATGGTTATATGTTTTTTAGCCTTGAAGTATCTGGTAAGCAGATTATTTGTAAGGCTCTACACACACTTATTCAGCGATTTTTTTCACTTATTGCATGATTGCATGGCACTCACTTACCTATCCGTTTGTGTTGAGGCACTGGATGTGGTTTATGAATACTTATGATTTTTTGTTTAGTGGTGTGCTGGCTTCTTCTTTCCTTTTTTTCATTTGTTGTGCTATCAGTATTATGCTATGTTTTTTTCTCATATATCCTTGGATAATCTGCCCCTACGGTTGGAGTGTGACTCTACTCCATTTGTGGTCGTTTTCCAGAGGCCCTGGCTGGGTTTTAAGCCACTCGCTTTATTTTGGCTTACTTCTGGTAAGCGTACTACCTCTTATATGTGTTCACCTGATTATTCACCTACAGGACTTCAATTGTAAAGAATTTCACGTCATCCACTTAGGAGTTGTGATTTTTGGACTTTTTATATAGGATCTATAGGTCTATAGCGCGGTTTCTTATTTTCTATATTCTGTTTTGGTGTGCCTCACTTATAACCGCAGCTTTTAATTTTATTTCTATTTTTATATATTTTTTCCATTAGCGCAGTTTTTATTTATAATTAGTGTCTAAAACTAATCCCCTCTCATACATCATTGAGGGGACAAATAAGTTTGGTGTGTGAGAAAGGAACAAAAAACATTTCTTTAGTTTTTCCCTGTATATGCTCAGCAAACAGGTTTTCAGGTAGCGCCGATTAACCCATGGTTTTATAACATATATTATTGGCAGGGTATTCCTTGTGAGTGCTTTGCGTAAGGGAGGCAGCAACCTGTTCTTTTACCATATAGACTTGTCCTAAAGCGCATTCTTTTTTAGAAATATCACTCAAACTAGCTTTATACCTACAGACTCCCCGCATGATCTGAAAAGAATTTAACCAGTCTTTCAACCTCTCCACACTTGTCTGAACTATCACCAATCTTTTTTCTCTCCTACGGAAAAGAAAGACGAAGGTAAGAAAGAAGAAAAGAAGAAAAAAAGAGAGAAAAATAACCCCCTCCTTTTTTTTTCCCTGCTAGTTCCCCCCCCTTTCTCCCTCCCCCTCCTCCCTCTCCTTCCCCCCTCCCCCTCCTCCCTCTCCTTCCCCCCTCTCCTTCCTCCGCTCTCTTCCCCACCTCCTTCCTCACCTTCTTTACTCTAGTAATAATTTTGTTGTCCATTTTTGTTATATCTCTTAACAACTTATATATTATGATTAGATATAGTGCTTCTCGATAACACAGATATTATCTAAACTCAAATAGGTATAAATGTAGTCACTACTACAAATGTTATTTTTTTCCCAACACTTGTTATTTGGGCTACGCATAGGCGTGCGCAAGGGGTGTGCCTGGGCACACCCTAATCCTGGAGTTGGCAACCTATCAATTGTGGGCAGGTGACAGGTAAGCTACGATCCTTACTTGCCGACCCCCAGAACCTGGACAGTATAGGCGACTAGAGTGGAAATTAAGGGACCGATCTGTATTTTCTTCTGCAGCAGCTGAAAGTAGGCTTCTCCTCCTCCTCTTCTTCTCGCCAATATTCAGCTGCCACGGGAGGAAAATACAGGGGATTGGTACCAATGTATGCCACCCCTCTTGTCCCTTTTCTTTCTGCTGCCCAGGTCCCCCTGTGTGCTGCACCTGCTCCCCCCCATTGTTTTAGGATGACGAGTGGGGAAGAGGCTGGTAAATGTGTCACAAAGGCATATGTGTTGGAGCTTTGAGGTGCACACCCTAATACAATAGGCTGCGCACACCTATGGGGCTACGTCTGATTTTCTTTAGGCCCCCCTGGTATATATTACCTTCATTTCAATTGAAGGTAATTGATTGTTCCCCCCGCCTGCTCATGTGGTGGACTGCATTATCCCTTTTCATGGGGGTGCTGCACTTGACCGTGTATGCAGGTTTAGGACATATTTGTCCTCTGGTGTCTTGTTTATATTTTAGTGACAAGACCTTTCTTGTCCCTTGGTTTATACTACATTTCTTTATCTTACATAATAACTTTGCCTCTATGGCCAATACAAAAAGCTTAGTGAAAATCGGAAGTTCATTCAAAACTTTCCCAATAGACTGTATGAAACAATGTTACTCTTTTCAAAATGTTATAACATTTTGACCTTATGGTATGATATGCTGGTTAAGAGACCTTCTCACCCTCCAAGGTATATCCTCCCTCCATCCTTGAAACTAAAGATATCTTATCCTCAGCACACACAAAGGAGCTTTTCATATACACCACAATTTATTATCTCAAGACGGAAATTTTTACCCAAAGATATTTCACCTACACATGACCAATGGTTTTGAAAGTCTTATCCCATAATACCCAGGGTTTTACCTCACCACATAAAAGGAAAAAAGCCTTCCAACATTACAAGAGATTCGAGGCTGACATTATACTCATGCAGGAAACACACTTTGCTGAATCCAACCACCCAAATTACTTTGACAAAACTTACAATCCATTTTATTATACCACATTTCACAACAAAACACGCAGTGTAGCCATCTTTATCCGCAACACTATCGTCTTAGACATACAAAACTTATACAAAGATCCAGACAGTCGGTACATCATCATTAAAGGACTATTAAATAACAAAGCAATAACCACAGCCTCGATTTATGCCCCTAATGAATCACAAATCCCTGAATAGATCAATAAACAAACTCCAACTCATTGACTCCTGGAGGGACCACAATATTGGAATCAGATCATACACACATTATTCACATCCACAGGATGTATATACTAGACTTGACTACATATTCTGTACTCCAATACTTCTAGCCAACTCCTCCAAGGCTAATATATATCCCTGTCCTTGGTCAGATCACGATATCGCTTCATTTGAAACGTCTCACATAGGCCTTTCACCCTCCCCTTACAACTGGAGATTAAATGACTCAATTTTATCCGACCCCTCGATAACACAGTCTATCACATATCGATAACTACTTTACTGAAAATGCTAATGACGAACCCCCCCCCCACAACACTTTGGCTGGCCCATAAAGCCGATTTACGTGGTCAACTAATTAGCCTAACTGAAAGAAAGACTTATTAATATCAAAAGTTTAACCAGAGATTGAAATCTTTTTATACAATAAAATACAGCACAACCCCACACAAGATCTCACAAAACAGATTCAAGACAAGCGCAGAGCTTTGGATCTTATCCTATCAGCTAATCCCTTAGATTCTCAAAAGCCAAATTCCTATTACAGAGTAATTCTCCATCAACTATGTTTGCCAAAAAACTAAACCAGGAACACAAACCCCCACATACTTATAAACATAGAGACCATTCTGGTAACATGATCACTCATCCTCACGATCTACTAAATATATTCTCCGCCTTTTACAAAGACTTACTTTCCAGCCCACAACCACTTCTTGGCAATACCTCTAAATCTTGGCTAGATGACATTCACCTACCCTACCTTAATCCACAACAGATAGAACACCTTAATGCCCCCTGTACAGAAACAGAGATAATCAAAATAATTAAAACACTTAAGACGTCCACTGCCCCTGATGGTTTTTCATCTTCATATTATAAAAAATTTGCTCCTCTTTTAACCCCTCACCTAACGACCCTCTTCAACCATATTCTTAATGGCGGTCACTTCCCAGACGAGATGCTCCTTGCCAACCTCTCACTTATTCCTAAACCACTCAAAGACCACTCTCTTCCCCAAAATTACCGCCCCATATCAGTTCTTAATAATGATCTAAGACTTCTTTCTGATTGGCTACAGTTATCACAAATTTAATCCACATTGACCAAACTGGCTTCATCCCTAATCGCCAGATTGTTGACAATATCAGACTAGTAACGAACATAGTACAAGACGCAAATCTATACTCTCGACAACTATGCCTTCTCAGCTTAGATATCCATAAGGCTCTTGACAGCGTTAGTTGGTCTTACCTTAAAGAGGAGTTCCACCCAGGGGGTCCAGTAAAAAAAAAAAAAATTAAGTCAGCAGCTACAAATACTGTAGCTGCTGACTTTTAATTGGACACTTACCTGTCCCAGGGTCCAGCGATGCGGGGGATCAAAGCCCCGCTCGTCTCCCCCTCCGTTCAGCGGCCCCGGCATTGCAACTGTGGGCACCAGGCTGTGGCTTCAAAGCCTGGCACCCACTGCGCATGCACGAGCGGCGCCGCGGCGTCGTGATTGGCCGCTCAGTCACCTGGGACCTGTAATGGGTCCCAGATGATTGACAAGAGGGAGGGAGCAGAGCTGAGCCCTTCCTGTGCCAAGGGGGAAGTGATGTCACTAGCCCAGGCACTGGAAGGGGCAGACTACGAGGGACCCCCTAGCAACAGGCATTTAGAGGTAAGTTAAAAAAAATATATCCAAATGTTTTTTGGTTTTTTTTTTAGGATTTTTCATGTATTTTTGTTTTTTTGGGTGGAACCCCACTTTAACTACTTACTGCCTAAATATGGGATTTCAGATAAATTTCTACAGGGATTCAACACATTATATCATGCCCCCCACACTAGAATCAGAATTCCCGGTCATAATTCAGACTTCTTTCCCCTTAGCAGAGGAACCAGACAAGGCTGTCCCTTATCACCTCTATTATTTGCCCTCGCAATCGAACCATTAGCCCAAAAAATCAGAAACAACATTGATATAAAGGGATATATTAAAGGAAATTCAAACTTGGTCTATATGCAGACGATGCTCTTATATTCCTCACAGAACCCCGTACATCAATCCCCTCTCTCCTTAAAGAACTTAACTCCTTCCATTCCATCTCAGGCCTTAAAATCGACACCAATAAATGCTCAGCCTTACCAAATAACTATAACCAAAACACTCAAAAACTTATTATCAAACAATTTTCCATTCATATGGTGTCCCAAATCATTTAGGTATCTCGGTGTTAGCATAACCCCTATACATAACCTTTTATATAAATCTAACCAGTAGCTTCGCTAGGGGGTGGCTTTTGGGGCTATAGCCCCAATTCTGGGGCACATAGCCCCGAGTCTCTGCAGGGGACCCCAAGGGGATGGGGGGGCTCTCTGGGGATCCTGATGTAAGTGGGGGGCTCTCTAGGGACCCTGATGCAAGGGGGAGGCTCTCTGGGGACCCTGATTTTAAGGGGGAGGCTCTCTGGGGACCCTGATTTAAGGGGGAGGCTCTCTGGGGACCCTAATGTAAGGGGGGCTCTCTGGGAACCCTGATGTAAGTGGGGGGGCTCTCTGGGGATATATACACACACATGTATATTACTGTATATACATGTGTATGCCCGCCCAAGCGTATGACTTTCTTTAGTACGCTGTTATGGGCTCTAGCCCCAGATCTTTTGTAGACCTAGCAACGCCCCTGAATCTAACTATATCCCAATATTCTCTCAGATCACCTCCCTCCTCACTTCCTGGTCCTCTTTCCACATATCTTTTCTAGGCAGAATTTGCGCTGTCAAAATGACAATCCTCCCTAAGCTCCTATATTACTTTCGAGCCCTACCTATAAATGTTCCAAAATCTAAATTGACATCCATTCAAAGAATTATAAACAAATTTATATGGGCGGGAAAAAAACCCCAGATGCAGCTACGCTCTTATGCACAGACCTCAATCCTCAGGAGGCTTCGGCCTCCCCAACATCTGGCTATATTACCTAGCAGCCAGATCAACCCAGCTCACTCAATGGTTCACCCCCTCCCAAGAAACCTCATGGAAAAAATTTGAATCCATTTCTATTTTCCCACTACATCTACAAGGAATATTATGGTCCAACATCACTTCCTACAGTAGACTTGTTAAATATAACATCATAGTTGCTCAGTTTTTTCCAATTATGGAACAAATACAAAGACACTTTCAAACTCTCCTCAAATACTCCCCCCTTAGCCTCCCTTTTGGGAGACCCTAGATTCATTAACGCCTATAGTAATAGGCTCTCCTTTTCTCTTTGGATCACTAAGAACTTAACCACCCTCAGATCCCTTCAATTAAAATGGGAGTTTACCCCATTTTCATCTTTGCAATCTACCCATGGCCTTCCTTCCTCTGAACTCCATAACTACCATCTTATCAAATCCTTTTATGCTAAATTTTTCGCACTCACAACACCTCACACCAACACTACATTTGAACAAATCTGCATCTCTTTATCCAATGACAGAGGTCTCATTTCAAGAATATACCATTACCTCAATAATTTTGAGGTTCCAGATAAATCAACACAGATGCTCAAATGGGAATTGGACATGGCGGCCTCACTCAGTGTCGAGGAGTGGACCTCCATGTCTGAAAATCTCCGTAAATGCAATAAAGCCATCTCTTTCAGGGAGACCCCAATTAAAATATTCTCCAGATGGTACCTAACCCCTTCTAAACTCCATACATATTACCCCTCTATTTCCCCAAATTGTTTTAGGGGATGCTTGGAGCCTGGCACCCTTCTGCACACATTCTGGGAATGTAAACATCTCAAACAAATTTGGCTCAAAGCCATTGACCTTATTGAATGCTCGTCCAAACAAAAAAATTACACCTACTCCCCAAATATGTCTGTTCTATGCAAAAATACCAAATATTCCCACACCATGTATGAGACTTTTCCACTCACTGTGCAGTTCTATCCATTGGATGATTGCTTATAACTGGAAAACAAAACAATCTACCTTGGCAACAAGTAACCACCAGAATGGAATCTCTTAAAATTTCAGAATGGATATACCATACCCTCAATGATTCAACACACATCCACAAAAAGAAATGGTCTTACTGGAATCTAACATAACTGATCTTAAAGCGGGAGTCCCGCGAAAAATTTTTTTTTAGATGTCAGCAGCTGCAAATACTGCAGCTGCTGACATTTAAAATAAGGTCACTCACCTGTCCCGGGGTCCAGCGATGTCGGCACCCGAGACCGAACCGTCCCTCGATCCTCGGGTGCTGCCGTCGCCATTCTCAGTGAGGGAATCAGGAAGTGAAGCGTTGCGGCTTCACTTCCCGATTCCCTACTGCGCATGCGCGAGCCGCGCTGCACTTTCTCAATGGTCCCCGCTATCTCCTGGGATCTGTGTCTTTCCCAGGAGACAGCGGGGGAGTACGGGAGGGGGCGTGACCCCCATGGGAGTCTATTCCCTGAAGTGGGTGCAGATACCTGTCTTAGACAGGTATCTGCACCCCCCTCCCCCCTGAAAGGTGCCAACTGTGACACCGGAGGGGGGGGGGAATCCGATGAGCGGAAGTTCCACTTTTGGGTGGAACTCCGCATTAATGTGTAATTACAGTTGAACCTGCATAATAGTAGGTAGGTAGGTGAGGTGAGGTTGAAAAAAGACACAAGTCCATCAAGTCCAACCTATGTGATTGTAATTGTATGACAAATGTTGCTTCTATGCTTTTGACCTGATATCATACCCCATATATAAATATTACTGTATATTAATGTTATATATCTTTTATAACTATACTTTTTGTATATTTTCCTAAACTTCCAAATAAAACTTTTGTAAACAAAAAAAAAAAAAAAAAAAAAAGAATCCATTATACTGGAAAGATTATACATTGCTTAGTACAGATATGCAATGTGCACCATCTAGTGGTCAAAAAAGAGAACTCCTGAAAGAATATCAGTATTAAAGCAATACAATACCAGTATCATTATAGCACAGCTAAAGTGTACCAGAGAGATAAAGATAATTATCTATAATACTTAATAAAAGGAAAATATATGTTTATTAAAATATATAAATGTATATTGTTGCAACTATGTTTTAAAGTATTTCAGTCAAAACCTGTACCATATTATGTTAACGGTTATGAACATGTGACTATAAACATGTAATATATGTATTGTTATGTAAAAGTGAAACTAGCTTCAGCCATAAAGGTGAGTGGTCACATCTTCTCCTGTTTGTGTAATTCTTTGCAGTACCCGCCGAGCTGATCACATTACCTCATCACGTCTACAATCATCGGCTCTCTTTATTTATATTTTGAGACCGGTAACATTTTGGGGGCTCGTCTGCCGGGATTCGTTGTGTTACCAGTGAGAGGGAAGCACGAGACAAGCGTGAGCCTACTGCAGAGCTACAAGGAGAGTTGTGAGCGTCGTCTGCCTTGGGAGTGCAAGTCTTCAGAGTGCACCAGAAATGGCGTCTCCTCGTCGTGCGCTGATGTGGGATATCCGGAAACAAATTCATCTGCTTAGTAAAAAACAGCTGCATAGCCTCGCTATTACGCTGGAAGATGAAAGAGACGTGGACGTTCCTTCAGTGACTGGTACCAACGAAATGGAACTCGTTGAATTTATTTTAGACTACTTGAGAAGTGATCAGCTGGAAAAGTTAGAAGGACAAGGTATGTCTTACCTACTCATCATCCAAGACAAGATCGATGAACTAAAACTTGATAAGGAAAGTACCCCAACTGTGGACATTACAACCACTGCAAATAAAATAAGTAATGGGACTGCAAGGACTGAACAGGTATCGGAGGTGGTGAGATTAACTGATGTTGTTGCTTTATTGCCACGTAGAGAATTCAAAATGCATGGTGGTGTAATTTCAGATTTCAATTTCATGGTTCGGACATAAGTTACAGTAGCGCATGCAGACAAATTGACGAGGGTATAACAGAAAAATTCCCTGAATCTGAAATTATACGCACAGTGTTGAGAATAATCAAACCTGGTCATTTTAAAGATATGTGTATATAGGCAATAAAATCATAGAAAACCAAAAAACGATGCAAAGTCTCTAATGTCTTATTGCAGCAGCGCTATGTGTCAGAACTTCCCAGACACATTTTGAAAAAGGTGTAAAGTTAATTATTCCTGCGCTACCATGCGGTAGAAAAAATGGTAAGAGGGGAAAAGCAGCTTGCACCGAATGGGGTCCAGCCTGACCCCTGGTACGGACGTAAGCCAACAAGTGGGAATGGTGCTGCGCTAATCCTTAAATACGCACCAATGCATAGGTGCAATCATGCTAGGATATTCCTGGATGGCCCCTGATGAAGCCATGTGACCCGTGACGCCACGAGTAGGGACAGGCACCTTCCACTGTCAGCAGTGTACAAGCTCGCCGCTCGTTTGGATACACTGTACCCTCTGTTACTTCACTGTGTGAGTACCCCTGTTTTTGTTACTGATGAATAAAGCCCTAATACTTTAAAATACTACACTATGTGGCATCCTTGTCTCTCCTTTGGCTGCGATGTTCCTTATGGATCTGAGGTATAATGAATGACAGTCCGAGACCCAGGACCCACCCCCACAGGAGACACTACAAGCGCTGATTGCCTTACGCTGTAGCCTCAGTGTAATGAGGTAAGGGGCCACTACCTACCACTATAGGACTGTTGCATGAAGAAGACTGGTCTATACACTTCACATTCTCCACTTATCTAAGCAAGTGATGCTAGAATCCAGCTGCTGCCTGCATTATTTCACTGTTTGGCACGTTTGATGAAGCATTGGAGTTGTTTGCTGCTGCACAAGTCACTTTTCTATTGAACTGTAATATTGCTTTTATACAACTGTGAGCACTTATTGTAGGCACTGGACACTTTATTTTATCTGTCACAGACATTGTGATCTCTTTGGACATCCACTGTAACATTGCACTTTTTGCGGTTTAGTTTGCTTTTATGTGATCAATTCTTTAGATATTCATTTTTTGCACTATAAATGAAGTGTTCACACTGCGGATCGAATACACTTGTGTCGATATTTTGTATATAGGACTATTCAGATGTAGTCTGGTTATTCTCACCTACTTTATATTTATATATATATATATATATATTGAGTATTACACATTCACACCCTTATTTTTTGTTTGAGGCTACTACCACATTATATACTGAGTGCAGGAGATTAGCCCTCCATCCAGGAATATCCTAGCATGATTGCACCTATGCATTGGTGCGTATTTAAGGATTAGCGCAGCACCATTCCCACTTGTTGGCTTACATTTTGAAAAAGGAAAACCCAGTAGAGGAGGAGATCTAGGAAAGCTTGAGCAGCTGTGTTCTGTAGGAGTAGGGAGCTTCTTCCACCCAAACCAATCACCACGTGAAGGGGAATCAACCCCAGTGGGATTACACTCACCAGAAATTCAGCACACAAAAGCCCTCAGACGACGTCCGGAAGTGACGAAACGCGTCAGCGACATAATCTACCGGAAGTGACGCGTGCGTTCCACGCACCGGAGAGGAACCAGGAAGTGTGTGGTTCGCTACACACAGTAAACGCTCTGGAGGACTTCCAGGGAGCCGTGGTATCAGGCACAGTGCACTTTATAACAAATGCTCTATTTTATTGAATCTCTGGCACGCATATCTTAATAAGGGGGGATATATTTGGATGTTTCGAATAAAACTATTTTTAGCAATATTGCGCTATGTGGATATTTTATTCCTCCCGTATGTTATGCTGCATTAACCGAGAGTGTTACTGACATCTGGTGGCCGTGTAGAGGAGGTGGAAAGCTACTATTGATAACATCACAAAGGCTTTTGTGTGCTGAATTTCTGGTGAGTGTAATCCCATTGGGGTTGATTCCTCTTCACGTGGTGATTGGTTTGGGTGGAAGAAGCTCCCTACTCCTACAGAACACAGCTGCTCAAGCTTTCCTAGATCTCCTCCTCTACTGGGTTTTCCTTTTTCAAAATGTGTCTGGGAAGTTCTGACACATAGCGCTGCTGCAATAGGACATTAGAGACTTTGCATCGTTTTTTGGTTCTCTATGATTTTATTGCCTATATACACATGTTTTTATTATTCAAGTAGCTGCTTTATTTTTGTATATTTATACTATATCATATATCGTTATTGATCTGGTTCCTGGTGCGGAGTAGTGTGAGGTAGAGGCGGTTAAACTGTCACACTTTTTTGGTACACATTTTAAAGATATGTTGATTGACAAAGATGATCTTACTGTTGCTGAATTGAAAAGGTTTTTGAAGTCACATATGAGAGAACGAAGTGGCAATGAGTTATTTCAGGACCTTAGCAATGCGACCCAGCAAGAAAGAGAAACCGCACAACAATTTGTTTACAGGCTAGTGGGGTTAAAACAAAAAGTTCTGTCTACATCACATGATACGCGAGAGCTTAACTATGACAAAAAACTGGTGCAAGGCGTATTCCTTCATACACTGTATCAGGGACTAAACGAGAACAATTCTAATGTTAGACGAGATGTCAAGCCTTACGTGTCTGATTTGACAGTAACTGATGACTTTATCATAGAGCAGGTCACCAGATCAGTTGATGAGGAAACAGAAAGGCAGAGAACAGTGCACCTAAACATAAACCTCTTACTGTTCATTCATCACGAGGGAGATGCTAGAGCGGATCACACTGCATTAACGGAACTAACAACACAGGTCTCTGTTCTCACGAAGAACCTGGAAAAGATAATGAAGCAAACTCCTGCTGTTGGAAACCGAATGACTAAGCCACTAACCAATGTTCAAGTTCCAGATACAGCTCACTGCAAACCCAGGTGTGATGATTGCATCAAACGAGAGAGTCAGAACTGCTACCATTGTTTCTACTGTGGTTGGACAGGACACAGAGCGGTTGATTGCTTGAAGAAAAGAAGGCAGTCGGGAAACGACAGATGGTCACTGGGAAGGGACAACCAGTGGCCACCTCAAATGATCTGTCCCATGCTAAGGTAAACAGGGTATTAACCCACCGGTCAACTAGAACACTCCCAAAAGAGAATGGAGTCTCCAAACAACGCATAGTACAATTAATTGGAGGGAAATGCCTACTGTCATGTCGGATGAATGGTGTTCCGGTTGACATGTTGATGGACACAGGAGCTCAGGTCAGCATTGTTGGGAAGGCATGGTTAGAAAAGTTTCTACCCAGTGTCTCCATTAGGCACATACAAGATTTACTTTGTGACGACAACTTATCCATTACAGCTGCAAATGGTTCTATTATTCCATTCACCGGATGGATTGAAGTCCGCCTGCAATTCGAAAGTAGTGGACATGGAAACTCAGCCATCTATGTGCCAATGCTGGTGAGCGTCTGCTGTAATGACAATCCAATTCTTGGGTTTAATGTTATCGAAGAATTGATCAGAGAAAAGCGCGATCGACCAAACAGCACCCAAAACCTGACTATCTTGCTGAGTGAAGCTGTGAAAGTAAGACAGAGTGTAGCGAATAACATTGTCAATGCTGTCAGTCAAGCAACTGACCCAGGAGTAATATCCGATAGTCGTGTGGTTAAAGTGGGGAAGGAGGGACTCCAGATTAAAGGAGGCGAGCTCTGTGATGTCAAATGCAGAATTAGAGCGTGGCAAAAAGGAGGAATCATGCCATTTGAACCACTTCCAGAATATCCAGTTGAAGAAGGACTTGAACTATTTCCTTCGGTAGATGTGCCAAACGGTTTCTCTAAACTGGTGAAGATACCTATACTGAACCATGCTCAACATGACATCTACCTTCCACCCAGAACAGTATTGGGTACCATTTCTCCAGCAGCTGAGATTCTACCGTTGTCTCCAAACAAAGACAATGGAAAGGAAATTGACCAGAAGAAAAGGGTGTTTCATGTAAACCAGTTGAATCAAACGGACACTGGAAATCAGCTACCCACTAACAAATCTGTTAAGTGGCACCCACCTGTCAATTTGGAAGATCTCTCAGAAGAAGAACAGGAGATAGCGAGACAATTGTTATATGACGAATCAGATGTCTTTGCTCGAGATGAGGGAGACATAGGATGCATTCCTAACCTGAAACTGAGGATAAATCTGAAAGATGAAACTCCTGTCCAGAAACGCTGCAATTCGATACCGAAACCCCCTATACAAGGACGTGAAAGAATATATCCAAAACCTTCTTGACCGAGGTTGGGTAACGAAATCTTCTTCCGCATACTCATCACCAGTTGTCTGTGTTCGAAAGAAGGACAGTAGCCTACGACTATGTGTTGACTTTAGAGAGTTAAACCGAAAGACTATCCCAGATAGACATCCACTACCTAGAATACAAGATCCGCTGGATAGCTTAGAAGGATTTACATGGTTCTCAATCCTGGACCAGGGTAGTGCGTATTATCAAGGCTTTGTGCATGAAGACTCAAGACATCTGACGGCTTTCAGCACCCCCTGGGGACTCCTGGAGTGGAATCGTATTCCGTTTGGATTAACTAACACCCCAGCAGCTTTTCAGAGATGCATGGAGGATGTACTAGAGGGTATCAGAGACAAATGTTGTTCTCCATACCTGGATGACGTACTTTGCTACTCCAAAACTTTTCAGGAACATCTCAATGATATTAGGCAAGTGCTTAGTCGAATGTGCGAGCATGGTATCAAACTTAGACCGAAAAAGTGTGAACTCTTTAAACGACAGATTCGATACCTTGGACGAATGGTGTCAGAAGAAGGTATAAAAATTGACCCAAAAGATCTTGAAACGGTATTACATTTGAAAAGGAAAGAACCAAAAACAGTGGGAGGAGTCAGATCTTTGTTAGGATTCCTGAGCTACTACAGGTCCTTCATTCAAGATTTCTCTCGACTTGCTAAACCACTGTATGAACTTTTGCAGAACACTGAGACAGAATCTACTACATCCATCACCAAAAACAATCGATGGGAACCTACAAAGAAGAATGGAAACAAAGCACAAGTTCCATCTAAAACACTGATCAAATGGACACCCAAACATCAAGCTGTAGTATCCAGATTGGTGGACATGCTAACCAATCCATCAATACTAGCATACCCTGATTTTGACTTACCCTTCGTCTTACACACTGATGCTTCCAATGAAGGCCTAGGTGCTGTACTGTACCAACGACAAGGAGAAAAACTTTGTGTTATTGGGTTTGGCTCCAGAACATTGACTGCAGTAGAGCGCAGTTACCATCTTCACTCTGGTAAACTTGAGTTTTTAGCTCTCAAGTGGGGAGTCTGTGACAAATTCAGAGATTACTTGTACTACGCTCCAACATTCACAGTCTACACACACAACAACCCATTGACATATATATTGAGTACCGCCAGATTGAATGCTGTGGGTCATCGATGGGTTGGCGAGTTGGCAGATTTCCACTTCGATATCAAGTACAGGCCAGGTAAACAGAATGCAGACGCGGATAAACTGTCAAAACATTTATTTATTAATGGTAGTAGGAGCTTAATTAATATGTGTGATTATATGTAGAAATAATTTATAAAATGACAAAACCATCATATGGCTTGTCTAACTGTTCAGATACAGGGTAGCTGTAGAAAAGGTGCAACATACTGCATGTAAGAAATACAGGCGATTTTGTATGCATCCCTACCTATATTTATACATAGATCCTGATTAGGGATGAGCCGAACACCCCCCGGTTCGGTTCGCACCAGAACCCGCGAACGGACCGAAAGTTCGCACGAACGTTAGAACCCCATTGACGTCTATGGGACTCGAACGTTCGAAATCAAAAGTGCTCATTTTAAAGGCTAATTTGCATGGTATTGTCCGAAAAAGGGTTTGGGGACCCGGGTCCTGCCCCAGGGGACATGTATCAATGCAAAAAAAAACTTTTAAAAACGGACGTTTTTTCGGGAGCAGTGATTTTAATGATGCTTAAAGTAAAAAAAAAAAAGTGAAATATTCCTTTAAATATCGTACCTGGGGGGTGTCTATAGTATGCCTGTAAAGTGACGCGTGTTTCCCATGTTTAGAACAGTCCCTGCACCAAATGTCATTTTTAAAGGAAAAAATCTCATTTAAAACTGCTTGCGGGTTTAATGTCATGTCGGGTCCTGGCAATATGGATGAAAATCAGTGAGACAAACGGCATGGGTACCCCCCCAGTCCATTACCAGGCCCTTTGGGTCCTGTATGGATATTAAGGGGAACCCCGCACCCAAATTAAAATAAGGAAAGGCCCTATATACTCTGAACAGCAGTATACAGGCGGTGCAAACAAGACAGGGACTGTAGGTTTGTTGTTAAGTAGAATCTCTTTGTAATTTTGAACGGGTACATTTTTAACGTGTTTAGCTCCAGCCAAAAAATCGTTTTTAAGCTTTTTGGAAAATATAGGGAAGGGTTATCACCCCTGTGACATTTGTTTTGCTGTCTTTCCTCCTCTTCAGAAGATTTCACCTCACTTTTTTGTCCCAATGAAAAATGTTTTTTGAAAATTTGGGTTTTTTTGTGGAACAAGGATTGGAAAGCATCAGTGGAAAGGAGAAATTGTTTTCCCATATTAACTCTTACAGGAGAGAATTTCCCTTCCTAGGGGTAGATTTCATCTCACTTCCTGTTGTCTCCTTCCGTTTGCAAGTAGGAGTCGTTTGTAAGTTAGATGTTTGAAAGTAGGGTCCTGCCCTATATACTCAGCAGAAATTTGGGCCTTAGGTGTTGCTGTGGCCACAACACTGTAAGCCCTCACAGGGCCCTGCTGTGAAATATTAGATCAAGAATTGTAATTACATGCCCCTGTTGAACAGGAGCTGAAAAATTAGGCCTTAGGCACTGGTGCTGGTGCCACAACACTGCAACCCCTCACAGACACTCTAGTTGGAACGCAGGAACGAGCCCTGCTGCAAAGTATTGCATCAAAAATTGTAATTACACGCCCCTGTTAGACAGGGGCAGAAAAATTGGGCCTTAGGCACTGGTGCTGGTGCCACAACACTGCAACCCCTCACAGACACTCTAGTTGGAATGCAGGAACGAGCCCTGCTGCAAAGTATTGCATCAAAAATTGTAATTACACGCCCCTGTTAGACAGGGGCAGAAAAATTGGGCCTTAGGCACTGGTGCTGGTGCCACAACACTGCAACCCCTCACAGACACTCTAGTTGGAATGCAGGAACGAGCCCTGCTGCAAAGTATTACATCAAAAATTGTAATTACATGCCCCTGTTAAACAGGGGCTGAAAAATTGTGCCTTAGGCACTGGTGGTGGCGCCCAGAACCAAAAATGTTCTTACAAGCTATCAGCGTGATGATTGAGGAGGAAGAGGATAATTACTCAGGGATAGTCACTCAGCATCAGCATAGGCAGTCTTTGAAGGGATCTGAGATTTCCAAAAAAATTATTCGGTTACATCAGCATCAGGTGCTTGGTAGCTGGTGGTGATCCAAGACTGATTCATTTTTATGAAGGTCAGCCGATCGACCGAGTCGGTGGACAGACGCACCCTGTGATCGGTTACCACGCCTCCAGCAGCACTGAATGTGCGTTCCGAAAGAACGCTGGATGCAGGACAGGCCAGTAGCTCAATTGCATACTGTGCAAGCTCTGGCCAGTGATCCATCCTCAAGACCCAGTAACCCAGAGGATTTTCGGTGGGAAAGGTGTCCAAGTCTGATCTTGCCCCTAGGTATTCCTGCACCATGTAAAACAGACGCTGGCGATGGTTGCTGGAACCGATCATACCTTGGGGCTGCGGACCAAAAAATTGTCTGAACGCATCGGTCAGACGGCCACCTTCTCCACCGCTCCTTCTTTGACTGACCGAAGCCTCAGCAACACGTTGTCCAGAAACAGGAGTTTGTAACCTCCCAGTCTCTGGGAACGCGTTGCACAGACCTTTCTGCAAGGCCTCCTGAAGATGTTTCATCCTCTGCTCCCTCTGCGATGGCAAGATAAGGTCTGCAACCTTACCCTTGTAACGTGGATCAAGGAGGGTTGCCAGCCAGTATTGGTCCTTCTCCTTGATACCACGAATACGAGGATCCTTACGCAGGCTTTGCAGGATCAGGGAGGCCATGCAGCGTAGGTTTGCTGAGGCATTCGGTCCGGAGTCCTCTGGGTCACTAAGGACAACAACGTCCGCAGCCACCTCCTCCCAGCCACGTACAAGTCCATGTGTTCCTTGGGACTGATCCCTTAAAGACTGCTGATGCTGAGTGCCAGGCTCCACCTCCATACTGACACAATCTTCCTCCTCCTCCTCCTCCTCCTCGTCCTCTTCCTGTGTGATCGGCGGGCACGCAGGAACACTGTCTGGATAAAGGGGGCCTTGAGAGCTAAGGAAGTCCTCCTCTTCCTGCCTCTGTTCTGCCTCAAGTGCTCTGTCCATTATTCCACGCATTGTGTGCTCCAACAGGTGGACAAGGGGGACAGTGTCACTGATGCATGCACTGTCAGTGCTCACCATCCTCGTGGCCTCCTCGAATGGTGACAGGACAGTGCATGCATCCCTGATCATGGCCCACTGGCGTGGGGAAAAAAAACCAAGCTCCCCTGACCCTGTCCTGGTGCCATAGTCGCACAGGTACTCATTGATGGCCCTCTGCTGCGTGTGCAGCCGCTGCAGCATGGCCAACGTTGAGTTCCACCTGGTGGGCATGTCACAGATTAGGCGGTTCTTGGGCAGGTTAAACTCCTTTTGGAGGTCCGTCAGCCGAGCACTGGCATTATATGACCGGCGGAAATGCACACAGACTTTCCTGGCCTGCCTCAGGACATCCTGTAAGCCCGGGTACCTGCCCAAGAACCGCTGCACCACCAAGTTAAGGACGTGAGCCAAACAGGGCACATGGGTCAGTTGTCCCTTTCGGAGGGCAGAGAGGAGGTTGGTGCCATTGTCGCAAACTACCATTCCTGCCTTAAGTTGGCGTGGCGTCAACCACCTCTGAACCTGCCCCTGCAGAGCTGACAGAACCTCTGCCCCAGTGTGGCTCCTGTCCCCCAAGCACACCAGCTCAAGCACCGCATGGCATCTTTTGGCCTGCGTACTTGCGTAGCCCCTTGAACGCCTACGGAGCACCGCTGGTTCCGAGGAAGAGGCCATGGAGGAAGAAGAAGAGGAGGGGGTGGAGGAGAGAGGTGTGTCACAATCAGCATTTTGGAGGCGTGGTGGCGGAACAACCTCCAACACTACTGTACCTTGTCCTGCATCCTTCCCAGCTGCCAGCAGAGTCACCCAATGCTCCGTGAAACTTAGGTAACGTCCCTGTCCATGCCTGCTGGACCATGAGTCAGCGGTAATATGCACCTTACCGCTGACCGCCCTGTCCAGCGAGGCATGGACATTGCCTTCCACATGCCGGTAGAGAGCCGGAATCGCCTTCCGTGAGAAAAAGTGGCGTTTGGGTACCTGCCACTGAGGAACCGCACATTCCACAAACTCACGGAAGGGGGCAGAGTCTACCAACTGAAAAGGCAGCAGTTGAAGTGCTAGCAATTTTGCCAAGCTAGCATTCAACCGCTGGGCATGTGGATGGCTGGGAGCAAACTTCTTTCGGCGGTGCAGCAGCTGGGGCAGGGAAATTTGCCTGGTACAATCTGACGTCGGTGTACCAAAAGCAGATTGCCCACAAGTACTTGGCTGTGACACACCTAATTCTACACCTTCATTCCTCTCACTGCAGGTCTCAGAGAGGACTGAAGGTCTAGTGGGGTTGGAAATCTCAGCTGATGAGGAGCAAGGAGAGATCCTCTTTGTTCTTTGGTGTGGGTCTTTTAGATATGCTTGCCAACGAACTGCATGGCAGGTCAACATATGTCTGGTCAAGCATGTGGTACCCAAGCGGGAGATGTTTTGGCCACGCGAGATACGCTTGAGACATATGTTGCAAATAGCAGCGGTGCGATCTGATGCACTCGTCTCAAAAAAGGCCCACACCAAAGAACTTTTTGAATAACGCGCAGAGACTGCAGCGCCCTGCACATGTGGAGCTTTGGGGTGTGATGCAGTCAATGTGCTGCCCTTAGGCTGGCCCCTGGAGGGCATCCTGCCTCGTTGGTGATGTGCCGCCTTCTCCTCCTCCTCCTCCTCCTCTCTCCTATCAGGCACCCACGTTGAGTCAGTGACCTCATCATCCCCTCCCTCCTCATCACTGGAGCAAACCTGGCAGTATGCTGCAGCAGGGGGAGCATGACTGCCAGATTGCTGTCCTTCTTGGGCACCCCCTCTGTCCGTGCTCATGTTACTGCCTTCATCGAGCTCAGTATCATCATCAGAGCCTTCCAAACGCTGGGCATCCTCCTGGAGCATGTACCCAACACTGTGGTCAAACAGTTCGAGGGAATCCTCAGGAGGACATGGTGGAGCTAGGGAAGGAGTCACTGATGACATTGAGCTGAGGGAAGAGGCCGCTGCTTTGCCAGACAAAGCACCCTGGGCATGGGTGAGAGAGGATGAGGAGGATGAGGACGGCTTGGTCATCCACTCGACCAAGTCTTCCGCATGTTGCGGCTCAACACGGCCAGCTGCCCAAAAAAAGGCCAAGCGTGTCCCATGGCCACGTGCTGATGAGGATGCACCGTCTCCACAACCAGCAGCACTAGACACAGAGCCTGCTTGCCCTTTCTTATTGGCTTGTGACTGTCTGCCTCTCCTTCTTGGCCTTCCAGACATACTAATGGCCTGTAGCTGCACTAAGCTGGGATAGAACACCTGTAATTTTCTTCAGGTAGCTTTATATACTGTAACCAGACAAGCCTGCCTGTCAGTAGGAAGATAACAGGAACGGATCTAGCTGAACACTGTGAGCAGGACGCACTGCACTAAATGTAAATAGCAGGAACGGATCTAGCTGAACACTGTGAGCAGGACGCACTGCACTAAATGTAAATAGCAGGAACGGATCTAGCTGAACACTGTGAGCAGGACGCACTGACTGCACTAAATGTAAATAGCAGGAACGGATCTAGCTGAACACTGTGAGCAGGACGCACTGCACTAAATGTAAATAGCAGGAACGGATCCAGCTGAACACTGTGAGCAGGACGCACTGACTGCACTAAATGTAAATAGCAGGAACAGATCTAGCTGAACACTGTGAGCAGGACGCACTGCACTAAATGTAAATAGCAGGAACGGATCTAGCTGAACACTGTGAGCAGGACGCACTGACTGCACTAAATGTAAATAGCAGGAACGGATCTAGCTGAACACTGTGAGCAGGACGCACTGACTGCACTAAATGTAAATAGCAGGAACAGATCTAGCTGAACACTGTGAGCAGGACGCACTGCACTAAATGTAAATAGCAGGAACGGATCTAGCTGAACACTGTGAGCAGGACGCACTGACTGCACTAAATGTAAATAGCAGGAACAGATCTAGCTGAACACTGTGAGCAGGACGCACTGCACTAAATGTAAATAGCAGGAACGGATCTAGCTGAACACTGTGAGCAGGACGCACTGCACTAAATGTAAATAGCAGGAACGGATCTAGCTGAACACTGTGAGCAGGACGCACTGCACCAAATGTAAATAGTCTAGATAGAAGATAACAGGAACGGATCTAGCTAAACTGAATACAGTGTATATATATATATGCAACACCAGGGATGCATATATATACACAATACACTGTAAGTGCAGCTAACTGACTGACTGTTCTGCCTAATCTATCTAACTCAAATCAAATGACACTGTCTCTCTCTCTCTCTATCTCTCAGCACACCGGAACACACACTACACAGGGCCGCCGTGCAGGCGGCCTTATATAGTGTGGGGCGTGTACTAAATCCCCTGAGCCATAATTGGCCAAAGCCACCCTGGCTTTGGCCAATTACAGCTCTCTCTACTGACGGCGCTGTGATTGGCCAAGCATGCGGGTCATAGTGCATGCTTGGCCAATCATCAGCCAGCAATGCACTGCGATGCCGCAGTGAATTATGGGCCGTGACGCGCCACACGAATTTGGCGCGAACGGCCCATAACGTTCGCAATTCGACGGACGGTCGAACAGCCGATGTTCGAGTCGAACATGGGTTCGACTCGAACACGAAGCTCATCCCTAATCCTGATGGTAACTGGTTTGTCTGAAACTCAAATATCAGGTCAATATTACATACCTGTAGAGGGTCAGGGAGGGAAACTACACCTAATAGGGGAGAGGGTTAAGCCTAGAATGTAACCATAGTTACGAGTGCCCACCACACCCAAATGAAGACCAACCTAAGTATAGATATAAAGTTATTATTGTGTATATGACATGGCTGATATAAATACAGATAAACATGTATCTAAGCCTAAATCATATGTATAGAAAAAGTCAGGTTAAAGAATGGTGTCTATTTCGATCTCCTCATTGATACTTCCTGGTGAGAGAACATCTAGATTATATATCCAGTAGGTCTCTCTGGCACACAGTTTTTTGAATCTTTCAGCTGCAGAGAGGGATCTGGAAATCTGTTCGATGACCCATACTTTTAATCCAATGGTGGATTTATGGTGGACCTCTGCAAAGTGTCTTGGGACACTGTGCGGATCCTCACCCCCCTCAATGAGCCGTCTATGCTCGCCGAACCTCTGCCTTAAAGCTCAGATTGTTCGGCCAACATAGATCATTCCACAGGGGCAAGTGAGACCATAGACAACATAGTCTGATGAACAGTTGTAGAGTTCTTTGAGTGGATAGATTTTACCTTTTGTGCTGAAGAATGCTACAACTGTAGAATTCTATCTGTTGACTCTGTGAGACATACTTTGGATTCCTTCCGGCCGGAGAATTTCAGAGGACTGTTTCCCCCGAGCGACAAGGGATATTGTGTTCATGGAAGTAAGGCGCAATTACCGCACATATTTTTCTAACAGAACAATTTGGGCTCCCCTGAGTTAATTGCAAAATATTAAGAAATATTGTTTCATTGCCGTGTTGATGTTTTGATAATGTGTGTGTGAAATCTCAATCACCATAAATTCCAGTTCTGTATGACATTGTATAACTATACTTGTTAATGAATAAAGTCAAATGATTTACTTATTAATTTTGTTGGGAGATATTTACACATTGGTAAGAATTTACCATAAATTAACAAACTCAGGAAAGGATTGTGGTATGTACTGATTATCTGAACTAGATTCACAAATTTACCGTAAGGTTGGAGGCACTGAAAAATAAAACACTGAGATCTTAATTAAGATTCCATACCACTAGGGATGAGCTTCGAGTTAGAGTTGAACTCATGTTCGACTCGAACATCGACTGTTCACCAGTTCGCTGAACAGCGAACAATTTGTGGTGTTCGCGGCAATTTCGAATACCGCGGAACACCCTTTAAAAGTCTATGGGAGAAATCAAAAGTGCTAATTTTAAAGGCTTATATGCAAGTTATTGTCATAAAAAGTGTTTGGGGACCCGGGTCCTACCCCAGGGGACATGGATCAATGCAAAAAAAGTTTTAAAAATGGCAGTTTTTTCAGGAGCAGTGATTTTAATAATGCTTAAAGTCAAACAATAAAAGTGTAATATCCCTTTAAATTTCATACCTGGGGGGTGTCTATAGTATACCTGTAAAGGGGCGCATGTTTCCTGTGTTTAGAACAGTCCGATTGCAAAATGACATTTCAAAGGAAAAAAAGTAATTTAAAACTACTCGCGGCTATTAATGAATTGCCGGTCCGACAATACACATAAAAGTTCATTAATAAAATCGGCATGGGAATTCCCCACAGGGGAACCCCGAACCAAAATTTAAAAGAAAAAGTGACGTGGGGGTCCCCCTAAATTCCATACCAGGCCCTTCAGGTCTGGTATGGATATTAAGGGGAACCCCGCGCCAAAATTTTTTTAAAAAAAGGTGTGGGGTCTCCCCAAAAATCCATACCAGACCCTTATCCGAGCATGCAACCTGGCAGGCCGCAGGAAAAGAGGGGGGGACGAGAGTGCGCCCCCTCCTCCTGAACCGTACCAGGCCACATGCCCTCAACAATGGGAGGGTGCTTTGGGGTAGCCCCCCAAAACACCTTGTCCCCATGTTGATGGGGATAAGGGCCTCATCCCCACAACTCTTGCCCGGTGGTTGTGGGGATCTGCGGGTGGGGGGCTTATCGGAATCTGGAAGCCCCCTTTAACAAGGGGCCCCCCAGATCCTGGCCCTCCCCCCGTGTGAAATGCTAAGGGGGTACAAAAGTACCCCTACCATCTCACAAAAAAAGTGTCAAAAATGTTAAAAATGACAAGAGACAGTTTTTGGCAATTCCTTTATTTAAATGCTTCTTCTTTCTTCTATCTTTCTTCAGTTTCTTCCTCCATCTTCTTCTTCTTCTGGTTCTTCTGGTTCTGCCTCCGGAGTTCTCGTCCGGCATCTTCCTCCACGGCGCCGGCGTCTTCTTCCCTTCGTCTTATCAGACCGCTCTGCATCCAGCATGGTGGGAGGCTCCCGCTGTGTGACGCTTCTCCTCTTCTGACGGTTCTTAAGTAACGGAGGGTGGGGCGACCCGCTGACCCTGCCCCCTTCTGACGCACAGTGACTTCCCTGTCCGCCCCCTCTAACATCACAGGGAAGGCCACAGGGAAGTCCCCGTAAAGTCCCCGAGCATCAGAGGGGGGCGGGGTCACCGGGTGGCCCCGCCCTCTGTTATTTAAGAACCGTCAGAAGAGGAGATGCGTCACACAGCGGAAACCTCCCACCATGCTGGATGCGGAGTGGCCCGAGAAGACAAAGGGAAGAAGACGCCGGCACCACGGAGGAAGATGCCGGACGAGAACACCGGAGGAAGAACCAGAAGAAGCAGAAGAAGAAGATGGAGGAAGAAACCGAAGGAAGATAGAAGATAGAAGAAAGAAGACTTTTTTTCCTTTGAAATGTCATTTTGCTGTCAGACTGCTCTAAACACAGGAAACATGCGCCCCTTTACAGGCATACTATAGACACCCCCCAGGTACAAAATTTAAAGGGATATTACACTTTTATTGTTTCACTTTAAGCATTATTAAAATCACTGCTCCCGAAAAAACGGCTGTTTTTGAAACTTTTTTTTGCATTGATCCATGTCCCCTGGGGCAGGACCCGGGTCCCCAAACACTTTTTATGACAATAACTTGCATATAAGTCTTTAAAATTAGCACTTTTGATTATTCATGTTCGTGTCCCATAGACTTTAACGGTGTTCGCGTGTTCAAACAAATTTTTTGCCTGTTCGCATGTTCTGGTGCGAACCGAACCGGGGGTGTTCGGCTCATCCCTACATATCACACTCACAACACACTATATGTAGCTGGGCTTCCCACTCCTCTCCCACTATATGTAGCTGGGCTTTCCACTCCTCTCCCACTATATGTAGCTGGGCTTCCCACTCCTCTCCCACTATATGTAGCTGGGCTTTCCACTCCTCTCCCACTATATGTAGCTGGGCTTCCCACTCCTCTCCCACTATATGTAGCTGGGCTTCCCACTCCTCTCCCACTATATGCAGCTGGGCTTCCCACTCCTCTCCCACTATATGTAGCTGGGCTTCCAACTCCTCTCCCATTATATGTACCTGGGCTTCCCACTCCTCTCCCACTATATGTAGCTGGGCTTCCCACTCCTCTCCCACTATATGTAGCTGGGCTTCCCACTCCTCTCCCACTATATGTAGCTGGGCTTCCCACTCCTCTCCCACTATATGTAGCTGGGCTTCCCACTACTCTCCCACTATATGTAGCTGGGCTTCCAACTCCTCTCCCACTATATGTAGCTGGGCTTCCCACTCCTCTCCCACTATATGTAGCTGGGCTTCCCACTCCTCTCCCACTAAATGTAGCTGGGCTTCCCACTCCTCTCCCACTATACGTAGCTGGGCTTCCCACTCCTCTCCCACTATATGTAGCTGGGCTTCCCACTCCTCTCCCACTATATGTAGCTGGGCTTCCCACTCCTCTCCCACTATATGTAGCTGGGCTTCCCACTCCTCTCCCACTATATGTAGCTGGGCTTCCCACTCCTCTCCCACTATATGTAGCTGGGCTTCCCACTCCTCTCCCACTATATGTAGCTGGGCTTCCCACTGCTCTCCCACTATATGTAGCTGGGCTTCCAACTCCTCTCCCACTATATGTAGCTGGGCTTCCCACTCCTCTCCCACTATATGTAGCTGGGCTTCCCACTCCTCTCCCACTATATGTAGCTGGGTTTCCCATTTGTCACCCCCAGACTGGTCCTCTTCCTCAAGTCTATTCTATACAACTTTGCTTCTTCTCCCCCCTCTATTCACTCTCATCACCTGTTCCCTCTGCGATTCACTGACAAACTGTTCTACTTAACGGTTTACTGACTGATCTAGTTAAAGCAGAACTTCACCCAGAAGGGGACGTTCTGCTTTAGGTTCCCCTCCCCCACTCCTCTGCCACATTTACCATGTCATTTTTTTTTTTGGAGGGGGGGATCAGGTATCTGGTTTTGACAGGTACCCGCTCCTACTTCCGCTCAGATTGCCTAGGCGATCCGAGTGATAAACAAAATATATAGAGGAGCGCTACACTATATATTTTCTTTATTACCTATTGAGAGTCACATGTGAATACACTTTAAGTGGTGTGGGCAGCAATCACATCAAGCCTAGTAATAGGCTATTACATTGATTATTTATTTTATTTTCACAATCACATTGTTTATTGCGCTGATTATATATATTTCTTCACTATCTGAGTGATAGTTCTCTTCCTTCCTCCCTGCCCGCAGCCTTCTGGGACACATTACAGGTTCAAGAAGACTGCAATACCATTTAAATAGAGCAGCGTGGCCTGCGCATGCACAGTGGACATGCAGCTGTGAAGCCAGAAAGCGGCACAGCCAGCTGCCCACAGTTAGGATGCCGACACCAGGAACCCGGATCCTAGTGAAGAACTAGGACGGTGCTGGGTCCCTGGACAGGTAAGTGTTCTTTTATTAAAAGTCAGCAGCTACAGTATTTGTGGCTGCTGACAAATACTACACGCAGCAATCGCCCCAAAGAAGCTTCAGGAGTATTTTTTTATAGTTATCGCACCAATGTCACTTTCAGGCCCCCGTTCACATCTAGTATAGTGAGGAGCGAACGTTTTGTGGCTCGTTTTTCCTGTGACACGCATAGGGCAGCAGCCCGCTGGTTACATGTGGTTAATTAGAGATTTTGGCGTTTTGTGGGTTGTTTTGCAGCATTTGCCCCTCGTTTTTTTCACATGGCAAACGGTGGGTTTGTTTCTGTGTGTGGTGTGCCGTTACCAATGTTCTGTCCACCAGATGTCTTGCTGATTGTTTGTACCTTATTTGTACCTGTGTTGTTAAATTTACATGCAAAATGTGTAATTTACTTAAGACAATCATATGTGGTGTGCAGGCTCCATCTAGTGTTCCTTTTTGGTATTGCTGCAGTTCTGTTTATTTGTTTTAATGTATGTGTAATTAAGGAAGTTGTCAGCAAGCAGGGAATTCTGGGTAGAATCTTAACAGGAAGTGAACCAGTCACCATTCTTTTTAACACATTGCAGGAAGCAAGACATCTCTTTCTCAATCTATCGCCATCACCCCTTAGAGAACTTAAAAAGTAAGTTTTTATTATCTCATCTTGTACTGTATATCGTTGTTTATGCAACGTATGCTGTATTGTATGCAATATTATACTTATTGAGGTCTATTTCTCTTATTTTGTAGTTTCACTTGGCTTGTTCTAATAACACTGAGATCAAAGAAATATGGTATCTACAGTTATTGGGATAAGAAGGTTTAACTATCTGTCCCAGAGACAGAACAACCAATGAATGGCACTGAGGATCGCTTCACACCTAATGCCACACCTCCCAACATTTAGAGATGGGAATGAGAGACACCTACTAACAAACGTATGTAGGTATAGGACACGCCCCCTGCCACACCCCCTTAAAGGAGAATTAACTAAAGAAAAGGTCAATTAAATCCACACGTGTTTTTTTTTACCACTATTATTCATTTATATTGGCTTTTAAAATTTACAAATGTAGCAATTTAGAAATCGGATGAAAGATTTATCACTGGGAAACACTTTTTGTTAGATAAAAAGTAAATTTTATATATAACTATATAGATCAGACCAAAATGAGGGACAAATGAGGAGGAATGAGGGACAGAGGGACATTGCTCCAATTCAGGGACAATCTCTCCAAATCAGGGACAGTCCCACCAAATCCGGGACAGTCCCTCCAAATCAGGGACAGTCCCTCCAAATCCGGGACAGTCCCTCCAAATCCAGGACAGCTGAGAGCTCTGCCTAATGCGGCTCCCAGCAGGGGTCCGGTGCGTCCTCGTTCACCGTTTCAGGTCCGATTTCAGCTCGAATTTTGGGCAGAATTCGGACCTGAAACGGGCCAAAAGACACACAGGACCTCCTGTGCAAATTCTCACCGGAGCCGCATCGGAGATATGTGACCCGGCTCCATAGAGAGCTCCATAGAGAGCCGTTCACATTCTCCTGCTATTGTGAATGGGATGCCGGGATCCCTTATCCAATTCGCAATAGTTTGAACCCGACCTGAAAGCCCAACTAGGTCATTTTAGGTGTATAAAGACGGCCATTCACTATACAATCTGATTGTACAATCTCCTTTTAGATTTACCAAATTGATATCATAGGAGGAAACACCTATCTAGCCAATCACTCTGTATCCAATCAGGCAGGCCCTTGCACTGCATAGTTGATGGCAGATCTAAAGGATTGTACAATTAGATTGTATAGTGTATGGTGAACTTTACAGAACCCAAGAGACCCTTCTCCTGTTTTCAATACTACAGCTCCATCCACATAGACGGTTATCTCATCTCCTACACACTACAACATGCCAAATGAAAGATCGATGCAAGATTAAACAGAAAGGATACGTTCACCGTTTTATTTTTTTTATTTTATTTTTTTCCATCAATTCTACAGACACTTCACTGTCTTCATGGATTTTTATACAATCAGATTGTATAGTGTATGGCCATCTTTATACACCTAAAATTACTCGTTGCGCTTCCAGTGCCATTAATTGGTAAGGGCACACCACACACAGAAGCAAACACATATTTTACCATGTGAAAAAAATGAGTGGCAAATGCTGCAAAACGCACAGTAAAAAAAAACACGCAACCCACAAAACGCCAAAACGTCCCATGAGTCACATGAAATCAGCGGTCTGCTGCCCTATGCGTGTCACAGGAAAATAGATACTAGATGTGAATAGGGGCCTGAAAGTGAAATTGGTGCGATAACACGAGAACAATGCGACTCCAATCACATCTGTGCGTTTTTCTTTCTTTTTATTTCAGAAATGCGCTCCACCAAAAATCGCACCAAGCTCTGCTCTAAAAAGTAGTCCTGAAGCTTCTTTGGGGTGATTGCTGTGTGTTGGGGCGGCTCAATGAGGGGGATGGGCTCCCCTATGTGTGGTGAGTGAAAATGCTCAAATGCCCCCCCCCTCGCTAAAAAAAAAAACGCATGTGGGAATGCGATTCCCGCTATGCAGAGATGTAAACAGGGCTTGACAGCTGAGTGCTTCTGTCCACTCCCCCCCTATGTACTTGTATAAAGATGGCCATACACTATGCAATCTGATTGTATATTTAGTGAGGAGGGTGATCACTGATTGATTGCATTTCATTTAAAAAACGTGTAGCTGGGAGTGGGAGGGTAGATGATGTTGGGGGTGTGTGCTAATGAAGTCAGCTGGTCAACTCCTTCCTGTGTCATGACCTCTAGTCTGATCAGGAAGAAGACATTACTAATGGAAATGTCTGGAAACATGGATGAAGACAAGAAAAGTAAGTGACTGGAGATTTTATGGAAAGCGTTGATATTTTTTGCAAAAAAACATACATGAATGTGATATTGGTGCATAGGGGGGCTGGCATTTAGAAAAAAAAAGTGTACAAAGGTGAACTTACCCTTTAAGGCTTATATGCAAGTAATTGGCTATAAAAGGGGTATGGGGGTCTGGGTACTGCACTGGTGGATATGTATCAATAAAAAAAATAAAATTAAAAACAATCGGTGCAGTGATCTTAATTATGATTAAAATGCAACAATTAATATGAAAAATACCTTTAAATATCATGCCTGCCCCCCCCCCCCCCTTAATGTGCCCGTAAAGTGGCGCATCTGTACCATGTATAGAACCTGCTGCAGCAAAACTGACATTTCTAAAGAAAATAAACGAGTCAAATCCCATTTAAAATGACTTGCGGTTACAATTGCCGACACCCAAATATTGAAAAAAAAAAGAAAAAAACAGAGTGGGGTCCCCCTCAGTCCATACCAGGCCCTGCGGGTCTGTTATGGATTTGTAGGGAAACCCCACGCCAAAAGAAAAAATAAAAATGGCATGGGGTCCCTCAGAATCCATACCAGACCTTTATCGAGCATGCAGCTAGGCAGATCAGGAAAGGGGGGGTTGAGTGAGAGTCCCCTCCTGAACCATACCAGGCCACATGCCCTCAACATGGGGGGGGGTGCTCACCCCAAAACACCTTGTGCCCATGTGGGGACAAGGGCTTCATCCCCACAACCGTGGCCATTGGTTGTCAGGGTCTGTGAGCAGGAGGGCTTAGCAGAATCTGGAACCCCCTTTTAAGATCCCGACCCCCCATGTGAATGAGTATCAGGTAAATTGTACCCCTACCCATTCACCAAAAAAGTATCAACAAGTAATAAACATGCAGAGACAATATTTGACAATTCCTTTATTAAAAAAAAAATAATAATGTCCCTCGATGTAAATCCAACATCAATCACGACCAGAAAAATACGCTCAGCCTCCTGGGAGGCCTCCCGCCGAATGCTTGCTTTAGCAGTTCTTATATTAGTAAGGGGCGGGGCCACCTGGCTATGTCACCCGTGGCACTGCCCCCTTTTAATGTCATGGACTTGTGCATGATGGGACTGTGATGTCAGAAGGGGCGGTGCCACCGGGTGACATAACCAGGTGGCCCCGCCCCTTTACCTATATAAGAAATGTCAAAGCACAAAGCAGGCATTTGGCGGGATGCCTCCCAAGAGGCGGAGCATTTTTTTTCTGGTCAGCGGGTAACGTGATTGTTTATATTACTTTTTGACACTATGTACCCGATACTCATTCACATGGGAGGACGGGGGCTTCCAGATTTGGATAAACCCCTCCTCCCACAGACCCCCACATCCATTGGCCGATGGGGACAAGGTGCTTTGGGGTGGGGCAGAGTACCCACCTCCCATGTTGAGGGCATGTGGCCTGGTATGGTTCAGGAGGGGGCGGTGCTTGCTCGTCCCCCCTTTCCTGACCTGCCAGTTGCATGCCCAGATAAGGGTCTGGTACTGATTTTGGAAGGGACCACACATTGTTGTTTTTTTAAATTTTGGCGTGGGGTTCCCCTCCAAATCCATAGCAGACCTGAAGGGGACCCCACGCCATTTATTTCTTTATTTTTCAGCTGACACTTTTTTGTTTATTGTTCAGCTGTCAGCGGGGGAACCCATAGACAGCTGATGGCTCATTGGATGTTAAGGATGCCGCGGCTGACTTCCGAGCCCCATTCCGTAACAACCAGCTTACACTGTGCCCTGATTGGGCAAAGCTTTGCCCAATCAGGGTGCAGAATGCACTATGCAGCACTCAGTGCATTGCAGGGTGTTCGTCGGGGCGAACACCTGGAGAACACAAAGCAAATTCAGGTGTTTGGCAAACAGGCAAATGTTCGGCCTGAACTCATGCTTGGGCCGAACCATTCGTCCACCCCTATTTTCCGTTCATCCATTGGATCTGCATGTACATTCGTTCTGTGTGATTTTGAATGAATGTTCTTTGTTATATACAGTAGTAAAACACCCCATTATAGCCTCTAGATAGAGCTGAGGAGCATAGGAAATACATACTGTATATGTTTGTAAAAAACATGTTAGAAGCAATAGTTGCATCAATTTGATGGGATTCCCTTAAAAAATACACAGCAGACCCTTATCCTTGATGAATTTAAAAGTAAAATTGAGAAAAAAAAAACGTGAGCTTCCTCCCCCAATACCAGAACATCGTCTGAGTATGCAGCCTGGCTGGCCAGGAAAGGAGGGGGAACAAGTGTGTGCACCCCCTTAACTATACCAGGCCACATGCCTTTAAAATGGTCGGAAACCTTCGTGATGAGAACAAGGGCCTCTTCCCCATAACCCTGGCCCAGTGGTTGTGGGGGTCTTTAGGCAGGGGACTTATCAGAATCTGGAAGCCCATTTTAAGATGAGAGGTTCCCAGATACCAGCCCCCCCATGTTAATTAGTAAGGGGTACATTGTACACACAGTAAATAATGATACCACACTTTTTGAGTCCTTTATAAAAATAATAAAACCAAACAATAATTGCGCTATTACAAAAAATAATAAAAAAAGTAGCTGCTGGCATGTAACACAGTGGTAAACAATGTACAAGAAAAGTGAGATAAAAAACATGCAGCGCTCAAAAGGTGAATATAAATTAATAATTTATATCTATGGGGGAGTGTTAAAGAGAAAAACTATACCCATGAAGTAAAAATCAAATGTGTAACCATATTATAAAAAAAGTCCAAAGGTGTACAGTGAATCATCTGTTAGTCCCAAACACACATGAGGGTTCATGGGCGTATATGGTGTCGTGCGTCCATGTAAAGTGGGAACCGAGGAGGACTCTGTATGAGGAGACACTCTGCACATGGGTCTTCTATTTACACAATGGACACTGTAATCGGTAGAAATGGATATCCTTACCGGAAAAGGTGGACACAGTCACCGTATAGTGGAGTGTCATACAGGCTTGAGGGATACACCGATCCCAAAGGTATCCAGCTGGAGGAGTCCTGACGGGGAGTCGCATCCAGGATCCGAGTCGCCGGACGGTGGTATGGGGGTTCCCGGTCTCTCAGGGTCTCTCTTTCAGATGGAAGAGGTTGAAATGGTTGGGGCTCAACAAGGTCCCATTCATGAGGGGAGATAAGAAAAAAACCTCCACATAGGGCATGAATCAGTTAAAAAAAGAAGCTTTATTTGAAAGCTGGAAAAAATGTGCTAAACAGTGCACTTCATTAAGTAAAATGTGATCACAAGAGGTAAAATAAAATTGCGTGGTAACAGGTCATTTAATGGCGTGGCGTGGCATGTGGAGGTTTTTTTCCAATCTCCCCTCATGAATGGGACCTTGTTGAGCCCCAACCATTTCAACCTCTTCCATCTGAAAGAGAGACCCTGAGAGACCGGGAACCCCCATACCACCGTCCGGCGATTCGGATCCTGGATGCGACTCCCCGTCAGGACTCCTCCAGCTGGATACCTCTGGGATCGGTGTATCCCTCAAGCCTGTATGACACTCCACTATACGGTGACTGTGTCCACCTTTTCCGGTAAGGATATCCATTTCTACCGATTACAGTGTCCGTTGTGTAAATAGAAGACCCATGTGCAGAGTGTCTCCTCATACAGAGTCCTCCTCGGTTCCCACTTTACGTGGACGCACGACACCATTTACGCCCATGAACCCTCATGTGTGTTTGGGACTAACAGATGATTCACTGTACACCTTTGGACTTTTTTTATAATATGGTTACACATTTGATTTTTACTTCATGGGTATAGTTTTTCTCTTTAACACTCCCCCATAGATATAAATTATTAATTTATATTCACCTTTTGAGCGCTGCATGTTTTTTATCTCACTTTATAAAAATAACCCCAAATAATGTCCCATGATGTACAGTACATCCATCATCATTCACATCATCCAGCGATTCATCAGTCACAATCAATGATCTGCTGATAGAAAACTATCCCACCCACATTGACATGATCCTCTCCCATGGCTTACTTGTGTAGCGCTGGTAGATTTTTAATCTACCGCTGATAGGTAAATCTAGTGGGTTACTTGTTAGGTGAAGTTAGATTTGCCTCTGTTCCAGCTTGGCTGAGTTGCGTGTAGGTCCACACTGTGTCGGTGGGTGTCATTGTCACCATGGGCTGGTGTTGGAAAGGCAACGTGTTGAAGCGTATGGATGCTCCTCTGTCCCGGAGATAACTCGGTGGAGGTGGTCCTCCGAGTTGCATTCTGGGAGAGGGTATTTATGGGACAGACGCCATGTTCTAGGGTTTGTTTTCAGCCACCTGCTGGCCCTCCTGGCAGACAGGTATGCGTTAAGAGTACCACCTCGTGCTCCTCCGTTTCGGAGGTCCACGTCGCTGCGGTGTGTGGGTGGGCCCAGAAGCCTGTCTGGGACCTACCACAGCAGCAGAGGAATGGTCCTGAGCTGTCTATCCTGAGTGAAGAAGCTGAACAACCGAGGCGATCCCAGGGGAGGAGCCGTCATGGAAGGATCATGCAGAGTGCTGGTCTGGAGAGGGGCCTGGTGACTCGGTTGGAGGACGTATCCTGAAGTAATCTTACTGCATAGTACTGCCGGGTTGGCTTAAAGGTTCAAGTACTGTGTTTGACATTCACCGCAAACCAATACATCCTGTGGCAGAGGATCGTACGGGTTTTATTCCAAACAAGTCTGTGGCAGAGACTTTTGTTCGTGCTACGTACTGGCTGCTAGGCAAGTGAGAGAGGCCTATCCAGGCGGGCAAAGATTGAATCCCACAAGGGGAGCGCATTCAGCTACAAGTGTTCAATTCCAAAGAATGTTCTAAAGAATACTAAGGAAAGGTATTTGAGCTTCCCTGCAACTTTCCTTCTGCCTCTTTCCTGCTACTTCCTTTATTACTTGTTCATTAAAGCATTGCAAAATATACTCAAGTGTTTGGTGCTTATATCGTCCAGAGGTAAACTCAGCAGAACCCTAGACCCGGTGCCGGTGAAACAGAGGTATCGAGAGTGAAGGTAACAGCCCGCTTTAAACCAGCAGCTCCACCGAGAGTTATGCCGCGTACACACGGTCGGACTTTTCGTCTACAAAAGTCCAACGGACACTGACGGACTAAAGCTGGCTGGTAATCCGATCGTGTGTGGGCTTCTCCGGACTTTCAACTGACTTTTTTAGCCTCAAATCCGACGTACTTTAGATTTGAAACATGCTTCAAATCTTTCCGACGGACTCGAGTCCGGACGAAAAATCCGCTCGTCTGTATGCTAGTCCGACGGACAAAAACCCACGCTAGGGCAGCTATTGGCTACTGGCTATGAACTTCCTTATTTTAGTCCGGTGTACGTCATCACGTAAGAATTCGACGGACTTTTGTGTGATCGTGTGTAGGCAAGTCTGTTCGTTAGAAAGTCCGCCGCAAGTCCGTCGAAAGTCCGCCAAAAGTCCGTCGAAAGTCTGTCGGACAGGCTGTCGGACTTTTGTAGCTGAAAAGTCCGACCATGTGTACGCGGCATTAGTGCTACACTTGCATGGAATGACATGTCGCAGATTCCCATTGCTAAACAAAGGGACGGGGTCTCCTGGGTGACGTCATTGACCAAACAAGGCCAGGTGGATATATTGGGTCAGTGATGTCAGCACTATCCATGCTCTTTGGTTACACAGCCAGGGATACCCAGCTTACCTTGTACTTCATTATCCCCAGATGCAGAATGTTGGGTCCCCAGGAGCTTCTTACCATAAAGTGAAAGTATTCAAATGTGTACATTATGGAGGACCCACCATCAGAGCGATCCCTTCTAGCTCTGAGATGACCATGCTCCCCTCCATAGTCAGCAGGTTCATCTTCTTGGGTCTTCTTCCAGGTTCGGAGTCTTTGGCCATCTTGATTAGCCGGGTTGGGGTGACTCTCATGCATGTGTATGAAGCTACTTCTGCCCAGCACAGAACCGTGCCGAGATTGTACATATATTGTATGATGGAAGAGACATCCACAGTCTACTGTCATTAACAAGCCTCTGCCCGTCAGGACTTTACGACAGCCGTCACCACCTCTTCAATAGTTGTATCTTGTCATTCCTCTATATATCTCTGTGTATAAATATGGGAGTTCCAGAACCATTTCCAGAAGGAATCTAAGGGGTCCCCAGAGTTTACGGAACGCCTTCACACATCCAACTCACTAGGTATTATTTCACTCCCCCACCTAATTATTTTTTTGTTTAATTTTCAAGTTGGCCCCACCCCCCAGCCACCATTTTTTCCTTGGTGAAAACTATGTATTATGTGCTCAGAGAACTCCTGGGATACGCATGTCATGTATCCCAAGATAGTTTAGATTCCATTCATGTGGCTGGAAGTGGGTGGATCCAGCGCCAAGCCATCAGGGGGCCAGGCTGGCTGAACCTGGAGCGCTGTGACTAATTCATTTTAGGAGGCACCAGAAACCTGATGATGCCAGGATCAAAGATGGCGGCACAGGAGCCAGAATCTGGCAGTGGCACAGAGGATCACAGCAGGACAATGCAGGATCCGAATTGAGGACAGGTAGGATTGGGGGAAAACGTGGATGGGGGGGGACTGAAATTCCTTGTTCTGTTATCTGATGAGGAAATAACAACCTCTGATCCCGGAGATCTGATTGGAAAGTTTATTTAGAAGAGAAGAGGTACAAAGTAAAAGTGAAGATTAGAAAGTAGAGAGATGAAGACGGTCATGTGGAGGTCAGACCAGTGGCGGGACAAGATCATCCAGTGCCCAGGGCAAACATGCTAAATTGTGCCCCCTTTCATTATGTGTGAGCCTATGAGGAGGAGGCGAGAGAGAGCACAGCCTACACCCCCTCTTGGCTCTCTCCTCTCCTTGACACTTTTAGTGCTGGGCTGACAGAAGTAATGATGCTGTCACTACTCCTCTTAGCCCTATAGTATAAGGAATTTGAGGCGCCCCCATCCTTACAATATACACTGCACCCAGGGCAGCCGTCCCTTCTGCCCACCCCTTGTCCCCACCCTGGGTCAGACATAGTAATGTGCCAAGATTTTTAGCTAGCTACCTGATCAATGTCTATCAGATATCGCTATCTGATCAATGTCCATCAGATATTGCTAGCTGATCAATGTCCATTAGACATCGCTATCTGATCAATGTCCATCAGATATCGCTAGCTGATCAAAGGCCATCAGATATCGCTAACTGATCAATGTCCATCAAATATCGCTATCAGATATCACTAGCTGATCAATATCCATCAGATATTGCTAGCTGATCAATGTCCATCAGATATCGCTAGCTGATCAATGTCCATCAGATATCGCTAGCTGATCAATGTCCATCAGATATTGTTAGCTGATCAATGTCCATCAGATATCGTTAGCTGATCAATGTCCATTAGATATCGCTAATCTGATCAATGTCCATCAGATATCACTAGCTGATCAATGTCCATCAGATATCACTAGCTGATCAATATCCATCAGATATCGCTAATCTGATCAATGTCCATCAGATATCGCTATCTGATCAATGTCCATCAGATATCGCTATCTGATCAATGTCCATCAGATATCGTTAGCTGATCAATGTCCATCAGATATCGCTAGCTGATCAATGTCCATCAGATATCACTATCTGATCAATGTTCTAAGGTGTGACTGCAACTAACTTCCTGTTCAGAATTTCCAACAAGACCGGTAACCAGTTCGGCACCAGAGAATTTTTTTTATTTTTTTGGCGTACTGTACACATAAAAATCGTAATTTTTGGCAATAAAATGACCTAAACCCCCCACAATATTATATATTTTCTGCAAGCAGAGACCCTGTAGAATAAAAAGGTAATAATTGAAATTGTCATGTCACATGATATTTGCACAAGTGTTTATTAAAAGCAGGAATAAAATATAATAAAATGGATTGCAGTGTAAAAACACAATATAATACCCATTTTTGGTTAAAATATAAAAGATGAAGTAAATAGATACCAAAGATGATTCCCGGGTTGTGGCTTTCTGACTCCCCTCAGCAGGCAGCTACTAGGAACCCTGGTCTGATAAGAAGATAGGAATCTCTTACTGCACTGAGGCTCAGCGATCACAGGACATTACGGAATACAGCCCAAGCTGGCAGGTGTTCATGGAAACAAAGACACTGGAACAGGTGAACAGAGACATACAGGACAGCTAGGAATGAGTAGTAATGCAAAGAGACAACAAGGAATCTATAAAAGCCTGTAGACAGGTGCAGTTTGTTTTCTCCACTGCAGGTGGCAATGCAGAGAGAGGGGAAGCCAAGAGAAACATGGTTCCTCTATAGTTTCCTGGGTGATTGGAATAGCGATCCAGTTGCCCCTTTTACCATACATTTATCACTAAGGGAACTTGTCCTGGATGTGGTCTCCCTGAAGAAACAGGTGTAAGCACTCCAAAGAGAATTGGCCCCTTCCCCTAAGTGTGAGAAAACGCTACGGAGGGACCCAGAAGAAGACCGGAAGTGCTGTCGGTTTGTTCGTTACATGCATGTGAGCAAGAACTGTGGCAGGCCTAACATTAAAAGCACACACAGGCCACCATTAAACTAACGGCTCTCAGGACAGAGGGACGACCCCTGAGATCAGCCACACAAGGTCCCATCCTGCCACAGACCATGGTTGCCCCAAGCCGAGTGGTGTCCACCATTATCAGTGAATTGGAGGTCCCATGCCTAATTGACACTGAATACAGCAAAACAAATACTCTTGTGCACAAATGTGTTAGCCAGGCAGTCCAAGGTTTGGGGTGGACAATAGCTTTCAGCCTTGCTGCTCTCCAGGATAGGGGTATCCTAGCAATTAGATGAAAAAAACAGAAAAAAGAGGGCGCACCAGCCTTGTGCATTATCCATTGATACATTTATTAAGAAGAAGGTTAGGCTAGGCTCTGTGGAAGAAGGCTAACCTTCGAAACGCGTCAGCCAGTAGCAGTCCGTACGTCCTCTCTTCAGGATCTGGAGACTGCCATCAGTTACACGGACTGTCACAAGCCAAAGACCTTTGTGAGTAGTTTTAAATTATGTTTTCTTCTTAATAAATGTATCGAATGATAATGCACAAAGCTGGTGCATCCTCTTTTTTCTGTTTTTTCGTCTAATCGACACTGAATCAGAAGCCATAGTCATAGAGTATGACTTTTATATCCACAGGACCAAGGACAGGACAGGTGACCAACTGGACCCCTCCTTGCTATCCCTTAAGGCAGCCAATGACTTGCCCATTCTAGTGGAAAGCATCACCTGGGTGAATATCTAGATTGATAACCAAGTGGTGGATCGGGTAGGAATGGTAGTGAACTGTGACCCAGTCACCTCTTTAGTACCCCCTGTTCTGGTCATGAACATGTTAATGGCCAAGTTTTAACATTCTGGCTGGTGAGCACAGGGCTGTTGCCTACAACCGGTATGGCTCAATATCATCCAGGCTTGTGAAGTCCAACATTGGGCAGCCAGGAAACTGCACGAGCAAGTTGAAGTTCTCCGTACACCTCTTAAACAGAAGCTACTACTGATACTCCTCCAAAAGGTAGTCTGGTCCCTCCCCATAGGTGCCCACAAGAGACTGCAAAGAGCCACCGTGATGCTAGAACCACACAAACACCCAGTGGCACACGGGGGAATGACTGGTTGCATGCACCTTGTCTAAGGTTCACAAAGGGAAGGTCCTGGTACAACTCATCAACCATGCCACTTTAGCAGTCCTGTACATAATACCCCATCACTGCATCCTGGGAGCACATCCGGGGGTAGAGGCCACATGTGCTCCGCCTTAACCAGTCATGACTTCTTCATTGGATGAGTCACAATACAAGCTACTCCTGGAACAGCTGGACATTCCTTTCCAAGACTTTCCCTACCACACCTGTCTTTGCCGCCAGCCTGCAGGAATACGGGTACACAGAGGCCATTGACTACCCAATTCACACAGGGGACATCCCACTAATCCAGGAACAAAACCAATTCCTGCAGCTTTCTGTGAGGGGATCAAGGACTTTTTTAGTAATATGCTACAAAGCAGGATAATGCAGAAGAGCCACAGTCCTTGGGCTGCCTCCATGGTCCTGGTGAGAAATAAAGATAGAAGCTTATGGTTCTGTGTGGACTATGACAAGCTGAATGCCTGTACCCACGGGGATGCCTATCAGTTACCCCGGGTAGAAGAATCGCTGATGGCATTTATGCAGGCCAGCTTATTTTCCACCCTTGACTTGGCGAGCTGTTACTGGCAAGTCCCACTGCAAGATCAGGATCATGAAAAGACTGCCTTTATCACGCCCTTGGGATTGTTTGAGTTTAACCACATGCCTTTTGGGCTGAGCAATGCCCCCAGAACTTTTTAACGCCTAATGGAAAGTTGCCTGATAGACCTAAACTTTGAGACTGTGCTAGTTTATCTGGACGATATTTATAATTTTCTCCAAGACTTATGAGTATCATGTCGAACACTTGGCCCGGGTGTTGGTGCAAAATACCAAAAGTGAGAGGCAACAAACTGTAACCCAAGTAGTAGCGCATGCTCTATCAAGTGGACGGTCAGCCCTTTCCTCCAACTCTAGTGTATGATGTAGGCTCAGAAGGACCTAATCCCATTAAGAGACGTCTTCACCATAGCCAGCTGAGGCCATGTGCGCTGAGTGGTGATTGTTCTACCAAATCAGCTGAGGACAGACAGCCCTTCAATTCTGCAGACATCCCACCAGTACAGGAGGTGCTGGAGGAATGGTACCTGCCCCTTCTACTGCTGGAACCTCCGGTTCCTGAAAATTCAGAGGCAAGAAGCCCCCACACCATGAGCACAGACAGTCTTGTCACCCCAGAGAGTACAACAGACTGTCCAACTGTTTATGTCTATGTCAGGAGTCTGCGCTTGAACGACGAGGATATGGGGATCGCAGAAAGCCCTTTTCAATGCAGCGGCACAGAACCTCAACCAGAAGATGATTACCTGCAACCTTGGAAGACACTGTTGCTTGTCACCCTTTGCGGTCCAAACATGGAAAACTTCCTGCAAGATACTCTGATTATGTTGCTTGAATTTCTTCCTGTTGTGCTTTTACCATGTTCAATGTGTTGCTCATGTTGTTCTTTATATTTTGTGATTCCAAGGACAGCATCTGTCAATGAGGGGGGAGTGTGGGCAGGTGCAATCTGTTTTCTTCACTGCAGGTGGCGCTCAAATGCAGCAACAATGCAGAGGGAGAGGAAGCCGAGATGAACATGGTTCCTCTATGGTTTCCTGAGTCACTGGGAAAGCAATCTTGTCACTCCATGGTTTGGCGCGCATTCGCATTTTGGTAGTGTAGGTTCAGGGCAATCATCTGTTAGAGACAGTAGTAATAGCAGGGAGAGGTTTCAGATGAGTAGGGGGGCTCTTCACTCTTCTCGGACACCTTGCAATGGCCAGGCCGCATTCTGCCCCTCCAGACAGACGCTGTCAGTTCATCTGAAACCTGCTCTGCTACTCGCTGTCGATGCCGTGAATATTTCCTGGTTGGGCCCCCTTCCACTGGGTTTGTTGTGATCTGTTCTGCCTTTTCTTTAATACATGTTCCATTATTTGCACCTAGACTGTATGTGTGTTATTGCCACCACACCATGCTGCACCCACCTACTGGGAGACACTAGAAACACAGGGGGTACAGAGCTCACACTGGAAGACACTGGGGATACAGAGATCACACTGGGAGACACTGGAAACACTGGGGGTACAGAGATAACACTGGGAGACACTGGAAACACTGGGGGTACAGAGATCACACTGGGAGACACTGGGAACACGGGGGGAAAAGAGGTCACACGGGGAGACATTGGGGTACAGAGATCATACTGGGAGACATTGGGGTACAGAGATCACACTGGGAGACATTGAGGGTACAGAGATCACACTGGGAGACCTTGCAAACACATAGTATAAACAAGGTTGATCTGGCTACCAGAAAACTAATGCCACGTACACACGAGCGGACTTTATGGCAGACTTTGCCCGGCGGACAGGATTTCGTCGGACAATTCGATCGCGTGTGGGCTCCAGCAGACTTTGTTTTCTCAAAAGTTGGACGGACTTAGATTTGAAACATGTTTTAAATCTATCCGTCAAACTCGAAAAGTCCGCTCGTCTGTATGCTAGTTCGACAGACAAAAAGCCACGCTAGGGCAGCTATTGGCTACTGGCTATGAACTTCCTTGTTTTAGTCCGGTCGTACGTCATCACGTAAGAATTCGACGGACTTTGGTGGATTGTGTGTAGGCAAGTCCGTTCATTCGGAAAGTCCGTTGAAAAGTCCGCCGGGCAAAGTCTGCCGTAAAGTCCGCTCGTGTGTACGCGGCATAAGAATATTGGGGTTACTAGGAGTTTCTCAGAATGTAGTAAGGTGGTAGTGATAAGGAGTTTCTAGCAACACGTCCCAACAACCTTCTAACATGATGATCCAAGATCATTCTAACAACATTTTTCTGCAAAGTAATTTCTAGCAAGTGAACCTGTTATATTAGGAACCCAACATCAGCATATACTGGAAGCGCTTAATACTCTCATATAACCATTAGTAAAGCAGGTATTAATTATATTTCTTTATAAAGGGGATAATTTTCTGGAAATATTCGGCCTCCTCCAGTTATATAAACCGGGAAGTTTCAGAAGGTTTGTTGGGTGTTCTCTACATCTGGTCTTTGTGGAGGACGACCCGCTGATGGCCTACTGGTTGTGTCTGTTCTCTCTTACATCCCAGAAGGCTGTAGACGTGTCTCTGCCACTCCGAGGACGCATAGTAATAGATCAGAGGATCCAGACAACAACTGACACTGCTCATACTGACACTGATGATGTAAACAATGTACAGGAAGTTACTGGCTTTGTTATAGACCTGCAGGAAATGCATGAACCAAATAACATTGGCTGGGCCAAAGCAGAGGACAAACACACACAACACAACCACAGACAGGAGGACGGCTCGGGATCTCTTCTGGGCACCCTTCATGCTCGGTGCTCTGAGACTGCGGACAATTCCAATGTAACAGAAGGTTGTAATAATTAAAGGTAAGAAATAGAAAAGTGCCATATAAATGGGGAAAATGTAGTAAACATGAAACCTTTCAAACAATTCGGCATCCAGAACATCATAACAAGTTGTGATCTTCAGGTCAGGAAATAGTCGGGTTAGTTGTCTTATGAGAATCGGCACAGTGCTGACCATCGATATCGCCCAGATGCAGCAACACACCAGCCAGGCTCGTCTCACTGTGCGCCAGGGAAGGGACTGGACCGGGTAGACCAGAGCCAGGAACCGGTCCACACTGATACTCGTCATCAGCAGGATGGATCCACACATGTTACTTAAATACATGGCCGTGACAAATCGGCACATCCCTTCCCCCATCAGCCAGTTATTTCCTGAAAATCTGTACACAATGTGGAAAGGAAGAATACTAACAAAGAGAACATCAGCAGCGGCTAGGTTCAGCAGGTACACCACTGCCGGCTTCTTCACCTTCACCTTCACCAAGAACACGATGATCGCCATTATATTGAGAGGAAGAGCCATGAGGAGAACCACAGTATAGATGGAGGGCACAAACTTTGTCACCCACCAACTGTTCATATATTCTTTAAATTCATGTAAAAATGTTTTGGGCAGCATGTGGACCTTGCTTTGTCTGGTTGAGGTCACCGTAGTTTCATTATCTGAAAATTTCAAAAGATGAGCTGAAGTCATTGTATGAGAAATATTTTGCAGCATCTTTCATATTACACCAAACAGGAGGACAGTTGGTGATCTCTTCTGTGCTCCCTTAAGGCACAGGAGATCTCTGGGCATATGGTTCAGCTCTAAGAGGTTGGACATTGGGCGAAATTAAAAGGCACAGCATATCTCTGTATACGGTGCCTTGAAAAAGTATTCATACCCCTTGCAATTTTCCTCATTTTCTCATGTTACAACCAAAAACGTAAATGTATTTTATTGGGATTTTATGTGATAGACCAACACAAAGTGTCTTATAATTGTGAAGTGGAAGGAAAATGATAAATGATACAAATAAATATGTGAAAAGTGGGGGGCATTTGTATGGCGCCCCCCTGAGTCAATACTTTATAGAACCCCCTTTCTTTGCAATTACAGCTGCAAGTCTTTTTGGGGATGTCTCTACCAGCTTTGCACATCTAGAGAGGACATTTCTGCCCATTCTTCTTTGTAAAATATCTCAAGCTCTGTCAGATTGGATGGAGAATGTCTGTGAACAGCAATTTTCAAGTCTTGTCACAGATTCTCAATGTGATTTAAGTCTGGACTGTGACTGGGCCATTCTAACACATGAATATGCTTTGATCTAAACCATTCCATTGTAGCTCTGGCTGGATGTTTCGGGTCGTTGTCCTGCTGGAAGGTGAACCTCCGCCCCAGTCTCAAGTCTTTTGTAGACTCTAACAGGTTTTCTTCTAAGATTGTCCTGTATTTGTCTCCATCCATCTTCCCATCAACTCTGACCAGCTTCCCTGTCCCTGCTGAAGAAAACCACCCCCACCACATGATGCTGCCACCACCATGTTTCACAGTGGGGATGGTGTGATGTGCAGTGTTAGTTTTCCCCCCACACATAGCGTTCCACAAGGTTGAATTTTGGTCTCATGTGACCAGATCACCTTCTTCCACATGTTTGCTGTGTCCTCCACATGGCTTCTCACAAACTACAAACAAGACTTCTTATGACTTTCTTTCACCAATGTCTTTCTTCTTGTCACTCTTCCATAAAGGGCAGATTTGTGGAGAACACGACTAATAGTTGTCCTGTGGACAGATTCTCCCCCCTGAGCTGTGGATCTCTGCAGCTCCTCCAGAGTTACCATGGACCTCTTGGCTCTTCTCTGATGAATGCTCTCCTTGCCCGGCCGGTCAGTTTAGGTGGACGGCCATGTCTTGGTAGGTTTGCGGTTGTGCCATACTCTTTCCATTTTCCAATGATGGATTGAACAGAACTCCGTGAGATGTTCAAAGCTTGGGAGATTTTTTTATAACCTGACCCTGCTTTATACTTCTCCACAACTTTATCCCTGACCTGTCTGGTGTGTTCCTTGTCCTTCATGATGCTGTTTGTTTATTAAGGTTCTCTAACAAACCTCTGAGGGCTTCACAGAACAGCTGTATGTATACTGAGATTAAATGACACACAGGTGGACTCTATATGCTAATTACGTGACTTCTGAAGACAATTGGTCCCACTAGATTTTAGTTAGGGGTATCAGAGTAAAGGGGGCTGAATACAAATGCCCCCCCCCCCCCCCACAATTTTCACATATGTATTTGTATCATTTATCATTTTCCTTCCATTTCACAATTATGTGACACTTTGTGTTGGTCTATCACATAAAATCCCAATAAAATACATTTAAGTTTTTGGTTGTAACATGACAAAATGTGGGAAATGTTCAAGGGGTATGAATACTTTTTCAAAGCACTGTATACCGTATGCTTCAGTTCTGGGAGAATGGACACTATGTAGATCAAAAGGCCCAGCGGATCTCTGTATACTCTCACAAGGAAGGAGAGGGAGGAGTTAAAGTCAATGAATGGGGGAAAATGAATGGAGAGGCAGCAGATGAATCAAAGTGAGAGATTTTTAATAACTGTGGAGTCATTTTTTTCTAACACCCCCCCCCCCCCTTTTATACGTAGCCCCAGTCTGAGGCCCTCCCTGGATAACCACTGCATTGACCTGGCTAAATTAAATATTGGCAGCTGGTATGAATCTGTGGTATGAATCTCTGGTATGAATCTGGGTGTCCTGTATAATACTACGCTACAAGTAAGCTGCCGTGGTGAGACTCCTTATCTGGAGTTCCAGTATGACGATAAGTTACATATTGCCTGCTGGGCGGAATCTCCAGGATTCAAGGTTCCAGTATGACATTAAGTTACATATTGGTTACTGGGACGCATCTTCATGTATGAGGGTCTGATATGACACAGTTATATATTGGCTACTGGGCTGGCTCTCCATATATTATGGTCCACTGACAAAAAGTTATGCTTGTGTGAACCTCTGTATCTGGGGCCCACTATGACCTGAGGCTGGCCTGAATCTCCTTATCTGGGGTCCATTATTATACATGTTGGCTGCTGGGGTGAATCTCTGCATCTGGGGGGGCAGGAATGAAACTTGGCTACATGTTGGCTTCTGGGGTGAATCTTAAGGATCTGGGGCTTGAATATGACACGAGAAGGAAGAAGAGGCTGGTGGCACCATCAGTAAAAAAGCACTTCTTTATTTCAAATCCATAGGAACAACAATATTGATAGCAATGATTAAGCGCAGGAGTGTGAAACGCGTTTGCTGTCCAGTATGTACCGTGTTTGTCATATCGTTGTTCCTATAGATTTGAAAAAAGTGCTTTTATTCCTGGACGTGCCTCCAGCCTCTTCTTCCTTCTACATGCTCCTTTGGCAGCGGAGCAGGCAGGCACTCGGGCTTACACAGCAGCCAGGGATCTCTACAGGTTGCCTTGGAGCGGTGTCTCCCTTCACAGCTTTGCATCGAGTATGGCACTAAGCTCCAATTTGGTTGCTGGGGTGAATCTCCATATCTGGAGGTAAGGAATAATAATAAGTTACTCGCTGGCTTCCGGCATGAATGTCCAAGGTAAGAAGGGTCGGTATGATGCCAACGCAGTAAAGCGCTGAAAACACTAAAAAACGTTGAAAAACTCACTGCAGAGCTACTGGCGTTTTATAACATTATTTTAACGTCCAGTGTGCATGAGGCCTTAAGGTCAAGAGATCAGGTATGACATTAATCTACATATTGGGTGGTGGAATGAAAATCTGTATCTGGGATCCTGTATGATACTAAGCTACATAATGGGTGGTTAGGTGAATCTCCAGGATCAGAAGGTCCAATATGACACTAAGATGCATATTGGTTGCTGGGGTGAATGCCCAGGGTAAGAAGGTCCTACATGACACTAAGATGCATATTGGTTGCTGGGGTGAATCTCCAGGATTAGCGGGTCCAATATGACACTGAGATGAATATTGGTTGTTGGGGTGAATGCCCAGGGTAAGAAGGTCCTATATGACACTAAGATGAATATTGGTTGCTGGGGTGAATGCCCATGGTAAGAAGGTCCTATATGACACTAAGATGAATATTGGTTGCTGGGGTGAATGCCCATGGTAAGAAGGTCCTATATGACACTAAGATGCATATTGGTTGCTGGGGGGAATGACCAGGGTAAAAAGGTCCTATATGACACTAAGATGCATATTGGTTGCTGGGGTGAATGCTCATGGTAAAAAGGTCCTATATGACACTAAGATGAATATTGGTTGCTGGGGTGAATGCTCATGGTAAGAAGGTCCTATATGACACTAAGATGCGTATTGGTTGCTGGGGTGAATCTCCAGGATTAGCGGGTCCAATATGACACTGAGATGAATATTGGTTGTTGGGGTGAATGCCCAGGGTAAGAAGGTCCTATATGACACTAAGATGAATATTGGTTGCTGGGGTGAATGCCCAGGGTAAAAAGGTCCTATATGGCACTAAGATGAATATTGGTTGCTGGGGTGAATGCCCATGGTAAGAAGGTCCTATATGACACTAAGATGAATATTGGTTGTTGGGGTGAATGCCCAGGGTAAGAAGGTCCTATATGACACTAAGATGCGTATTGGTTGCTGGGGTGAATCTCCAGGATTAGCGGGTCCAATATGACACTGAGATGAATATTGGTTGTTGGGGTGAATGCCCAGGGTAAGAAGGTCCTATATGACACTAAGATGAATATTGGTTGCTGGGGTGAATGCCCATGGTAAGAAGGTCCTATATGACACTAAGATGAATATTGGTTGCTGGGGTGAATGCCCAGGGTAAAAAGGTCCTATATGGCACTAAGATGCATATTGGCTGTTGGGGTGAATCTCCAGGATTAGAGGGTCCAATATAACACTAAGATGAATATTGGTTGCTGGGGTGAATCCCCAGGGTTCGAAGATCCAATATGACACTAAGATGCATATTGGTTGCTTGGGTGAATCTCCAGGATCAGAGGGTCTAGTATGACACTAAGATGAATATTGGTTACTGAAGTGAATCAAAGAAACAGGGTGGAGGGGGAGAGGAGAAAAGGAATATCACCTCGGCCCCAAGAAAGCTAACCAAAGGGAGAAGCAACCACGTTGTATGATCAACGGAGAAAAAACTTTATTGAAAAAAGCATATGGACATATGTAAAAAGAGGGAGAAAAAAGGAACCCACATGCGTGGAAGAAAACCACGCAGGTGGGGTCCACTCCTCTGCGATATCAAAGATTAGTGAAACACAATTGACAATAATTATACTGTGTACATAAAACAACGTTGAATATTAAAAATCTTCATGAAGTGCTGGGCTTGTAGCACGAAACGCGTCAACATTTTGATGCCCTAGACACTGGAAGGCCCCCCTCCCTCTCTCCCCTGACTCTGTGCAGCCTCCATCACTGTCAATATGACACTACACCGCACGATAGCCTTGGTAGCAGCATCAGCATGATTTCTTGAACCAGTGCCCTCCACTGGTCACAGCAGAGCAAGACAGCACAGTGATTTGTTCACTTCACCTAGACGCTTCTGGCATTCACGTCCCCCAGCGTGATCAGCTGATTCCCCGACCGAGAGCAAGCAATAATACCTACACGCGGGTTCATCTCGGCGAACTCTATCCACACAGGCTCGATCCGTGGAGGGAAGCCGCTGTCTGAACAATTAAGCGACAGGAGGGGTAAGAAGTCTACAAGGACTGACTGTATTTTCCATGCTTCTAAAACTACCCATTCCATGAGGGGACAGATCAATCCTGACAGGAGCCCATACACTCCTAATGGTCACATTGTGGAACCATAGGAGTTCTGGATATTAAGGCAAATACTGCTTTCCAATATCTCTGCAGCAATCTCAGTACCATCACCACAGCTCCATGCAGGTACTGCCAGGATCAATTCTGTGACTTTCTCATTGCTCTGGATTCAATAGCTGCACCACTACTGAATTTTATGTCCTATACGGGTCCAGGCTGCAATTGTGCTGCATCATTTAGCCCAGGATCAGGCATATATACTTGCGTACACATTTTGGACTTTCCATTCATCGCATTACTCAGCTAGGGGGCATTTTCCCTATTGTCCAGTCTTGCAGGTGTACTCAACGGCTTTCACCCAGAGACTGTGGGGGGAGGAGGGAGGGCTGGCCTACCAGTGTTTTTGTTTTTAATATTCAACGTTGTTTTATGTACACAGTCTAATTATTGTCAATTGTGTTTCACTAATCTTTGATATCGCGGAGGAGTGGACCCCACCTGCGTGTTTTCTTCCACGCATGTGGGTTCCTTTTTTTCTCCCTCTTTTTACATATGTCCATATGCTTTTTTCAATAAAGTTTTTTCTCCCTTGATCATACAACGTGGTTGCTTATCCCTTTGGTTAGCTTTCTTGGGGCCGAGGTGATATTCCTTTTCTCCTCTCCCCCTCCCCCCTCTTTCTTTGTTTCCAGTACATTACTGCTACATGGGAGGTAGCCCGTCCAATGGACGAATCGTTTTGATCAATGTTGTAAATATTTTCTCATCAGACATGAGTTGATTCACTATAGTGGTCTTTTTTTATTACTACTACTGAAGTGAATCTCCAGGGTTAGAAGGTCCAATATGACACTAAGATGCATATTGGCTGTTGGGGTGAATCTCCAGGATTAGAGGGTCCAATATGACACTAAGATGCATATTGGTTGCTGGGGTGAATCCCCAGGGTTAGAAGGTTCAATATGACACTAAGATGCATATTGGTTGCTGGGGTAAATCCCCAGAGTTAGAGCGTCCAATATGATAATAAGATGCATATTGGCTGTTGAGATGAATCTCTAGGGTTAGAAGGTCCAGTATGACACTAAGATGCATATTGGCCGCTGGGGTGAATCTCCAGGATCAGAAGGTCCAGGGTGATACTAAGATGCATATTGACTGCTGGTTTTAATCTCCAGAATCAGGGGATCCAGTGTGACACTAAGTAGGAATGAGGTTCTAATTTGTTTGCTGTATCTGGATGGAGTGAGATGGTTAAGAATACTGCTACTTCCGGTTCCGGCGCCACATGAGGAGGAGGTGAGCAGCTCCAGCTCCCGCACAGCTCCTCACTAAACCGGCATCTAAGCCAGCCACAGCACCGGGGAAACCCCCCACAGCCTCCGCTCCGTCCCTGGCAGGCATGGACCGCTTCGTGGAGCGATCGTACGCTCGGGCGCTGTCATCGCCCCCCTCCACAGATCCGCCGGCGGGAGACACAGCGGTCGAAACAGCCAAGATGGCGGCCGCTCTGGAGTTAACAGAGCGGCCTCAGCAGCAGCCACAACCTCCCCCTGCCCCAGCTGTGACAGACACCGACCCCACATCCCCTGCCAGCATTGCCCAGGCTGTAGTTCAACTACTGGGGCCATCTCTTACAGCCACTGTGGACGCAGCGGTACACAGAGGGCTGGAACAGCTACATATAGAAATCCAGGCTCAGGCCCAGCGCATCACCCAGGCGGAGGAAAGGATTTCAATATTAGAAGACGATTGCACTGCCTCATCTGCAGCACTTGCACGCATTAATGCTTCACAGAGAGACATATGGGACAAACTGGACGATTTGGAAAATCGCTCAAGAAGAAACAATCTGCGTATCATTGGCTTACCAGAGTCGATCCCAGCCTCCCACCTTACAAATATCTGTGCGAAAACCATCCCAGAGCAACTTGGCCTTCGCATACCATGCACGGTTGAACGAGCACACCGCATGGGTCAATACTCTGACACACGCGCTAAACCTCGACATGTGATAGTGAAGTACTTAAACTATGCCGACAAAAATGCCATAATGCAAAAATTTCGTCGCACGCGCTCACTGGTGGTAGATGGCGCCAAACTGCTACTTTTCGCGGACTATTCCATAGAGGTAATGAAACAACGCAAAGCATTCTCCTCGGTATGCTCCACTCTGCACCACAATCAGATCCGATTCTCCCTAGCATATCCAGCTGTCCTCCGCGTTCAAACGCCTGAAGGGGAGCAACTCACCTTTCGTACACCTGAAGAGGCGGAGACCTACCTAACCAACAGAAGCTCCGAAATGGAACACAGTGCCGCGGCGGAGGGATCACCATCGTCATCCTCACAAAGTACATATGATACCCCTAAGCACCCCCGAAGCCCGACTAAACCTCCATATAAACGCAGCCGCTTCACCAACCAAGAAGTTCGCTCTGGGAACCGTTGAAGGAACTGACGGAGGACTCCACAATATCACCCCTTTTCCACATCACCATCTCAGGACGGGTAGTATCAATCCATCCTTTTTTTGCTGTTATGTTATTAAGATGAGGACACTTGTGATGTCTCCATAAACTGCCTTATATGCCCGTTATAGAACACTACCCCTTCTAACCTGTAGCTGGAAGCTACGCAGTTAAGAATTCTACAGTTATAATGTTATAGTCATGTTACTTAACAACAGATATAGTCCCTCACTGCCTGGGAAACCTTCCTTTTCAGGGACACTTGCAATGCTATGTTTACTGGTATTTTCTATTTTCTGGTATACTTAAAGCCTAATTTTAAGAGGGGGCTCTCCCCTGTGTTCAGCGTACCTCACCATTGATTAATTTAAACTTGCACTACCTCCTCAGGGGATCCCCCCTAAACCACCCTCCCCTTCTTTCCTGCACCCCCCCCCCTCCCTACTTCCCTTTCCTCTCCCCTACATTCCCTATCCCCACCCCCGGTTGCTACCACCTTGCCCCTAAGTGAGGAGCTGGCAATCAATGGGAGCTACGCTAACGAGATAGGTGAGACCTCATGTGGAAAAAAGAGAAGTCCGTGACTCAAGTTATGTATTTCCTTATACGATATACTGCCTTATTAACGTTTATAATTTATTGTTGCTTAGAAAAGTTTAAGTTCATGTTTGCCATCCTAGTTCTTGTGTCTTCAGGGGTTCCGAGGCGCTTTGGCGGCTCCCGAGAGGTAGATAACACATTCACTCAGGGGTTTCTATGCAAACTCCTGAACCAAACCACTCTCAAACACCAAATATGTCACAGTCTGCACTCGGGAGTCACCTAAAGTTTGTCTCGTGGAATGTCAAGGGACTGCGTTCCCCTAACAAACGTATGTCCATCCTCAGGCACCTGCGGCGTCTTCGGGCAGATGTGGCTCTACTTCAGGAGACGCATCTGGCTGCAGACGATATGCAACGTCTTCGCAAATTGTGGGTGGGCTCTGTCTATGGCTCCCCAGCAGTAGGTCGTAAGGCAGGTGTTGTTATCCTTCTACATAAAAATCTACAACACACAGTCAGAGAAGTCAAGGTTGATTCGGAGGGAAGAAAAATAACGCTACATCTGACTATAGATGGCAAAAACGTAGCACTTACTAACATATATGCTCCCAATTCCCCTGACGCCTCTTTCTTCCAGGATTTAGTGAAATGGGTGCTAACTACACCAGAGACGCTACACCTCTTGGGCGGGGATTTTAACTCAGTCATGTCTCCCCTAGCTGATCGCACAGGCCCCCCTTCACATAGAACACACACCCATACCCCCTCATCACCTGCATCCACCCTATTGTCACAAGCCGTCGCCTCCATGCAATTTGTGGATGTCTGGCGCTTAATGCACCCGACGGAACGGGAATACTCCTTCTTTTCACCCCCTCATAATACGTTTTCACGTATAGATTATTTTTTTGCCTCCCCAGCCCTAAGCTCTATAACTAGTACACCAGACATACAAGAGGCAGTGATTTCAGACCACAGCCCAATAGTGATTCATCTCACCCAAACAGCTCATTCATCTCCCTCCCCTACTTGGCGCTTCCCCTCCTATTTAGCTGATAATGAGGACTTTCAACATACACTATATTGCGCCTGGGAGGAATACATCTCCACTAATAGAGCCCACATTACAGATCCTAACCTATTCTGGGAAGCAGGCAAGGCCTTCTTAAGAGGTAAAATAATTTCATACACGACCCAGTTTAAAAAAAAAGCTAAACAACAGTATAGTAAATCAAGCGAAACTCTACGCCTGGCTCATGAGCAGCTCACAATAAATCGCACCATAGAAAACATACAAAAATGGAGACAGGCCAAATCCACCTTTGACCTATGGGCAGAACAGCACGAAGCGGCCAAAACATCATACTCTCAGTTACACTTTCATAGATTTGGAAACAAGGCTGGTAGACTACTGGCCAAAATGTGCTCAGGCCCCAGACGTCCCACCCGTATCTCAGCTCTTAGAGCTAAGACAGGCTCTATGATCACCTCCCCAGCTGAAATTAGCAAATTACTCGTAGAATACTATACCAATTTATACAAAGCTGACCCGACTGACTTAACTACCACCGACTTACTACTCGACAAAATACGTTTACCTAAACTCCACCACACTCAATTAGAGTCGATCAATGCCCCCATCACCATTGACGATATTATATCCACGATCAAAAACATGGCCTCGGCCAAAGCCCCGGGACCCGACGGATACACTGTTGAATTCTATAAAATGACCAAAGAATTCATCCCTGCTACTTTAAAACATGTTTATGCAGCTATGTGGGACGGAGGACCCTACCTTCCTACGGGAACACAGGCCCACATCAAATTAATCTCTAAGAAAGGGAAAGACCCCCTACTGCCAGGCTCATACCGGCCGATATCATTAATAAACGTCGATGTCAAAATCCTATCCAAAATAATTGCTTCACGGCTAGCTCCTCTACTGACATCCCTATTACACCCAGCTCAATCTGGCTTTGTTCCGGGCAGATCGGCCACCTTAAACATTCGAAAAGTATTAATGGCTCTAGAATACGCCAAAACTCACCCTAACCAAGACATTGCCATCATGTCATTAGACGCGGAAAAGGCCTTTGACAACATCAGTTTCTCTTGGCTCTTTAGAGTGATGACACAATTTGGATTCTCAGGACCGATTATGCGATTTCTGTCACAAATGTATGCAGCCCCTACCGCACGTCTTGTCACCCCCGATTTTATTTCGGACACGATTCCACTAACAAAAGGAACGAGACAGGGGTGCCCCCTGTCTCCACTCCTGTTCAATCTAGCAATCGAACCCCTGTCCAGAATATTAAACTCAGCTGATGGAATCAGTGGCATCACTCTGGAGAACCATACTCTTCGTTCAGCACTATTCGCAGACGACATACTACTATTTTCCACCGACCCTATAACAGACTTTGACAGACTCAAACGACTTTTTTCAGACTTCAGACTTTGCTCGGGATTCAGAATTAATTTCGATAAGAGTGAGATCTTACCATTACAACCCCATCTCTCCAGTAAATGGAAACACCTATCCCCCCTGGCCATAGCCAACCAACATATTACATACCTAGGCATTAAAATAGGACGTGAACCATCCTCTCTATATTCTTTGAACTACCCCCCCTTGATAACGAAAATTGTGAAGGAGTTGGAGGCTTGGGGGTCCCTACCTCTCTCGCTCTTTGGGAGATGCCACCTTTTCAAAATGGTGTCCTTTGCGCGCCTGCTCTACCCAATGCAGACCATACCTCTTCTAATTAAACATTCAGACATCCAAAAACTCCAAAGAGCCCTAACTGTTTTTGTATGGTCTCACAAAAAACCGCGCATAGCGCTACAGAAGTTATGTCTCCCGAAGGGCGAGGGTGGGGCGGGACTGCCCAATATGCGTTTTTACAACCTGGCTTGTTTACTCAGACAGGGCTTAGACTGGCTAACTGATGGTTCTAAATATTCCAACACACACTTAGAAAAGGCTATGGTACACCCATATACCCTCTCGGCCATCCTCCATTCTAATCCCAATACATTACCCCCCCACCTCAAAACAAGTGTAATAATTAAGGATACGGTCATTGCATGGAGGGAAGTAAGAAAATTGCTCAAAGTACCATCCAACATTTCCAAATACCTCAAAATACAAGGCAACCCTATGTTCCTTCCATCTACCATCCACAAAGCTTTTGGCCAATGGAAACTTAAAGGCCTCACAGATGTCTCCTCTGTTTATCTTAACAAGCCGGGCAAATTCAAACCGTTTCATACCCTGATGCGGGAATATTCCCTGCCACCAACACATGCTTTCTTTTACCATCAACTCATCAATTATCTCAAATCATGCTCTGGTCCTAACACTAACCCACTTGAAACATCCTGCATTGATACTCTCATCAAAACCAATAACTACTCCATCTCCAACATTTACTCCTATCTCATACAACACCAAACACGGAAATATGCCCTCAAACCCTTTCAAAAATGGTCACACGTATTAGACGACGAATCCCTGCCAGAAAAAATCCTTGAGGGGTACAAAACAGTCCGCAACCTTACTGCCTCTGAATCCTGGAGGGAAACACAATTTAAGATTATCCACAGGGCTTATTTCCCTTTCCGTTACAACGAGAAGGACCCCACCCAAACCCAATGTCCCTGGTGCAAACTACTTCGCCCCACGCTACTACACAGACTCTGGGACTGTAACAAGATTGATACATACTGGACTAAGGTGATCTCCTACATCAACGAGGTCCACAAAATTCAATGCACAAAGGACCGTCTACTATGCCTGTTCAGCATACCCCCTGCACCCACATCGCCAACGAGGGTCTCACAAATCATTCCACATTGGGCTCACCTCTGCCTTCTAGTAGCTCGCAGAACTATCATGTCCCACTGGATATCAGCTACTCCTCCTACCCTGACAACGTTTAAAAAAGCCTTGGCATCACTCTTCAATCTAGAAAGACTAGACACTATCACCCTTAATTTCCGGTCAACTTCCCGTTTTTTCAAAAGATGGAGGAAGTACATTGAAGCTACATTCACCCCGCAGGCTCTAATCGAAATAATGAACCCATTCCGTTACACGCAATGGTACTTGACAAAAGATGTCACCAATTCTCTAGGCCGACTCAAAATACCCCCCACCCCAGAATCCTTTGTCTTTAACCCACCGTAGGTTATCCATAAACTCATTGTGCCCCTTGACGTCCACCCTCTCAGGTCTTAAGTTTAATCAGACGCTGCCTCCACTCCTGAAGGTATTTAAATGTGAAGATTTTGTATATGTCGAGCAATTTTTCGCCCCATAGGGTCGAAGACATGGCAAACATGAACTCCCCCCATCCTCCCCTCCCCAAATTTTTCTTTTCATTTTCTTTTTGTTTATCTCTCTGTTACTTCTCCTTTGATCCAACTGACATGACAAGATTGTATTTCAATTACTTGGAGAAGTCATTCAATTGTATAGATTGTAACGATCAATACTTTGTAACTTTTGTAACTTCTGTAACACTAAGTCTTATACTTTTGTATGTCATAAAACCCAATAAATATTTTTCAAAAAAAAAAAAGAATACTGCTGTCCTCAGCAATATCAAGGACTCAGGTTCATCTGTTACTAGAAGTTTGTAGCGGATGGGCTGATTCATGTGGCACAACCTACGCAAGGAGCCCAGGATTTGGGCCATCGGGGAGAGGAACCATTCCTGGTTGGCAGCCATTTTGGATCCATGGTACAGATGCAGCACCCTACTAGTTAGGTTGCTAGGATGTTCGGTACATTTAATTGGTTTTGGCTTCTCTGTAATCTGGAGCAGTTGTTGACTGTTTTGGACTGTTCTGTGTTTCACAGACTGCAGGTTTAATTGTTTCCCCCGTATTCTAGAGCATTCTAGAATCATAGTGGAATCCCTGAGGAGGTGTGCTCATTAGGTGGCTGAGGAGCACATAAACCACATCCTATGCGTGGTGGAGAGAGAGTGGTAAGATGGTGAACTACTAACCAGAGCTAGGTGCTTTCGTAGGAAGACTGAGCCAACTAGCTGGAGTGCTGGTGTATCTCACAGACACAAGAGTCTGTATTCTCCACTGCAGGTGGTGCTCAACTGCAGCGGCAATGCAGATGGGAGTGGAAGTGAGGGAAGCTGGGTTTCTCTATGACTTCCTCGGTCACATGTGGCAGTGTTCCAGTTGGATACTCTTCCCCCATGTGTCCCTGACAGCCATCTCGGGTCAGTGTCTATGAAGTCTGTAGGACTCTCTTTGGGCACTTTATGTCAGTGGCTAGTGTTAGGATGGGACAGCATTAGTGATATGGAAAGGTTTAGGTAAAGTGGGGAGAGGGCAGGGACTATATAGAGCTTCTCAGGAAACTTCCCCTTTTGGGTTGGACCAGCCAGGCCGCACTCTGGTCCTCATGGAAGATGCTGTCAGCAACTCTGAATCTGCAGACTGCTGTCTGCTGTCTCTATACTGCACTGTTGTAAAGTAGTCCCGGTCGGGTAAGCCTTCCCTCTGGGGCAGGTTGTACTGTTGAACTACTTTAATAGTACATCGTTCTTTGCAAACCGGGACTGGTTACTGCCCACCACACTGTACCTACCCAACAGTTGGCATAGTTGGCAGGATATGCCCCTCTTTGAAGCAGATGCAGAGGGAGGAACGGGAACCATAATTGCACCATTAGGGGCAGCCTTGGCCCTGGTGCCCAAGTTTAATGATTCCAACATCTCCCTGTCTGAGTGAGAGGAGAGACAGGGGAGCTTGCCTGTAGGAGAGCTTTTCACCTGTATCAGGTTCCCGCCAAGCGGATCTCATAGCTGTCCCTTAACTCCCTGGATCATAATGCCCATTGAGCGATGATGGTGCTACTGGAGGACTCCTGGATCTGCCTGGAACAAATTGTTGAATGCCTGAAGGGCCTTTTTTGAGGAGAATTTGACAGTCCGGTAGTTAAGGCAGAGATTCTTTGTTTGTAGGCAACAAGACAAAAACCTCAGAACAGAGAATCTTCGGATTGGCAGCACACCCACACAGAAAGTAAAGTATAAAGTCTTTATTGAAGCATAAATATTAAAAGCACTGGATGGGTACAGGCAGGGGAAATGCAGGTAGGTTAAACCTCACCCACTTTGTGGTAGCTCTCCAAAATCTGTGGAAATGCCCAGAAAAGAAACCTCAGATAGATTACTTAGGGACCAGTTTGTGGTGGGAATTGAAGGCCGGATATGTCAGAAGAGTCCTACCAAAATGAATGAAAGCACAACCTTCCCTCTTTCAACATTACTGTGGCAACAGTAGCAGTGACAAAGACTATGAACCACTACCCCTGAGGGAGGGGGCCTTGACCCTATCTTCCTTGTTGGCCATGCAGATGGCCATTAAGGGTGGTTACCCAGAATATGGCATCCATGAAGCAAGAGATGTCCACATTAAAAAAAAAGTTGCCCACTCTCCGAGAGCAAGAATCTGCTTCCAGATGAAGTTTGGAAGTACTGGCATTGTGGCCGCTTTGGTCATGTAGCATGGAATTGTGACAGGCCTGAATCCAAAGACACCCATAGGCTGCTATTAAAATAGGGGTTCCTGGGACCCCAGTGCATGTCAACACAAGGTCTCTTCAGACCAGAGGTCATGGCTGCACCAAGTCAGTGATCAACATCCTAGTCAATGATCAAGAGGTCCCTTACTTGATTGACAGTTAGTTAGATGTTACTTTCCTGGAGTACAAGTTCTAGCAGTTTGGGACAAGAGACCAGTTGGACCTCTCCTGGCCATCTCTAAAGGCAGCCAATAATCTGCCCATCCCAGTGGAAGGCATCACCTGGGTGAAAATACAGATGCGACCAGGTGATGGAATGGGTGGAAGTTGTGGTGACTCAGCCCAGTGAGCTCAGTAGAACTCATTATCCTGGGCATGAATATTTTGAAGGACTTGGACTTTCAGTACACTGCTTGCTGGCCAAGTTTGAACATTCAGGCTAGCATCACGGGGCTGTGGTCTGCAATCTGTCTGGCTCAACATGATCCAAGCTTTCAAGGCTTATCAGCGAGCAGATAGAAAACAGATGTTATGGGTGGGGATCATCCGTATGGCCCCCCAAACAAAAACTTCTTCTGGCACCCCTCCAAGAGGTCAAATGGTCCCTGCCTATCAGATCTTACAACAAGGTGGAAAGGGGCCATGGCAATTGTAGAGCCCCCGAAAGGACCTAGGGGAACCGGGGGAGCGGTTGACAGCCCGCACCTTGTTCAAGGTCCACTAAGGAAAGGTACTAATCCATTTTATCAATTTGGGAACCTCCCTAATCCCACTCCCCAACCACATCACCATTGTAGACCTCTATGTGGTGCCTGGTCACTGCATCTCTGGGGCCGAGCCAAGAGTTGAAGCCATCTGTGCCCCATTACCAGCTGAAATGACCTCCCTGAATGAGGAGCAATACAGACTGCTGTTGGAAAAAATTGGCCATCCCCTTCTGGGACTATCCCTTGCCTCATTAGTGGCTTCTTCATCAGCTACTGCTGGTCTTTACAACCAGCCCTAAAGATTACAGCTTCACCAAGACCATAGACCACCTGATCCATATGGGGGATGCTCCACCCATTCGGGAGCTGTACCACTATATTACCCCGGACCTTTGCAGGAACCTGATTCATAACAAGTTACAGAGTGGGGTCATCCAAGAGAGTCGCAGTCCATGAGCTGCACCTGTTGTCTTGGTGCAGTAAAAGATGGGAGCTGTTGGTTCTGAGTGGACTATCACAAACGAAATAAGGGAAAAGTATAAGGGTAAATTGGCGCTGCTAAGTGTTATCGATGTGACAAAAATTCTTAATACAAATATGTTAAAAATTATATAAAGAGTGCTGTCTCTTGAAAACATCATCATATAAAGTGCAAATGTGTTATACTGTATGTGCAAACACAATTAATAAAGTGCTCAAGTGCCGATCAATGAATCTGTGTCCAAAGTATGTCCATTTCTTCAAAGATTCCACGTGTGAAGAGTCACCAATTTTGTCGATTACAAATTCTTTCACTTCACTACCACTTTTTATGAACCTTTTAATAATTAAAAATTTTTTTTGTTGATTATGTTGATGTTGATTTTTTTCGGATTTATGCACCCTGGAATCTTTGAAGAAAGGGACATACTTTGGACACAGATTCATTGATCGGCACTTGAGAACTTTATTAATTGTGTTTACACATATAACACATTTGCACTATATGATGATGTTTTAAAGAGACAGCACACTTTATATAGGTTTCTAAATATTTTTATTATATTTTGTTTATTGATTTTTTACCACATCGATAACATTTAGCAGCGCCAATTCACCCTTATACTTTTCCCTTATCCCTTCACTGATCCCACACCTGTGGGTACAGCTGGGGTGGGCTGCAGCTAACTTCATCTCCTGGCGCGGAACACTAAATCTTTTTTTATCTCAAAAAACGAAATGCCTGCACCCATCGGAATGCCTACCCATTACTCAGGGTGGAGGAATTGCTCATGGAACTGGGTAAAGCTAAATTCTTCTCTATGCTCGACCTGGCGAGCGGCTACTGGCAAGTCCCAGTAAGGGAACAAGACAGAGAAAAGACCACCTTCATCACGTTCCTGGGACTATTCAAACCAGAAAAACAAAACCTAGTAGGTGCTGCTTAATGCATCAGAAAATCCAATACCTGGGGCACATTGTGGAGGCAGGGGGGTCTCCACAAATCCAGCTAGGGTTCAGGCAGTACAGGACTAGGACCCTCAAAAACTATCACCGAGCTACGCTCTTTCCTAGAATTAGTAGGACTGTAGGATATTATCAGTGGATCATTCCCAAGTTTGACAAATCACTGCCCCTCTCACCCAGCTGCCGAGCAGCCAGGATATGCAGAAAAAAGGGGTGGGCCTCACCTTCAATCCAGTCTCGATGGCAAGAACCTCAACAAAAAGCCTTTGAAGCTCACAAACAAAACCTTACATCTGCTCCTCTACTGGCCTATGCCAACTACTTGCAACCCTTCCGAGTATAAACGGTGGGAGCTTACAAGGCCTGGGGGCCATCCTGTCCCAAGAGCAGGAAGGTCGCAAACGAGTAATTGCCTTTGCAAGCTGCAGCCTGCGGCCCACTGAGTGAAACCCCATAATAACATCTCCTTTGGAATTGTTGGCCCTGGTGTGGGCCATCAGAAAGAAGTTTGCAGAGTTTCTCACAGGAGCAGAAATAGAGCTCTCCATGGACAACATCCTCCTTGCCTACCTAGAAATTGCAAAACTAGGGGCATTGGAACAGAGATGGGTCACCTGATTGGCTCGTTTTAACTACAAGATACATTACAAGCCAGGGAAATTTAACAGACATGCAGACGCCCTCTGCTGATATCTGGTAAAGCATCCAGGACAGGATGTGGACATGAACCAGGAGGAGGTGGAGGTGGCCCCTTATTTTGGCCATGGCCTCCTTCTCCTACTCTCTCAAAGGTCAACAAGCAACACCCCACCCAACTTGACCCACCGAAATCCACACCCTGGAGGAGTGAGCTATGATTGAGCAAAAAGATCACAACCTTATTCAAGTGCAATGTTTCTTGCCATGCCAACACAAGCGGTCCTCCCGAGAGTGCCAAAGACTGTCCGATACAACCACACCAATCTTAAAGCAGTGGGATTGGCTAAAGTCCTGGGGCAAATGTACTATATCGTCAGGCATGCATCCCCACCGAGCATCTGGACATACTACAGATTGTGGTCCCCCAGTCACACATTCTTCTGGTCTGCCGGGTGCTGCATGCCTCAAGTGGGCATTTCAGGGGCAACCAAATTGAAGCCCTGGTCAAGAGATACTTCTTTTGCCCATGGCTGTCAGAGTGGGTACAATTGGCTTGACAGGAATGTGTGGTTTGTTCCGTGCCTAAAGCCCCTCCTGGAAAGTCTACTCCCATGACCATCACTACCTCCTTGGAGGTGGTCACAATTGGCTTCCTGACAGTCTCCAGCTCTACCTCGGGGGTTCCATTATGCCCTGGTCTTTGTTGATCATTTTACTAAGTTCACTAAGTTCTGTGGTAGCACTCACCAAAGACAAGACAGCACAGACCACGACTGTTTTGGGAACATATGGTCCAGTCGTATGACTGCCCCAGACACATACTCTCTGACCAAGGCCAACATTTTTAGTCAGAAATAATATCTGAATTGTGTCATTTGAATGCTATCTGTAAGTCTCATACCATGCCTTAACACCCGCAGGGCAATGGGGTCTGTGGTCAATTCAGCCGCTCCCTGCTGGGCATGTTACGGACTCTTGAACAAGGTTATAATGATTATTGGCACCAGAATGTGGGAGCCGTGCTTTGGGCCTACAACAAAATGGTGCACCAAGCAACGGCTACACTCTGTTTTTCCTGATGTTCGGACAATGTGGCCGTCTTCTTGCTGGACTTACACATGCCCAGCACTTGGGTCCAGGAGCATTGGGATTGACTACAAAAAGCCAAAAGTGCCGGACAGACACAGAGACTTGCTGAGTATGCCATCCTAGAGGAACTGCCATTGCGACAGGTGGACAGGGTGTTTGTAATAAACACAAAAAGTGAAAGAGACAGCAAGCTGGAGCCCAGGAGGGAGTGCACCCCTATCGGGTGGAGAAGCAACCTTTCCCCCCAACCCTACAACCCTTTACAATGTGGTCTCAGAGGGCTCTGAACCCATTAAATGCAGTTCCATGCAACTTTCTGAGACCCTACATGCTGAGTGGGGATTGTTCTGCCAAGCCTACCGGCACAGACAGCAAGGCTTGCCCCCCCCCTCGCTTCCTCATCACTGGCTTTTATTGACAGTAGTGGGATGCAATGACTGCCACTGCCTCAGCACAGCCTGTGAGACCAGGAAGTAAGGAAGAGAGTGCCGGATAGAATGAGGGCTCAGGTAAGGAGGGTGAGGGGAGATACTAATACCTAAACATTGTTTACCTTAATGCAAGGAAATATTTAGGCTTTATAACCACTTTAAGCTGCATATTGTCTGGTGGGACAAATCTCCATATCTGAGAGAACAGTAAGGCACCACCAGCAGCTGTTGATCTATAATCATTGAGGAGTGTGAAGAAATCGTCAGTTTTGGTTTGTTGATACAGAAAATTTGGACAGACATGTCCAACCTCCTGAGGACAATGGGTTAAACTGGGCTTACTCAGTATGTGCCGGGTTTTAGGCACCAGGACGAGCCGTGCCTTTGATTTTCCTAGAGTCCGTCCTCCTAGAGCAGAATGTATACCAGAGACCAGATGATATGTCCTCAGAACTATTAAGGTTTATACAAGTCCAAGTATGTGAGGTGAGTTTAATGAAGGCTGATTGGATACATATTAATCATAAAATATTATAATAAACAGATAAATAATGTCTCACCTGGTCGTAAAACTGCTATAACTGCAAGAATAAAACAGAAAAACATAATTCAATGAGAATATTGGATTATATTGTGTTTCTTTGAATACAATACAACAAATGGGCAGAAAATAAGCAGGAACATTTTGTGTCTGGAGACTAGGGATGAGCTTCATGTTCGAGTCGAACCAATTCCTCGAATTATGAACGATATGGGCCGCTCGTGCCAAATTCGAGTGGCGCATCACGGCCCATAATTCACTGCGGCATCGCAGTGCATTGCTGGCTGATGATTGGTCAAGCATGACCCGCATGCTTGGCCAATCACAGCGCCGTCTGTACAGAGAGTCTCAGGGGGTTTAGTACAAGCCTCACACTATATAACGCCGCCTGCACATCGGCCCTGTGTAGTGTGTGTTCCAGCGTTGAGAGACAGAGAGACAGTGTCATTTGATTTAAGTTAGATAGAGTAGACAGGCGAGTCAGTTAGCTGCACTTACAGTGTATTGTGTATATATATATATCTTAGGTGTTGTGTATATATATATATATATATATATACACTGTATTCAGTTTAGCTAGATCCGTTCCTGTTATTCTCTTCCTACTGACAGGCAGGCAGGTGCTTTTACAGTATTTACAGCTACCTGAAGAACATTTCTGGTGTTCTTCTGATCCTATTAGCCCTATTAGCTATAGTATTTACAGTTAGTGTAGGGCGTCCTCTGCACAGTGTGCACCTAAAGCTACCTGAAGACAATTGCTGGTGTTCTCATACTAATAATACTACAGGCAGGCAGTTGCTTCTGCTAGCTGCAGTATAATCAGTATATATATACATCCCAGCTTTGTGCAGCTACATCTCACTGCAGGCCATTAGTATGTCTGGAAGGCCAACAAGGAGAGGCAGACAGTCACAAGCCAATAAAAGAGGGCAAGAAGGCTCTGTGTCTAGAGGCAACAGTGCTGGTCGTGGAGACGGTGCATCCTCATCAGCACGTGGCCGTGGGAGCCGCAACATGCAGAAGACTTGGTAGAGTGGATGACCAAGCCGTCCTCATCCTCCTCATCCTCTCTCACCCATGCTCAGGGTACTTTGTCTGGCAAAGCAGCTGCCAACGCGGCCTCTTCCCTCGGCTCAATGGCATCAGTGACTCCTTCCCTAGCCCCACCATGTCCTCCTGAGGAGTCCCCCGAACTGTTTGACCACAGTGTTGGGTACATGCTCCAGGAGAATGCCCAGCGTTTTGAAGGCTCTGATGATGGTACCCAGCTAGAGGAAGGCAGTAACATGAGCCCAGAGAGAGGGGGTGCCCAAGAAGTACAGCAATATGGCAGTCATGCATATACAATTTTTCAGCCCCTGTTTAACAGGGGCGTGTAATTACAATTTTTGATGCAATACTTTGCAGCAGGGCTCATTCTTGCGCTCCAACTAGAGTATCTGTGAGGGGTTGCAGTGTTGTGGCACCAGCACCAGTGCCTAAGGTCCAATTTTTCTGCCCCTCTTCAACAGGGGCATGTAATTACAATTCTTGATCTAATATTTCACAGCAGGGCCCTGTGAGGGCTTACAGTGTTGTGGCCACAGCAACACCTAAGGCCCAAATTTCTGCTGAGTATATAGGGCAGGACCCTACTTTCAAACATCTAACTTACAAACGACTCCTACTTGCAAACGGAAGGAGACAACAGGAAGTGAGATGAAATCTACCCCTAGGAAGGGAAATTCTCTCCTGTAAGAGTTAATATGGGAAAACAATTTCTCCTTTCCACTGATGCTTTCCAATCCTTGTTCCACAAAAAAACCCAAATTTTCAAAAAACATTTTTCATTGGGACAAAAAGTGAGGTGAAATCTTCTGAAGAGGAGGAAAGACAGCAAAACAAATGTCACAGGGGTGATAACCCTTCCCTATGTTTTCCAAAAAGCTTAAAATAGATTTTTTGGCTGGAGCTAAACACGTTAAAAATGTACCCGTTCAAAATTACAAAGAGATTCTACTTAACAACAAACCTACAGTCCCTGTCTTGTTTGCACCGCCTGTATACTGCTGTTCAGAGTATATAGGGCCTGGGGGCCCCACGCCTTTCCTTATTTTAATTTGGGTGCGGGGTTCCCCTTAATATCCATACAAGACCCAAAGGGCCTGGTAATGGACTGGGGGGGTACCCATGCCGTTTGTCTCACTGATTTTCATCCATATTGCCAGGACCCGACATTACATTAAACCCGCAAGCAGTTTTAAATGACTTTTATTCCTTTAAAAATGACATTTGGTGCAGGGACTGTTCTAAACACGGGAAACACGCGTCACTTTACAGGCATACTATAGACACCCCCCAGGTACGATATTTAAAGGAATATTTCACTTTTTTTTCATTTTAAACATCATTAAAATCACTGCTCCCGAAAAAACGGTCATTTTTAAAACTTGTTTTTGCATTGATACATGTCCCCTGGGGCAGGGCCCAGGTCCCCAAACCCTTTTTAGGACAATACCATGCAAATTAGCCTTTAAAATTAGCACTTTTGATTTTGAACGTTCGAGTCCCATAGACATCAATGGGGTTCTAACGTTCGTGCGAACTTTCGGTCCGTTTGCAGGTTCTGGTGCGAACCGAACCGGGGGGTGTTCGGCTCATCCCTACTGGAGACATGCCACAGTGATCTCATATTGTGTATACTGTGTAGGATGCTGTGCTGGATGTCAGTGTATGTGATAGGGAGCAGCACAGAGACTTGGTGGGTAGAACTTCTGCCTTGAAGCAGCGCAGTCCTTGTCTCAAATCATGACCAGCACACAACATGCGTGGAGTTTTCATTTTCTCCCTGTACTGGAGGATGATGGGAGAAAGATCACAGAGCTGTACTGGAGGATGATGGGAGAAAGATCACAGAGCTGTACTGGAGGATGATGGAAGAGAGATCACAGAGCTGTACTGGAGGATGATGGAAGAGAGATCACAGAGCTGTACTGGAGGATGATGGAAGAGAGATCAGAGAGCTGTACTGGAGGATGATGGAAGAGAGATCACAGAGCTGTACTGGAGGATGATAGAAGAGAGATCACAGAGCTGTACTGGAGGATGATGGAAGAGAGATCACAGAGCTGTACTGGAGGATGATGGAAGAGAGATCACAGAGCTGTACTGGAGGATGACGGAAGAGAGATCACAGAGCTGTACTGGAGAATGATGGAAGAGAGATCACAGAGCTGTACTGGGCGATGATGGAAGAGAGATCACAGAGCTGTACTGGAGGATGATAGAAGAGAGAACACAGAGCTGTACTGGAGGATGATGGAAGAGAAATCACAGAGCTGTACTGGATGATTATGGAAGAGAGATCACAGAGCTGTACTGGATGATTATGGAAGAGAGATCACAGAGCTGTACTGGAGGATGATGGAAGAGAGATCACAGAGCTGTACTGGAGGATGATGGAAGAGAGATCACAGAGCTGTACTGGAGGATGATAGAAGAGAGATCACAGAGCTGTACTGGAAGATTATGGAAGAGAGATCACAGAGCTGTACTGGAGGATGATGGAAGAGAGATCACAGAGCTGTACTGGAGGATGATGGAAGAGAGATCACAGAGCTGTACTGGAGGATGATGGAAGAGAGATCACAGAGCTGTACTGGAGGATGATGGAAGAGAGATCACAGAGCTGTACTGGATGATTATGGAAGAGAGATCACAGAGCTGTACTGGAGGATGATAGAAGAGAGAACACAGAGCTGTACTGGAGGATGATGGAAGAGAAATCACAGAGCTGTACTGGATGATTATGGAAGAGAGATCACAGAGCTGTACTGGATGATTATGGAAGAGAGATCACAGAGCTGTACTGGAGGATGATGGAAGAGAGATCACAGAGCTGTACTGGAGGATGATGGAAGAGAGATCACAGAGCTGTACTGGAGGATGACGGAAGAGAGATCACAGAGCTGTACTGGAGAATGATGGAAGAGAGATCACAGAGCTGTACTGGGCGATGATGGAAGAGAGATCACAGAGCTGTACTGGAGGATGATAGAAGAGAGATCACAGAGCTGTACTGGAGGATGATGGAAGAGAGATCACAGAGCTGTACTGGATGATTATGGAAGAGAGATCACAGAGCTGTACTGGATGATTATGGAAGAGAGATCACAGAGCTGTACTGGAGGATGATAGAAGAGAGATCACAGAGCTGTACTGGAGGATGATGGAAGAGAGATCACAGAGCTGTACTGGAGGATGACGGAAGAGAGATCACAGAGCTGTACTGGAAGATGATGGAAGAGAGATCACAGAGCTGTGCTGGAGGATGATAGAAGAGAGATCACAAAGCTGTACTGGAGGGTGATGGAAGAGAGATCACAGAGCTGTACTGGAGGGTGATGGAAGAGAGATCACAGAGCTGTACTGGAGGATGATGGAAGAGAGATTACAGAGCTGTACTGGAGGATGATGGAAGAGAGATCACAGAGCTGTACTGGAGGATGATAGAAGAGAGATCACAGAGCTGTACTGGAGGATGATAAAAGAGAGATCACAGAGCTGTACTGGAGGATGATGGAAGAGAGATCACAGAGCTGTACTGGAGGGTGATGGAAGAGAGATCACAGAGCTGTACTGGAGGATGATGGAAGAGAAATCACAGAGCTGTACTGGAGGATAATGGAAGAGAGATCACAGAGCTGTACTGGAGGATGATAGAAGAGAGATCACAGAGCTGTACTGGAGGATGATAAAAGAGAGATCACAGAGCTGTACTGGAGGATGATAGAAGAGAGATCACAGAGCTGTACTGGAGGATGATGGAAGAGAGATCACAGAGCTGTACTGGAGGATGATAGAAGAGCGATCACAGCGCTGTACTGGAGGATGATAGAAGAGAGATCACAGAGCTGTACTGGAGGATGATAGAAGAGAGATCACAGCGCTGTACTGGAGGATGATAGAAGAGAGATCACAGAGCTGTACTGGAGGATGATAGAAGAGAGATCACGGATCTGTACTGGAGGATGATGGAGGAGAGATCACAGAGCTGTACTGGAGGATGATGGAAGAGAGATCACAGAGCTGTACTGGAGAATGATAGAAGAGAGATCACAGAGCTGTACTGGAGAATGATAGAAGAGAGATCACAGAGCTGTACTGGAGGATGATAGAAGAGAGATCACAGAGCTGTACTGGAGGATGATAGAAGAGAGATCACGGATCTGTACTGGAGGATGATGGAGGAGAGATCACAGAGCTGTACTGGAGGATGATGGAAGAGAGATCACAGAGCTGTACTGGAGAATGATAGAAGAGAGATCACAGAGCTGTACTGGAGAATGATAGAAGAGAGATCACAGAGCTGTACTGGAGGATGATAGAAGAGAGATCACAGAGCTGTACTGGAGGATGATAGAAGAGAGATCACAGAGCTGTACTGGAGGATGATAGAAGAGAGATCACAGAGCTGTACTGGAGGATGATAGAAGAGAGATCACAGACCTGTACTGGAGGATGATGGAGGAGAGATCACAGAGCTGTACTGGAGGGTGATGGAAGAGAGATCACAGAGCTGTACTGGAGGATGATGGAAGAGAGATCACAGAGCTGTACTGGAGGATGATGGAAGAGAGATCACAGAGCTGTACTGGAGGATGATAGAAGAGAGATCACAGAGCTGTACTGGAGGATGATAGAAGAGAGATCACAGAGCTGTACTGGAGGATGATGGAAGAGAGATCACAGAGCTGTACTGGAGGATGATGGAAGAGAGATCACAGAGACATGTTGGGTATCAGATGAGGGGCATGCACTTCTCTTCTGTCTCTTTCATGGCTGCCCCCCTACACACGGCTTATACCAACTCAATTTATTAGAGGATATGTTCACAATTTAAAAACACATTTTTTTTTCTCGAGTAGCCTTGGAATCATTGCACCCATGGTCAGTAGGTTACGGGTGCCATACTGGACTCCTGCAGACTTGTCAGTGTAATTGTCTGATTTTTCCTCATACGGAGGAGCTACCAGAGTGCTAAACAGTGACCTGGTAGTTAATTAAAACTACAACTCCACTTGTAGTTTCCCATTCACTGAACTCTATGAATGATGTGGTCGGGCAGGCTGCATCATTCTGTGCATGCTGTCACTGGGTGCAGCGGCTGCAGGAGTGGAAAAAGGTAAAAGGTAAACTTATCCTTTAACACCTATTTAAAGTGTAACTCCTGACATACTTTATTTGGGTGGAGTAGGAAAGGTTTTGTATTGCTGACTGTGTCCCTGCTGGGGAATTTCTCCCTCACGTTCTCTCCAGGTGACACCAAATTAGTCAGAGTCTGATATGGTGTCACAAGGACAGAAAGAAATGGGGAGAACACAGACACTTACCTTTCCACACTCCATCCAATAAACAAGAAAGCCTTGGCTGGAGTTTCACTCTAAGTTACAATTTTGCTACAGAATGATGGAAACAAAAAAATTCTTTTAATAAAGAAGCTTCTTACCTGGGATCTCCATTTTCTCTGAAAATAAGAGAAGAGAAGACACAGAGTTAGGTTTGATCTTCCATTAATATAAACTTTACTTTATACAGAGTAATGAGGATGTACCATGTGACCTGAGCCCCAGCAACCAATCAGATCTCAGCTCACCATGGTCAAATGATAAAAGATATGATTTTTGTAGATGGGCCCTTATGGTATTCATACTTCTGATTTGTTTGTAGCACCCTGATGTTTAGGCAGGGTTGCTATCAAATTTAGTTGCCAGGCAATAGTTGCCTTGGCCAATTGTTAGGAGATCAATTAATTTCTCCTGATTCTGAAATTGCTGCACTTTTCTCTTCTGTCACTGAGTGGCATTGTAGCTGGTGATGGTGACATTAAATAAGAAACGGGCATAGCAAGGACAGATTAGGAATAGATCGGGTGTCTCAGCCAATGTGAAGGGATTTTCTTGGGTCCCTTGGCCTGCTGGGAGAACCTATTTATTTGAATGGAGTCAGGTGATCGGGGTTCTGTGCCACCTGAACGGCTGTCTGGGTCGACGTGTGTTGTATCGCCCCAGGCTTCTAGGCCACAAACCTAAGGCCTATCCCGGGGACATCTGGCTGCTAGGCAGTCTGAGGGCCTATCCAGAAGCAGAAAAAGCAGCGTAGGGTTGGGACTGCAGGCTTGTAGTACAACCAGAAGTAAGGGTTCTAGTTGGGTAACCAGTTGTGGTCGGAGCTAGAGAGGAAACTGTCGCTATGAAGGGACCATCCACCTTGCTACCAGAGACCACTGTGAGTAAGCTAAGGCCAGTACCAGAGGAGACTTCTCACCAGCTGGGCATGGTGAAGAAGTGGGAAAACTTCAACAAGTGCCAAGTTAGGGACCCAGAGGGACAGCAGAGGTGACGCTTGTGGAGCATCAGTGAGTGTCAAGCCAGGAACCTAACATGTCAGCAGGGGTGAGGCTTGAGGAGTATCTGTTAGTGCCAAGCCAGGGACCCAACAGGCAAGCGGGGGTGACGTTTGAAGTACTGAGTGCTAGCATTGAAAGAGCTCAGGGGATCCAGTGGCTAGTGGATCTGAAGTCTAGTGAGAAAGACTGGTGTGACAGACCTAGCCGGGAGAGAGGCTTTTGGAGGGGACTGAATGCAAGCCTCTTGCCGACCGATTATGGGCCCTGGCATTTGGGGGAACAGTGCTCTTTGTGAGCTGTATGCCTGGGGACCCTTGAGGTGGTATTACTGTGGATCCGGGTCCTGGTCCCCCAGGACACACAGACTCTGGGGACCCTGGATTTGCCATATTAGAAATAGTGGCTGATTCATAATGCTGGGACAAATACTGTTAGGAGATGCTGATGTCTATTCCAGCCACCTGTCTGTCTGTTGCCTGCTAGAATGTGTTTATTGTAAATAAGTCTAGTATGGGATCTAAGAGTCATTACTCATTTCAAAAGCTTCCACTTTTTCCTCAGGTCCCTGAGAGAACCCCTTGATTCCATTCAGGTTCTTCACAGCGTACTGGGACAATACACAGGATGCATCAACCGGCAACCAGAGTGACCGCACGCCCTTTACTGATTTAACCCATGCCTGTATCTCACAACTGTCATGTGAGTAGCCACTTGGCTGACCATTATTAAATTATATTTTTCTTGTACAAAAGTTTTATTGTCATACAAACCGACAGTACAGGTTTACAATACAGTATTATAGCATATGATATACAAAGCAAATCAGGGCCCAGAGGCCTTCACCAGCATGAAGGAAGCAGGAGTCGTGACCCCATGTAAAACTCAAGTAAAAAAGTTCTAGGAACCAGATGGTCCAGAACCCAGGCCATGCCCGGCTGCTTGCAAACCTGTAATATGAGTGTACAATACACAACAGTAGAACCTGAAGTTTAGCATCCTTGAGAAAAGAGTAGAAAAAGTTGACAGAAAAGAAAGAGGTGATAAAGGAGTGGAAAAGGTGAAATAATAGAGCAAAAAGAGAAGGGGGGTAGGGGATGAAGAGAGACAAAAACAGGAGGGGGGTAGGGGGTCCACAGGGTGTGCGCAAAAGGAGTCCTATATTGATAGTAACGCTGCGTCAAACCTAGAAGTGTGGTGGTATGCAATCCAAGGTTGCCAAACCTCGAGAAACTTGTCATGCGTATCAGAAAGGACAGCCGTCAGTTTCTCATTAACCATGACATCATTCAGGTGATTTTTGACTGCCTCAAAACTGAGTGTGGGGGTTTTCCATGCTCTCGCAATCGTCAATCTAGTTGCAGTAAAGAGATGTTGGGCTAGTTGCTGTCCTGGACACAGTAATTCAACAATAGGCTTACCAGGGAGAGCTTCATAAGGGTCCCGTTTAAGATTAATCTGAAACAGGTTGCGAAGAAGGGTGTATACCCTGACCCACAGTCTGCATGCCCGCGGGCATGACCACCAAATATGTTCCATGGAGCCCTCCTGGGAGCATCCCCTAAAACAAAGCAGGGAATATGTTGGAATAAAGCGAGCCAATCTAGCCAGAGTGTAGTACCACCTGTACAATATTTTATAGGCATTTTCCAAAATGAACACATTATGTGAGCATTTGGACAAGGCTATTGTCATTGCCTGCCAGTCTTCAGGTTCCAACAGTGATATCAGGCCCGGAGAATGGGGCCTAGCTCTACAAAGGCTCTCAAAGGGAGTCAAGGTATAAGGGGTCGGTTGGGTTTTAATAAGACTTTGGAGAAAGTGACGAAGTTGTAAATAGCTATAGTGCTCTCGCAAGGGGATATCATGAGAAGAGCATAGAGCATCAAATGTCAAAATTCTAGTAGGCGTGAACAGTGAATGGACATCTGTGAACCCGTTTGTGGTCCACCATAAGAATTAGGTGGGGTTGTCACAACCTGGAGAAAATAATGGGCAGTGTAATAGTCATAAAAGTGGAAGATGGGGAGAAATCAATCCTGCAGAATACTTTACTGAGTCCCATATTCGCAAGGAGTGGGCCAAACCGGGCCCTATAACCACCGGTGCGGTGCGCAAGAGGGAGCCAGGGCAATGAGGAAATAGGAATAGGGTCGGTGTCGACCAGGTCAATCGTAGCCCAGAGCGGGAGCTGATATGTCTCGTGAAGGTGTGAAAGTGGGGCTATATTAGCAGCTATATAATAGGCCCATAAATTAGGGACCGAAAGACCGCCATTAATTCGTTTAGAATACAAAATTTGATCGCTAATTCGAGGGCGGGTCGATCACCAGATAAATTGCAAGATCTTACGTTGGTGAATGTGGAGGATATGCGAAGGAACCAGAATAGGCAAGACATGAAAAAAATATAGTAGTTTCGGGAGATAGGACATATGGAGAGCTATTATCCTGCCGAACCAAGACAGTGGCAAGTGAGACCAATACAACAGCATATCCGTTAGCTTTTTGAACAAAGGTGGAAAATTAGCCTGGTACAATCCAGAGTATGTAGAGGTAAGGTGGATTCCCAAATAGGGCAGTGAGGAAACCCATTGAAAGGGGAACGCCTACTGTAAATCCCTGAACAATCCAGGAGAGAGATTGACCGATAATGCTTTAGATTTGGAAGGGTTAACCCGGAGCCCCGAAAGGGAAGCAAAGGTATCCAAAAGGGATTGCAAATTTGGTAAGGAAATTCTAGGGGAGGTTAAAGTAAGAAGGATGTCATCAGCAAATAAGGAAATTTTATGGGGACAGCCCGCTACTTCAATGCCCCGAATATCCGGATGTGTACGAATCGCCTCCTCCAGGGGTTCAAGAGCCAATACAAAAAGGAGAGGCGAGAGTGGATAACCTTGACAGGTACCCCTCTTGATGTTAAAGAGAGGAGATTCAAATCCATAATACTTAATATTTGACCGGGGGAAATCATATAAGACTGACATCCATCTCATGAATGAAGACCCAAATCCATAATGCCGAAGAACTGACATGAGATAAGTCCACGACAAAGTGTTAGAGGCCTTGTTCACATCCAGAGACAAGAGCATGGATTCCAGTGAGAGAGTATGAGCTATGTGTTGGAGTTGCAGTATACGCCGAATGGCATTTCCCACCTGTCTCTGAGGTATAAAACCGACTTGATCCTTCCTGATTAACCGAGGGAGAAAAGAATTTAGGCGATTTGCCAGAATTTTAGTTAGGATTTTCATATCAACATTAATTAGAGAGATGGGCCTAAAATTGGCCCAGGAGGAGTGGTCGCAATCCGGTTTAGGGATCAGCACAATATTTGCTGTTAAGAGGTCCGGGGTAAAGGAACGACCATTTTTTACAGAGTTATACATGGCTGTTAAGTGTGGAGCTACCACAGTAGCCAGTTTTCTGATGATTTCCATGGGTGGGGGATTGCTTAAAGGCCACAGATAATGCCTGCAGACGGGCCTCCAGGGCCCTCTGCTTTAAATCCCATTCCCGTTTATGCGTCGACGCCAGCCAAATAATGTGGCCTCGAAGTACCGCCTTATATGCTTCCCAGAGTGTTACAGGTGATGCAACAATCCCTACATTATCACAGAAATAATCCTCTGAGGCTTTCAAAATATCTTCCTGGACCTCCTTAATCGATAGGAGTGAATCATTCATCACCCAGGGCGAGAATTGGGGTCTATCCAGAATGGAGAGGTAGACAACCAGAACAGGGTAGTGATCAGACCACAGAGCAGCCAGAGTAGAGGCTGTTACCACCAAGGGAAGATTGCGTCTTAGCATAAACATGTGATCTATTCTGGATTGAGAGTGATGAGGGTGGGAGTAATGCGTATAGTCCCTGCCCTGGGGATGATATTTCCTCCAGACATTGACCAGATCATGTGTTTGTAGAGAGCAAGCAAATTTTTTAGAGTCAGGCGAGGGAGCAGTTCGCTCCGAGGGATATTTATCCAAAGAGGGGTTCAAGACTAAATTCGAGTCACCCGCAAGGAAGAGGGTACCCTTGTGGTGGGATGCTAGTTGGGTGCAGACGTTGGTCAAGAAGGGTCCTGGGTTTGAATTTGGAGCATAATAGGTCATAATAGTGACCTCTGTTTCTTGGATAGTGCCATGTAGTAGTAAATATCTGCCATCGGGGTCTGCAATCTGTCCAGTGCAACTAAATGGGACCTATCTGCGGAAAGCTATGAGTGCCCCCTTTTGTTTGGTTGGGGCATTAGCCAAAAACACCTGAGGTAACTAAGCATCAAAGTATTTAGGGCAGGAAGCAGCGAAAAATGGGTTTCCGCTGCTTCCTAAGATACTTAGAAACCTTCACCCTTTTCTGAGGAGAATTCATACCCTGAAAATTCAGGGATAACCAATTTAGCATCATAGTAGATTTGACAATTGGCAGAAGACCATTCCCCAAAGCTCACACCCCGTGGACCTAGTGAAGAAAAAAAGGGTTAGAAAGACAAGAGAGACAATTGGTAAGAAAGTTAAAGGAATCAGATCAAGAAGAACAGTATGGCCGAGTAATACACGGAGCAAAAACATTCCAAACATCAAGGTTGCACTTGGTAGTGGAGCTGAAAACCCACTGGAGGGTCGGAAGTCGGCCAGAACTTTTGTTCGGGCCAAGTTCCAGCACATGGGGAAGCAGTGGTCCGTCGGGAACCACTCGGCATTATTTTAAAGTAGACTGAACATTAATACCAGAATCAACAATGGCACAGAGTAAACAGGCAGATGTGTTTAATAGACATCACCTAAGTAGAGATTGGAACAGCTTATAACCTAAAATAGATAACGTATTAATCTAAACTGTACACTGTAAACTGTAGGCTGAGGTCGACCTTGTGCCCCGGAGCCCCCATCCACAATCTGTGGGGGTCCAGAGCGAAAGACCGACCCACAGCAATTGTAATAATAATAGCCCATTCTAAAAAAAAATAAAAATAAAAAGGGGGAGGGAGGGGGAACATGGGATGCAAACCAGAATGGACCGAATGTCAACAGTAATGTAACAGTATCTCAGAGACACAATGCTGCCATCACACATTTGGGGCAACACAGGGCAAGGGGTCCATCTCGTGGTAATGTGCCCAGGAACGGGAGAAGGGGGGATGGGAGAGGCCTACCAGCCCCCCCAAAAAAAGGGAAGTCTTACAGGTCTAGGAGCAGGAATGCCCATGTACCCATGTACTGGGCCCTTGTAAGATGAGGTCAAGGATGAGATGCAGGAGCAAATTCACAGTTCAGGGTGAGAGTTGACTGTCGAATCAGAATAACAGGCTCTGGGTAGGTGAGCCCCAGTGATCGAAGAGCTTGGGACCCCTGTTGAGACATCTGCAAGGACCTGTGGGGTGACCGGAAAGATCTTGGGCGGGCCGAAGAGGACTCTGGTTGGGAGGGAGGGAGATCAAACTGCAGATCCTGGAAGTGTCACCGTAGGTCAGGCAAGGAAGAGGAGTGAAACTGACGACCAAGATGGTAGAAGTAGGGCTTAAAGGGGAACCCCCATCTATATCGGATGTCACAGGCTTGCAGGATTTGCAAATAGGGCTTCAGGTTCTGCCTTTTGGCTATGGTGACTGGAGAGAGGTCTGCAAATAGTTGGAGGGGATTACCCTGGAAGGAGAGGTCTGGGTGATCCCTTGCAGCTTGCGGGAGCTGTTCCTTGGTCCTGTAAAAGTGAAATTTTATAATAACATCTCTGGGTGGGCCCTCAGTGGGTTTGGGAGCGAGGGACCTATGTATGTGGAAAAAATTCCAAGCGCTCAGCAGGGATATCAGGCGCCAGCTCCTGGAAGAAAGCTGTGGCTGTCCCTTGCAAGTCAGTGATGGCCTCTGGGAGCCCACGGATGCGGAGGTTATTCCTACGGGCCCTATTCTCAGAGTCCTCTAATTTATCCTGTAGGCTTACAAGTTCAGCATTTACCCTCTCCACTTCATCCCCCCAGCACTGTTGTTGTTAAATCCATCCGCTGTTCCAATTGGTTGGTGCGGTGGCCTAGCTCTTTAAGGCCCCTTACCAGTTCTGCTGAGAGCTTATGGGAGGCTGCATTTATTTCATCCTGCACTATACTGCGGAACTTTTGGAGCAGGGCATCAGAGCCAGTGTCAGTGGGGCTTACCAGGTTAGTGGGGAACTGAAGCAGGCTGTCTTCAGATTGCTGCGTGGTGTCATCTGGCTCCGGAGGTTCGGGTGCCATTTTGCCCTTCCCCTTGGCAGGAGAGGCTTTCTGTTGGGAGCTGTAGCGCTGCCGGTTCCGGGGTGTATTGCACATACCTGCCAGGTGCCTGGCAATGTCCGCCAATTCGAGAGCTTGTGTGGTGATGTGCCTTATTTGCCGAGATTTAGCGGTCGGATGGCGCGGAGCAGGGAGATTAAGCTGCCATCTTCCCCGATCCCGTGCATGCGCCCCCATGAAATTATATTTTTAATAACATATTGTACTTAGAGGTACCTCTTTTTGTTTATTTAGCATGTTCACCAATGCCAGGAGCCTGGCGGACAAGATCGGTGAACTAGCGATACCGTTGTATGAGGAGGATTTGAATTTTTGGGGAATTTCACCTGATCACGGATGTGGAAATACGGGGCAATTTAAGAAACATAGATCACAGGTCAATTGGCTTCAGTATAAATCACACAAATAGGAAACATAAGGGGAATACAAAGACACTGATTTTCAAAAGAGCCGACTTCCCTAAACTATGAACCTTGCTAGAAGACATAAACTGGGATAAAATATTAGGAAAAAAGAACACAGAGGAGAGATGGGTTTGCTTTAAGAGCATATTAAATAAGGGCATTAGCCAATGCTTCACATTGGGTAATAAATTTAAAATAGCGAACAAAAGTCTTGGATGGCTTAACTCCAAGGTAAAAATGCATATAAAAGCAAAGAAGAAGGTCTTCAAAAAATACAAGGTTAAGGGATCATCATCAGCATTCAGACTTTATAAAGAATGCAACAAGAAATGTAAGGATGCAAGAGATAGATAGCACATGAAAGACCCATAGCGGAGAAGAGCAAAAAAAATCCCAAGAAATTCTTTAAGTATGTAAACAGTAAAAAAGGGAGGACAGACCATATTGGCCCCATAAAGAATGAGGAAGGACATCTGGTTACAAAGGATGGGGAGATGGCGAAGGTATTGAATTTATCCTTTACCTCAGTCTTCACGAGGGAAACTTAACATTAATAAATCATCGGGACCAGATGGCTTGCACCCGAGGGTACTTAGGGAACTCAGTCAAGTAATTGCCAGACCATTGTTGCTAATTTTTACTGACAGTCTACTGACTGGAATGGTACCAGCTGATTGGAGAAAAGCCAATGTAGCACCAATATTTAAAAAGGGCCCAAAATACATCCCTGGGAATTACAGACCAGTTAGCCTAATATCAATATTATGTAAACTCTTGGAGGGGATGATAAGGGACTATACACAAGATTTTAGTAATGAGAACCGTATCATTAGCAGTAATCAGCATGGATTCATGAAGAATCGTTCTTGCCAAACCAATCTACTAACCTTCTATGAGGAGGTGAGTTGCCATCTAGATAAAGGAAGGCCCGTAGACGTGGTGTATCTGGATTTTGCAAAAGCATTTGATACAGTTCGTCATAAATGTTTACTGTACAAAATAAGGTGCGTTGGCATGGACCATAGGGTGAGTACATGGATTGAAAACTGGCTACAAGGGCGAGTTCAGAGGGTGGTGATAAATGGGGAGTACTCGGAATGGTCAGGGGTGGGTAGTGGGGTCCCCAAGGGTTCTGTGCTGGGACCAATCCTATTTAATTTGTTCATAAATGATCTGGAGGATGGGATAAACAGTTCAATCTCTGTATTTGCAGACGATACTAAGCTAAGCAGGGCAATAACTTCTCCGCAGGATGTGGAAACCTTGCAAAAAGATCTGAAGAAATGAAAGGGGTGGACAACTACATGGCAAATGAGGTTCAATGTAGAAAAATGTAAAATAATGCATTTGGGTGGCAAAAATATGAATGCAATCTATAGACTGGGGGGAGAACCTCTGGGGGGATCTAGGATGGAAAAGGACCCGGGGGTCCTAGTAGAAGATAGGCTCAGCAATGGCATGCAATGCCAAGCTGCTGCTAACAAAGCAAACAGAATATTGGCATTAAAAAGGTGATCAACTCCAGAGATAAAACAATAATTCTCCCGCTCTACAAGACTCTGGTCCGGCTGCACCTGGAGTATGCTGTCCAGTTCTGGGCACCAGTCCTCAGGAAGAAGGGCAACAAAGCTAATAAAGGGTCACGATCGGACATTGATCGGACATTCCGACAACAAAATCCATGGATTTTTTCAGACGGATGTTGGCTCAAACTTGTTTTGCGTACACACGGTCGCACAAAGTTGTCGGAATTTCCGATCACCAAGAATGCGGTCACGTACACAACGTACAACGAGACTATAAAAGGGCAGATCAGAACCAAGCGCGGCACCTTTTGGGCTCCTTTTGCTAATCTTGTGTTAGTAAAAGTTTGGTGAGAGACGATTTGCGCTTTTTCAGACTCGTGGTTTTCAGATCGTTTTCTGCTGTTCAGTTTGTGCTTGTGGGTTTGTATCTGCTCTTCGGTGCGTGCAGTGAGTACAATTGACTTGTCATTGTGTTTGTGTTCGTTCATTACTGATTTTCAGGTCGCTCTTCACAGGCCTTGCTTTTCTTCAGTGCGTTCTGTTACTTTGTTCTGAGCAGCCGACCATTTTCTAGCCATGTTACGTAGAGTTCGTGCTGTGCGGGAGCTTGCTGTTGGGGTCCTGACCTTGACACAAGTCCAGTCCATGAACAGGGTGGGGGGGGGTTCATTGACCAAGAATTGGTTGCTTCAGCGTGACCAGTTCTGTCATATGTCTTTGCTCCGTGAGATCCGTGAGAATAATCCTGAAGATTTCAGGAACTTTCTCCGGATGATGATGTTTGTTGGCTTTGCTGACCCCCTATATCAGCAGGCAGGATACCTGCATGAGGCAAGCCATCACTCCGGAGCAGAGGCTCGTCGCTACCCTGCGGTAATTGGCGACAGGGAGAAGTCTGCAGGACTTGAAGTTCTCGACAGGCATCTCCCCCCAGGCTCTGGGGATCATAATCCCAGAGACCTGTTCTGCCATCATCCAGGTCCTGCAGAAGGAGTATATGAAGCAAGATTTATCATTTAACATCACATTTTATTGTATAGAATGTTTGATAATATATTGTATTTCTTTCCTCATTCCCTAATTACTATGATTGTAATATGCTATGAATGTCCCCTTTGTCCTCATGCATGCTGGATTTTTATGTAATTTTTTTTGGTCCTTCATACATATTTGCCTTCACTTACCTCCCCAGCATGGTGTCTCCTGCCCTATATTCACCTCATGTAGTCACTTAACAATGTATTTTGTCATCTCCATAGTGGTGCTTTACCCTAAATACCCCCTAAAGTGTGTAAAATAGTGATGTGTGCTTGAAATTCAGGCAGAGTGTCAGAGGCTTTTTTTTTTGGTCTCCCAAAATCTTTTTGAACCCTCCCTCCCCTCAACTGCTAAGTCAGCTGATACCAATCCTCTATCTGCTGACTTTGCCAAACCCATACACACTATACCCACCTCTTTAGTGCTCAGATTTATGGATGAATTCCCCAAAGCATGTAGTGCAAGGGCCTGCCTGTATACTTTCAAATGGTACTGTTTCAAGTTTTTTGTATCCTATTATTATCTTGATAGGTAATATCAGAATGTAAAAATGTGCTAAAATGTGTACAATGTGTATTTATATCTTTGTATTATGACACTTCTTACCTGTCCAGTGGGCTGCCAATAGTGTAACTAAGGAGGGACTGGCAAAAGTAATACACATTATTTAGGCATTCATCTCTCAATGAAGTGGAGAGGGTTACCTGTCCAAAACATCTCCCTCCCCCATAAAATTTATAAAATGGCCCATGAGGGGGGGGGGGGGATCTGATAGGTGGACCTTATACCTTTGTCTTTAAATACTCCCTAAAATAAATGTTATACTGATGTTGGCCAAGAATGTTTGTTTCTCTAATCTGCTTTCCATGTTTATGTGCAAAATGCTTAATTTATTTTTCTGGTTTTACTCCACAGTTTCCTTCCAGCCCACAGGAATGGCAGACTGTGGCCTCCCACTTTGCCCAGCGGTGGGATTTTCCTAACTGCGGAGGGGCAATTGATGGGAAACACATCCACATCGTCCCACCACCCAACTCCGTGTCATACTATTACAACTACAAGGGGTTCAATAGTATTGTGATGTTGGCGGTGGTGTCGGCTACTTATGAGTTCCTGTATGTGGACGTGGGGAAGAATGGCCGAATGTTAGATGGTGGAGTCATCGCCCAGATGGAGTTCTACAGGCATCTCCAGAATGGCAGCTTGGACTTGCCACCTCCAGAAGACAATGTGGAAGGACTCCCATTCGTCTTTGTTGCAGGTGAAGCGTTTGCGCTGGGGGACCATCTTATGTGGCCATTCCCTATGAGGACCCTCACCCCGGACCAGAAGAGTAGTGGAGAACACGTTTGGAATCATGGCCAGCTGGTTCCGCCTATTTCTTACACCCATACCCATGGCGGAGTATAAACTCAATCATATCATCCTGGCTTGCTGTGTTCTCCACAACTTTTTAAGGTGAAATTCTGCCAACTGTGCTGCCTCAGTGGGGCCTGAGGCCGGAATTCATGTAAATGAACCAACCCTGATGGCGCTTGAAGCTGGCCGGCCTGGCTTGCCCCTCCTGAGTGTCCGCAAGGTCTGTCTAAGATACCTTGAATACTTTGCGGGTAGGGGGGCCATCAATATACCAGACAATGTCTGAGCCTTTTTCTAAATAAAAAAAATTGTTTACCTACTAAAATATTTGCTGACATTTATTACTGCTTGTGTTTCTTTTAGCTGACCCTGACATAAATTTGGGGAATCCTGAAAATGGCGTGATTGTGTAAAATTATAAAGCACTGTTGGGTGTTATTTACTAAAGGCAAATCCACTTTGCACTACAAGTGCACTTGAGTCTGCACTGAAACTGCACTTGTAGTGCAAAGTGGATTTGCCCTTAGGAAATAACACCCATTGTCACAGAAAACACCAATTTTACCACAAAAAAGTTTTGGAGCATTGAAAGAAGAAGCCACACATTGTTGATTATCAATCTTTTTAATACCAGCACAATCACATGTGCAATTATAAAAGGTTTTTAAAACAAACCAACATGTTTGTTGTATAACAATTTTTTGGTCACATTAATAAAAGTAGAAATGTCCATTTAAGGTAAAACAGGCATGTTTAAAACCAACAAGAAATACACAAATCTGGAACTTACAAAGTTCAACTTTGTTAGAAATGGAAGGCAATATCAGACATAAGTATTTATAAACTGTGTTTGATATTGCGTTCAGGTGGGGTGAAGTCACCCCTGGAAAAGCCAAATTTTTAAGATGCACACAAATTGCCGAATGTCAACATGTGCTAGCTGCCATCATGGGGGATCAAGGGACGTGTTTTGGGGGTGCAACCCCTTCCTCTCACCTACTTTATTATTGAGGAAGGTGTTGCACCCCCAAAACGCCTACATTGATCTCCCGGGATGGCAGATAGCACATGTTGACACACTGTGTGCATCTTCAAAATTTGGCTTTTCTATAAAATGGCACAAAAATGTAAAAAATTCTTCCATTACAAATACCACAAAAAAGTCAGGGATTTGGAGGGGTTTTAAACTCTCCCTAAAACATCAATGATGTTCTTCATTTTGTTTTTAACATCATTGATGTTTTTCTGGATGTTTTTCCTATTACACCCCATAATCTCCCCGATCAGGACCTGTGCACTTTCACTGGTGAAATGACCTGGATGCACAACATCATGATCACCTAAAAATATAGAAACAAAAACATACCATGTATTATAAATATGCCGGCATCCATCTCTTACCTGAGCCTGTGGTCGCAGACACTCACCTGTTGTGGTGACAATTTCCACCACGTCTCCCTCCTCCTCCTCCTGTTGACTTTGGGGGATTTCACCTTCTTCCTGAGGTGGGGGGTCTGTTGTCTCCTCGGATGAGTGGTGTCCTCCGAGTCTTTTCTCCCCTATGTAAAAAAAATAGGTATACTTAGCACACAGATATTTGATGGCAGAAATAGGAATATGAAACATTGCTTGGAAGTGGGGTACAATTGTCTGTTTTGGCAGAGTTGCAAGATGAAGAAATATCTTTTTCCTTTGTCAAGCTTGAATACTTACCTGTCTTGTACAAGCTTCACAGATGGAGTCACCCCTATAGTATACACTGGAGCACCTGTGTGGGCCCCCTAATAAAATGGGTGTTCTGGTGTCCCACACTAGTGCTCCAGCGTACAGACGTGTAAACAGCTGCTGTGTGTCCTCTCCTTACACAGAATCTAGTTTGCAGTTCATTCTAGTTACAAACCCATCTAGACACCAAAATTATTTGTAAAGAACTAGGCCAGAAAAAATGTATTCAAATGCATATGTCCAAAACATGGTGTTTTCTATGCCGAACGAACAATGTTTCCTATGAACGATTAATGTGTCCATGAACATGAAAGTTGCCATTTTAAACTGTACAACAGTAAAGAAAAGCACATGGAGCAGCACGAACGTTAGAAAAATCAAGAATAGGAACACAGGACAACTACTTACTTTTTTGCAGCACTCTCCTGATCCTTCTGTACTGCTCATGCTCCCTTAATTTGAGGTCCGACCACTGCTTCCTGAGTTGATCCTTGGATCGTCGTACCCCAAAATTCTTTTGCAGACTCTTGACAACTTTCGCCATGATCTTGGCCTTTCTGACATTGGGGTTGGGGTAAGGTCCATACTTCCCATCATAGTCGGCCTTCTTCAGGATGTCGACCATCTCCAACATCTCCCCAAAGGACATATTTGATGCCTTAAATCATCTCTTCCGGGATCGGGCGTTTCTGGCTCCAGGCTTTCCTTCTTCTCCTCCTCCTCGTTGCTGTGATTAAGCACGCACCTATTGTGTCTCCACCATGTGCTCTTCCCCCACTGCGCTGAACAAGAAGGGGCGGGGAATAGACTAGAAAGAACGTCAGGGGCGGGCGGAGTTTCACGCATGTGCAGTGTATATAAAGCGTAACACACGTGCGTCTTACGTACGACCTGTGAGCGGAGGAAGGAGTATCGGAAATGCTGATCGTGATAACGAAGGTAACATTTAAACTTGGGCCTATACTGCTTAGAAATTGAGGCCTATATTGGGAGAAAATTAGGAGACTTTCGCCTGACATTAGGGTTTGTCTTGTGTTGTGTCTTGCAGAGAAAATGGATGGCTTCAATGACCACAACTTCCTCCCCCTGTTCATAGACAAGAACAGGGAGCTGCCCTGTCTGTGGCAGGTGAAACACCCCCAATACAACAATAAACAAAAGAGGCAGGCAGCGCTGGAGAAACTGCTGGAGTTGGTGAAGCCGGTGGTCCCCACGGCAACCATCCCCTATTTAAAAGCCAAAATTGGTGGCCTGAGGAGCACTTATCTTATGGAGCGCAAGAAGGTCACAGATTCCCAGAGATCTGGAGCTGCAGCAGATGACGTTTATGTCCCCAGGCTGTGGTACTATGAGAGACTGCGATTTCTGTCAGACCAGACTGGAGTCAGGGAATCCCTCTCTACTCTTCCTTCCACTCTTCCTTCCACCCTATCTTCCACCCCAGCTGAGGCTTCCGATGTCCAACCTGGGACTTCCAGCCAGGAAGAAGTGGAGGAGCCCAGCTGGAGTCAGGTATAGCATTCTTCTACAGATTTCTGGTTAAGAAATAAATGATGTTTACTAGATGTTATTATTGATCACTAATTGATGATTTCATAAAGTGTTTTACATATCAATAGACAGTAGTGGGCAAAAATAATTGGGACAAGAATGAAAAATGCTGGGCTCAGAATGATAATCTGTTATATTTGTTTACATTCAATTTGCAACAGTCATGAGATGAAAATTGTGTGTGATTGATGAAGAAAAAACTAAAACTATGTCCCTTTTTCATACACAGATAGACCTCAGCCAGGACGAGGCTGTGGAATGTGGCACACAGGAGGAGGCTGGAGTTAGTGGCAGCCAGGAGGAGGTGGGGCTAAGTGACAGCCAGGAGAAGGCCGGGCCCAGTAGGAGCCTAACAGAATTGCAAGTTCCCCCCCTCCGGCTTCCAAACAAAAGACCCAGGAAGGGGAGTAACGTGCAGGATTCAGCACTCAGGCTGATACAGGAGGCTTCTGTGTCCCTCAGAGCCTTCCCCACTCGTGAAGAGGCCTTTGCCTCCATGGCTGCCACCAAACTGCAGGACATGCAGGAGGGACAACGCCTCATGTGTGAGGAACTCATTTATAAAACCTTAACTAAGGGGGTGAGGGGCGAAATCACAACCAATACCCACCTGTGTGAGTTGGACCATCCTCCTCCTCCTGCCACACCTCCACCACCAGAGCCACAGCGTGGAAGGAAGACCAGAGAGTGATGGCCTGGGTTCAGTCTGGTCTGGTAAAGATGCAGGCTCTTGTATGACCACAGCCTGGGGACAATACATGCCATCTGCTGCTGTTCCTGATTCTCTTGGATTTCTGGACCAGACTGCACTACCTTAGATATGGACTCCTCAGGCCACCAATTTTGGCTGGAAATAATTGATGTGTGCCCTGGGGGCCAAAGGCTTCGCAAATTTCTGCTGTTTCTCCAGCGTTGCCTCCCTCTTTGTTTGGTTCTGAGTCCTTAATAAAGGAATTTTTGTTTCATATATACTCGCCTATGTGTGTTTTCCTTCAAAAAGGACAGTTTGTTTGTGAGGAGGCAGGTACATTTGTAAACTACAATGTAAAATTAACAAGAGATACCAACACCAAACACTCTCCTTGAGATTAAATAATACAAGATAATAATGGTGTTGTGGTAACTTGACACACAAAACACACCCAAAAATATTCTGGAGTAAAAAAAAACCTCAGGCTTGAAAAAAATAATAACCCAAAAAATAATAATTTTTGAGTCAGATGTGACAAATAAAAATACTATATTGATGAAATCCCGATAAATAATAAAGAAATAAGTTTGTGAGAAGTGTGTGTGAATATGAGCAGCAAAACGACTTCATTCTTCTCACATTATAAAGAAGAAGAGAGTGCGCTGCATTAAACAATTTTAAACATTGCAGCCTGACGAAAGTGCTGTATCCATTTTGAACGCTAATTTTACCAGACCGAGCTGTTCCATCTTGGAATTTATTCTGAGCATGCGTGGCACTTTTTGCATCGGAATTGTCCACACACGCACCTTAAAAGTCCCTTATTCTTTGTCTCCTATATACAATAAACAAAAAAGCCTTGACTGGAGTTCCCCTTTAAGTTAAATTTTTCTTAGTCCATGATTAGAGAATGATGGTAACATAAAAAAACATTTAATAATGAAGCTCCTTACTTGGGCGGACCATGGTCACTGAAAATAAGAGAAGAGAAGGCATAGAGTTAGGTTTGATCTTCCATTGATATAAAAGTTACTTTATACAGAATAACAAGGATGTACAATACAAAAAGCACTGAGCCACAGAAACCAATCAGATCTCAGCTTACTGCAGTCACATGATAAAAGATTTGATTTTTGTCAATGAGCCTTTATTCAACTTCTGTGTCTTATCAAAAAGTTAAGCTGCCTGTGGATGGTGCCAAGCCAGGAGTTGACCATACTGTCAGGACAGACCGGGACTAAGGAGGTATGTCAATGCATAAAGCACCATTTGAAACACAAAAGTAAGAAGATGGATTTCTAAAGCCTTTATATTCTCTGCTGCATCTGATGTGAAGCTTTATCTGTGCCTTGTCTGCACTCGGGAAGCACATCCTGCATTACAGACTCTGAGATTTGCTTAGAAGCAGCTGGGGATCAGGTGACACTTGGAAGACATCTCTTGATGATGACAATTGGGTGGGGGGGGGACCCAGTAATCAAAATCCTGGCACCATCCCCTATACAAATGAGATAATCAGAAGGTAAGTCCCCACATCTCCTCGGATATTCTCCAAACATTTTTCCAATGTAAAGTGTAAACAGTGTCCACGGCATGCAGCTTCTTTCAAAGCGAAAACCAAATGGCTTCTCTTCCCTCTAGCAAACACTTCTGGGAGCGAGATGATGTCATTTGGAGGCTCCGCCTGATGCTTTTATTCATCAAGAGGTAATCAGAAGGTAAGTCCCCACATCTCCCCGGTTAGAAGAGATAATAGGAAAAGGGGAGTTAGAAGTGCCAAAAAAGTGTAACACATAGATACAATATGTCTAAAAACCACAAGATTTATTAATACAAAAATATATTCATTTAACAAATATGTATCATTGAGCTATATTATATCAACATTGTCAACATATAGCATGACCATTCCATGCAATAAATGCATGGCACTGGTGCATATAGATCTGATGTGTATGGATCAACACTTTCGCCCAAATGAAGGGCTTCTTCAGGATCCACATTGTAATATTGGTAAGTAAAAATAACTGAAACAGGAATATCACCAGTTCTTAATGCCTAATATAGCCACAGTCAAACAGGAAGGTATATGTCCACAGGCATGTCAATATTCATCAAAACCAAGGAAAAAACGGCAATAGATACTGTGAAGAGAGTCACTTTGGGTGGGGTGGCCTGTGGAACCCAGAATCCCTTGGAGAGGTTGGGAAACCCTTGCTCGAGCTCCCCATGCACCTCCTATGTCTAAGTTACCCTGTATCCATTCAAGCCACAGGGTGACTGAGAACCTCAGTCTGATCTGTACTAATCGGACTCACTGTACAACCACACTGGAATGTTGTGTGTGTGTGTATATATATATAGATATAGATATAGATATATATATATATATATATATATATATATATATATATATATATATATATATATATATATATATTGTATATTGTCTCATACTGTTGGAGACTCTTTTCTGGTTCATTTGGGGTGGGGCTGTATTCCATTGTTCTATTGTGTCTGTCCGCCTTAGGTATTATGGAATGTGTATGTAGATTAGCTGTGAGAGGGGAGGGGGAAATTCCTCCAACAGCTCTCCCTGCTGATTGGACAGTCTACCACGCCCTGAATGCAAAGGGGTGGGATTGTCCTGAGTGCTACCTCAGTGTACCGGTTTTCAATAAACAGTTTCATGTTTAGCAACCAAAACGAGTACTGCCTAGTTATTGGTTGTCAATGGATTGGAATATCTGATATCTATAGTCAGACTGGGAGGAAGTGGTATATGATGCAAATATAATAAAAGTGTACACTACGCTAAATTGAAAGAATATATGGTGCGGAGCAGCTACTTACAAGGTGACAACAACCAAAGAAACATGTGAAAATGAAATAAAAAGTAGCGCATAAATGGTGCCAAAAGTCTTCAATCAAGAAAACAACTGAAAAAAAAACAAAAAAAAAAAAAAAACAAATGTCCACAAATAATAAACATAACAGTGAAAAAACTTGTAAGTCTCTCAATATAGGTGAATAAAATCCTGTCGGTGAGTGGGAAACAAATGACATGGAATGTCCCACTGAAAACCATGCATGGATGCAGGGAGACAGAAGTTAAAACTGCCAGGTAACAATAAAATGTGATCACAGAGTATAAAATCGAAAATGGGCAACAAGGAGGATGCTGGAAGCGCCCGAAGCTTTTCGATCAATGGATCGTCTACTGCCCCAGTAGACGATGCATTGATCGAAAAGCTTCCAGCATCCTCCTTGTTGCCCATTTTCGATTTTATACTCTGTGATCACATTTTATTGTTACCTGGCGTTTTTAGCAATAAAAATCCTATTTTTGCTCATCTACACTATGTGGAGCTTGTTTATTTTTTCTCCACATACTTACTGAGAGATTCAACCAGCCTTCACTCCAGCCTTTGTACGTGACGCATTGTTCCCTCTGATCCGCACCTTGGCCATCCTTTGGGAGGACCCACCTGGCGACCCCGGGAGATCCGCGCAGAGTTTGACCCAGAAGGTTCGCAGAGCTGTGATGCCCGTTCACTGGCCCTGAGAGGCAACCCGCTCGAGTGACTCCCTGTCGCTGACATGGGAGTCCATCATATCTGGTAAGAGTTTCTTACACATCACCTTTACTAAGTCGCATGTTGTTGAGAGATACAACTTGGGGATGATTTGTTGATTCACCTGCGTTTTAACTTCTGTCTCCCTGCATCCATGCATGGTTTTCAATGGGACATTCCATGTCATTTGTTTCCCACTCACCGACAGGATTTTATTCACCTATATTGAGAGACTTACAAGTTTTTTCACTGTTATGTTTATTATTTGTGGACATTTGTTTTTTTTTTGGTTTTTTTTCAGTTGTTTTCTTGATTGAAGACTTTTGGCATCATTTATGCGCTACTTTTTATTTCATTTTCAGTGGTATATGATGAAAGTACTCAAGCAGAGTGTGGGGACGTTTCGTTACATTGGGGGCAAGCAGTGGGATGCTTCCTGCGGTCTGGGACATCCAAATCTCCACCTGGGCCCAAAATCAGGATAGCAGACATCAGTCACCCCAGCGGAGATATGGATCTGGCATCAGAGTTACCAGAGCTGCTGCAGATCGTCTTTTCAGCATACTCCAGGACTGTGTCTGCAGATGAGATCAGGCAGCAGATTTGGGTAGGAATCTGGTCTGGAGCCCTCCAGGTTGATGTGATGCAACAGGGCAAGTGCTTTCCAACCCCAGAGTAATGGGAAAGTGTCCGGCGGGCTTTGCGGATGGCATTCCTGGGAGAGCGGTCCCAGGAGCAATGGGTGACTAAGTAGTACAGGCCGGTTCAGCAGGCGATAGAGCTAGACAATCATTATTGAGCTCTGCAATGGCACGCAGAGCAGAAATGACAGACAACAGAATGCTCTCCGGGAGGATATGACTTTGGCGGCCCTGGATTGCTGTGGGAGAGCCTTACAGATCGTTTTGTGTTTGGTGATGGAGGGGAACCTACCCTTGAGGACCTGCGAGAATACAGAGAGGCTTTTCTCAGTCTTGCAGGGGTCTCAGAGCTTAAACCTGATCTGGACCATTTGCTAAGGAAGGAACCGCATCTGGAAAGTGCATACAGGAAACTACTAGAACAAGTTCAGCAGAGTGCCAAAGAATCGGCAGTAGAGACTCCGGAGACTGCCGTCCCCAAACCTGAAGTGCTGACAACAGGGCAGAGCTTTGCTGAATTCTGCCCAGCTTCTGGGTTCCACGGACAAGAGATGGTGAACCTCTATCCCCAGACAACAGTTCCTGAGACTGGGGATTTAATAGACTTGTCTGCTGAGGAAAAACAACCTAGTGAACCTCAAGCAGAAGAGCTGTCATCAGGGCTAAACATCACCAAGCTCTGCCCAGCACCAACAACAGATCTGGCCATCCTGAGAGAAGAGGTAGTCGGCCTTTCTCCCACAACACTGACAGGAACATGGAATTTCCTGCCAGCAGAATCTGTGAAGTTACAACAAACCAAACTTCTCCAGCTGAAGCGCAGGCAACAGGACAGAGGGTCCAAGACCTCTGCCCCACATCTGCAGCAGTTCCAGAGGCCCAGGGTGAGAAGGAAATGGTCACTCCCCAACAAGGATCCATGCACCTGGGAGACAGTACCAGAGACATGTCATCCCAGCAACTAGATGAGGGTGAGGGAGGTGAAGCAGCAGGCTTCCCTTCCCAGCAGCAGATGGCACCCCAGAATGATTCCAGCAACCAAGCAGAAGGCGCTGGCAACAGAGCAGAATAAAGTGACAGCAGCCGTAGAAAGCTGCTGTCACTTTCTACATTGCCTTCCAATTTTATCATTTGTGATCACTTTTACATGTATGGCGGTTTTAGCAATAAACAACCTTTTTTGACCTGCACTATGTGGAAGCATATCCTTTTTTCCCACAAATCGTCTGGATAAGAGTGGATGTCTGTACTTTGAACCCATCATCAAGATCCAGCCTTGACGGTCCAGAGATCAAGTCGACCCGGAAGTCATCCATTGTCCCCTGGGATCCCACCCTTGAGGGCATCTAGATGCTTGCCTGATGTGGGACACTGCATGTTAGACTCTATGCTGCCGGCACTAGAGTCCACCTGATCCAGTAAGAGCACCCACATCTCGTTCAGTATTTGATGACCCTCGCATTGGATGTTTCCATTGTGGATGGAGTTGTGTCCCTGATTCACCGCACCAACATTAGTTTTATTGGACTTTTTTGTTTCCACTTCTAGACACTATTCTTGATTACACTCTCCACTGAGGTGTACCACATATACTGTTTATTTGCAGATTGACGTTTGCTTACACCATTTTCACATCATTTCACATATAGTGGTCATCATGTGTTCATTTGTTAGCGCTACATTTTGCCATTTCTATGTCTAGGTCACCCTGTGTCCATTCGGGGCACAGGGTGACCGAGAACCCCAGTCTGATCTGTGCTAATCGGACTCACTGTACAACCACACTGGAATGTTGTGTGTATATATATATATATATAGATATATATATATATAGATATATATATAGATATAGATATATTGTATATTGTCTCACACTGTTGGGGACTCTTTGCTGGGTCATTTGGGGTGTGGCTGTATTCCATTGTTCTATTGTTTCTGTCTGCCTTGGGTATTATGGGATGTGTATGTAGATTAGCTGTGAGGGGAGGGGGATTTTTCCAACAGCTCTCCCTGCTGATTGGACAGTCTACCCCGCCCTGAATGCAAAAGGGGGGGATTGTCCTGAGTGTTACCTCTGTGTACCGGTTTTACAATAAACAGTTTCATGTTTAGCAACCAAAAACGAGTACTGCCTAGTTATTGGTTGTCAATGGTTTGGAATATCTGATATCTATAGTCAGACTGGGAGGAAGCAGTATATAATGAAAGTACTCAAGCGGAGTGTGGGATGTTTCGTTACAGATACTAACCATCAGTGGGTCTAATTTAAAGGTGATGAAACAAGGTGGATAAGGTAAAAAGAAAAATGAGAAATGCCATCCATATTGAACCCAATATATGTGGTTTAATCATCAAGGATCAAAAGTATGGACCAAGCAGGAGCCATAAAGGAAAAAACACTCCAGATTTCAGTATGGATGGAGAGAGAGCAATCCACCAGTGGCGTGATCACAGCAATATGTGTCCTAAAATGGCAGCACTAATGGTGTGATCACGATGCTGGTGGATTGCTCTCTCTCCAGCCATACTGAAAGCTGGGGTGTTTTTTTCCTTTATGGCTCCTGCTTGGTCCATCCTTTTGATCCTTGATGATTAAACCACATATATTGGGTTCAATACGGATGGCATTTCTCATTTTTCTTTTGACCTTATTTACCTTGTTTCATCGCCTTTAAATTAGACCCACTGATGGTGGGTATCTATTGGTGGGTTTTCCTTGGTTTTAATGAATATCGACATGCCTTTGGACATATACCTTCTTGTTTGACTGTGGCTATATTAGATGCAATGAACTTGTGATATTCCTGTGGTCAACATTTCAGCTGTTTTTACTTACCAGTATTGAAACATTGATCCTGAAGAAGCCCTTCATCTGGGTGAAACGTGTTGATCCACACACATCAGATCAATATTCACCAAGACCACACATGGATTGCACGGAATGGTCATACTATATGTTGACAATGTTGATATAATATGTCTCGATGATACATATTTTTTAAATGAATATATTTTTTGTATTAATAAAACTTGTGGTTTTTAGACATATTGTATCTAAGTGTTACACTTTTTTTGGAACTTCCAAATCCCCTTTTCCCAATATGTCTTCTATCTGAGGCAATGTGGGGACTTACCTTCTGATTACCTCTTGATGATGAAATGCATCGGGGGCGGAGCCTCATATTGACATCTCGCTTCCAGGAGTGTTTTCTACAGGCAAAGGCCATTTGGTTTTTGCTTTGGGTCAAGCTGCATGCTGGGGACACTGTTTACACTTTACATTGGAAAAATGTTTGGAGCTCTATTTTTGCACCTCATAGGACTTTACTTGGACACTTGTTTATGATTTACACATTTTCTTTGCGCTTTTCTCTTTTTTTTATCTAGATACAGGTACAGATTGTAATCTAATATTATGTTTATTTACTTTTTGTTTCACAAATCTCATTTTTAGTGATCGCAACTAGGGATGAGCCGAACACCACCCGGTTCGGTTCGCACCAGAACCTGCGAACGGACCGAAAGTTCGCACGAACGTTAGAACCCCATTGATGTCTATGGGACTCGAACGTTCGAAATCAAAAGTGCTCATTTTAAAGGCTAATTTGCATGGTATTGTCCTAAAAAGGGTTTGGGGACCCGGGTCCTACCCCAGGGGACATGTATCAATGCAAAAAAAACTTTTAAAAACGGCCGTTTTTTCGGGAGCAGTGATTTTAATGATGCTTAAAGTAAAAAAAAAAAAAGTGAAATATTCCTTTAAATATCGTACCTGGGGGGTGTCTATAGTATGCCTGTAAAGTGACGCGTGTTTCCCATGTTTAGAACAGTCCCTGCACCAAATGTCATTTTTAAAGGAAAAAATCTCATTTAAAACTGCTTGCGGGTTTAATGTCATGTCGGGTCCTGGCAATATGGATGAAAATCAGTGAGACAAACGGCATGGGTACCCCCCAGTCCATTACCAGGCCCTTTGGGTCTTGTATGGATATTAAGGGGAACCCCGCACCCAAATTAAAATAAGGAAAGGTCCCTATATACTCTGAACAGCAGTATACAGGCGGTGCAAACAAGACAGGGACTGTAGGTTTGTTGTTAAGTAGAATCTGTTTGTAATTTTGAACATTTTTAACGTGTTTAGCTCCAGACAAAAAATCTTTTCTAAGCTTTTTGGAAAACATAGGGAAGGGTTATCACCCCTGTGACATTTGTTTTGCTGTCTTTCCTCCTCTTCAGAAGATTTCACCTCACTTTTTGTCCCAATGAAAAATGTTTTTTGAAAATTTGGGTTTTTTTGTGGAACAAGGATTGGAAAGCATCAGTGGAAAGGAGAAATTGTTTTCCCATATTAACTCTTACAGGAGAGAATTTCCCTTCCTAGGGGTAGATTTCATCTCACTTCCTGTTGTCTCCTTCCGTTTGCAAGTAGGAGTCGTTTGTAAGTTAGATGTTTGAAAGTAGGGTCCTGCCCTATATACTCAGCAGAAATTTGGGCCTTAGGTGTTGCTGTGGCCACAACACTGTAAGCCCTCACAGGGCCCTGCTGTGAAATATTAGATCAAGAATTGTAATTACATGCCCCTGTTGAACAGGAGCTGAAAAATTAGGCCTTAGGCACTGGTGCTGGTGCCACAACACTGCAACCCCTCACAGACACTCTAGTTGGAACGCAGGAACGAGCCCTGCTGCAAAGTATTGCATCAAAAATTGTAATTACACGCCCCTGTTAGACAGGGGCAGAAAAATTGGGCCTTAGGCACTGGTGCTGGTGCCACAACACTGCAACCCCTCACAGACACTCTAGTTGGAACGCAGGAACGAGCCCTGCTGCAAAGTATTGCATCAAAAATTGTAATTACACGCCCCTGTTAGACAGGGGAAGAAAAATTGGGCCTTAGGCACTGGTGCTGGTGCCACAACACTGCAACCCCTCACAGACACTCTAGTTGGAATGCAGGAACGAGCCCTGCTGCAAAGTATTACATCAAAAATTGTAATTACACGCCCCTGTTAAACAGGGGCTGAAAAATTGTGCCTTAGGCACTGGTGGTGGCGCCCAGAACCAAAAATGTTCTTACAAGCTATCAGCGTGATGATTGAGGAGGAAGAGGATAATTACTCAGGGATAGTCACTCAGCATCAGCATAGGCAGTCTTTGAAGGGATCTGAGATTTCAAAAAAAAAATATTCGGTTACATCAGCATCAGGTGCTTGGTAGCTGGTGGTGATCCAAGACTGATTCATTTTTATGAAGGTCAGCCGATCGACCGAGTCGGTGGACAGACGCACCCTGTGATCGGTTACCACGCCTCCAGCAGCACTGAATGTGCGTTCCGAAAGAACGCTGGATGCAGGACAGGCCAGTAGCTCAATTGCATACTGTGCAAGCTCTGGCCAGTGATCCATCCTCAACACCCAGTAACCCAGAGGATTTTCGGTGGGAAAGGTGTCCAAGTCTGATCTTGCCCCTAGGTATTCCTGCACCATGTAAAACAGACGCTGGCGATGGTTGCTGGAACCGATCATACCTTGGGGCTGCGGACCAAAAAATTGTCTGAACGCATCGGTCAGACGGCCACCTTCTCCACCGCTCCTTCTTTGACTGACCGAAGCCTCAGCAACACGTTGTCCAGAAACAGGAGTTTGTAACCTCCCAGTCTCTGGGAACGCATTGCACAGACCTTTCTGCAAGGCCTCCCGAAGATGTTTCATCCTCTGCTCCCTCTGCGATGGCAAGATAAGGTCCGCAACCTTACCCTTGTAACGTGGATCAAGGAGGGTTGCCAGCCAGTATTGGTCCTTCTCCTTGATACCACAAATACGAGGATCCTTACGCAGGCTTTGCAGGATCAGGGAGGCCATGCAGCGTAGGTTTGCTGAGGCATTCGGTCCGGAGTCCTCTGGGTCACTAAGGACGACAACGTCCGCAGCCACCTCCTCCCAGCCACGTACAAGTCCATGTGTTTCTTGGGACTGATCCCTTAAAGACTGCTGCTGATGCTGAGTGCCAGGCTCCACCTCCATACTGACACAATCTTCCTCCTCCTCCTCCTCCTCCTCCTCCTCCTCGTTCTCTTCCTGTGTGATCGGCGGGCACGCAGGAACACTGTCTGGATAAAGGGGGCCTTGAGAGCTAAGGAAGTCCTCCTCTTCCTGCCTCTGTTCTGCCTCAAGTGCCCTGTCCATTATTCCACGCAGCGTGTGCTCCAACAGGTGGACAAGGGGGACAGTGTCACTGACGCATGCACTGTCACTGCTCACCATCCTCGTGGCCTCCTCGAATGGTGACAGGACAGTGCATGCATCCCTGATCATGGCCCACTGGCGTGGGGAAAAAAAAACAAGCTCCTCTGACCCTGTCCTGGTGCCATAGTCGCACAGGTACTCATTGATGGCCCTCTGCTGCGTGTGCAGCCGCTGCAGCATGGCCAACGTTGAGTTCCACCTGGTGGGCATGTCACAGATTAGGCAGGTCTTGGGCAGGTTAAACTCCTTTTGGAGGTCCGTCAGCCGAGCACTGGCATTATATGACCGGCGGAAATGCACACAGACTTTCCTGGCCTGCCTCAGGACATCCTGTAAGCCCGGGTACCTGCCCAAGAACCGCTGCACCACCAAGTTAAGGACGTGAGCCAAACAGGGCACATGGGTCATTTGTCCCTGTTGGAGGGCAGAGAGGAGGTTGGTGCCATTGTCGCAAACCACCATTCCTGCCTTAAGTTGGCGTGGCGTCAACCACCTCTGAACCTGCCCCTGCAGAGCTGACAGAACCTCTGCCCCAGTGTGGCTCCTGTCCCCCAAGCACACCAGCTCAAGCACCGCATGGCATCTTTTGGCCTGCGTACTTGCGTAGCCCCTTGAACGACTACGGAGCACCGCTGGTTCCGAGGAAGAGGCCATGGAGGAAGAAGAAGAGGAGGGGGTGGAGGAGAGAGGTGTGTCACAATCATTAGCATTTTGGAGGCGTGGTGGCGGAACAACCTCCAACACTACTGCACCTTGTCCTGCATCCTTCCCAGCTGCCAGCAGAGTCACCCAATGCGCCGTGAAACTTAGGTAACGTCCCTGTCCATGCCTGCTGGACCATGAGTCAGCGGTAATATGCACCTTACCGCTGACTGCCCTGTCCAGCGAGGCATGGACATTGCCTTCCACATGCCGGTAGAGAGCCGGAATCGCCTTCCGTGAGAAAAAGTGGCGTTTGGGTACCTGCCACTGAGGAACCGCACATTCCTCAAACTCACGGAAGGGGGCAGAGTCTACCAACTGAAAAGGCAGCAGTTGAAGTGCTAGCAATTTTGCCAAGCTAGCATTCAACCGCTGGGCATGTGGATGGCTGGGAGCAAACTTTTTTCGGCGGTGCAGCAGCTGGGGCAGGGAAATTTGCCTGGTACAATCTGACGTCGGTGTACCAAAAGCAGATTGCCCACAAGTACTTGGCTGTGACACACCTAATTCTACACCTTCATTCCTCTCACTGCAGGTCTCAGAGAGGACTGGAGGTCTAGTGGGGTTGGAAATCTCAGCTGATGAGGAGCAAGGAGAGATCCTCTTTGTTCTTTGGTGTGGGTCTTTTAGATACGCTTGCCAACGAACTGCATTGCAGGTCAACATATGTCTGGTCAAGCATGTGGTACCCAAGCGGGAGATGTTTTGGCCACGCGAGATACGCTTGAGACATATGTTGCAAATAGTAGCGGTGCGATCTGATGCACTGGTCTCAAAAAAGGCCCACACCAAAGAACTTTTTGAATAACGCGCAGAGACTGCAGCGCCCTGCACATGTGGAGCTTTGGGGTGTGATGCAGTCAATGTGCTGCCCTTAGGCTGGCCCCTGGAGGGCATCCTGCCTCGTTGGTGATGTGCCGCCTCCTCCTCCTCCTCCTCCTCCTCTCTCCTATCAGGCACCCACGTTGAGTCAGTGACCTCATCATCCCCTCCCTCCTCATCACTGGAGCAAACCTGGCAGTATGCTGCAGCAGGGGGAGCATGACTGCCAGATTGCTGTCCTTCTTGGGCACCCCCTCTGTCCGTGCTCATGTTACTGCCTTCATCGAGCTCAGTATCATCATCAGAGCCTTCCAAACGCTGGGCATCCTCCTGGAGCATGTACCCAACACTGTGGTCAAACAGTTCGAGGGAATCCTCAGGAGGACATGGTGGAGCTAGGGAAGGAGTCACTGATGACATTGAGCTGAGGGAAGAGGCCGCTGCTTTGCCAGACAAAGCACCCTGGGTGAGAGAGGATGAGGAGGATGAGGACGGCTTGGTCATCCACTCGACCAAGTCTTCCGCATGTTGCGGCTCAACACGGCCAGCTGCCGAAAAAAAGGCCAAGCGTGTCCCATGGCCACGTGCTGATGAGGATGCACCGTCTCCACGACCAGCACTAGACACAGAGCCTGCTTGCCCTCTCTTATTGGCTTGTGACTGTCTGCCTCTCCTTCTTGGCCTTCCAGACATACTAATGGCCTGTAGCTGCACTAAGCTGGGATAGAACACCAGTAATTTTCTTCAGGTAGCTTTATATACTGTAACCAGACAAGCCTGCCTGTCAGTAGGAAGATAACAGGAATGGATCTAGCTGAACACTGTGAGCAGGACGCACTGCACTAAATGTAAATAGCAGGAACGGATCTAGCTGAACACTGTGAGCAGGACGCACTGTACCAAATCTAAATAGTCTAGCTGCCTGACCGTGGTACTAATAGGATCAAATAGAACACCAGTAATTTTCTTCAGGTAGCTTTATATACTGTAACCAGACAAGCCTGCCTGTCAGTAGGAAGATAACAGGAACGGATCTAGCTGAACACTGTGAGCAGGACGTACTGTACTAAATGTAAATAGTCTAGCTGCCTGACCGTGGTACTAATAGGATCAAATAGAACACCTGTAATTTTCTTCAGGTAGCTTTATATACTGTAACCAGACAAGCCTGCCTGTCAGTAGGAAGATAACAGGAACGGATCTAGCTGAACACTGTGAGCAGGACGCACTGCACTAAATGTAAATAGTCTAGAAGATAACAGGAACGGATCTAGCTGAACACTGTGAGCAGGACGCACTGCACTAAATGTAAATAGTCTAGAAGATAACAGGAACGGATCTAGCTAAACTGAATACAGTGTATATATATATATGCAACACCTAGGATGCATATATATACACAATACACTGTAAGTGCAGCTAACTGACTGACTGTTCTGCCTAATCTATCTAACTCAAATCAAATGACACTGTCTCTCTCTCTCTCTATCTCTCAGCACACCGGAACACACTACACAGGGCCGCCGTGCAGGCGGCCTTATATAGTGTGGGGCGTGTACTAAATCCCCTGAGCCATAATTGGCCAAAGCCTCCTTGGCTTTGGCCAATTACGGCTCTCTGTTCAGGCGGCGCTGTGATTGGCCAAGCATGCGGGTCATAGTGCATGCTTGGCCAATCATCAGCCAGCAATGCACTGCGATGCCGCAGTGAATTATGGGCCGTGACGCACCACACGAATTTGGCGCGAACGGCCCATATCGTTCGCAATTCGGCGAACGACCGAACAGCCGATGTTCGAGTCGAACATGGGTTCGACTCGAACACGAAGCTCATCCCTAATCGCAACACACTATTACATTGTCATTTCTAGTGAAAGGAATATCTCCTTTTTGCGTTAGAAGCTTATTTTATCACCGTTATTGGCCAAATTTGCAAGCTTTTTTTTAAAATTTTGAGTTATAATAAAATTAACAAATATGAGAGAAAAAATTATGCCTTACACAAGAGGGATTCCTCAATTATCAGCTCTAGATAGAAAAAAAGAATTCAATTAGAACATTGTATGCATGAATCTTCAGATACAATACAAAAACATGGACAGGAAATGAAATTAAAACTATGAAATGAGTAGAATGTCCTCACTGGAATCATATATAATATAGAGGGTAATATATGGAGGTCCGTGTGGGAGAAGATCACAGAGCTGTACTGGAGGATGATAGAAGAGAGATCACATAGATGTACTGGAGGATGATAGAAGAGAGATCACAGAGCTGTACTGGAGGATGATAGAAGAGAGATCACAGAGCTGTACTGGAGGATGATGGAAGAGAGACCACAGAGCTGTACTGGAAGATGATGGGAGAGACCACAGAGCTGTACTGGAGGATGATGGGAGAGAGATCACAGAGCTGTACTGGAGGATGATGGGAGAGAGATGACAGAGCTGTACTGGAGGATGATGGGAGAGAGACCACAGAGCTGTACTGGAGGATGATGGAAGAGAGATCACATAGATGTACTGGAGGATGATAGAAGAGAGATCACAGAGCTGTACTGGAGGATGATAGAAGAGAGATCACAGAGCTGTACTGGAGGATGATGGAAGAGAGACCACAGAGCTGTACTGGAGGATGATGGGAGAGACCACAGAGCTGTACTGGAGGATGATGGGAGAGAGATCACAGAGCTGTACTGGAGGATGATGGGAGAGAGATGACAGAGCTGTACTGGAGGATGATGGGAGAGAGACCACAGAGCTGTACTGGTGGATGATGGAAGAGAGATCACAGAGCTGTACTGGAGGGTGATGGAAGAGATCACAGAGCTGTACTGGAGGATGATGGGAGAGATCACAGAGCTGTACTGGAGGATGATAGAAGAGAGATCACAGAGCTGTACTGGAGGATGATGGAAGAGATCACAGAGCTGTACTGAAGGATGATGGAAGAGATCACAGAGCTGTACTGGAGGATGATGGAAGAGAGATCAAAAAGCTGTACTGGAGGATGATGGAGAAGAGATCACAGAGCTGTACTGGAGGATGATGGAAGAGAGATCACAGAGCTGTACTGGAGGATGATGGAAGAGAGATCACAGAGCTGTACTGGAGGATGATGGAAGAGAGATCACAGAGCTGTACTGGAGGATGATGGAGGAGAGATCACAGAGCTGTACTGGAGGATGATGGAAGAGAGATCACAGAGCTGTACTGGAGGATGATGGAAGAGAGATCACAGAGCTGTACTGGAGGGTGATAGAAGAGAGATCACAGAGCTGTACTGGAGGATGATGGATGAGAGATCACAGAGCTGTACTGGAGGATGATGGAAGAGAGATCACAGAGCTGTACTGGAGGATGATGGAAGAGATCACAGAGCTGTACTGGAGGATTATGGGAAAGAGATCACTGAGCTGTACTGGAGGATGGAAGAGAGATCATAGAGCTGTACTGGAGGATGACAGAAGAGGGATCACAGAGCTGTACTGGAGGATGATGGGAGAGAGATCACAGAGCTGTACTGAAGGATGATGGGAGAGAGATCACAGAACTGTACTGGATTATGATGGGAGAGAGATCGCAGAGCTGTACTGGAGGATCATGGGAGAGAGATCACAGAGCTGTACTGGAGGATGATGGAAGAGAGATCATAGAGCTGTACTGGAGGATGATAGAAGAGAGATCACAGAGCTGTACTGGAGGATGATGGAAGAGAGATCACAGAGCTGTACTGGAGGATGATAGAAGAGAGATCACAGAGCTGTACTGTAGGATGATAGAAAAGATTACAGAGCTGCACTGGAGGATGATGGAAGAGAGATTACAGAGCTGTACTGGAGGATGATGGAAGAGACATCACAGAGCTGCACTGGAGGATGATGGAAGAGATCACAGAGCTGTACTGGAGGATGATGGAAGAGAGATCACAGAGCTGTACTGGAGGATGATAGAAGAGAGATCACAGAGCTGTACTGGAGGATGATAGAAAAGATCACAGAGCTGCACTGGAGGATGATGGAAGAGAGATTACAGAGCTGTACTGGAGGATGATGAAGAGAGATCACAGAGCTGTACTGGAGGATGATGGAAGAGATCACAGAGCTGCACTGGAGGATGATGGAAGAGATCACAGAGCTGTACTGGAGGATGATGGAAGAGATCACAGAGCTGTACTGGAGGATGATGGAAGAGAGATCAAAAAGCTGTACTGGAGGATGATGGAGAAGAGATCACAGAGCTGTACTGGAGGATGATGGAAGAGAGATCACAGAGCTGTACTGGAGGATGATGGAAGAGAGATCACAGAGCTGTACTGGAGGATGATGGAAGAGAGATCACAGAGCTGTACTGGAGGATGATGGAGGAGAGATCACAGAGCTGTACTGGAGGATGATGGAAGAGAGATCACAGAGCTGTACTGGAGGATGATGGAAGAGAGATCACAGAGCTGTACTGGAGGGTGATAGAAGAGAGATCACAGAGCTGTACTGGAGGATGATGGATGAGAGATCACAGAGCTGTACTGGAGGATGATGGAAGAGAGATCACAGAGCTGTACTGGAGGATGATGGAAGAGATCACAGAGCTGTACTGGAGGATTATGGGAAAGAGATCACTGAGCTGTACTGGAGGATGGAAGAGAGATCATAGAGCTGTACTGGAGGATGACAGAAGAGGGATCACAGAGCTGTACTGGAGGATGATGGGAGAGAGATCACAGAGCTGTACTGAAGGATGATGGGAGAGAGATCACAGAACTGTACTGGATTATGATGGGAGAGAGATCGCAGAGCTGTACTGGAGGATCATGGGAGAGAGATCACAGAGCTGTACTGGAGGATGATGGAAGAGAGATCATAGAGCTGTACTGGAGGATGATAGAAGAGAGATCACAGAGCTGTACTGGAGGATGATAGAAGAGAGATCACAGAGCTGTACTGTAGGATGATAGAAAAGATCACAGAGCTGCACTGGAGGATGATGGAAGAGAGATTACAGAGCTGTACTGGAGGATGATGGAAGAGACATCACAGAGCTGCACTGGAGGATGATGGAAGAGATCACAGAGCTGTACTGGAGGATGATGGAAGAGAGATCACAGAGCTGTACTGGAGGATGATAGAAGAGAGATCACAGAGCTGTACTGGAGGATGATAGAAAAGATCACAGAGCTGCACTGGAGGATGATGGAAGAGAGATTACAGAGCTGTACTGGAGGATGATGAAGAGAGATCACAGAGCTGTACTGGAGGATGATGGAAGAGATCACAGAGCTGCACTGGAGGATGATGGAAGAGATCACAGAGCTGTACTGGAGGATGATGGAAGAGAGATCACAGAGCTGTACTGGAGGATGATGGAAGAGAGATCACAGAGCTGTACTGGAGGATGATGGAAGAGAGATCACAGAGCTGTACTGGAGGATGATAGAAGAGAGATCACAGAGCTGTACTGGAGGATGATGGAAGAGAGATCACAGAGCTGTACTGGAGGATGATGGAAGAGAGATCACAGAGCTGTACTGGAGGATGATGGAAGAGAGATCACAGAGCTGTACTGGAGGATGATGGAAGAGAGATCACAGAGCTGTACTGGAGGATGATGGAAGAGAGATCACGGAGCTGTACTGGAGGATGATGGAAGAGAGATCACAGAGCTGTACTGGAGGATGATGGAAGAGAGATCACGGAGCTGTGTTGGGTATTAGGTGAGGGGCATGCACTTCTCTTCTGTCTCTGTCATGGTTGCCCCCCCCCCCCCTACACACTGTTAATACCAACTTAATTTATTAAAGGATATGTTCACATTTTAAAAACAAAACAAACATTTTTTTTTTCTCTAGGAGCCTTGGAATCATTGCACCCATGGTCAGTAGATTACAGGTGCCATGCTGGACTCCTGCAGACTTGTCAGTGTATCTGTCAGTTCATTCCTCATACGGAGGAGCTACCAGAGTGCTAAACAGTGACCTGGTAGTTAATTAAAACTACAACTCCACTTGTATTTTCCCATTCACAGAACTCTATGAATGATGTGGTCAGGCAGGCTGCCTCATTCTGTGCATGCTGTCACTGGGTGCAGCGGCTGCAGGAGTGGGAACCTAAAAACAGGTGGAGCATGTAACATGTTTCCGAAGGTGAACTTATCCTTTAACACCTATTTAAAGTGTAACTCCTGACATACTTTATTTGGGTGGAGTAGGAAAGGATTTGTATTGCTGACTGTGTCCCTGCTGGGGAATTTCTCTCTCATGTTCTCTCCAGGTGACACCAAATTAGTCAGAGTCTGATATGGTGTCACAAGGACAGAAAGTAATGGGGAGAACACAGACACTTACCTTTCCACACTCCATCCAATAAACAAGAAAGCCTTGGCTGGAGTTGCACTCTAAGTTACAATTTTGCTACAGAATGATGGAAACATAAAAATTCTTTTAATAAAGAAGCTTCTTACCTGGGATCTCCATTTCCTCTGAAAATAAGAGAAGAGAAGACACAGAGTTAGGTTTGATCTTCCATTAATATAAACTTTACTTTATACAGAGTAATGAGGATGTACCATGTGACCTGAGCCCCAGCAACCAATCAGATCTCAGCTCACCATGGTCACATGAGAAAAGATATGATTTTTGTAGATGGGCCCTTATGGTGTTCATACCTCTGATCTGATTTGTTGTATAATCTGAGGACCATCTATACAGATACTCCTCGTTTATCGACTTACCTGTTGAACGACCGTCCGGACTTACAACCAGCTCTCCCTGACCCGCGCAGGATGACTGCTCGGACTTACAACAAGCTCTCCCAACCAGCGATCGCTCGGACTCACAACAAGCTCTCCCACTCTCCCGACCCGCACACGGGACGTCATGTCATCACTCTGTATCACCCTCATTCTCACTCCCGGCCTGCTGTTTTACATGTATGTACTGTACTCTGTTCTCCTAAATGCCCCTTCCAGCATTCTGTATACTTTACTGTTTTTATGTCTTTATGTATAGTTTGTACTGTAATGTAATGTGTGCTTCTACTGTACAGGTATTGCCCACACCATGTCATCAAAAAGAAAAGGGGGTTTTACTTTATCTTTCCCCCCCCCGCAAAGTAAAAGCATAATGGGCTAGTATGCATCACATACTAGCCCATTATGTGCCACTTACCTGCAAACGAAGCCCGCGCTGTCCCCGCTGGTGGCCGCATCCATCTTCGCCCCTCTTCCTTCCGGGGCCAAGGATTTCGGCTCTGTGACTGGCCTGAGCCGCGTGACGGCACGAACATCCATTTCTTCACAGCGCATGCGCCAATGACATAATCGGTGCAGTGTATATGAAATACCTCCTAAACAGCGCATGTTTAGAAGATATTTCCACTACCTATAGGTAAGCCTTATTCTCGTCTTACCTATAGGTAAAAGTGGCAATGGTGGGTTTAAAACCACTTTAAGTGCTGCAAGCCAACGACACCAAGAAAGCTCAAATTGGGTCATTTGTTGTAAATCCCTGCTCAATTTAGAGATTAGGGGCTTGAAGTTGGCAGCTGCTAGAGAAGAAAGAGAAGCAGTAAGGGTAATGTTGAAGTATGGGATCCCTTCCGAGCTCCAAGTGAAGAGGAATTGGTTCTGAAGTGTAGTTCTGGTTAAGGCCCGGACTCCTAGGTCTAAGATCGATGATTTGGTAGCATTCATTTTATAGTATGAAATTTGGCTAGATTGTGTGAAGGCTTGGAAAATATGTGGAGGGAGGACTCTGGATTAGTCACCAGGAGGATAATGTCATCTACAAAAAGATTTATCTTGTGGGCAGAGTTGTGGATGTATTTGGGTTGGAGCGGATCGATTCAGCTAAGGGCTCGATCATCAAATTAAAAATGGACAGGGATAAAGTCTAGTTCTGTTTGTTATATTAAAGGGTTTGGATAGTAGTCCATATGTATTCACTTGGGATAAGGGTGTGGAGTATAATGCCATAATTGCAGATAGGATGTTGCCTTGGAAACCAAATTTCTCTAGGACCTGGGTCATATAAAGCCAGTGCACCCTGTAAAGGGCACTGGAATAATTAGCAAATTTGTTCGCTATATCCTGCGAGTTCATGATTTGGGATTTGAGCGTAGGATGAATTAAATAGGGGATCATAGATTTAGCCTGAGCAATTTTCAATTTGTTGGCCAAATATTTCCCAGCCTTATTGGCGTTAGTGTAGTGATTACGTTTAAGGGATCTAAGGTGTCGGTCATACTGATCCGCTAAATTAAGTCTAATGAGGGTAGATGAAGTGGTGTGGGAGGGGGAGGATTTGTTACTAGATTATAAAGTATGAATTTCTGAGAGAAAATAAGGCAGTTTAGAGTCTAGACTCTTGTTAGATGCAGATTCCTCGGATGTAGGCCTTATGGGCATTCCATAAGGGTCAGATACTGAGTGTGCGTTGTTGGAAAAAAAGTCCTGGAGATGCTGGGAGATTACCTTAGAGACACCATCATCTTGTAACAGCTTAACATTTCAGCACTACATGGGTGTCCTGGAGGGGGAATCCTGATCCTCTATAGAAATGAACATGGCCGCTTGGTCCGACCAGGTAATGTTGTGGATAGAGGATGAGGAGACCCTCTGAAGGAGCCACTGGTCAGTAACAAATAGATCAATGCATGAGTATGAATGATGTCTGGAGGAGAAGAATGTGTAGTCTTGTTCGCTAGCATGTTGACACCTCCAGACATCATACACCCCTTCCGAATGGAGCAGATGTCGCAGGAACACAGATCTCCCTGAGGAGGGGGAGCTTGTGTCCAGATGAGGATCAACTTTCAGATTGAAGTCCCCACACATCAGTAATTGACCATAGTTAATAGAAGAAATTAACTTGAAAAGCCTTCAGATGAAGCGCAGCTGATGAGAATTGGGTGCATACACAGATACGATGATGTACGGTCTGGAGTTCAAGTCACCAGTTAGAATGATGTATCTACCCTCATCATCCATAAGAGAGCTCTTAAGGTGGAAGGAGACTGACTTCTCAATGGCCAAGAGGACCCCTGATTTCTTCCCCTTGGTGTTAAGAGACATACATTTCAGCAGCATAATAAAAACAAAGCGAAGAGGTGGCATAGTGGAGCCATATTCCAGGTTGTAGCAGACCTCAGGAGTTCAATGGGTAAAAGCACAAGGGTCAAGACTGTATGATGGTGAGCCAAAGATGCACTAGAAAGCATGAAACTAATGAAGACTAGGAGCCATGGAACAACAAAGGGAATTAAAGTTTAAAAATGGATCCATATCAGGGACCGTGCACAGAACCAAAAGGACTGCATAATAACAGCAAACAGGAGGACTGTGACGGGAGGGCCCGTGGAACTCAGAATACATCTTATGTCTAAGTCACCCTGTGCCATCCTGGCACAGGGTGAGTGAGAAAATATATCTTGGACTACTTAAAATGGGACAGTAATATTTGTCCACAATATCTCCCAGGATGTATGTTAATTGAATGAGTTGATCACATTGTCCTCTATACAATGTAGGAGACGGGACGACTCCTATTGGAGCTCATGTTAATTAGGTTTATTAGGTTTTGTTTGTATTGTTAATTGTAATTAGCTCCAGCTATTGTGTTTATATTACTGTGTGAAGCTCGGTGCCCACAAGTCTGTCATCTGGTCTGGGTCAATTTTGTAGTAAATTAGCTAATGTTAATTAGGTTAGCTTTGAGTCAGCCTGGTGTATAAATGTGTGTGAGATCTCAAATAAAGAGTTAGTTCTGATGTACTCCAAGACTGGTGTTGTCTAGTTCTTGGGGTTCCTATAGCCAGATCCATTGGGCTCGTGTTCCAGAACTTAGGAAGCGGTATACTGACGGAAGCACTCAAGCGGAGTGTGGGACGTTCCGTGACAAGGACCAATGTAGAAGGGTGGGCCAGATTGGTGTTGACGAGTTGAAAACCACTCAGGAACCTCCAAAAGCATTATTTTTGAAAGACCGCTTATGGGAGACTACTTGGCAATCCAGATGTAGGGTGCCAGGATGAGCTTGATGAGGGTCTGATGGTGGAGGATCAGGGAGGATGTTCCATTGATAAAGAGCCCGCAGACCTTCTTCCAGCGTATTGAGTCGGGTAGTGACCCCATTGTGGGTGACAGAGAGAGTCAAGTTTTTGTGACGTTGAAGAGTGTGCTGAGATAGGTCAGGAAGTAGTTGCACTGTTGTGAAGGTAGCAAGGAGAGTGACAATTTGTCTGGACACTGATAGGATTCGCTCTTTGACATTGACTAAATGAATCCTGAGGAGCCCCCCTCCCCCCCCCCCCGGATTTCTGGCAGTAGGAAATAGGGCTTAAGAAGCCTGTGGATACTGTCAATAATAAGATCCATAGGCATGGGAGAGGGTACCAGGGAGGAGAACAGCTCCTGTGTATACTGCAATAGCTGGTCTTGTGTCACTGACTCTGGAACCCCCCCTGATTTTGATGTCATTCTGCTTGGACCTGTCCACCATATCCGCAACCTTATCCTTTAGCCAGGTGATATCTTTAGAATGTGCAGTGTGGGCATCCACCATGGTGTTGAAGGACATTGTTAACTCATTCATAGAGGTTTCTACTCTGTACACCCTCTCACCTAATTCCTTCACTTTTAATTGCTGCACACATAAAAGCATGTCTGAGTGAAGGGATGAGCACAGGGAAAGGAGTATATCCTTTAAAATAGTATCTGAGACAGTCTGGCCTGCTGTGGGGAGGATAGCAATAGGGTCTGGGTGAGGATTGGATGTAGATGCCTGTACATTGCTTACCGCCATGATGGGGTCTGTGGTACTTCTGACAGGAGACTGCCTGTGAGGCTTAGATTTCATTGGGCTGTGGGAGCAGGGTGAGGAAGCCCCAGAGGATCCCCCACTAGATGTCTGGGTAGTGTAGTGGCCCAGGGGGCCTGCAATCTGGCCTGGATTCGGGCCTCCATGCTGCAGCTGTGGCCTGGCGGCCCTGCCATTTTGTTGGAGTCCCCAGCCTTGGGAGATGAAGAAGCCGGCCAGTTTACTGGGTTTTGGTGGGTCCTTCTTGTGGTGAAGCATGGCAGGCAGACTGAAGAAGTGGTGGATGGTGGTGAATGGTTGCTGTGGAGGATATTGAGCCCGATGGCAATGGATTCCCTGGCGGCCAAGTGGAGCCTCAAGCAAGTGTGGCCATACTCAAGCACGGTCACCACTGGAGCCCTTGTTTTTTGAGCCCCTTTTTCTAGAACCCTTGTTTCTGGAGCCCTTGTTTTAGCATCTAGCATCAGATCTATACCGACAGTGTGATAACTTCCAAAATTGATGTAAGCATCTACCTACTAAAGCAGAAAACAATGATGGTGGAATCAAGTTAAGAGTGATACAAAAGCACCCAAACAGGTTTACGACAAGAGACGGTGATAGAATATATGACCCTTATGACAGGTGGGAGGGATTAACTAAATCTAGTAATTGCAGTAAGACCTCCCAAGGAAGGCCATATCCTTTCCCTGTCCACTATCTTGTGCTTCCTTATTGCAAATATTTAGTCCTGTCTTCTGCTCTGCACATTCCCCACTGACTACACAGAGTCACATGACCCAGCTACACCTCCACATTCTTTATTGGTGATTTGCATTCATCATCCGTGTCCAATGAGAAAATATAAACCTTAGCACCTTTGAATAAAAAACTCCGATCATCAAACTCCAGCTGCAGTAAAAAACTTGCTAGAAAGCAAATAGCAATAAAGCAAAAGACGAATGTAAAAGACAGTTTGCTGCACTTAGGGTAGATCAAGTTCATGTATACATGTAAAACCCACAAAACTAATAACGTCCCATTAGGTAATGAAGTGCTCGTGCTTAAATTGACCTGGTTACATGACCCCCGCCCCCCTCTGACAACACGGGGAAAGCCTCAGGGGAGTCCCGTAGATTCCCCGTGCGTCAGAGGAGGGCGGAGCCACACAGTGACCTGCGTTATATAAGAAGTGCCAGAAGAACCGAAGCGTCACACAGCAGAAGACCCCTACTGAGGCGGATCGTGCGGACGGAGCGGAGAAGAAGCCTGGAGAAATATGTGGGACGAGAAGAGCGGAGGAAGAAGAAGATGGAGAAGAAGATGGAGAAAGAAGAAGAACATCGAAGGAAGACCAGAAGAAAGAAGATGAAAAAAGAAGAAATTAATAAAGGACTTGTCAAAAACCGTCTCTTATCTTTTTTAACCTTTTTGACACTTTTTTTGTGAAATGGTAGGGGTACATTTGTACTCCATTATCAATTCACATGGGGGGCTGGGATCTGGGGGTCCCCTTGTTAAAGGGGGCTTCCAGATTCCGATAAGCCCCCCACCCACAGACCCCCACAACAACCGGGCAAGGGTTGTGGGGATGAGGCCCTTCTCCCCATCAACATGGGGACAAGGTGCTTTGGGGGGCTACCTCAAAGCACCCTCCCAATGTTGAGGGCATGTGGCCTGGTACGGTTCAGGAGGGGGGGCGCTCTCTCGAACCCCCTCTTTTCCTGCGGCCTGCCAGGTTGCGTGCTCGGATAAAGGTCTGGTATGGATTTTTGGGGGGACCCCATGCCATTTTTTTTTTAGTTTTGGTGCGAGGTTCCCCTTAATATCCATTCCAAACCTGAAGGGCCTGGTATGGAATTTAGGGGGACCCCCACACTTTTTTTTTTAAATTTTGTTTCGGGGTTCCCCTGTGGGGAACTACCATGCTGTTTTTTATCAATGACTGTTCTAAACACGGGAAACATGCGCCCCTTTACAGGCATACTATAGACACCCCCCAGGTACGAAATTTAAAGGAATATTACACTTTTATTGTTTCACGTTAAGCATTATTAACCACATGCCAACCGGGCCATAGCCGAAAGACGGCTACAGCGCGGTCGGCTTATTCTGGGTGGGCGTCCATGGATGTCCTCCCAGAATTCCGCTCTCGCGAGCCCCCTGGTCCAGAGGACCTGGTGCATCACGGATCACGGTAAATGGCCGCTGATCGCGTCAGTTTACCATGTGATTGCTCCATCAAATGACGGAGCGATCACATGTAAACAAACCGGCGTCATGTCATGACGCCGGTTCCTCCCCTCTGTGTACCGATCGGTACAGAGGGGAGGAGAGGGGGAGGGATCATATGGCAGCAGTGCTGTGGGCTGGATCTGTAGTGCCCACAGCGCTGCTCAGTGACAAATACAGTCACATCCACGGATTCATCCATCCATGCTCAGCCATCCCTCCATACTCTAATGCCCTGCAATACTCTTCACTACTCTGCAATACCCCACAATACTCTGCAATACCCCACAATACTCTGCAATACCCCGCAATACTCTGCAATACCCCACAATACTCTGCAATACCCCACAATACTCTGCAATACCTGACAATACTCTGCAATACCCCACAATACTCTGCAATACCCCACAATACTCTGCAATACCCCGCAATACTCTGCAATATCCCGCAATACTCTGCAATACCCCGCAATACTCTGCAATATCCCGCAATACTCTGCAATACCCTGCAATACTCTGCACTACCCAACAATACTCTGCAATACCCCGCAGTACTCTGCAATACCCCGCAATACTCTGCACTACCCTGCAATACTCTGCAATACTCTGCAATACCCCGCAATACTTTGCACTACTCTGCACTACTCCGCAACACCCCGCAATACTCTGCAATACTCTGCAATACTCTGCAATACCCCACAATACTCTGCAATACCCTGCAATACTCCGCAATACTCCGCAATACTTCGCAATACCCTGCACTACCCTGCAATACTCTGCAATACCCAGCCATTTCCAGTCATACTCTGCAATACCCAGCCATACTCTGCAATACCCAGCCATACTCTGCAATACCCAGGCATACCCAGTCATACTCGGCCATACCCTGCAATACCCTGCCACACTTAGCCATACCCAGCCATGCGCAGCCATACCCAGCTATACCCAGCCATTCGCAGCCATACTCGGCTATGCTCGGCTATACTTTGCCATACTCTGCCATACTCGGCCTCTGTATGTGGCCAGGCTGTGGAAGTCTCACACATGTGGTATCGCTGTACTCAGGAGAAGTAGGAGAATCTATTTTGGGGTGTAATTTTTTGGTATGTACATGTTATGTGTTAGAAATATTGTATAAATGGACAACTTTGTGTAAAAAAAAAGTGTTTTAACCACTTCCCGCCCGCCGTCATATGACGTCCTCGACTTTGTGCGGGGATATCTAAATGATGGGTGCAGCCAGGGCCGGGACAAGGGGTGGGCAGGAGGGGCGGCTGCCCTGGGCACTGTGGTATCATGTGAGGTAGAGGGGCACCACAAGGAGGCTGGGGGGGAGGGGATTCGTGTTGAGAAGGGGCGTTTGTGGGGGCGGCAGGAGGTAAGAGTTGTTCTGGGAGGGCAAATTTGGGAGGTGTGCTAGGTGTGGTGATTTGGGGGGGGATTTGTGTTGGGGAGAAGAGGGATGGGATTAGAGGATTTGTGCTAGAAGGGGGGATTTTGGGGGTTTGCGCTATAAAAGTAATATAGCAGAGTGGCAATATTTTTTGGGGGGGGGGGCGCAATTTGGCAGGTTTGCCCTGGGCTTTGGATGACCTTGTCCCTCCACTGGGTGCAGCTACAGGCATCATTCAGATATCAGCTTTTTCAGCCAGCGATTCCCTACACCATAAGAATGATCATAGTGGCTGTTACACTGCTTGATCATTCTTATGAGAGGCGAGAGGGGACATCCCCCCCTCCCGCCGCCCTCCGGTGCTTCTACCGACTCACCGCTACGATCTAAGCCAGGATTGTTTTTATTTTATTTTTTTTTATTTCAGGCTTCCCAGCCTAGAGGTGAGATGTGGGGTCTTATTGACCCCCATATCTCACTGTAAAGAGGACCTGTCATGCCATATTCCTATTACAAGGGATGTTTACATTCCTTGTAATAGGAATAAAAAATAAAAGTAATAAAAAAATTTTGGGGGGAAAAAAGCGTCAAACTAAAATAAATAAAGTAAAGTGAACAATAAAAAGAAAAAAAAATTTAAAGCGCCCCTGTCTGTGTGCTCGCATGCAGAAGCGAATGCACACGTAAGTCCTGCCCACATATGAAAATGGTGTTCAAACCATACATGTGAGGTATCGCTGTGATCGGTAGAGCGAGAGCAATAATTTTGGCCCTAGACCTCCTCTGTAACTTAAAACATGTAACCAGTAAAAAATTTTAAAGCGTCGCCTATGGGGATTTTTAAGTAGCGAAGTTTGGCGCCATTCCACGAGCGTGTGCAATTTTGAAGGGTGCAATGTTAGGTATCTATTTACTCGGCATAACTTCATCTTTCATATTATGCAAAAACATTGGGCCAACTTTACTGTTTTGTTTTTTTTTTAAAGCACAAAACTGTTTTTTTTCTCAAAAAAGGTGTTCAAAAAATTGCTGCGCAAATACTGTGCGAGATAAAAAGTTGCAACAACCGCCATTGTATTCTCTACGGTTTTTGCTAAAAAAAACATATATAATGTTTTAGGGTTCTATGTAATTTTCTAGCAAATAAATGATGATTTTTACATGTAGGAGAGAAATGTCAGAATTGGCCTGGGTGCTCCAGAAAAAAAAAAATCTTGATTTTGCAAAGAATTGTGGGAAAAAATTACAACTTCAAAAAACTCACCATGTATCTTTCTAAATACCTTGGAATGTCTTCTTTCCAAAAAGGGGTCATTTGGGGGGTATTTGTACTTTTCTGGCATGTTAGGGTCTCAAGAATATAGATAGGTGGTCAGTACTTCAGGTGTGATCAATTTTCAGATATTGGCACCATAGCTTTTGGACTCTATAACTTTCACAAAGACCAAATAATATCCACCAATTTGTACTTATTTTTACGAAAGATATGTAGCAGTATAAATTGTGGCAAAAATTTACGAAGAAAAATGACTAATTTGCTAAATTTTATAACAGAAACAAATAAAATGTCATTTTTTTACCAAATTTTCAGTCTTTTTTCTTTTATAGCACAAAAAATAAAAAACCCAACAGTGATTAAATACCACCAAAAGAAAGCTCTATTTGTGTGAAAAAAAGGACAAAAATTTCATATGGGTACAGTGTTGCATGACTGAGTAATTGTCATTCAAAACGTGAGAGCACCGAAAGCTGAAAATTGGTCTGGTTAGGAAGGTGGTTTAAGTGCCCAGTGGTCAAGTGGTTAAAATCACTGCTCCCGAAAAAATGGCCGTTTTTAAAACTTTTTTTTGCATTGATCCATGTCCCCTGGGGCAGGACCCGGGTCCCCAAACACTTTTTATGACAATAACTTGCATATAAGCCTTTAAAATGAGCACTTTTGATTATTCATGTTTGTGTCCCATAGACTTTAACGGTGTTCGCGTGTTTGAACAAATTTTTTGCCTGTTCGCATGTTCTGATGCGAACCGAACCGGGGGGTGTTCGGCTCATCCCTAGTGCCCATCAGTGTGGCCTTTCAGTGCCCATCAGTGTCACTTATCAGTGCCTATCAGTGCTGCATATTAGTGCCTCATCATCAATACCACCTCATCAGCGCTACCTCATTAGTGCCACCTCATCAGTGCCAATGTGCCGCCTTATCAGTGCCCGTCAGTGAAGGAGAAAAAATACTTATTTACAACATTTTATAACAGAAACAAAGAAAAATGTATTGCCGGTCTTTTTTTATTTATTTAGCAAAAAATAAAACCCCCAGAGGTGAGCAAATACCACCAAAATAAAGCTCTATTTGTTTGAACAAAATGATAACAATTTTGTTTGGGTACAGTGCTGCATGACCGCACAATTGTCATTTAAAATGTGACATCGCTGAAAGGTGAAAATTGGTTTGGGCAGGAAGGGGGGAAAGTGCCCGGTATTGAAGGGGTTAAATAAATTCTAATATTTTACACTTTACTTGAGCCTGATTTTCTTTGCGGCAGACCACACATTTCTGGTCACATCTGTTCCTGACAAGGAGCTTCTTTGTGGAGGATGGAGGAGCTTGGCTATGGGGGATGGAGGAGCTTGCCTATGGGGGGGGATAGAAGAGCTTCGCTGTGGAGGATGGAGGAGCTTAGCTATGGGGGATGGAGGAGCTTGCCTATGGGGGGATAGAAGAGCTTCGCTGTGGATGATGGAGGAGCTTGGCTATGGGGGATGGAGGAGCTTGCCTATGGGGGGATAGAAGAGCTTCGCTGTGGAGGATGGAGGAGCTTGGCTATGGGGGATGGAGGAGCTTGCCTATGGGGGGGATAGAAGAGCTTCGCTGTGGGGGATGGAGGAGTTCAGCTAAAGGGGATCAATGACATAGATTACAAATTATTCAATTTGGAGAAGAGGTGTTTAAAGGGGATATGATTACAATGTACAAAAATAAACTGTTTATCTGCAGTCTTTGAAGAGGACATCCAGCCACAATTTGAGGTTAGAAGAAAAGAGGTTTAACCTTTGATTGAGGAAAGAGTTTTTTACTGTTCGAGCAGACACAGGGGAAGAATGACTAACCATAAAAACCTTAACCCCTCCCAATGCCAGCCAGTATTTAAAGTTACAGAACACAAATCATAACTTTTAGGAGCAAAACTTTATACAGTATGCACAAGTCTACAAGTCCCCCAGGGCAGCCTTTCCCAAACTTTCCAACACAGAGGAAACTTTGAAAAGACTTTACCTGAGAGGCAGAAATTGCTTATTGCTCAAGACACCCCTAGCAACTTCTGGAGGAACCCTATGCTTTCATGGAACCCTGGTTGAGAAACCCTGCCCTAGGGCTTTGTATACTGCCAGGACATACTATTTTGAATTTGCATGTAGCTCCTAATGCATACTATCTGAAGGAATACATCTTCGGTGACTAAATGTGACAGACCCATCCAGGACAGAGGCTTTTGCAAAAGGACAAGGGGCAAGCCTTCTACCCACTGATTATGGCCCTTGGAGAGAACAGATCATTCTCCAATGATGGACAACAATGTGATAGACGCTGAAAGCGAGGCTTGGATTACTTCGCTAAATAAGGACAATAAAGCTTCCCTTCTGAAGTGGATGGAAAGGTGTAATATTAATCTTGTACAGGGTAAAGGTCAGGGGAAATATGGTGGCCCTCCTGCAGACTGAGTTGGAGAGGCTCTTTCACTTGGGACAGAAATATTTATCAACCGTAATCCTCAAGAAATCTATGAAGATAAATGAATTCCACTGTATCAGACTGCTGGGACATTGTATGTCTTCTGATGACTTGTCTAGTGCACAGAATATACAACTTGGTGTCTCTCATATTGTGTGCCTCCTAGTAGGGATGAGCCGAACACCCCCCGTTCGGTTCGCACCAGAACATGCAAACAGAAAAAAAGTTTGTTCAAACACGCGAACACCATTAAAGTCTATGCAACACGAACATGAATAATCAAAAGTGCTAATTTTAAAAGCTTATATGCAAGTTATTGTCATAAAAAGTGTTTGGGGACCTGGGTCCTGCCCCAGGGGACATGGATCAATGTAAAAAAAAGTTTTAAAAAAGGTCCGTTTTTTCAGGAGCAGTGATTTTAATAATGCTTAAAGTCAAACAATAAAAGTGTAATATCCCTTTAAATTTCGTAGCTGGGGGGTGTCTATAGTATGCCTGTAAAGGGGCGCATGTTTCCTGTGTTTAGAACAGTCTGACAGCAAAATGACATTTAGAAGGAAAAAACCCATTTAAAACTACCCGCGGCTATTGCATTGCCGACAATACACATAGAAGTTCATTGATAAAAACGGCAGGGGAATTCCCCACAGGAGAACCCCGAACCAAAATTTTTTTAAAAAAATGATGTGGGAGTCCCCCTAAATTCCATACCAGGCCCTTCAGGTCTGGTATGGATATTAAGGGGAACCCCGGCCAAAATTTTTTAAAAAAATGACGTGGCGTTCCCCCTAAATTCCATACCAGACCTGAAGGACTGATATGGATTTTAAGGGGAACCCCGCGCCAAAAAAAAAAATATGGCGTGGGGTCCCCCCAAAAATCCATACCAGACCCTTATCCGAGCACGCAACCTGGCAGGCCGCAGGAAAAGAGGGGGGGATGAGAGTGCGCCCCCCCCTCCTGAACCGTACCAGGCCACGTGCCCTCAACATTGGGAGGAACCAGAAGATGAAGGAAGATAGAAGAAAGAAGAAGCATTTAAATAAAGGAATTGTCAAAAACTGTCTCTTGTCATTTTTAACATTTTTGACAGTTTTTTAGTGAAATGGCAGGGATAATTACCCCCTTACCATTTCACAGGGGGGGGGGCGGGATCTGGGGGTCCCCTTGTTAAAGGGGGCTTCCAGATTCCGATAAGCCCCCCACCCGCAGACCACCACAACCACTGGCCAGGGTTGTGGGGATGAGGCCCTTGTCCTCATCAACATGGGGCAAGGTGTTTTGGGGGGCTACCCCAAAGCACCCTCCCAATGTTGAGGGCATGTGGCCTGGTATGGTTCAGGAGGGGGGGCTCACTCTCGCCCCCCCTTTTTTCCTGTGGCCTGCCAGGTTGCATGCTCGGATAAGGGTCTGGAATGGATTTTTGGGGGACCCCACGCCGTATTTTTTTTTTTTTGGCGCGGGGTTCCCCTTAAATTCCATACCAGACCTGAAGTGTCTGGTATGGAATTTAGGGGGAACCCCACGTCATTTTTTTAAAAAAATTTGGCCGGGGTTCCCCTTAATATCCATACCAGACCTGAAGGGCCTGGTATGGAATTTAGGGGGACTCCCACGTCATTTTTTTTTAAATTTTGGTTCGGGGATCCCCTGTGGGGAATTCCCATGCCATTTTTATCAATGAACTTCTATGTGTATTGTCGGCAATGCAATAGCCGCGGGTAGTTTTAAATGGGTTTTTTCCTTCGAAATGTCATTTTGCTGTCAGACTGTTCTAAACACAGGAAACATGCGCCCCTTTACAGGCATACTATAGACACCCCCCAGCTACGAAATTTAAAGGGATATTACACTTTTATTGTTTGACTTTAAGCATTAATAAAATCACTGCTCCTGAAAAAAACGTCAGTTTTTAAAACTTTTTTTTGCATTGATCCATGTCCCCTGGGGCAGGACCCAGGTCCCCAAACACTTTTTATGACAATAACTTGCATATAACCCTTTAAAATTAGCACTTTTGATTTCTCCCATAGACTTTTAAAGGGTGTTCCGCGGCATTCGAATTTGCCGCGAACACCCCAAATTGTTCGCTGTTCGGCGAACTTGCGAACAGCCAATGTTCGAGTAGAACATGAGTTCGACTCAAACTCGAAGCTCATCCCTAGTTAGGATATTCATCTCAGTGTTTTGAATCCAGGGACTTCTTTTTGCTACATGGATTTCTTTCATGTAAAAAAAATAAAAAAATATACAGGGATGGACTCCTAAAGATTATTTTTGATATTAGATTATGGGAAGAGAGTCTCATTTTTAATGAGTGTGTTTAACATGTTTTCCTTTTCAGGAACCATTTGATCTCCTATCCAGCTGTGAGGCTTTTCGGCTAGATAGTGAGGTTGTGTACAGTCATAGGATGGTTTTGTTTACGGACGTGAACATATTGTTTTATAGATGTTAATCTCATAATGTCTTTCCACTGTTTTTCCTTCTTCTCTATCAAATCCAAGTTTCAAGCTCAAATACCTACTCCCAGGCCTGGGAGTTATTATCATTATTTTTGGACAGACGTTGGGGACAACGTCTATTGTAGTGGGGGGGAGTATGTAGCGCTGGTAGATTTATGATCTACCAACTGATAGGTAAATTTAGTAAATTGCTCGTTAGGGGAGTTAGATTTGCCTCTGTTCCAGCTTGGCTGACGTTGCGTGTGGTTCCGCACTGAGCCGGTGGGTGTCGTTGTTACCACTGGCTAGTGCTGGAAAGGCAACGTGTCGAAGCGTATGGGTGCTCCTCTATGGAGGTGGTCCTCCGAGTTGCATTCTGGGAGAGGGTATTTATGGGACAGACGCCATGTTTTGGGGTTCGTTTTACAGCCACCTGCTGGCCCTCCTGGCCGGCAGGTATGCATTAGAGTGCTACCTCGTGGTCCTCCGTTCCGGAGGCCCGTGCCGCTGCAGCTCATGGGTGGGCCCAGAAGCATGTCTGGGGTCTACCACAGCAGCCGAGGAATGGTCCTGAGCTGTCTATCCAGAGTGAAGAAGCTGGACAACTGAGAAGATCCCAGGGGAAGACCCGTCATAGAAGGATCACGCAGAGTGCTGGTCTGGAGAGGGGCCTGGTGACTCGTTTGGAGGACGTATCCTAAAGTAGTTTTACAGTATAGTACTGCGGGTTGGCTTAGAGGTCCAAGTACTGTGTCTGACATTCACTGCAAAGTTTAATACATCCTGTGGCAGAGGATTGTACGGATTTATTTCAAGCAAGTCTGTGGCAGAGACTTTTGTTTGTGCTACGCACTGGCTGCTAGGAAAGTGAGGGAGGCCTATCCAGACGAGCAAAGATTGTGTCCCACAAGGGGATCGCATCCGATTACAATATTCAACTTTAAAGGACGTTCTCAAGAATCCTAAAGAAAGGTATTTGAACTTCCTTGTAGCTTCCCTCCTGCCTCTTTCCTGCGACTTCCTTCGTTACTTAGTTCAATAAAGCATTGAAAACGTACTCAAGTGTTGGTGCGTTTATCATCCAGAGGTAAACTCAACGGAACCCTAAACCGCCGGTGAAGCAGGGGTGTCAAGAGTGAAGGTAACAAGCCCGCTTAAACCAGCAGCTTCACCGAGAGTTATTGCTACATATGAAAGGTTTTTGGTTCACTCATGAAGGATTTGCGGCCCACGTATGAAAGGGTCTTGGTTCACTAATGAAAGGTTTGGGGTCCACACATGAAAGGGTCTTGGTTCACTCATGAAGGATTTGGGGTCCATGTATGAAAGGGTCTTAGTTCATTCATAAAGGATTTGGGGGCAACATATGTAAGGGTCTTGGTTCACTAATAAAAGGCTTGGGGCCCTCGTATAAAAGGGTCTTGGTTCACTAATGAAAGGTTTGGGGTCCACATATGAAAGACCCTTTCATATGTGGACCCCAAACCTTTCATTAGTGAACCAAGACCCTTTTATACGAGGGCCCCAAGCCTTTTATTAGCGAACTTGGTTCGCTCATAAAGAATTTGGGGCCCACGTATGAAAGTTTCTTGGCTCACTCATAAACGGTTTGGGGTCCACATATGAAAGGGTCTTGGTTCATTCATGAAGGATCTGGGGCCCACGTATTAAAGGGCCATGGTTCACTCATGAAACATTTGGGGCCCACATATGAAAGGGTCTTGGTTCACTCATGAAAGGTTTGAGGACCACCCATTTTTTTCAGATATTTCATTTTTATTTATTTCCATATTTTCTTTCCTGATGTTCAGAAATCTACAGCCATTCGCAGCAACCAATCCCTTCCAGAGAAGAGCTGTTGTGGAAATTTTATGAAGATGTATTTTAATTATGTATTGTCATAAGTGTCTCCCAGGGTTAGTTCTCCCGCAACCCGCTCTAAAGAGCTGACTGGGGTAGACTGACGCTGGTTGAGATCCTTTCTATAGATAACTCTGGGATAAATCCCAGCACATGCCTGGATGGAAGGTGAAGGCTCCCATCCCCCTACATTACTTCCTGGACAATGATCTTCTCTCAATGGACATGGCACGGACACAATAAGCAGGTATTGGAGATCTTAGAATTCTATTGGACGGTATGAGGAGGAACACCCATAGAATTACAGAGGCCATGTCAGTTATGGAGGAAGCTCCACTGTCAGGAAAGGTCCCCTCCGCTGGTAATATCGATCATTTGGCGTGCAGTACTGAGGTCCACCAGCAAGTGTAATGTACATCAAGATATTTACACATAAACCCAGAATGTCTACAATAGTTTAATTACCATTTTTTATATTATACCAACCTTCATCTTTAGATGGGTCAGATATGGGATGACCTGCAAACAGAAAATCATTTAGAATTCAGTTTATTCATCTTCACACACAAACACAACATTTTCCCATCACATAGTTGGTAAGCTTGAGTAAAGACCCCAGTCCATCCAGTTTAACCAGAGTTTGTGTGTGATACCACTACCATATACCTGTATAATGGTTTTTTTTTTCTGAAAAAAACAAAGACAAATCTAAAAGTTTTCTTTTTAAATATATCTACACTCCCCACTGACACCACCAACTGTGGAAGGAAGTCCCACATCCGCTGCAACAGTAAGGTACCCCTTACACAGTTTAAGTTTGAATCACTTCTCATCCAACTTCATTGTGTGGTCACATGTCTTCTTTTGAGACTTTAGGCTAAATAGTCTCTTAAATGCTAAAGTCACCATTTAAGGATTTGTATATTGCGATCATATCCCCTCTTAAGCGTCTCTTCTCCAAGGAGAATAAATGAAATGTGTGTAATTGTTCCTCATAACTGAGGTCCTCCTTCCCTCATAACCAAGCTTCTCCATTCCCCATAACTGAGGTACTCTATCTCCTATAACGTAGCTCCTCCATCCCCCATAACAGAGTTCCTCCATCTCCTATAAAATAGCTCCTCCATCCCCCATAACTGAGCTCCTCCATCCCCCATAACTGAGCTCCTCCATCCCCCATAACTGAGCTCCTCCATCCCCCATAACTGAGCTCCTCCATCCCACATAACTGAGCTCCTCCACCCCCCCATAACTAAAGTACTCTATCCCCCAGACTGACGCTTGTTGAGATGTGTTTAGTAGTAAAAAGCTTCTTGGGGATGTGGAGAAGTGTTTGCAGAGTGGGGATATGTCCGCTGGCGAAGGGCCCCTGTGTGATGCACAGAACGATCATCTGGTGGGGGTGTGTTCGCTCTGCAAAGACATTATCGGTTTAGCAGATGTACGCTCCTGTCACCCCTGTGTGCCTGATCAACATATTTGGGGGGATGTGGCTTACACCTGCAGATAATCTCCCATCTACACTGGATGGTAGTATAGTCCGGGTATGCTTTGTTCTCTGAACAAAGCAGAATAAGGATTCATGAAGAATGGTAAAAACGTGAGTCCTTGAATCGTTGTGGTCGGGAACAGCGTTCATGATCTCAAGCTTCCTTTGTGTAGCTGAAGATAGCTTACAGAGACAGGGGGTGGGAAATCATACACGCTACCCCTGCCCAGACACGCCCATAAGACTCCCCTAGTCATTATTCATTGGTTGTTGTATAAACTCATCCTGTTGGAAGGATTTCCTGTGTTGACATTCATATCCTGTGAGGTCATATCCTGTGTGGTCATTTCCCATGGAGAAAGCGATTGGCTGTTGGGGCCATGACTTCCTGTTTGTCATGGCTTTTGTTGTCGATGAATAAAAGGCAGTCATGCGATGGTACTGAGATGAGGACGTAAGCTGTGGTCATGTCTGTTTACTTGGGAATATGTGGGAAATAGAGTGATAGGTAAGATGCATTATACTGAGCGGAAAGGGTGCTTAATAGCGCAAAAGCATGTCGTGGGTTTTTCTACAACAGAGCAGGAACTGGAAGCAGAGCGCTCAATCACTGGAGGTGTCAGGTTATATGATCAGTACGCTCTGGGGGCGGGTTTAGCGGAGAAGTTGTCCGGGGAAATTTGGCTGTATGCTATGCGCACACCATATCTCCTGTGCTCCTAAGCACACATTCAGTCTAATGATATAATGTACCTTACCTATCATTCCATTTCCCTTGCATCCCCAAGTAAAGAGACAACCACCATAGCTTACGTTCTCAGCTCCATCAGTGTGCATGCCTTTCTGAGCCGTGCACTTGCTTTTATTTACACATAAACAGGAAGTCCCAAACTGGAGGGTTTGTCTCCAACAGCCAATCGCCTCCTACACAGTTTGTGACCTCACAGGAAATGACCAAATAAGGATGTAACAACACAGGATTATACCACCGTTCCTTGTGGATGGGAGTCTATCTGCAGGTGCACGCTGTGAATCATGACATGTGCTGATCAGACACAGCAGAGACAAGAGCGTACATCTGCCTATAACCGATAATGTCCTTGCAGAGTGAACATATCCCCTCAGACAATCGTCTGTGCAATGCACAGGGGCCCTTTTGCTGGTGGACATGTCCCCACTCCGCAAACACCTCTCTCCAATCCCAGGAAGTTTTCCACTACCTAACAGATCTCAACCAGCATCAGTCTGCCCCAGTCAGCTCTTTAGAGTGGGCTGCGGGAGAACTAACACTGGGAGACACTGTGACAATACATATTAAAATACATCTTCATAATTTCCACAACAATGTATATGGGAAAGGACAGCGTATTACCCTGACCTCCTGCTCTCCTTTCTATAGATAACTCCAGGATAAATCCCAGCTCATACCTGGATGGTGAAGGCTCCCATTCCCCCTTACATTACTCCCTGGACAATGATCTTCTCTCTAGGGACACGGCAAGGACACAATGAGCAGGTATTGGGGATGTTAGAATTCTATTGGACGGTATGATGAGGAACACCCATAGAATTACAGAAACCATGTCAATTATGGAGGAAGCTCCACTGTCAGGAAAGTCCCCTCTGCTGGTAATATCGATCATTTGGTGTGCAGTACTGAGGTCCACCAGCAGGTGTCTCCTGGCAGTTTGGAGCTGTCAGAAGAGCTTTTCCCTGCTGGTATTTTGTCACCTTTGGGCTGCAGTACTGGCGTCCACCAGCAGAGGGATCCTGGCAATGTGGAGCAGGTATTACCCTTTGCAGACAGGTGTCACCTGACTTTAATTAGCAGATGCAGTATAAATACCCAGCAGGTGCACACATATCTTGCCTTGCTATTGTCCTTGAGCCCTGACCTGCAGCCTGCATCCTGTTTACCTGATTCCTGAAACCTGATTCCTGTACCCGAGACCTGATTGCTGGAGCCTGTTGATCCTGTTCCCTGTCTGTTACCTTAACCCTGGACCCTGAGCCTTGTATCTGACCTGTGCCTCCTGTAATCCATCCATCCTATCTTTGTCCTGTTTGTTACCCTTCCCCAGCTGCTGACCTCCTGTTGACAACCCTGGCTTTGTTTACGATCTCGGTATTTCCCTTACTTGTAGGTGGTTGTGTTATATTAATTTATCTTTAATAAATCATTTATATTTTCACTTATACACGTCTGGGTTTCCTCTGTTGCAGTCCACACAGTTCTGGTCTTATCTGGTACATGACAGAATACCAAGGCCATCCCTGACCAGAAGTGGCTGCTCAGAGGAACCATCTTGGTTCTGCTGGCTTTGCTGGAATGAATCCCAATGTGATCCCATATTATGCTCTGCTGGCGTCAGAAAGTGGCAAGTATCTCCGCCAGTCACTAAAAGAGTGGACCAATGACCATCTGCTTGAGATCATCTGTTTGGCCCACTCCCTGGTTGACCAGGGCTGTATGTTGTTTGGGGATGTGCAGCCTTTGATCCAAATATGTGCTGAGCTGGCCCTGTCCTGTGTTCCTAAGACCAGTGATGATTTTTCTCCCCCTTTCAGTGTTGATCAGGTGGAGTCTCTGGTGTGGCTGTTAGAGGATGATTCTGCATGCTTTTTTGAGCACTATTCCATCTGTTTTCAGCAGAAGCTTTTGGAGTGTATTCACTCAGTACAGACCCTTGTTAGACAGGCAGCATGTGATCCGTCCTTTGTCCAACCCATACTCTCAGCATGGTCTAATATGTTACAACCAGCCCCAACCAACCCACAACAAACCACCTCTGCCATCAGACACCTACCTGCCCACAAGTCTGTCTCCCCATCACCCACGCCAAACTTAGTTGCAACTCAGTATACATTGCTCCCAACCAGATACTCATATCTGGTCTCTGCTCCCTGTACCTATCCTGCATTCAACCCACCTGCCTCTTCTCAGCTGCCTACTAATCCACAAAAACTTCCCCCAGCTACTGTTACCTCTTCTCCACCATATCCCAATCCTCCTTTCCAGTCTACTGCACCCCTCACCTACAGAGCCTCAGTGACTAAACCCAAGAAAAAACAAATGTTTTTTCCAACCAAGACGATCCTGCCATTAATCCAACCTGCCTCCACACCTACCAATCTGTCCCAGCCTGGAGTGCCAGAGTCCCAGCCTGAGTTGCCAGAGTCCCAGCCTGAGTTGCCAGAGTCCCAACCTGAGTTGCCAGAGTCCCAGCCGGAGGTGCCAGTGTTCCAGCCGGTGTTCCAGCCGGAGGTTCCAGTGTTCCAGCCGGAGGTGCCGGTGTTCCAGTCGGAGGTGCCAGAGTTCCAGCCTGAGTTGCCAGAGTCCCAGCCGGAGGTACCAGTGTTCCAGCCGGTGTTCCAGTCGGAGGTGCCAGTGTTCCAGCTGGAGGTGCCAGTGTTCCAGCCGGAGGTGCCAGTGTTCCAGCCAGAGGTGCCAGTGCCTACCTTCCAGTCTGATGTGCCCGCTTTCCAGCCTGATTTGCCCGCTTTCCAGCCTGATGTGCCCACCTTCCAGCCTGATGTGCCCGCTCTCCAGCCTGATGTGCCCACTCTCCAGCCTGATGTGCCCTCTTTCCTGCCTAATGAGCCCGCTTTACAGCCTGATGAGCCCGCTTTCCAGCCTGATGAGCCTGCTTTCCAGCTTGATGTGCCCACTTTCCAGTCTGATGTCTCATTACCCGCTGCTCAGCTCGATGACCTGGAACCTGCTGCCCAGCCTGATGTTTTCCTGTCTGCTGCCCAGCCTGATGTGTTCCTGTCTGCTGCCCATCCTGATGTGTTCCTGTCTGCTGCCCAGCCTCATTCGTTCCTGTCTGCTGCCCAGCCTGATGTGTTCCTGTCCGCTGCCCAGCCTGAGGTGTTCCTGTCTGCTGCCCAGCCTGATGTGTTCCTGTCTGCTGCCCAGACTGATGTGTTCCTGTCTGCTGCCCAGCCTGATGTGTTCCTGTCTGCTGCCCAGCCTGATTCGTTCCTGTCTGCTGCCCAGCCTGATGTGTTCCTGTCCGCTGCCCAGCCTGAGGCGTTCCTGTCTGCTGCCCAGCCTGATGTGTTCCTGTCTGCTGCCCAGACTGATGTGTTCCTGTCCGCTGCGCAGCCTGATGTGTTCCTGTCCACTGCCCAGCCTGATGTGCCCACTTTCCAGCCTGATGAGCCCGTTTTCCAGCCTGATGAGCCTGCTTTCCAGCCTGATGTGCCCGCTTTCCAGTCTGATGTCTTATTGCCGCTGCTCAGCTCGACGACCTGGAACCTGCTGCCCAGCCTGATGTGTTCCTGTCTGCTGCCCAGCCTGATGTGTTCCTGTCCGCTGCCCAGCCTGATGTGTTCCTGTCCGCTGCCCAGCCTGATGTGTTCTTGTCCGCTGCCCAGCCTGATGTGTTCCTGTCTGCTGCCCAGCCTGATGTGTTCCTGTCCGCTGCCCAGCCTGATGTGTTCCTGTTTGCTACCCAGCCTGATGTGCCATTGCCCGCTGCCCAGCTTGAAGTGCCCGCTGCCCAGCTTGAAGTGCCCGCTGCTCAGCTTGAAGTGCCCGCTGCTCAGCTTGAAGTGCCCGCTGCCCGGCTGGACGCCATGGACTTTCCCCAGCAAGGGCTAGTTGGAGTGTCCGGAGGTCGCTCCTTCGAGGGACTACTGTCAGGAAAGGTCCCCTCCGCTGGTAATATCGATCATTTGGCGTGCAGTACTGAGGTCCACCAGCAGGTGTCTCCTGGCAGTTTGGAGCTGTCAGAAGAGCTTTTCCCTGTTGGTATTTTGTCACCTTTGGGCCGCAGTACTGGCGTCCACCAGCAGAGGGATCCCGGCAGTATGGAGCAGGTATTACACTTTGCAGACAGGTGTCACCTGACCTTAATTAGCAGCTGCAGTATAAATACCCGGCAGGTGCACACACCTTGCCTTGCTATTGTCCTTGAGCCCTGACCTGCAGCCTGCATCCTGTTTACCTGATTCCTGAAACCTGATTCCTGTACCTGAGACCTGATTGCTGGAGCTTGTTGATCCTGTTCCCTGTCTGTTACCTTAACCCTGGACCCTGAGCCTTGTATCTGACCCATCCCTCCTGTGATCCATCCATCCTCTCTTTGTCCTGTTTGTTACCCTTTCTCAGCTCCTGACCTCCCGTTGACGACCCCGGCCTGACTCTGTTTATGACCCTGGTATTTCCCTTACTTGTATATATTTGTTCTGTTATTATTATTATTTGTGGGGTTCTGTTTGCATTGGTTGTGGTGCACTGAGTGATATTGGAGGTAGTTGTGTTATATTCATTTATCTTTAATAAATCATTTATATTTTCACTTATACACGTCTGGGTTTCCTCTGTTGCATTCCACACAGTTCTGGTCTTATCTGGTACATGACATCCACCTAATGTACATCAAGATATTTCCACATAAACCCAGAATGTCTACAATAGCTTAATTACCATTTTTATATTATACTAACCTTCATCTTTAGATGGGTCAGATATGGGATGACCTGCAAACAGAAAATCATTTAGAATTCAGTTTATTCATCTTTACACACAAACACAACATTTTCCCATCACATAGTTCGTAAGCTTGAATAAAGACCCCAGTCCATCCAGCTCAACCAGAGTTTGTTTGTGATACCACTACCATATACCTGTATAATGTTTTTTTTTTTCTAAAAAAAACCCAAAGACAAGTCTAAAAGTTTTTTTTTTTTAAATATATCTACACTCCCCACTGACACCACGAACTGTGGAAGGAAGTCCCACATCCGCTGTAACAGTAAGGTACCCCTTACACAGTTTAAGTTCGAACCACTTCTCATCCAACTTCATTGTGTGGTCACGTGTCTTCTTTCGAGACTTTAGGTTAAATAGACTCTTAAATGCTAAAGTCACCATTTAAGGATTTGTATATTGCGATCATATCCCCTCTTGAGCATTTCTTCTCCAAGGAAAATAAATGAAATGTTTGTAATTGTTCCTCATAACTCCTTCTTCCCTCATAACTGAGCTCCTTCATCCCCCATAACTGAGGTACTCCATCTCCTATAACGTAGCTCCTCCATCTCCCATAACTGAGCTCCTCCATCCCCCATAACTGAGCTCCTCCATCCCCCATAACTGAGCTCCTCCATCCCCCATAACTGAGCTCCTCCACCCACCCATAACTAAGGTACTCCATCCCCCATAACTGAGGTACTCCATCCCCCATAACTGAGGTACTTCATCTCCCATAACGTAGCTCCTCCATCCCCCATAACTGAGCTCCTCCATCCCCCATAACTGAGGGCCTTCCATTTTCCATAAATAAGCTCCTCCACCCCCCATAACTGAGCTCCTTCATTCCCAATAATGAAGCTCCTCCATCCCCCATAACCGAGCTTCTCCATCCCCCATAACTGAGCTCTTCCATTTCCCTTAACTGTGCTCCTCCTTCCCCCATAACTGAGCTCTTCCATCCCCCACAACTGAGCTCTTCCATCCCTCATAATGGAGCTCCTGCATCTCCCATAACGGAGCTCCTCCATTCCCCATAACTGAGCTCCTCCATCCCCATAACTGAGCTCCTCCATCCCCCATAACTGAGCTCCTCCACCCCCCATAACTGAGGTACTTCACCCCCCATAACTGAGGTACTCCATCCCCCATAACTGAGGTACTCCATCCTCCATAACTGAGGGCCTTCCATTTTCCATAAATAAGCTCCTCCACCCCCCATAACTGAGCTTCTCCATCCCCCATAACTGTGCTCTTCCATCCTCCACAACTGAGCTCTTCCATCCCCCATAATGGAGCTCTTCCATCCCTCATAATGGAGCTCCTGCATCTCCCATAACGGAGCTCCTCCATCCCCCATAACTGAGCTCCTCCATCCCCCATAACTGAGCTCCTCCACCCCCCATAACTGAGCTCCTCCACCCCCCATAACTGAGGTACTCCATCCCCCATAACTGAGGTACTCCATCCTCCATAACTATGCTCCTTCATCCCCCATAACTGAGGTCCTTCCAATTTCCATAAATAAGCTCCTCCAACCCCCATAACTGAGCTCTTCCATTCCCAATAATGAAGCTCCTCCATCCCCCATAACTGAGCACCTTTATCTCTCATAACTGAGGTCTTCCATCTCCCTTAAACTGGGCTCCTCCATCCCCCATAACTGAGCTCTTCCATCCCCCATAATGAAGTTCTTCCATCCCCCATAATGAAGCTCCTCCATCCCCCATAACGGAGCTCCTCCATCCCCCATAACGGAGCTCCTCCATCCCCCATAACTGAGCTCCTCCATCCCCCATAACTGAGCTCCTCCATCCCCCATAACTGAGCTCCTCCATCCATCATAACTGAGCTCCTCCATCCCCCATAACTGAGCTCCTCCATCCACCATAACTGAGCTCCTCCATCCCCCATAACTGAGCTCCTCCATTCAACATAACTGAGCTCCTCCATCCCTCACAATGAAGCTCCTCCATTGACCATAACTGAGCTCCTTCATCCCTCATAACTTAGTTCCTCCAACCCCCATAACTGAGCTCCTCCATCCCCCATAACTGAGCTCCTCCATCCCCTATAACTGAGCTCCTTCATCCCCCATAATTGTACTCCTCCACCCCCCATAACTGAGCTGTCCACCCCCCATAACTGAGCTCCTCCATCCACCATAGCTAAGCTCCTCCATCCCCATAACTGAGCTCCTACATCCCTCATAACTAGGGATGAGCTTCGAGTTCGAGTCGAACTCATGTTCTACTCGAACATTGGCTGTTCGCAAGTTCGCCGAACAGCGAACAATTTGGGGTGTTCGCGGCAAATTCGAATGCTGCGGAACACCCTTTAAAAGTCTATGGGAGAAATCAAAAGTGCTAATTTTAAAGGCTTATATGCAAGTTATTGTCATAAAAAGTGTTTGGGGACCCGGGTCCTGCCCCAGGGGACATGGATCAATGCAAAAAAAAGTTTTAAAAACGGCCGTTTTTTCAGGAGCAGTGATTTTATTAATGCTTAAAGTCAAACAATAAAAGTGTAATATCCCTTTAAATTTCGTACCTGGGGGGTGTCTATAGTATGCCTGTAAAGGGGCGCATGTTTCCCGTGTTTAGAACAGTCTGACAGCAAAATGACATTTGGAAGGAAAAAACTCATTTAAAACTACCCGCGGCTATTGCATTGCCGACAATACACATAGAAGTTCATTGATAAAAACGGCATGGGAATTCCCCACAGGGGAACCCCGAACCAAAATAAAAAAAAAAAAAATGATGTGGGGGTCCCCCTAAATTCCATACAAGGCCCTTCAGGTCTGGTATGGATATTAAGGGGAACCCCAGCCAAAATTTAAAAAAAAAATTGACGTGGGGTTCCCCCTAAATTCCATACCAGACCCTTCAGGTCTGGTATGGATTTTAAGGGGAACCCCGCGCCAAAAAAAAAAAAAAAACGGCGTGGGGTCCCCCTAAAAATCCATACCAGACCCTTATCCGAGCACGCAACCTGGCAGGCCGCAGGAAAAGAGGGGGGGACGAGAGTGCGGCCCCCCCCCCTCCTGAACCGTACCAGGCCACATGCCCTCAACATTGGGAGGGTGCTTTGGGGTAGCCCCCCAAAACACCTTGTCCCCATGTTGATGAGGACAAGGGCCTCATCCTCACAACCGTGGCCGGTGGTTGTGAGGGTCTGCGGGCGGGGGGCTTATCGGAATCTGGAAGCCCCCTTTAACAAGGGGACCCCCAGATCCCGGCCCCCCCCCTGTGTGAAATGGTAAGGGGGTACTTACCCCTACCATTTCACTAAAAAACTGTCAAAAATGTTAAAAATGACAAGAGACAGTTTTTGACAATTCCTTTATTTAAATGCTTCTTCTTTCTTCCTTCATCTTCTTCTTCTTCTGGTTCTTCTGGCTCTTCTGGTTCTTCCTCCGGCGTTCTCGTCCAGCATCTTCTCCGCGGCGTCTTCTATCTTCTTCTCCTCGGGCCGCTCCGCACCCATGGCATGAGGGGGGAGGCTCCCGCTCTTCTCTTCATCTTCTTCTCTTCTTCATCTTCTTCTTCATCTTCTTCTTCTTCTTTTTCTTCTTCTTCCTTCTTCTCTTCTTCTCTTCTTCATGTCTTCTCCGGGCCACTCCGCAGCCATGCTGTGGCATGGAGGGAGGCTCCCGCTGTGTGACGGCGTCTCTTCGTCTGACGGTTCTTAAATAACGGGGGGCGGGGCCACCCGGTGACCCCGCCCCCCTCTGACGCACGGTGACATGACGGGACTTCCCTGTGGCATTCCCCGTGACGTCACAGGGAAGTCCCTCAAGTCACCGTGCGTCAGAGGGGGGCGGGGTCACCGGATGGCCCCGCCCCCCGTTATTTAAGAACCGTCAGACGAAGAGACGCCGTCACACAGCATGGCTGCGGAGCGGCCCGGAGAAGACAGGAAGAAGAGAAGAAGGAAGAAGAAGAAGAAGAAGAAGATGAAGAAGAAGATGAAGAAGAGAAGAAGATGAAGAGAAGAGCGGGAGCCTCCCCCCCATGCCATGGGTGCGGAGCGGCCCGAGGAGAAGAAGATAGAAGACGCCGCGGAGAAGATGCTGGACGAGAACGCCGGAGGAAGAACCAGAAGAGCCAGAAGAACCAGAAGAAGAAGAAGATGAAGGAAGAAAGAAGAAGCATTTAAATAAAGGAATTGTCAAAAACTGTCTCTTGTCATTTTTAACATTTTTGACAGTTTTTTAGTGAAATGGTAGGGGTAAGTACCCCCTTACCATTTCACACAGGGGGGGGGCCGGGATCTGGGGGTCCCCTTGTTAAAGGGGGCTTCCAGATTCCGATAAGCCCCCCGCCCGCAGACCCTCACAACCACCGGCCACGGTTGTGAGGATGAGGCCCTTGTCCTCATCAACATGGGGACAAGGTGTTTTGGGGGGCTAACCCAAAGCACCCTCCCAATGTTGAGGGCATGTGGCCTGGTACGGTTCAGGAGGGGGGGGGGGCCGCACTCTCGTCCCCCCCTCTTTTCCTGCGGCCTGCCAGGTTGCGTGCTCGGATAAGGGTCTGGTATGGATTTTTAGGGGGACCCCACGCCGTTTTTTTTTTTTTTTTTTTTGGCGCGGGGTTCCCCTTAAAATCCATACCAGACCTGAAGGGTCTGGTATGGAATTTAGGGGGAACCCCACGTCAATTTTTTTTTTAAATTTTGGCTGGGGTTCCCCTTAATATCCATACCAGACCTGAAGGGCCTTGTATGGAATTTAGGGGGACTCCCACATCATTTTTTTTTTTTAATTTTGGTTCGGGGTTGCCCTGTGGGGAATTCCCATGCCGTTTTTATCAATGAACTTCTATGTGTATTGTCGGCAATGCAATAGCCGCGGTAGTTTTAAATGTGTTTTTTCCTTCAAAATGTCACTTTGCTGTCAGACTGTTCTAAACACGGGGAACATGCGCCCCTTTACAGGCATACTATAGACACCCCCCAGGTATGAAATTTAAAGGGATATTACACTTTTATTGTTTGACTTTAAGCATTATTAAAATCACTGCTCCTGAAAAAACGGCCGTTTTTAAAACTTTTTTTTGCATTGATTCATGTCTCCTGGGGCAGGACCCAGGTCCCCAAACACTTTTTATGACAATAACTTGCATATTAGCCTTTAAAATTAGCACTTTTGATTATTCATGTTCGTGTCCCATAGACTTTAACGGCGTTCGCGTGTTCGAACAAATTTTTTTCCTGTTCGCATGTTCTGGTGCGAACCGAACAGGGGGGTGTTCGGCTCATCCCTACTCATAACTGAGGATCTCCATCTCTCATAATGGAGGTCCTCCATCCCTCATAACTGCGCTCCTTCTCTCATAACTAAACCCCATAAGGCCCTCCAGTTCCCTTATTAGCTTTGCTTTATGTTCTCTGGACTGTTTCCAATTCCAGCACATCCCTCCTGAGGATTGGTGACCAGAACTGGATGTCATACTCAAGATGTGGCTGAACCAGAGTCTATGTAAAAATATAACTTCTTGTCTTCCGTAACTACACTTATTAATACATGCTAATAGTCTGCTGGTGTTGCTTGCAGCAGCTTGGCACTGCATGCTATTTCTGAGCCTGTCATCTACTAGGACCCCCAGATCTTTCTCCATCCTCGATTTCCCCAGAGGTCCTCCCCCTAACTTTCATTCATATTTTTGGCTCACAAGGTTTTCTTGTATCCTGCTGTGAAGTTATTGTCCTCCTTAGTTTTGTATCGTCAGCAAACACTGAGACTAAACAATTTATTCCAACCTCTATATCATTTATGAACAGATTAAACAGAATTGGTCCCAGGGCAGATCCCTGGACATACAGCTCACAACTCTAGATCATTCAGAAAATATTCAAGTAATCACCAATCGCTGGACATGCTCCTGTAACCATTTTTTTATCCAAATACACACCATGTCCTCAAAGCCAAAACATCTTAAATTAGAACTATAGGACATTTTTTTTAATATTATGGATAGAGTAAGGGAGGGGTTTTTTTTACCATCTGTATCCAATTGCAGAGATTTCCTTTCACTTCCTGTCTCATAGCCAAACAGGAAGTGAGAGGAAATTCCTGCAAATTAAGGGAATTCCTTGGGGATCCCCAGGTCACCAAAACTAGTGTCCTCATGGAAACATGTCCTCTCTATTACATTTATGGGGACAATCCAAAGTTTTGCAATTTTCTTTTACTTTCACATTCAAATGATAATAGTAAGCAGGACCAATAGAGAGGGTGAATATCCTTAACGGGGGCAAAGACAACAATAAAGATTGACAGGTGTTCTAATCTCTCTCCACTCTATCCAAAACAAAAACAAAAAAAGTTTAGCCTTTAGTTATACTTTAATATGCAATTTTACATTAGTAATATGTCATTTACATTTGCTCAATATAATTTATCTTTAATAGTATGTCGTATGAAAACACATTTCTGTCTTCTTATGATCTGGCCAGAACCCTTCCAGGGGCAGATCATTACTCTACAATCTCTGCGATGGAAGGTCACCCCTTCCTCCTGACACCACTCTTCTCAGGGTAACCCAGAACCCTCCCAGGAGCAGATAATTCCTCTACAATCTCTGTGATGGAAGGTCACCCCTTCCTCCTGACACCACTCTTCTTAGGATGACCCAGAACCCTTCCAGGAGCAGATCATTCCTCTACAATCTCTGTGATGGAAGGTCACCCCTTTCTCCTGACACTGCTCTGCCCACATATGTGATCCACTTTAATGAGGCTGTATATGTGAGTATGTTTGGTGGCGTTGGGCTAACATTGCAACCTCCTTCCCCCTGCTCTAGTATTAGAGAGTACATGTGTCAAATAGGGATGGGCCGAACTCCCGCCAGTTCGGTTTGCACCAGAACATGCGAACAGACAAAAATTTGTGTGAACCCTTTTAAAGTCTATGGGACATGGACATGAAAAATCAAAAGTGAGGGGCGTGGCCTGACCTGGCATGAAGATGGCTGCTTAGATCCACAGCTCCTGCCACCATACGACCTGATCTCAGCTTACCGGAGGCTCAAATATTCAATACCCACCACAGAACATGGGGACTGCTTCCAGGAACACCTCTGCCTCCCGATCCCGCTCACCAAGGGAACACACGGAGCACACGAGACAAAATAACCCTACAATGTTTAGGACGGGCTGAGGAAACATGGCATCCCCCCGCCACAGGAGCTCGCAGGCCTCAATTTCCTCACAGCTAGGAGCGCCGTCTCTCACTCTCCCTGTCAGCTTAGAGGAAGAGAATACCTCAGAAGACAGACCCCATCACCAATTAAACATAAATGACCTACGGATGATTGCTACAGATATAAAGGACACACTTTCTGCTGCCATATCTGAACTTCGCTTAGACATCCACGCCCTGTCTGACAGAGTCACGGCGGCGGAGCAAATGGCCGAACAGCAAGATTTACAACTGCGCAAAACTACCCGACGTGTTGATACTCATACCCTACAGATGAGGGATATGCAGAGACACCTCGAGGATCTCGACAACGGGGGCAGATGACGTAACCTGAAGATCAGCGGGCTCCCTGAATCGATTGAAGGAGATCAACTGACACCCTCAGCCTGTTTAATGGTATTCTACACAGACCTCTCCAGACTCCTGTTGATTTTGAAAGAATCCACCATGCACTGAGACCCAAAGGAAGGGACACGGACCCACCCAGGGACATAATATGCTGCCTGACTGACTATAAGGTCAAAGAAAACATCCTTAGACAGGCGAGAAGCATCCCGCATATCATACATGAAGGAAAGAATATCCAAATATTTCAGGATCTGTCAGGCATAACTCTCCAACACCGCAGGGACCTGAAACTCCTGCTAGACACTCTTCGCGCCAAAGGCATCACTTATAAATGGAAGTTCCCTTTCTGCCTGGCTGCCACCTCGCAAGGTCGCACAGCATTCCTGAAAGTGCCTGAGGATCTTCCTTACTTTTGCGATGCTTTAAACATCCCCACTGTGGGGGTACCTAATTGGTACGCGGACTTTCGCCGCTCAGCCGCACGGAGAGAACATCAGCCTGAAGAACCTATGGAGGCTCTGAATTCTGGCCACAGGAGGAGAAGATCACCTTCCACCTCAGCGCATCATGGCACCCACCGCACTCACCATCGTAACTTCAGCGCAACTGACTCACCCACCTCGAGGAGAGCCAGAAGAGATCACTAGAATTACAGGGAAGTACTTATTGTCACAGTAGCCTATTGTTTCTGTTATGCCACGTTAGGCTCTCTTTTCTCTTTATTACGGTTAATCCATTCAGACTCTTTGACACAGTGCCCAAGTACCTGACCTTCTCAATACTGACAAGAATCTACTATATGTGCTGAGTAGGGATGAGCTTCGTGTTCGAGTCGAACCCATGTTCGACTCGAACATCGGCTGTTCGGTCGTTCGCCGAATTGCGAACGATATGGGCCGTTCGCGCCAAATTCGTGTGGCGCGTCACGGCCCATAATTCACTGCGGCATCGCAGTGCATTGCTGGCTGATGATTGGCCAAGCATGCACTATGACCCGCATGCTTGGCCAATCACAGCGCCGTCAGTAGAGAGAGCTGTAATTGGCCAAAGCCAGGGTGGCTTTGGCCAATTATGGCTCAGGGGATTTAGTACACACCCCACACTATATAAGGCCGCCTGCACGGCGGCCCTGTGTAGTGTGTGTTCCGGTGTGCTGAGAGATAGAGAGAGAGAGAGACAGTGTCATTTGATTTGAGTTAGATAGATTAGGCAGAACAGTCAGTCAGTTAGCTGCACTTACAGTGTATTGTGTATATATATGCATCCCAGGTGTTGCATATATATATATACACTGTATTCAGTTTAGCTAGATCCGTTCCTGTTATCTTCTATCTAGACTATTTACATTTAGTGCAGTGTGTCCTGCTCACAGTGTTCAGCTAGATCCGTTCCTGCTATTTACATTTAGTGCAGTGCGTCCTGCTCACAGTGTTCAGCTAGATCCGTTCCTGCTATTTACATTCAGTGCAGTGCGTCCTGCTCACAGTGTTCAGCTAGATCCGTTCCTGCTATTTACATTCAGTGCAGTGCGTCCTGCTCACAGTGTTCAGCTAGATCCGTTCCTGCTATTTACATTCAGTGCAGTGCGTCCTGCTCACAGTGTTCAGCTAGATCCGTTCCTGGTATTTACATTTAGTGCAGTGCGTCCTGCTCACAGTGTTCAGCTACATCCGTTCCTGCTATTTACATTCAGTGCAGTGCGTCCTGCTCACAGTGTTCAGCTAGATCCGTTCCTGGTATTTACATTTAGTGCAGTGCGTCCTGCTCACAGTGTTCAGCTACATCCGTTCCTGCTATTTACATTCAGTGCAGTGCGTCCTGCTCACAGTGTTCAGCTAGATCCGTTCCTGCTATTTACATTCAGTGCAGTGCGTCCTGCTCACAGTGTTCAGCTAGATCCGTTCCTGCTATTTACATTCAGTGCAGTGCGTCCTGCTCACAGTGTTCAGCTAGATCCGTTCCTGGTATTTACATTTAGTGCAGTGCGTCCTGCTCACAGTGTTCAGCTACATCCGTTCCTGCTATTTACATTCAGTGCAGTGCGTCCTGCTCACAGTGTTCAGCTAGATCCGTTCCTGCTATTTACATTCAGTGCAGTGCGTCCTGCTCACAGTGTTCAGCTAGATCCGTTCCTGCTATTTACATTCAGTGCAGTGCGTCCTGCTCACAGTGTTCAGCTAGATCCGTTCCTGGTATTTACATTTAGTGCAGTGCGTCCTGCTCACAGTGTTCAGCTAGATCCGTTCCTGCTATTTACATTCAGTGCAGTGCGTCCTGCTCACAGTGTTCAGCTAGATCCGTTCCTGGTATTTACATTTAGTGCAGTGCGTCCTGCTCACAGTGTTCAGCTACATCCGTTCCTGCTATTTACATTCAGTGCAGTGCGTCCTGCTCACAGTGTTCAGCTAGATCCGTTCCTGCTATTTACATTCAGTGCAGTGCGTCCTGCTCACAGTGTTCAGCTAGATCCGTTCCTGCTATTTACATTCAGTGCAGTGCGTCCTGCTCACAGTGTTCAGCTAGATCCGTTCCTGGTATTTACATTTAGTGCAGTGCGTCCTGCTCACAGTGTTCAGCTACATCCGTTCCTGCTATTTACATTCAGTGCAGTGCGTCCTGCTCACAGTGTTCAGCTAGATCCGTTCCTGCTATTTACATTCAGTGCAGTGCGTCCTGCTCACAGTGTTCAGCTAGATCCGTTCCTGCTATTTACATTCAGTGCAGTGCGTCCTGCTCACAGTGTTCAGCTAGATCCGTTCCTGGTATTTACATTTAGTGCAGTGCGTCCTGCTCACAGTGTTCAGCTAGATCCGTTCCTGCTATTTACATTCAGTGCAGTGCGTCCTGCTCACAGTGTTCAGCTAGATCCGTTCCTGCTATATACATTTAGTGCAGTACGTCCTGCTCACAGTGTTCAGCTAGATCCGTTCCTGTTATCTTCCTACTGACAGGCAGGCTTGTCTGGTTACAGTATATAAAGCTACCTTAAGAAAATTACAGGTGTTCTTTTTGATCCTATTAGTACCACGGTCAGGCAGCTAGACTATTTACATTTAGTACAGTGCGTCCTGCTCACAGTGTTCAGCTAGATCCGTTCTTGCTATTTACATTCAGTGCAGTGCGTCCTGCTCACAGTGTTCAGCTAGATCCGTTCCTGGTATTTACATTTAGTGCAGTGCGTCCTGCTCACAGTGTTCAGCTAGATCCGTTCCTGCTATTTACATTCAGTGCAGTGCGTCCTGCTCACAGTGTTCAGCTAGATCCGTTCCTGCTATATACATTTAGTGCAGTACGTCCTGCTCACAGTGTTCAGCTAGATCCGTTCCTGTTATCTTCCTACTGACAGGCAGGCTTGTCTGGTTACAGTATATAAAGCTACCTTAAGAAAATTACAGGTGTTCTTTTTGATCCTATTAGTACCACGGTCAGGCAGCTAGACTATTTACATTTAGTACAGTGCGTCCTGCTCACAGTGTTCAGCTAGATCCGTTCCTGTTATCTTCCTACTGACAGGCAGGCTTGTCTGGTTACAGTATATAAAGCTACCTGAAGAAAATTACAGGTGTTCTATCCCAGCTTAGTGCAGCTACAGGCCATTAGTATGTCTGGAAGGCCAAGAAGGAGAGGCAGACAGTCACAAGCCAATAAGAGAGGGCAAGCAGGCTCTGTGTCTAGTGCTGGTCGTGGAGACGGTGCATCCTCATCAGCACGTGGCCATGGGACACGCTTGGCCTTTTTTTCGGCAGCTGGCCGTGTTGAGCCGCAACATGCGGAAGACTTGGTCGAGTGGATGACCAAGCCGTCCTCATCCTCCTCATCCTCTCTCACCCATGCCCAGGGTGCTTTGTCTGGCAAAGCAGCGGCCTCTTCCCTCAGCTCAATGTCATCAGTGACTCCTTCCCTAGCTCCACCATGTCCTCATGAGGATTCCCTCGAACTGTTTGACCACAGTGTTGGGTACATGCTCCAGGAGGATGCCCAGCGTTTGGAAGGCTCTGATGATGATACTGAGCTCAATGAAGGCAGTAACATGAGCACGGACAGAGGGGGTGCCCAAGAAGGACAGCAATCTGGCAGTCATGCTCCCCCTGCTGCAGCATACTGCCAGGTTTGCTCCAGTGATGAGGAGGGAGGGGATGATGAGGTCACTGACTCAACGTGGGTGCCTGATAGGAGAGAGGAGGAGGAGGAGGAGGAGGAGGAGGTGGCACATCACCAACTAGGCAGGATGCCCTCCAGGGGCCAGCCTAAGGGCAGCACATTGACTGCATCACACCCCAAAGCTCCACATGTGCAGGGCGCTGCAGTCTCTGCGCGTTATTCAAAAAGTTCTTTGGTGTGGGCCTTTTTTGAGACGAGTGCATCAGATCGCACCGCTGCTATTTGCAACATATGTCTCAAGCGTATCTCGCGTGGCCAAAACATCTCCCGCTTGGGTACCACATGCTTGACCAGACATATGTTGACCTGCCATGCAGTTCGTTGGCAAGCGTATCTAAAAGACCCACACCAAAGAACAAAGAGGATCTCTCCTTGCTCCTCATCAGCTGAGATTTCCAACCCCACTAGACCTTCAGTCCTCTCTGAGACCTGCAGTGAGAGGAATGAAGGTGTAGAATTAGGTGTGTCACAGCCAAGTACTTGTGGGCAATCTGCTTTTGGTACACCGACGTCAGATTGTACCAGGCAAATTTCCCTGCCCCAGCTGCTGCACCGCCGAAAGAAGTTTGCTCCCAGCCATCCACATGCCCAGCGGTTGAATGCTAGCTTGGCAAAATTGCTAGCACTTCAACTGCTGCCTTTTCAGTTGGTAGACTCTGCCCCCTTCCGTGAGTTTGTGGAATGTGCGGTTCCTCAGTGGCAGGTACCCAAACGCCACTTTTTCTCACGGAAGGCGATTCCGGCTCTCTACCGGCATGTGGAAGGCAATGTCCATGCCTCGCTGGACAGGGCGGTCAGCGGTAAGGTGCATATTACCGCTGACTCATGGTCCAGCAGGCATGGACAGGGACGTTACTTAAGTTTCACGGCGCATTGGGTGACTCTGCTGGCAGCTGGGAAGGATGCAGGACAAGGTGCAGTAGTGTTGGAGGTTGTTCCGCCACCACGCCTCCAAAATGCTGATTGTGACACACCTCTCTCCTCCACCCCCTCCTCTTCTTCTTCCTCCATGGCCTCTTCCTCGGAACCAGCGGTGCTCCGTAGGCGTTCAAGGGGCTACGCAAGTACGCAGGCCAAAAGATGCCATGCGGTGCTTGAGCTGGTGTGCTTGGGGGACAGGAGCCACACTGGGGCAGAGGTTCTGTCAGCTCTGCAGGGGCAGGTTCAGAGGTGGTTGACGCCACGCCAACTTAAGGCAGGAATGGTGGTTTGCGACAATGGCACCAACCTCCTCTCTGCCCTCCGACAGGGACAACTGACCCATGTGCCCTGTTTGGCTCACGTCCTTAACTTGGTGGTGCAGCGGTTCTTGGGCAGGTACCCGGGCTTACAGGATGTCCTGAGGCAGGCCAGGAAAGTCTCTGTGCATTTCCGCCGGTCATATAATGCCAGTGCTCGGCTGACGGACCTCCAAAAGGAGTTTAACCTGCCCAAGAACCGCCTAATCTGTGACATGCCCACCAGGTGGAACTCGACGTTGGCCATGCTGCAGCGGCTGCACACGCAGCAGAGGGCCATCAATGAGTACCTGTGCGACTATGGCACCAGGACAGGGTCAGGGGACCTTGGTTTTTTTTCCCCACGCCAGTGGGCCATGATCAGGGATGCATGCACTGTCCTGTCACCATTCGAGGAGGCCACGAGGATGGTGAGCACTGACAGTGCATGCATCAGTGACACTGTCCCCCTTGTCCACCTGTTGGAGCACACGCTGCGTGGAATAATGGACAGGGCACTTGAGGCAGAACAGAGGCAGGAAGAGGAGGACTTCCTTAGCTCTCAAGGCCCCCTTTATCCAGACAGTGTTCCTGCGTGCCCGCCGATCACACAGGAAGAGGACGAGGAGGAGGAGGAGGAGGAGGAGGAAGATTGTGTCAGTATGGAGGTGGAGCCTGGCACTCAGCATCAGCAGTCTTTAAGGGATCAGTCCCAAGGAACACATGGACTTGTACGTGGCTGGGAGGAGGTGGCTGCGGACGTTGTTGTCCTTAGTGACCCAGAGGACTCCGGACCGAATGCCTCAGCAAACCTACGCTGCATGGCCTCCCTGATCCTGCAAAGCCTGCGTAAGGATCCTCGTATTCGTGGTATCAAGGAGAAGGACCAATACTGGCTGGCAACCCTCCTTGATCCACGTTACAAGGGTAAGGTTGCGGACCTTATCTTGCCATCGCAGAGGGAGCAGAGGATGAAACATCTTCGGGAGGCCTTGCAAAAAGGTCTGTGCAACGCGTTCCCAGAGACTGGGAGGTTACAAACTCCTGTTTCTGGACAACGTGTTGCTGAGGCTTCGGTCAGTCAAAGAAGGAGCGGTGGAGAAGGTGGCCGTCTGACCGATGCGTTCAGACAATTTTTTGGTCCGCAGCCCCAAGGTATGATCGGTTCCAGCAACCATCGCCAGCGTCTGTTTTACATGGTGCAGGAATACCTAGGGGCAAGATCAGACTTGGACACCTTTCCCACCGAAAATCCTCTGGGTTACTGGGTCTTGAGGATGGATCACTGGCCAGAGCTTGCACAGTATGCAATTGAGCTACTGGCCTGTCCTGCATCCAGCGTTCTTTCGGAACGCACATTCAGTGCTGCTGGAGGCGTGGTAACCGATCACAGGGTGCGTCTGTCCACCGACTCGGTCGATCGGCTGACCTTCATAAAAATGAATCAGTCTTGGATCACCACCAGCTACCAAGCACCTGATGCAGATGTAACCGAATAATTTTTTTTGAAATCTCAGATCCCTTCAAAGACTGCCTATGCTGATGCTGAGTGACTATCCCTGAGTAATTATCCTCTTCCTCCTCAATCATCACGCTGATAGCTTGTAAGAACATTTTTGGTTCTGGGCGCCACCACCAGTGCCTAAGGCACAATTTTTCAGCCCCTGTTTAACAGGGGCGTGTAATTACAATTTTTGATGCAATACTTTGCAGCAGGGCTTGTTCCTGCGTTTCAACTAGAGTGTCTGTGAGGGGTTGCAGTGTTGTGGCACCAGCACCAGTGCCTAAGACCCAATTTTTCTGCCCCTGTCTAACAGGGGCGTGTAATTACAATTTTTGATGCAATACTTTGCAGCAGGGCTCGTTCCTGCGTTCCAACTAGAGTGTCTGTGAGGGGTTGCAGTGTTGTGGCACCAGCACCAGTGCCTAAGGCCCAATTTTTCTGCCCCTGTCTAACAGGGGCGTGTAATTACAATTTTTGATGCAATACTTTGCAGCAGGGCTCGTTCCTGCGTTCCAACTAGAGTGTCTGTGAGGGGTTGCAGTGTTGTGGCACCAGCACCAGTGCCTAAGGCCTAATTTTTCAGCTCCTGTTCAACAGGGGCATGTAATTACAATTCTTGATCTAATATTTCACAGCAGGGCCCTGTGAGGGCTTACAGTGTTTTGGCCACAGCAACACCTAAGGCCCAAATTTCTGCTGAGTATATAGGGCAGGACCCTACTTTCAAACATCTAACTTACAAACGACTCCTACTTGCAAACGGAAGGAGACAACAGGAAGTGAGATGAAATCTACCCCTAAGGAAGGGAAATTCTCTCCTGTAAGAGTTAATATGGGAAAACAATTTCTCCTTTCCACTGATGCTTTCCAATCCTTGTTCCACAAAAAAACCCAAATTTTCAAAAAACATTTTTCATTGGGACAAAAAAGTGAGGTGAAATCTTCTGAAGAGGAGGAAAGACGCAAAACAAATGTCACAGGGGTGATAACCCTTCCCTATGTTTTCCAAAAAGCTTAGAAAAGATTTTTTGGCTGGAGCTAAACACATTAAAAATGTTCAAAATTACAAACAGATTCTACTTAACAACAAACCTACAGTCCCTGTCTTGTTTGCACCGCCTGAATACTGCTGTTCAGAGTATATAGGGACCTTTCCTTATTTTAATTTGGGTGCGGGGTTCCCCTTAATATCCATACAAGACCCAAAGGGCCTGGTAATGGACTGGGGGGTACCCATGCCGTTTGTCTCACTGATTTTCATCCATATTGCCATGACCCGACATGACATTAAACCCGCAAGCAGTTTTAAATGAGATTTTTTCCTTTAAAAATGACATTTGGTGCAGGGACTGTTCTAAACATGGGAAACACGCGTCACTTTACAGGCATACTATAGACACCCCCCAGGTACGATATTTAAAGGAATATTTCACTTTTTTTTTTTTACTTTAAGCATCATTAAAATCACTGCTCCCGAAAAAACGGCCGTTTTTAAAAGTTTTTTTTGCATTGATACATGTCCCCTGGGGTAGGACCCGGGTCCCCAAACCCTTTTTAGGACAATACCATGCAAATTAGCCTTTAAAATGAGCACTTTTGATTTCGAACGTTCGAGTCCCATAGACGTCAATGGGGTTCTAACGTTCGTGCGAACTTGCGGTCCGTTCGCGGGTTCTGGTGCGAACCGAACCGGGGGGTGTTCGGCTCATCCCTAGTGCTGAGATTTCACATAACATTTGTACTTGGATAGGTCTCTCTAATGAGACGTGGAGTAATATTTCACTGCCCTCCTTCTATCATTGGAGATCAGATGAATATCCGGCAGCCTACAATCCCCATAATGCTTCAAGCGCATGAACCGGAAATACGTACCTGCTCGAATACTAGACACAGAAGTCCGTCTGTTCTCATACAGTCAACCACCAATGTACTCGTCACCTCAGCAACAAAGGCCGGAACACAGTGCGGCTATCCACACTGCTTAGCCTACATACCCGACACTTAGAAGTACAACCACGGACCACGAACAATAACAGGAGATCAGTACACGGAACTCCCGCAGCATACCTCCTGGACCGCTATAGCGTGAGTTACCTGATGTCCCCACTGCACCGGGATGATCCACAGACCGACTGGCCCACCATGGACGATCGCTCCAGGGACTACCGCCCGCTGACGTAAGCATGTACACCTTACCCAACTCTCCAGACATGGATTCACGTAATATATCAGCGTATAAATGGAGGGGCAATTGATTGATAGTAGGAAGACCCCGCTTCTCTTGAGACTGGAACTGCAGTTACCTCTAAGCTTAACATCGGAACTGGCGAATGCTCCATTAAGGTATTCAGTTACCACCCGCACATAAATAAGACTGGTTCCCATGATCCCACATGTGTCCGATGATACTTCTTTACTTCAGCATTGTGTCGTAAGTTATCTCCTCACAAAGGATAATTAGGTAACGGGGGAAAACTACACTGAATGGGGTGAACTATGTCAGTATCATGGATACTGAGCAAATTCCTGCAATAGATCCCCTCATGCAGGTAATTCCCCTGGCTACACCTCCGTGTGTTTTTATATCCCCCATGGGTTTTATACACGAAGTTATAGTTTACTAAACGTTTTTCAAAGTTTCTAAGGTAAAGTCAACCTGCCCAGGTTGTGGACTTTGCCAACATCCTCAGTACTAACTGATCCACATGGTACTTTATGATTCGCACCCTGGAATCTCCGCCACATTCATACGCAGGTGTGGCGGCGACTCCAGTAGTCCGAATTTTCCTCTTCCAGAGTCTGATACTAAAGAATACATCCCTATTGTACCCACTTACATGAACAGTTACTGAGGTTATAGGTGTTACATCGTATATACAAGTTTTATTATGTATTCTCACATCAACAGAACCCAGCCCTGCACATATGCCATGCAGATCCCTTCTACACCCCTCCTATCATCTTTCTCCATGGTCAAGGGATGGCAGGACACACACCTATTACATACATATATCCGCCAATTCTCTCGTGTCAGGTTTACTCCAACCCCCACATAGTAACGGTGTAGTGTACTAGCCTGTACATCGCAGGCTTTGCGCTACCCCTGCGCTGTACACTACCGATTTCTTTTTTGGACTTGAGGAAACGGGATAATTAATTATCACTGTTGACTCTTCGGTTAATCTCTAGAGCTCTACAGAACACGATAACGACTGCCCACAGTAAAGATAGAGAGTCTCTAATTAGATCCCACCCCCTCCCCCTTATTTCTCTTATTTTATTTTTTTTCGGGTTTCATCCTGTCTTCCCGACCCCGACGGAGGTCATGGAACCCAATCAGGCATCAAAAGCTGAGACGCAATCTCATGCCTCTCTAAATCTCAAATCTATCAATGTACGTGGCCTAAACACGCCCGAAAAACGTTCTCTCTTACTCTCCTCGCTGCATAAGTCCAAAACCCATATTGCACTCATCCAGGAAACAGACGCAATCCCCAAACTGCAAAACAAACAATTCCCGACAATATACCATGCGACCAATAATGAAGCTAAATCAAAAGGGGTTTGCATTCTCATTTCTAAAGACTGCCCACTCATAGTTTCTGATATCCACAGTGACCCACACGGACGTTTCATATTCATAAAAGGTACCCTACACGAGAAATGAATCACAGTTGCAAACGTATACACCCCAAATACACGACAAGTTTCCTTTTTCCGCACTACGCTACAATTACTCACGACTTTTAGCTCGGGTACATTGATAATCGGAGGCGATTTCAACGTACCTTTAAACCCCGCTCTCGACACCTCAAATGGTCACTCTTCTCTCAATTACAGAGCTCTTCGTGCCATAAAAACACAACTTAGTGACCTACTAGTGCATGATACCTGGCGTACAATGCACACTAATGATAAAGATTTTACCTTTTTTTCTATGCCACACTCTAATTATTCACGAATCGATTATTTTTTTATATCCCAAGGTGATCTGCCATTACTCAAGAAAACTACTATCGAACCAATGGTTTTATCAGATCATAACCCCATTACTTTAACCCTACACATGCCTAACATGATGGTACGTTCTCATATATGGCGATTAGACAACTCCTTACTTACTGATATTGACATCTGAAGCACGATTTCCCAACAACTTACCAATTATTTTACAGAAAATGGAATGGGCGACACTTCACCAGAAATAATCTGGGCTGCACATAAATGCGTTATACGAGGCACACTCATCTCTATCGCTGCACAACGAAACAGACTTAGAAAAGCTAAACTGGAAGAACTGACTACACGTATCTCCAAATTGGAACAAAAACACAAAAAATCCTTAGCCTCTGCGGCGCTCGCAGAACTTACACAAGCTAGAAATGAACTATTGGAGGAATTACATAAAAAGATTAAACACAAATACACATTGCAGCAAAAATGCTTCTATGAATTTGGCAACAAGTCAGGGAAGCTTTTAGCTAGAGCTTTACAGGCCAAGCGAGCGGCCCATACCATACACACAATCAAAGACCCTACAGGTAAATCCTTTGTTGCTTCAGAAGACACAGCGAAACAATGAAACAATTTGTTCACTATTTCACAGACCTATACAACTTACGCTCCCCTCAACAGACCAACACCTTAGAAGACAGACAGGAGGCAATTAAAACATTCCTCTCCCAATATGCTCCTACCCCCCTCATGACAGAAGAATCGGAGTCACTGGATTCCCCATTGACGTCGGAAGAACTCACACTAGCTTTGAAACAGATGAAACCAGGCAAAAGCCCCGGCCCTGACGGACTTACAGTTGGGTATTACAAATCCTTTTCTGACATACTTATCCCCCCCTAGTCAAGGCGTTTAACAGCTTCTCACCTTCGAATATAGCGTCCAAAGACGTATTAGAAGCACACATCACCCCTATCCCCAAACCAGGTAAGGACGCTACCATAGTCTCCAACTATTGTCCAATCTCTCTACTTAACGTAGACGTTAAAGTGTATGCTAAAGCTATTGCCAACTGTCTATTACCACTAATCCCCAAATTAATCTCTACAGAGCAGGTCGGTTTTGTTCCCGGGAGGGAAGCCCGGGACAACACCACTAAAGCCTTAGACATCCACCATTGGCTAACTACCTCTGAAACCCGCGGCTTCTTCCTGTCCCTGGATGCAGAGAAGGCGTTTGACAGGGTGGCCTGGGAATTTATGGAAGCAACATTACACTCTATAGGCCTACCACTACAATTAATCCAAATGATTATGGCTTTATATTCCTCAACCACAGCTAGAATAAGAGTGAATGGTCACCTGTCGGACACCTTCTCCGTATCCAATGGTACACGACAGGGTTGTCCCTTGTCCCCTTTGATTTTCATTCTCACTATGGAACCTTTACTCCGTAAACTTAGAGAAAACCCAAACATTAAAGGTATGGATATTAACAATAAACAATTTAAAGTTGCAGCCTATGCGGACGATATCCTACTATTTCTCACGGACCCAATTATTACCATCCCCAACCTACTCAAAGACTTTGCAACCTTTAAATCCCTCTCAAACCTACAAATAAATTTCTCTAAATCCAAAGCCCTTAACATTTCTTTACCAAACGAGACAGTCACACATTGCAAACAAAACTTTCCATTTGGCTGGGAACCCCATGCAATCACATATTTAGGCATTAAAATACCCTCCAAACTGACAGATATCTATAGACTAAACTTTTTACCTATCCTACAAATTATCCAGACAGACCTACACAAATGGATTTCGGGGCTGTTTTCTTGGTTTGGTAGGTCAGCTATTTTAAAAATGAATGTGCTACCCAGACTGCTTTACTTATTCCAAACTATACCCATACAAATTCCCCTAGCCTTCTTCTCAACACTCAAGAGGCTTTGTAGGAATTTCATATGGTCCTCCAAACAACCTAGACTAAATTGGAACGGATTAACGAATCCCAAACTACAGGGGGGAATACACATACCAGACATGCAAAAATACTACTGGGTCTGTCACCTCTCCAGAATTGTAGACTGGCATGTTAACAGCAACAAAAAAGACTGGGTACATATTGAAAACGCATTTACCCCGATACCAATAAAACTCTTACCATGGATTAATCAAAAAACAATACCAAAGAAAGCCACACTAAACCCACTCATCAACTCCACATTAACGAACTTCAAGGCAGCATGCAAATCGCTCAAGCTGAAACCCGCACCTGGTCCCATGACACCTCTGGAAAATAACCCAGACTTTGTCCCAGGAGTACACTTCCTCCACCCTACGATAGACCCAAACAGACCCCGGCTCAAGTTACAACAAATGTTCCACCAAGGAAGTCTCATGACGTTCCAGGCCCTGACTTGCAAATTTCCAGACTACCACATACCCTTCCACAACTACCTGCAGATACGTCATTTCATTTACAGCCTCAAACCCACGGCAGACTTGCACAGGGAACTCACGCCTTTTGAATCCTTATGCAACAGTACGGAACCCTAAAGACACCTTATCTCATCCATATATGCACTTCTATTTTCAACTTATGAAATCAAAAATGACAACTTAGTTAGACAGTGGGAACAAGACTTGATTATAGATCTCACCGCCGAAGAATGGAAACATGTTCACAATCATATACATAAAGGTTCACTCAATATCTCTACTCAGGAAAAAAGATATAAAATCTTTACGAAATGGTATAGGACCCCGGATAAAATTCACACATTCTATCCAAACCTTCCTCCACTCTGTTGGCATTGCAATGCATCAAGAGGTACACTACTTCATATATGGTGGGAATGCCCTCTCATCCAAAATTATTGGATATAAATTCACCGATTAATAACACAGATAACGACATATACCCCAGACTTCACTCCCGCCCAATACCTACTTCACCACACCTCACTACCACAACATACATATAAGAAATCCCTGGTTCTACACCTCATTAATGCAGCAAATTTATGTGTCCCTGTACACTGGAGAACCACATCTCCCCCCACCATTCTAGAATGGATTCAGAAGGTCGATAGAGTGGCTGAAATGGAAAACCTCCTCCATCAAACCTCAGACACTCCATCCAAATACAAGAATATCTGAGCATGTTGGTCTCATTTTAAATCCTCTCAAGCTCCGACTAGTTCCACCAATTCCCCACTCACTGGTCCAGAGGAGAACACAAGCACATAAATACCTGAATAACTACATAAACAAGCACATAGCAGACCATAAACCTCCGTCCCCCTTTCTTTTCACACTCTCCTCATCATTGCACTCCCTACAACCTGAAAGGCAAACTAAAGACCACTCCGTACTACTGGGAGTCACCTCAGAAATTTTAATAATTTGCATGGCCAAAACTGACATGCTACAGAACTGACTTTTCTTACACTCCCCCCACTGGGCACAGACAGTTCCCTATCGGGGTGCCCGGGGGTGGGAGTAGAGCTGGTAAGGCCGGTAAGAATTAAAAATTCAAAATACATACATACGCAGTAGTAATCCTACCGTAGTAGGAATCAGCAAATCCTTTTTTATGATAAACCAGATTTATCATCGTACACCACAGGGTTCGCTCTGAAATTCTCACTCAAGACCTTCAACCTAATCTCCTTTATCTACTGGTGATAACAAGCAAGAAGTATACCTGTTATTTCTGTTATTGAAATTGTGCTTTATATAGTACTACTTAATCCTTTACGATTTACCTGTTAACTTTATTTCCTGTTACTCTGTGACATGTGCCTCTGCTTCACTTGTTGTACTTTGTGAAAATTTAATAAAATATATTCAAAAAGAAAAAAAAGAAAAATCAAAAGTGCTAATTTTAAGTGCTTATATGCAAGTTGCCCTAAAATGTGTTTGGGGACCTGGGTCCTGCCCCGGGGGACATGTATCAATGCAAAAAAAAAAGTTTTTAAAACGACCAGTTTTTCGGGAGCAGTGATTTTAATAATGCTTAAAGTGAAACAATAAAAATGAAATATTCTTTTAAATATCGTCCCTGGGGGGTCTCCTTAGTCTGCCTGTAAAGTGGCGCATCTTTGTGATGTGTTTTACTGTCCCACAGCAAGAGTTCTAAAGGAAAAATTTCATTAAAACTTGCTTGCGGCTGTAATGTATTGTCAAATCCTGGCAATATAGATAAATATCAAGAAAAGAAACGGTGTGGGTTCCCCCCCCCAGTCCATACCAGGCCCTTCCTGAAATGGAGTGGGGTCCCCCCAAAATCCATACCAGACCCTTATCCGAGCAAGCAGCCTGGCAGGCCAGGTTGGGGGGATGAACGAGCGCTCCCCCCTGAACCATATCAGGCCGTTTACACTCAACATGGGGAGGGTGCTTTGGGGTCCCCACAAGGGCCTCGTCCCCACAACCCTGGGCCGGTATTTGTGGTGGGCTGTGGGTCGGGGGCTTATCAGAATCGGGAATCCCAGATCCCAGGTCCACCCCTATGTTAAAGGGTAGGGGTACATTGTACCCCTACCCATTCACCAAAAAAAGAATCAAAAAGTAAAGTCCTTTATTAAACAAAAAGTGTCTGCGATGTCCACCCATCTTCAATCACGCCGCCCGAAGGATCCAAAAAATAGAAAAAATAAACAAAAAAACTCTGCCTTCATGGGAGGCGTCCCACTGACTGCTGCCTTTTCGATGTGGCAGCTGTTATATAGGCAAGGGCGGGGCCTACCACTGACCTAACTGGATGACCCCACACATGATGTCAGAAGAGATGCCTCCCATTGAGGAGGAGGGTTTTTTTTGGGGGGGTCCATCGGGCAGCGTGATTGAAGATGGATGGACATCGTGGGGACACTTTTTTTTGCCTTTCTTTTTTTTCCTTTTTTACACTTTTTTTGGTGAATGGGTAGGGGTGGGATCCGGGGGGCCTCCTTGTTGTATACATGTACAGTCCAATTCCAAAGTACATAGAGTAAAAAGTTCACTGGCAGAGCAATCTTTCAAAGGACGAAATAACAAGCATCCATGCGGTGTGAAACATGTGACCATATCACCCAGGAGAGCGTGATGACAGAAGGGTTTCTCCACCATTAAAAATGCTGCCCCTTACCAGCTCCTCTGATCTCTTGTTAGGGAGATCATGTAGGCGTGTGGCTATCTACCCCAGCCTCGGGTCTTTAATGAGGACGGATCCTAATATGTCTCCTCACCGAGAATCCTCTAGATGGTAGATGGGCACTTGTCCCCCATGAAAGAATATATAGAAGAGGCTTCCATAGCATCCTCTCTAGCTGCCTCCTGGGTGTTTTTATGTACACTAATGGAGGGGGGGTCTCTACTAATAGAGGGGGGTTTGTCTTGGGGGGGTCTGTACTAATGGAGAGGGGGGGTTTGTCCTGGGGGGTCTGTACTAATGGAGAGGGGGGTTTGTCCTGGGAGGTCTGTATTAATGGAGAGGGGGGTTTTGTCCTGCGGAGGTCTGTGCTAATGGAGGGGGGGCGGTTTGTCCTGGGGGGGTCTGTACTAATGGAGAGGGGGGAGTTTGTCCTGGGAGGTCTGTACTAATGGAGAGGGGGGTTTGTCCTGGGGGGGTCTGTACTAATGGAGAGGGGGGCAGTTTGTCCCTGGGGGGTCTGTACTAATAGAGAGGGGGGGCAGTTTGTCATGGGGGGTCTGTACTAATAGAGAGGGGGGGCAGTTTGTCCTGGGGGGTCTGTACTAATAGAGAGGGGGGCGGTTTGTCCTGGGGGTCTGTACTAATAGAGAGGGGGGCGGTTTGTTCCGGGGGGGTCTGTACTAATAGAGAGGGGGCGATTTGTCCTGGGGGGTCTGTACTAATGGAGAGGGGGTTTGTCCTGGGGGGGTCTGTACTAATGGAGGGGGGGTTTGTCCCAGGGGGGTCTGTACCAATGGAGGGGGGTTGTCCTGCGGGGTCTGTACTAATGAAGGGGGGGGTTTGTCCTGGGGGTCTGTACTAATGGAGGGGGGTTTGTCCTGGGGGGCTCTGTACTAATGGAGGGGGGTTTGTCCTGGCGGGGTCTGTACTAATGGAGGGGGGTTTGTCCTGGGGGGTCTGTACTAATGGAGGGGGGTTATCCTGGGGGGTCTGTACTAATGGAAGGGGGGTTGTCCTGGGTGGGATCTGTACTAATGGAGGGGGGGGTTTGTCCTGGGGGGATCTGTACTAATGGAGGGGGGTTTGTCCTGGAGGGGATCTGTACTAATGGAGGGGGGGGTTTGTCCTAGAGGGGATCTGTACTAATGGAGGGGGGTTTGTCCTGGGGGGGTCTGTATTAATAGAGAGGGGGCGGTTTGTCCTGGGGGGTCTGTACTAATAGAGAGGGGGGCGATTTGTCCTGGGGGGTCTGTACTAATGGAGAGGGGGGGTTTGTCCTGGCGGGTCTGTACTAATGGAGGGGGGGTTTGTCCTAGGGGGGTCTGTACTAATGGAGGGGGGTTTGTCCTGGGGGGTCTGTACTAATGGAGGGGTTTGTCCTGGGGGGTCTGTACCAATGGAGGGGGGTTGTCCTGGGGGTGTGTACTAATGAAGGGGGGGGTTGTCCTGGGGGTCTGTACTAATGGAGGGGGGTTTGTCCTGGGGGCTCTGTACTAATGGAGGGGGGTTTGTCCTGGGGGGTCTGTACTAATGGAGGGGGGTTTGTCATGGGGGGTCTGTACTAACGGAGGGGGGTTGTCCTGGGGGGTCTGTACTAATGGAGGGGGGTTTGTCCTGGGTGGGATCTGTACTAATGGAGGGGGGGTTGTCCTGGGGGGTCTGTACTAATGGAGGGGGGTTGTCCTGGGGGGTCTGTACTAATGGAGGGGGGGGTTGTCCTGGGTGGGATCTGTACTAATGGAGGGGGGGTTGTCCTGGGGGGATCTGTACTAATGGAGGGGGGTTTGTCCTGGAGGGGATCTGTACTAATGGAGGGGGGGTTGTCCTGACGGGATCTGTACTAATGGAGGGGGGTTTGTCCTGGAGGGGATCTGTACTAATGGAGGGGGGGGTTTGTCCTAGAGGGGATCTGTACTAATGGAGGGGGGTTTGTCCTGGTGGGGGGCTGTACTAATGGAGGGGGGTGGTTTGTCCTGGGGAATCTGTACTGAGGGAGGGGTTTATACTTAGTGGGGGGGTCTGCACTGACAATGGGGGTCTGTACTTAGTGGAGGGGGGTCTGTACTGAGGGGCGACTATAGTTGGTGGAAGGGGGGGTGACGCCATGTTATACCACGCCTGGTGACACCAACCTTAGTGACCCACTGTAGCTGCGGGCTCTTCTTTCCTCCCTCCCCCTGTACTAGTGAGCAGTGCTGGTCAGCACAGCCTCCCACTATGTTTCTTCCCCTGTCTTCATATCAGCCAGGGAAGAAATAGAATAGAAAAAGGAGCAGGGAAGAGGATTGTGGGACATATAGTCCCGAGGACTGGCAGCCCCACTGTAACACGGAAACTGCAGCTCACACAGCATGCTCAGCTGAATGGGAGAGAGAAAGAGACAGGGCCCAGGAAAGCTTTCAGGGAAGTACACTCAGGACTCCAGAGGGAGAGGGCAGTGCTGAGAGAACACCATCAGAGAGAGAACCCCGCTGCCCTGCGCCACCAGAGGGAAAGCCACACAGCCTAGCGCCATCCCTGCTGGAGAAAGGAATGGAGTCATTGCCAGGATACAGATCTGGGTGCTACCCAGCGGAGTCACCACTGGGAATTCAGAGTGAGCTGACTCCTGATCAGACGAACCGTTGTTGTATCACTGGGTCAGGTGAGAGGGCCGATCGGCCATTATCTACTAACGTCCATAGGAACTGCAGTCTCTGACCATCTCCTGTATTATATCTGCAGTCTCTGACCATCTCCTGTATTATATCTGCAGTCTCTGACCATCTCTTGTATTATGTCTGCAGTCTCTGACCATCTCCTGTACTATGATTGCAGTCTCTGACTGTCTCTTGTATCATGTCTACAGTCTCTGACCATCTCCTGTACTATGATTGCAGTCTCTGACTGTCTCTTGTATCATGTCTACAGTCTCTGACCATCTCCTGTATTATGTCTACAGTCTCTGACCATCTCCTGTATTATGTTTGCAGTCTCTGATCATCTCCTGTAGTATGTCTGCAGTCTCTGATCATCTCCTGTAGTATGTCTACAGTCACTGACCATCTCTTGTATCATGTCTGCAGTCTCTGATCATCTCCTGTACTATAATTGCAGTCTCTGACCATCTCCTGTATTATGTCTGCAGTCTCTGACCATCTCCTGTACTATGATTGCAGTCTCTGACCATCTCCTGTACTATGATTGCAGTCTTTGACTGTCTCTTGTATCATGTCTACAGTCTCTGACCGTCTCTTGTATCACGTCTGCAGTCTCTGACCGTCTCCTGTATTATGTCTGCAGTCTCTGATCATCTCTTGTATCATGTCTACAGTCTCTGACCGTCTCTTGTATCATATCTGCAGTCTCTGACCGTCTCTTGTATCATGTCTACAGTCTCTGACCATCTCCTGTTTTATGTCTACAGTCTCTGACTGTCTCTTGTATCATTTCTACAGTCTCTGACCATCTCCTGTATTATGTCTGCAGTCTCTGACCATCTCCTGTACCATGTCTGCAGTCTCTGACCATCTCCTGTACCATATCTGCAGTCTCTGACCATCTCCTGTATCATGTCTGCAGTCTCTGACCATGTCCTGTATCATGTCTGCAGTCTCTGACTGTCTCTTGTATCATGTCTGCAGTCTTTGACCGTATCCTGTATTTTGTCTGGGGGCTATTTCTAACAGAAGCTCTATGTCTGTGCATCAGAGAGACTCCCCTCCAGGTCTCATTGGTGTAACCTCTTCCTGTATTTTCTTTATTGTTAAGAGATCATGGGAGTATCCTAGGATAAGGAAGACTTCTAAGGGGAGCATCTCTGTGTTTGTTGCCATAGAAACATTTGGAAAGGGGAGGAGTTGGTAAGATGATCACGCCCATGTGGGGGCGCCAGAAATATTTGTGCACCCAGGCGTCTGTGACCCTAGTATCGGCCTTGTGTATATATATATATATATATATATATATATATATATATATATTAGGGATGAGCTTTGTGTTCAAGTCGAACGCATGTTCGACCCGAAACATTGTGTGTTCGGTCATTCGCCGAATTACAAACAATATAATTTGATATTATTTGAGTGGCGCATCATGGCCCATAATGAAGGGGGGGTTGTCCTGGGGGTCTGTACTAATGGAGGGGGGTTTGTCCTGGGGGGCTCTGTACTAATGGAGGGGGGTTTGTCCTGGGGGGGTCTGTACTAATGGAGGGTGGTTTGTCCTGGGGGTCTGTACTAACGGAGGGGGGTTGTCCTGGGGGGTCTGTACTAATGGAGGGGGGCTTTGTCCTGGGTGGGATCTGTACTAATGGAGGGGGGGTTGTCCTGGGGGGATCGGTACTAATGGAGGGGGGTTTGTCCTGGAGGGGATCTGTACTAATGGAGGGGGGGGGTTGTCCTAGAGGGGATCTGTACTAATGGAGGGGGGTTTGTCCTGGTGGGGGTCTGTACTAACGGAGGGGGTGGTTTGTCCTGGGGGATCTGTACTGAGGGAGGGGTTTATACTTAGTGGGGGGGTCTGCACTGACAATGGGGGTCTGTACTTAGTGGAGGGGGGTCTGTACTGAGGGGCGACTATAGTTGGTGGAAGGGGGGGTGACGCCATGTTATACCACACCTGGTGACACCAACCTTAGTGACCCACTGTAGCTGCGGGCTCTTCTTTCCCCCCTCCCCCTGTACTAGTGAGCAGTGCTGGCCAGCACAGCCTCCCACTATGTTTCTTCCCCTGTCTTCATATCAGCCAGGGAAGAAATAGAATAGAAAAAGGAGCAGAGAAGAGGATTGTGGGACATATAGTCCCGAGGACTGGCAGCCCCACTGTAACACGGAAACTGCAGCTCACACAGCACGCTCAGCTGAATGAGAGAGAGAGCCAGGAGCCCGGGAAAGCTTTCAGGGAAGTACACCCAGGACTCCAGAGGGAGAGGGCAGTGCTGAGAGAACACCATCAGAGAGAGAACCCCGCTGCCCTGCGCCACCAGAGGGAAAGCAACACAGCCTAGCGCCATCGCTGCTGGAGAAAGGAATGGAGTCATTGCCAGGATACAGATCTGGGTGCTCCCCAGCTGAGTCACCACGGGGAATTCAGAGTGAGCTGACTCCTGATCAGAGGAATCGTTGTTGTATCACTGGGTCAGGTGAGAGGGCCGATCGGCCATTATCTACTAACGTCCATAATAACTGCAGTCTCTGACCATCTCCTGTATTATATCTGCAGTCTCTGACCATCTCCTGTATTATATCTGCAGTCTCTGACCATCTCTTGTATCATGTCTACAGTCTCTGACCATCTCCTGTATTATGTCTGCAGTCTCTGACCATCTCCTGTACTATGATTGCAGTCTCTGACTGTCTCTTGTATCATGTCTACAGTCTCTGACCATCTCCTGTATTATGTTTGCAGTCTCTGATCATCTCCTGTAGTATGTCTGCAGTCTCTGATCATCTCCTGTAGTATGTCTACAGTCACTGACCATCTCTTGTATCATGTCTGCAGTCTCTGACCATCTCCTGTATTATGTCTGCAGTCTCTGACATCTCTTGTATCATGTCTACAGTCTCTGACCATCTCCTGTACTATGATTGCAGTCTCTGACCATCTCCTGTATTATGTCTGCAGTCTCTGACCATCTCCTGTACTATGATTGCAGTCTCTGACTGTCTCTTGTATCATGTCTACAGTCTCTGACCGTCTCTTGTATCACGTCTGCAGTCTCTGACCGTCTCCTGTATTATGTCTGCAGTCTCTGACCATCTCCTGTACTATGTCTGCAGTCTCTGACCATCTCCTGTACCATGTCTGCAGTCTCTGACCATCTCTTGTATCATGTCTACAGTCTCTGACCGTCTCTTGTATCATATCTGCAGTCTCTGACCGTCTCTTGTATCATGTCTACAGTCTCTGACCATCTCCTGTGTTATGTCTGCAGTCTCTGACCATCTCCTGTACTATGATTGCAGTCTCTGACTGTCTCTTGTATCATGTCTACAGTCTCTGACCGTCTCTTGTATCACGTCTGCAGTCTCTGACCGTCTCCTGTATTATGTCTGCAGTCTCTGACCATCTCCTGTACTATGTCTGCAGTCTCTGACCATCTCCTGTACCATGTCTGCAGTCTCTGACCATCTCTTGTATCATGTCTACAGTCTCTGACCGTCTCTTGTATCATATCTGCAGTCTCTGACCGTCTCTTGTATCATGTCTACAGTCTCTGACCATCTCCTGTGTTATGTCTACAGTCTCTGACCGTCTCTTGTATCATTTCTACAGTCTCTGACCATCTCCTGTATTATGTCTGCAGTCTCTGACCATCTCCTGTACCATGTCTGCAGTCTCTGACCATCTCCTGTACCATGTCTGCAGTCTCTGACCATGTCCTGTGTCATGTCTGCAGTCTCTGACCATCTCTTGTATCATGTCTGCAGTCTTTGACCGTATCCTGTATTTTGTCTGGGGGCTATTTCTAACAGAAGCTCTATGTCTGTGCATCAGAGAGACTCTCCTCCAGGTCTCATTGGTGTAATCTCTTCCTGTATTTTCTTTATTGTTATGAGATCATGGGAGTATCCTAGGATAATGAAAACTTCTAAGGGGAGCATCTCTGTGTTTGAGTCGTTGCCATAGAAACATTTGGAAAGGGGAGGAGTTGGTAAGATGATCACGCCCATGTGGGGGCGCCAGAAATATTTGTGCACCCAGGCGTCTGTGACCCTAGTATCGGCCTTGTGTATATATATATATATATATATATATATATATATATATTAGGGAAGAGCTTTGTGTTCGAGTCGAACGCATGTTCGACCCGAACATCGTGTGTTCGGTCGTTCGCCGAATTACAAACAATATAATTTGATATAATTCGAGTGGCGCATCATGGCCCATAATTCACTGCAGCATTGCAGTGCATTGCTGGCTGATGATTGGCCAAGCATGCACTATGACCCACATGCTTGGCCAATCACAGCGCTGTGTGTACAGAGAGCTGTAATTGGCCAAAGCCAAGGAGGCTTTGGCCAATTATGGCTCAGGGGGTTTAGTACATGCCCGACACTATATAAGGCCGCCTACACAGCGGCCCTGTGTATTCTGTTCTTCTCTTCCTAATATACTGACAGGCAGGCAGGTGTTTTTACAGTATTTCCAGTTACTGTGCTGTGTACCCTGCACAGTCTCACCTACAGTATAGCTACCTGCAGCCAGGTGCTTGTGTAAGCTCTTTGAAGTATTTCCAGTTACTGTACTGTGTACCCTACACAGTTGCACCTATAGTATAGCTACCTGCAGCCAGGTGCTTGTGTAGGCTCTTGACGTATTTACAGTTACTGTACTGTGTACCCTGCACAGTTGCACCTACAGTATAGCTACCTGCAGCCAGGTGCTTGTGTAGGCTCTTTGAAGTATTTCCAGTAACTGTACTGTGTACCCTGCACAGTTGCACCTACAGTATAACTACCTGAAGCCAGGTTCTTGCGTAGGCTCTTGACGTATTTCCAGTTACTGTACTGTGTACCCTGCACAGTTGCACCTACAGTATAACTACCTGAAGCCAGGTGCTTGTGTAGGCTCTTGGCATATTTCCAGTCACTGTACTGTGTACCCTGCACAGTTGTACCTACAGTATAGCTACCTGAAGCCAGGTGCTTGTGTAAGCTCTTTGAAGTATTTCCAGTTACTGTACTGTGTACCCTACACAGTTGCACCTATAGTATAGCTACCTGCAGCCAGGTTCTTGTGTAGGCTCTTGACGTATTTACAGTTACTGTACTGTGTACCCTGCACAGTTGCACCTACAGTATAGCTACCTGCAGCCAGGTGCTTGTGTAGGCTCTTTGAAGTATTTCCAGTAACTGTACTGTGTACCCTGCACAGTTGCACCTACAGTATAACTACCTGAAGCCAGGTGCTTGCGTAGGCTCTTGACGTATTTCCAGTTACTGTACTGTGTACCCTGCACAGTTGCACCTACAGTATAGCTACCTGAAGCCAGGTGCTTGTGTAGGCTCTTGAAGTATTTCCAGTTACTGTACTGTGTACACAGTTGCACCTACAGTATAACTACCTGAAGACAAGTGCAGGTGTTCTCATACTAATAATACTACAGGCAGGCAGTTGATTCTGCTAGCTGCAGTATAATCGGTATATATATATATATATATATATATACATTCCAGGTTTGCGCAGCTACATCTCACTGCAGGCTAATAGTATGTCTGGAAGGCCAACAAGGAGAGGCAGACAGTCACAAGCCAATAAAAGAGGGCAAGAAGGCTCTGTGTCTAGAGGCAACAGTGCTGGTCATAGACACGGTGCATCCTCATCAGCACATGGCCGTGGGACACGCTTGGCCTTTTTTTTGGCAGTTGGCCACGTTGAGCCACAACATGCGGAAGACTTGGTTGAGTGGATGACCAAGCTGTCCTCATCCTCCTCATCCTCTCTCACCCAGGCTCAGGGTACTTTGTCTGGCAAAGCAGCTGCCAACGCGGCCTCCTTCCTCGGCTCAATGGCATCAGGGACTCCTTCCCTAGCCCCACCATGTCCTCCTGAGGAGTCCCTCGAACTGTTTGACCACAGTATTGGGTACATGCTCCAGGAGGATGCCCAGCGTTTTGAAGGCTCTGATAATGGTACTCAGCTAGAGGAAGGCAGTAACGTGAGCCCAGACAGAGGGGGTGCCCAAGAAGGACAGCAATCTGGCAGTCATGTTCCCCCTGCTGCAGCATACTGCCAGGTTTGCTCCAGTGATGAGGAGGGAGGGGATGATGAGGTCACCGACTCCACGTTGGTGTCTGATAGGAGAGAGGAGGAGGAGGAGGCACATCACCAATGAGGCAGGATGCCCTCCAGGGGCCAGCCTAAGGGCAGCACACTGACTGCATCACAGCCCAAAGCTCCGCATGTGCAGGGTGCTGCTGTCTCTGCGCGTTATTCCAAAAGTTATTTGGTGTGGGCCTTTTTTGAGATGAGTGCATCAGATCGCACTGCTGCTATTTGCAACAAATTGGCCAAAACATCTCCCGCTTAGGCACCACATGCTTGACCAGACATATGCCATGCAGTTCGTTGGCAAACGTACCTAAAAGACCCACACCAAAGAACAAAGAGGACTTCTCCTCATCAGCTGGGATCTCCAACCCCACTATACCTTCAGTCCTCTCTGAGACCTGCACTGAGAGGAATGAAGGTGTAGAATTAGGTGTGTCACAGCCAAGTACTTGCAGGCAATCTGCTATCGATACACCAATGTCAGATTGTATCAGGCAAATTTCCCTGCCCCAGCTGCTGCACCGCAGAAAGAAGTTCTCTCCCAGCCATCCATATGCCCAGCGGTAGAATGTTAGCTTGGCTAAATTGCTAGCACTTCAACTGCTACCTTTTCAGCTGGTAGACTCTGCCCCCTTCCGTAAGTTTGTGAAATGTGTGGTGCCTCAGTGGCAGGTACCCAAACGACACTTTTTCTCATGGAAGGCGATTCCGGCTCTCTACCGGCATGTGGAAGGCAATGTCTTGGCCTCGCTGGACAGGGCGGTCAGCGGTAAGGTGCATAATACCGCTGACTCATGGTCCAGCAGGCATGGACAGGGACGTTACCTAAGTTTCACGGCGCATTGGGTGACTCTGTTGGCAGCTGGGAAGGATGCAGGACAAGGTGCAGTAGTGTTGGAGGTTGTTCCGCCACCACGCCTCCAAAATGCCACTACTGGTGATTGTGACACACCTCTCTCCTCCACCCCCTCCTCTTCTTCTTCCTCCATGGCCTCTTCCTATGATTTGTCCTCAGGAACCAGCGGTGGGTTCAAGAGGCTACGCAAGTACGCAGGCCAAAAGATGCTATGCAGTGCTTGAGCTGGTGTGCTTGGGGGACAGGAGCCACACTGGGGCAGAGATTATGTCAGCTCTGCAGGGGCAGGTTCAGAGGTGGTTGACTCCATGCCAACTTAAGCCAGCAAAGGTGGTTTGCGACAATGGCACCAACCTCCTCTCCACTAGGGATGAGCCGAACACCCCCCTGTTCGGTTCGCACCAGAACATGCGAACAGGAAAAAAGTTCGTTCGAACACGCGAACACCGTTAAAGTCTATAGGACACGAACATGAATAATCAAAAGTGCTAATTTTAAAGGCTTATATGCAAGTTATTGTCATAAAAAGTGTTTGGGGACCCGGGTCCTGCCCCAGGGGACATGGATCAGTGCAAAAAAAGTTTTAAAAACGGCCGTTTTTTCAGGAGCAATGATTTTAATAATGCTTAACTCAATAAAAGTGTAATATCCCTTTAAATTTCGTAGCTGGGGGGTGTCTATAATATGCCTGTAAAGGGGCGCATGTTTCCTGTGTTTACAACAGTCTGACAGCAAAATGACATTTCGAAGGAAAAAACACATTTAAAACTACTCGCGGCTATTGCATTGCCAGTCCGACAATACACACAGAATTTCATTGATAAATACAGCATGGGAATTCCCCACAGGGGAACCCCCAACCAAAATTTAAAAAAAAAATGACGTGGGGGTCCCCCTAAATTCCATACCAGGCCCTTCAGGTCTGGTATGGATATTAAGGGGAACCCCGGCCAAAAATTTTTTAAAAAATGACGTGGGGGTCCCCCTAAATTCCATACCAGACCCTTCAGGTCTGGTATGGATTTTAAGGGGAACCCCGCGCCAAAAAAAAAACGGCGTGGGGTCCCCCCAAAAATCCATACCAGACCCTTATCCGAGCACGCAACCTGGCAGGCCGCAGGAAAAGAGGGGGGACGAGAGAGCGTCCCCCCCCTCCTGAACCGTACCAGGCCCCATGCCCTCAACATTGGGAGGGTGCTTTGGGGTAGCCCCCCAAAACACCTTGTCCCCATGTAGATGAGGACAAGGGCCTCATCCCCACAACCCTGGCCAGTGGTTGTGGGGGTCTGCGGGCGGGGGGCTTATCGGAATCTGGAAGCCCCCTTTAACAAGGGACCCCCAGATCCCGGCCCTCCCCCCTGTGTGAAATGGTAAGGGGGTACTTACCCCTACCATTTCACTAAAAAACTGTCAAAAATGTTAAAAATGACAAGAGACAGTTTTTGACAATTCCTTTATTTAAATGCTTCTTCTTTCTTCTATCTTCCTTCATCTTCTTCTTCTGGTTCTTCTGGCTCTTCTGGTTCTTCCTCCGGCGTTCTCGTCCAGCATCTCCTCCGCGGCATCTTCTATCTTCTTCTCCTCGATCCGTTCCGCACCCATGGCATGGGGGGAGGCTCCCGCTCTTCTCTTCATCTTCTTCTCTTCTTCATCTTCTTCTCTTCTTCATTTTCTTCTCCGGGCCGCTCCGCATCCATGCTGGCATGGAGGGAGGCTCCCGCTGTGTGATGGCGTCTCCTCGTCTGACGGTTCTTAAATAACGGGGGGCGGGGCCACCCGGTGACCCCGCCCCCCTCTGATGCACGGTGACTTGACGGGACTTCGCTGTGATGTCACGGGGAATGCCACAGGGAAGTCCCGTCATGTCCCGTGCGTCAAAGGGGGGCGGGGTCACTGGGTGGCCCCTCCCCCGTTATTTAAGAACCATCAGACGAGGAGACGCCATCACACAGCGGGAGCCTCCCTCCATGCCAGCATGGATGCGGAGAGGCCCGGAGAAGAAAATGAAGAAGAGAAGAAGATGAAGAAGAAGATTAAGAAGAGAAGAAAATGAAGAGAAGAGCGGGAGCCTCCCCCCATGCCATGGGTGCGGAGCGGCCCGAGGAGAAGAAGATAGAAGACGCCGCAGAGGAGATGCTGGATGAGAACGCCGGAGGAAGAACCAGAAGAAGAAGAAGATGAAGGAAGATAGAAGAAAGAAGAAGCATTTAAATAAAGGAATTGTCAAAAACTGTCTCTTGTCATTTTTAACATTTTTGACAGTTTTTTAGTGAAATGGTAGGGGTAAGTACCGGCCAGGGTTGTGGGGATGAGGCCCTTGTCCTCATCAACATGGGGACAAGGTGTTTTGGGGGGCTGCCCCAAAGCACCCTCCCAATGTCGAGGGCATGTGGCCTGGTACGGTTCAGGAGGGCGGGCCACACTCTCGTCCCCCCCTCTTTTCCTGCGGCCTGCCAGGTTGCGTGCTTGGATAAGGGTCTGGTATGGATTCTTGGGGGGACCCCACGCCGTTTTTTTTTTTTTGGCGCGGGGTTCCCCTTAAAATCTGTACCAGAATGGAATTTAGGGGGTCCCCCACGTCATTTTTTAAAAATTTTGGCCGGGGTTCCCCTTAATATCCATACCAGACCTGAAGGGCCTGGTATGGAATTTAGGAGGACCCCCACGTAATTTTTTTTTTTAATTTTGGTTGGGGGTTCCCCTGTGGGGAATTCCCATGCCGTTTTTATCAATGAACTTCTATGTGTATTGTCGGACCGGCAATGCAATAGCCGCAAGTAGTTTTAAATGGGTTTTTTCCTTCGAAATGTCATTTTGCTGTCAGACTGTTCTAAACACAGGAAACATGCGTCCCTTTACATGCATACTATAGACACCCCCAGGTACGAAATTTAAAGGGATACTACACTTTTATTGTTTGACTTTAAGCATTATTAAAATCACTGCTCCTGAAAAAACGGCCGTTTTTAAAACTTTTTTTTGCATTGATACATGTCCCCTGGGGCAGGACCCAGGTCCCCAAATACTTTTTATGACAATAACTTGCATATAAGCCTTTAAAATTAGCACTTTTGATTTCTCCCATAGACTTTTAAAGGGTGTTCCGCGGCATTCGAATTTGCCGCAAACACCCTTAAATTGTTTGCTGTTCGGCGAACTTGCGAACAGCCAATGTTCGAGTCGAACATGATTTCGACTCGAACTCGAAGCTCATCCCTACTCTCCGCCCACCGACAGGGACAACTGACCCATGTGCCCTGTTTGGCTCATGTCCTTAACTTGGTGGTGCAGCGGTTCTTGGGCAGGTACCCGGGCTTACAGGATGTCCTGAGGCAGGCCAGGAAAGTCTGTGTGCATTTCCGACAGTCATATAATGCCAGTGCTTGGCTGGCAGACCTCCAAAAGGAATTTAACCTGCCCAAGAACTGCCTAATCTGTGACATGCCCACCAGGTGGAACTCAACGTTGGCCATGCTGCAGCGGCTGCACACGTAGCAGAGGGCCATCAATGAGTACCTGTGTGACTATGGCACCAGGACAGGGTCAGGGGAGCTTGTTTTTTTTTTCCCCACACCAGTGGGCCATGATCAGAGATGCATGCACTGTCCAGTCACCATTTGAGGAGGCCAGGAGGATGGTGAGCAGTGACAGTGCATGCATCAGTGACACTGTCCCCCTTGTCCACCTGTTGGAGTACACACTGCGTGGAATAATGGACAGGGCACTTGAGGCAGAACAGAGGCAGGAAGAGGAGGACTTCCTTAGCTCTTAAGGCCCCCTTTATCCAGATAGTGTTCCTGCGTGCCCGCCGATCACACAGGAAGAGGACGAGGAGGAGGAGGAGGATTGTGACAGCATGGAGGTAGAGCCTGGCACTCAGCATCAGCAGCAGTCTTTAAGGGATCATTTACAGTCCCAAGAAACCCATGGACTTGTACGTGGCTGGGAGGAGATGGCTGCGGATCATGTCATCCTTAGTGACCCAGAGGACTCCGGACCGAATGCCTCAGCAAACTTACGATGCATGGCCTCCCTGATCCTGCAAAGCCTGCGGAAGGATCCTCGTATTCGTGGTATCAAGGAAAAGGACCAATACTGGCTGGCAACCCTCCTTGATCCACATTACAAGAGTAAGGTTGCAGACCTTATCTTGCCATTGCAGAGGGAGCAGAGGATGAAACATTTTCGGGAGGCCTTGCAGAAAGGTCTGTGCAACGCGTTCCCAGAGACTGGGAGGTTACAAACTCCTGGACAACGTGTTGCTGAGGCTAGATTCAGTCAAAGAAGGAGCGGTGGAGAAGGTGGCCGTCTGATCAATGCGTTCAGACAATTTTTTAGTCCACAGCCCCAAGGTATGATCGGTTCCAGCAACCATCGCCAGTGTCTGATTTACATGGTGCAGGAATACCTAGGGGCAAGATCTGACTTGGACACCTTGAGGATGGATCACTGGCCAGAGCTTGCACAGTGCGCAATTGAGCTACTGGACTGTCCTGCATCCAGCGTTCTTTCGGAACATTCAGTGCTGCTGGAGGCTTTGTAACCGATCACAGGGTACGCGTGTCCACCGACTCGGTCGATCGACTGACCTTCATAAAAATGAATCAGTCTTGGATCACCACCAGATACCAAGCACCTGATGCTGATGTAACCGAATACATTTTTTTGAAATGTCAGATCCCTTTAAGACTGCCTATGCTGATGCTGAGTGACTATCCTGTTATGCTGAGTGACTATCCTCTTCCTCCTCAATGATCATGCTGATAGCTTGTTAGAATATTTTGGTTTCTGGGCGCCGCCACCAGTGGCTTAGGCCCAATTTTTCAGCCCCTGTTGGGGCGTGTAATTACAATTATTGATGCAATTCTTTGCAGCAGGGCTCGTTCCTGCGCTCCAACTAGAGTATCTGTGAGGGGTTGCAGCGTTGTGGAACCAGCACCACCACCAAAGGCCCAATTTTTCAGACCCTGTTCAACAGGGGCATGTAATTACAATTCTTTATCTAATATTTCACAGCAGGGCCCTGTGATGGCTTACAGTGTTGTGGCCACAACAACACCTAAGGCCCAAATTTCTGCTGAGTATATAGGGCAGGCCCCTACTTTCAAACATCCAACTTACAAACGACTCCTACTTGCAAACTGAAGGAGACAACAGGAAGTGAGATGAAATCTACCCCATAGGAAGGGAAATTCTCTCCTGTAAGAGTTAATATGGGAAAAACTTTTCTCCTCTCCACTGATGCTTTCCAATCCTTGTTCCACTAAAAACCCCACATTTTCTAAAACATTTGTCATTGGGACAGAAAGTGAGGTGAAGTGGAGCACAGACAGCAAAACAAATGTCACAGGGGTGATAACCCTTCCCTATGTTTTCCAAAAAGATTAAAAATAGATTTTTTGGCTGGAGCTAAACACGTTAAAAATGTACCAGTTCAAAATTACAAACAGATTCTACTTAAAAACAAACCTACAGTCCCTGTGTCAGGGCACCATTGGCACCGAACCGGGGCGTCGGCGTACGCCTATGCGCCGGCGCGCGCCGTTGCGCGCTGCTCAGCAAATACCTGCTGTTCCCGGGCATCGGCGCGGCGCTAGGGCGCGTGCGGGTTCGCGGCGCTTGGGCGCGCGCGCGTGTGCACGTGGGCGCGGACGGGCGTGCGCGCGTTCGCGATAGCGCCGGTTTGGCGCCAAAGTGCATTTAAAAGCCCCTCTGTGCTGTGACACATTGCTGCTTCGTCTCAGCTTCGTGATTCTAGTATTAGTTATCTGATTGTTTGCTACCTATCTGACCCGGCTTGTTTGACCATCCGTCCTGCTCCAATTTGACCCGGCTTGTCTGACTACTCTTATGCTACCTACCTGATACCGTTGCCGAACTCTGCCTGCCTACTGACTCTGCCTCTGCCTGCTGTACTTGCCTGCCTTATATCCTAGCTGACCCGGATCGTCTGGCTCTGCTTGTTCCTGTTGTCCTTGCTGTTGCACCTTCAGCTTCAGCTCCAGAGACCTCTGCACATTCAAGCGTTCCAGTCTGCTGCTTCCAGTCTCACCTGATCTGCAGTCCAGCCATCCCTGCGGGATCTCTCACCTCTTCTGCATCAGAGACTCAGCTCAACAGGCACTCCTACCCCACTGCGCTCAGGAGACCACTGTCCCCACTCCAGTGGCTCCTGAACCAGCGTTGTATGAGAGGTCTCCTCCTACAAGTCAGGCTCTCCTACCAGGTACCTAACAGTACGAAGCAGCCATGTCTGAGCCTGCAGGAGATACCTCTCCATTGAAGGAGATATGCACACACCTGGCAGCCCTCACCCAAGCAGTACAGGCTCTTCAGGCCAATTACAACAGACTGGAGGGACAAGTCCAGAACCTCGCAGGGGTTAATCCTTCAACCTCCTCTTCACCGGCCGCCCCAACACAGACTGTTCCAGGGCCTTCAGTGGTAATGCTCCCTCCTGAACCACGAGTTCCCACTCCTGAAAGATTCTCCGGAGACCGGTCTAAGTTTCGAGGTTTTCGCAATGCCTGCCAGCTCTTTTTTGCCTTACAGCCCAGAACCTTTTCATTGGAAGCCACAAAAGTTGGATTTGTCATTTCCCTCCTCCAAGGGGAACCACAGACCTGGGCACACCGTTTACTTGAAGGGGACTCAGCCCCAACCCAATCCTTATCAGCCTTCTTCGAAGCTATGGCACAATTGTATGAGGATCCTCAACTGACTGCCACAGCTGAATCTGCTCTGCTCGCGCTCCAACAAGGCCGCAAACCTGCGGAGGACTATGTTGCTGAATTTAGACGTTGGAGCGCGGATACCCAGTGGAACGACGCGGCTCTGCGTCATCAATTCCGCATTGGACTGTCTGAAAATCTAAAAGATGAACTGGCTCGAGTCGGTATTCCAAACACCTTGGAGGCCTTGATCACCCTATCTATCCAGATCGATCGTCGCCTCCGAGAACGCCGATCTGAACGAGCAGTCCAACCTAACCGCCCGACCTGGATGACACCACGTGCACCAATTCCTGCATCTCGCTACCTACCTGTGCCAAGTCCACCGCCAGTCAATACCACATTGGATACCTCCGAACCAATGCAGCTAGGTCTGATGCGACCTGCCCTGACCCCCGAAGAACGTGCCCGTCGCCGACAATTGAATCTGTGTCTCTACTGTGGAGGAACCGGGCATTATGTCCATAATTGCCCAATCAGAATGAGTAAGTGTTCATCTCCTATACCTACCAATCTCTCTGCTTTATCCACAAATTCTACCCATCTTGCCATTCCTCTCTCATTACAGCTTCAAGAAAAGACACTCCAAGTCAACGCAATTATTGACTCCGGGGCATGCAGCTGCTTCATAGACTTAAGTTTTGCCAACCTGCACAACATCCCTTTACAGACTAAAGCCCATGGACTCTCTGTCTTCCTTGCTGATGGCTCCCGTATCAGATCTGGACAAGTGACACAAGAAACCCTGCCATTACCCGCTACGACTTCTTCTCAACACAAGGAACTGCTGACCCTTGACGCCATCTCCTCTCCCATGTTTCCCATTATCCTGGGCATTCCCTGGCTTCAGGCCCACAATCCACACATCCATTGGGCAACTGGAGAAATAAAATTTCTGTCACCCTACTGTCAGGAACATTGTCTGGCGAAAGTCTCGGATCCCCAAGCTACTCTACTTTGTGTGGACTCCGACCAGACCAATCGTCAAGCTATTCCCAAACACTATCATGACTACTTGGATGTCTTCAGCAAAAAAGGGGCAGATTCTCTTCCACCTCATCGTCCCTACGATTGCCCCATCGAGTTGCTGCCAGGATCCGAAATTCCCTTTGGAAGTGTTGAAAGCATACATTGATGAAAACTTGGCCAAAGGATTTATTCGCCACTCTACTTCTCCAGCAGGGGCAGGAATATTCTTTGTCACCAAGAAGGACAAATCTCTCCGCCCGTGTATTGACTACCGGGAATTGAATAAGATCACGATTAAAAATCGGTATCCCCTACCCTTGATACCCGAATTATTCCAGAAATTAAGGACTGCTGTTATTTTTTCTAAGCTTGATCTAAGAGGGGCCTACAATCTGATCCGCATTCGGGCTGGGCATGAGTGGAAAACAGCTTTTCGGACCCGATTCGGGCATTATGAATATCTAGTCATGCCTTTTGGACTCTGTAATGCCCCTGCAACTTTTCAACACCTAATTAATGATGTGCTTAGAGACTTTTTAGACCTGTTCGTGATCGCATATCTAGACGATATTTTGATCTTCTCGGAATCCCTAGAGCTCCATCGGAAACATGTTTGTCAAGTATTGGGTCGTCTCCGCTTACACAGGCTGTATGCAAAAGCGGAGAAATGCGAATTCGAGAAACAAAGCATCCAATTCCTGGGCTTGATTATCTCATCGACTGGCATCAAGATGGACCCACAAAAGGTTTCTGCCGTTCTGGACTGGCCGGTACCCCTGGACAAAAAAGGGGTTCAGCGATTCATCGGGTTCGCAAACTTTTACAGGAAGTTCATCAGGGGGTTCTCTGCTATAATCGCACCAATCACACAACTGACCAAGCAGAATACCCGTTTCTCCTGGAATCATCTAGCCCAAGAGGCTTTTGTGAACCTTAAGAGACTTTTCACTTCAGCACCTATTCTTAGTCACCCTGAACCATCCTTGCCATTCATTCTAGAAGTGGACGCTTCTGAAATAGCGGTCGGTGCAATACTCTCGCAACGAAAAGGCAGTAAGGATATTATGCATCCCGTAGGATTCTTCTCCCGAAAACTCTCCCCTGCAGAAAGAAACTATGATGTCGGTGATCGAGAGCTTCTCGCCATCAAGACTGCATTAGAGGAGTGGAGGTACCTGTTGGAGGGGGCTGTGCATCCAGTACTAATTTACACTGATCATAAGAACCTAGAATATTTGCGATCCGCTAAAAGGTTGAAACCCCGTCAAGCCCGTTGGGCGCTGTTTTTCTCACGCTTTGCATTCCACATTACGTATCGACCGGGTTCAAGAAATGTTAAACCAGACGCATTATCTCGAATGCATGACAACCCAAAGGATCTATCTGCCCCAGACACCATTTTACCTGCAAACAATTTTTTGCTCATTCAAGCTGATCTTCTTTCTCAGATTAAGGAAGCATCTTCTGAAGCAACCAGACCCTCAGGCCTTACCCTAAGTAGCAAGGACGGACTGTTCTGGAAAGGTAGTCAAATTTTTGTTCCTGAGGAGGTTCGGGTCAAGGTCCTGGCACTCCTTCACGATCACCCATTGGCAGGTCACTTTGGGGTTCGTAAAACTCTGGAATTGGTACAGCGTACTTTCTGGTGGCCCAACTTGAAGGACTTTTGTGAGAGATACGTCAAATCTTGCCCCATCTGTACCCAGAATAAGACATCCAGGAGTAGAGCTTGGGGTCTGTTAAAACCCTTGCCTGTACCCGATAGGCCCTGGAAGATGATATCCATGGACTTTATTGTGGAACTCCCATGTTCAGAAGGTTGTTCTGCTATTTTTGTGATAGTAGACCGTTTTACCAAGATGGCCCACTTTCTCCCATTAAAAGGAACTCCGTCAGCTATGGAAACAGCTCACATTTTTATTAAAGAAATCATTAGACTCCACGGAATTCCTGTAAACATAACCTCTGACAGGGGGGTACAATTTACCTCACGTTTTTGGAGAGCCCTGTGTGAATCTTTAAAAATCAAGCTGGCTCTGTCTTCGGCCTATCACCCTCAGACCAACGGTCAGACGGAAAGGACCAATCAGACTCTTGAGCAGTACATCAGATGTTTTACCTCTTTCTCACAGGATGATTGGGTATCCTTGTTGCCACTAGCAGAATTTGCCTACAACAATGCCAAACACTCAGCCACCGGTCAATCCCCCTTTTTTGCCAATTATGGGTTCCATCTAACCTTTTTACCTGATTTCCTTCCAGAGTCTTCAGTCCCGGCAGTACAGAGTACGGTAGACTTCATCAACCACAACAACCAGATGTTGCAGGAAGCAGTATCCAAGGCTCAGGCGGACAGCAAGAGGATCTTTGACCGAAAGAGAAGAGGGGAATTGAAGCTTCAGCTTGGTGACCAGGTATGGCTATCTACAAGTAACATTAAACTAGCATGTCCCTCTAAGAAGTTGGCACCTAGATTTATGGGACCGTTTCCGGTCAAAAGAAAGATCAATGAAGTTTCATATGAACTGACTTTACCTGACTCTCTCAAAATACATCCCGTGTTTCATGTGTCATTGCTCAAACCTGCTGTACCTGATCCCTTCCCCGGCAGAGGAACTAGACCTCTTGAGCCCATTGTGGTTGATGGCAACGAGGAATTTGAGGTCGAGGCTATCCTTGATTGCAGGAAAAGACAAGGTCAGATCCAGTTCCTAATTAAGTGGAGGGGCTACGGCCCAGAAAATAATTCTTGGGAACCAGATTGTAATGTACATGCCAGACGTTTAGTGCAAGCCTATTTTTCTAGTCATCCGGAGAAGAGAAGGCTTTTGGGCACCCGGAGGTTGCCCCTTGGGGGGGGCAATGTCAGGGCACCATTGGCACCGAACCGGGGCGTCGGCGTACGCCTATGCGCCGGCGCGCGCCGTTGCGCGCTGCTCAGCAAATACCTGCTGTTCCCGGGCATCGGCGCGGCGCTAGGGCGCGCGCGGGTTCGCGGCGCTTGGGCGCGCGCGCGTGTGCACGTGGGCGCGGACGGGCGTGCGCGCGTTCGCGATAGCGCCGGTTTGGCGCCAAAGTGCATTTAAAAGCCCCTCTGTGCTGTGACACATTGCTGCTTCGTCTCAGCTTCGTGATTCTAGTATTAGTTACCTGATTGTTTGCTACCTATCTGACCCGGCTTGTTTGACCATCCGTCCTGCTCCAATTTGACCCGGCTTGTCTGACTACTCTTATGCTAACTACCTGATACCGTTGCCGAACTCTGCCTGCCTACTGACTCTGCCTCTGCCTGCTGTACTTGCCTGCCTTATATCCTAGCTGACCCGGATCGTCTGGCTCTGCTTGTTCCTGTTGTCCTTGCTGTTGCACCTTCAGCTTCAGCTCCAGAGACCTCTGCACATTCAAGCGTTCCAGTCTGCTGCTTCCAGTCTCACCTGATCTGCAGTCCAGCCATCCCTGCGGGATCTCTCACCTCTTCTGCATCAGAGACTCAGCTCAACAGGCACTCCTACCCCACTGCGCTCAGGAGACCACTGTCCCCACTCCAGTGGCTCCTGAACCAGCGTTGTATGAGAGGTCTCCTCCTACAAGTCAGGCTCTCCTACCAGGTACCTAACACCCTGTCTTGTTTGTACCGCCTGTATGCTGTTCAGAGTATATAGGGCCTGGTGGCCCCACACCTTTCCTTTTTTTAATTTGGGTGCGGGGTTCCCCTTAATATCCATACAAGACCCAAAGAGCCTGGTAATGGACTGGGGGGTACCCATGCCATTTGTCTCACTGATTTTCATCCATATTGCCAGGACCCGACATTACATTAAAGCCACAAGCAGTTTTAAATGACTTTTTTTCCTTTAGAAATGTCATTTTGAGCAGGGACTGTTCTAAGCACGGGAAATACACGCCACTTTACAGGCATACTATAGACACCCCCCAGGTACGATATTTAAAGGAATATTTCACTTTTTTTTTCACTTTAAGCATTATTAAAATCACTGCTCCCGAAAAAAACAGCCGTTTTTAAAACTTTTTTTTGCATTGATCCATGTCCCCTGGGGTAGGACCCGGGTCCCCAAACACTTTTTAGGACAATAACATGCAAATTAGCCTTTAAAGTTAGCACTTTTGATTTCGAACGTTCAAGTCTCATAGACGTCAATGGGGTTCTAACACTCGTGCAAATTTTCGGTCCGCTCGCAGGTTCTGGTGCGAACCGAACCGGGGGGGTGTTCGACTCAACCCTAATATATATACTGCCTGCACTGTATATATAGTCTACACTATACTGACTGTACTGTTTATATATTATATACTAAACTGCCTGCATGCCACTAACTAACCTGCCTCTAGCTAACGTTCTCTCAATCATTACACTATATATGGCTGCCGTTATGCAGCCTTATATAATGTTAGCCCCCTGAGCCATGATTGGCTAAAGGCACACTGCCTTTGGTCAGTCATGGCCTCACAGCAGAGTGCGTTGTGAATGGCCAAAGCATGTAGGTCAGGTGCATGCTTTGGCCAATCATCAGACGTCAATGCACTGTGACCTCGCAGTGCATTATGGGGCATTCTGCGGCGCTCCAATTTGCCGCAAACGCCCCATAATGTTCTGGATTCGGCAAACAGGCGAACATCGGGCCCATCCCTAGTGCCAAACACAAGGCCTGTGGGCCAAATCTGTCCTGCCAGGCAATTTCATGTGGCCCTTGCACATCTCCTGCAGCTGCGGAACCCCCCTCATCTATGCCCCCCTCTCCTGTCTCAGCAGTTGGCAGCATAGAGGAGGACAGAACTCTTCCACCAGATCCTGCAGTTTTCCATGCAGCCACAAAACAGCTCATCTCTGTTCCTGTCTCAGCAGTTGGTGACAGAGGGGAGGACAGAACTCCTCCTACAGATCGGGCACCTCTCTGTGCAACTGCAGCACTCCCTCAGCTTTGCCTGCTCTGGTCTCAGCATTCAGCAGACTCAGGCAGCTGACTCCAGTCCTCCTCTGGTCCTCCTCCAGACCCTGCACTTTCTGCTTCCCAGCTTTACCCCCAGCTTCCTCCTGGCAGCAGCACATGGTAAGGTGGGTGCACTGTGATCTAAGAGAGGATGGGGGACTCTTGAATTCTGATGTTGGAGAGGCTCTTGACATCTGATGTAAGGGGGGGTTTGGTTCTCTCTGGACATCTAATCTTACAGATACAGTCAACCCTTTGAGGGCAACCATAATGCTGATGTGGCCTGCAATGAAATTGAGTTTGAAACTCCTGTTATAGAGAGTTTACCACCTTATTATTAAATGGATGCAAACACAGAACATTGTACAATACATTACTAACCATCAATATAAAGTGCGCTTCCATAATCTTCAGAGAGGACAGGTATGGGACGACCTGAAAAGAGAAAATTATTTACAATTTAGTCTATTCTCAAGACTTATATTTGTAGCAACCTCTAGTGCTAGAAGTGTAAACATGTTTTTAGGTAAATTTATGCATGTGTTTTTGTCCTGGGTTGGGCAGAAATCCAGGGAGAGCTGGATGACTCATATGCAGCATCACTGAGACCTCGAACACAAGGGAAGGGGAGGCGCCTCTAAGTGCAGTATTAAAAGATTAATTTAAAAAATCACTATACAAGCAACTCACATTTTGTAAGCCGAAGCCGAACGCACAGCAAGCAGCAGGGACTACTGTGACCGACCTGACGGACTCCTTCTATGGATTTTACTACATGCCGTTTTTTACCTTACAAAATGTAAGTTGCTTGTATAGTGATTTTTTAAATAAATCTTTTAATACTGCACTTAGAGGCGCCTCCCCTTCCCTTGTGTTCTTTTTCTGCAGATTCAGGAGCCTGGTTTCAGCTCTCCCTGGAAGGCAGCCTTCTGTGTGGATTTTTCATATACCATTTTGCCTGTGTTAAACATAGACTCTGTGGACTATACCAATTTTATTTACTTTTCCATTATTATTTTTTATTTAGCCTGTCACTGACACAATGGTATCATGAGGTTTCCGTTTTGCGCCTTCACTTGCATAATAATCACTGAGACCTCCCCCCTACTTTTCAAATGTTCTGGTACCTTTTAGAATAACGGTAGGGGAGAAGAGGTGGAGTTGCCTGGAGTATTCTGAGGGCCCTGACCAATCCCCAACTTGGATTGGCAGGGGGCAGGCCATCTCAAATATTCAGGGTCAACCCACCCGGGGAGGAGTTGTTCGGGTTTAAGCTGCAGTTGGAGTGTTAGGCTGTTGTGGCCATTGAGGGGGCTCCCCAGTAGGGATGAGCTTTGAGTTCGAGTCAAACTCATGTTCGACTCGAACATCGGCTGTTCCCAAGTTCGCCGAACAGCGAACAATTTGGGGTGTTCGCAGCAAATTCGAATGCCGCGGAACACCCTTTAAAAGTCTATGGGAGAAATCAAAAGTGCTAATTTTAAAGGCTTATATGCAAGTTATTGTTATAAAAAGTGTTTGGGGACCCGGGTCCTGCCCCAGGGGACATGGATCAATGCAAAAAAAAAGTTTTAAAAATGGCCGTTTTTTCGGGAGCAGTGATTTTAATAATGCTTAAAGTGAAACAATAAAAGTGTAATAACCCTTTCAATTTCGTACCTGGGGGGTGTCTATAGTATGTCTGTAAAGGGGCGCATGTTTCCCGTGTTTAGAACAGTCTGACAGCAAAATGACATTTCAAAGGAAAAAAAGTCATTTAAAACTACTCGCGGCTATTGCATTGCCGGTCCGACAATACACATAAAAGTTCATTGATAAAAACGGCATGGGAATTCCCCACAGGGGAACCCTGAACCAAAATTTTTAAAAAAATGATGCGGGGGTCCCCCTAAATTCCATACCAGGCCCTTCAGGTCTGGTATGGATATTAAGGGGAACCCCGGACAAAATAAAAAAAAATGACGTGGGGTCCCCCTAAATTCCATACCAGACCCTTCAGGTCTGGTATGGATTTTAAGGGGAACCCCGCGCCAAAATTAAAAAGAAAAAAATGGCGTGGGGTCACCCCAAAAATCCATACCAGGCCCTTATCCGAGCACGCAACCTGGCAGGCCACAGGAAAAGAGGGGGGGACGAGAGAGCGCCCCCCCTCCTGAACCGTACCAGGCCACTTGCCCTCAACATTGGAAGGGTGCTTTGGGGTAGCCCCCCAAAACACCTTGTCCCCATGTTGATGAGGACAAGGGCCTCATTCCCACAACCCTGGCCGGTGGTTGTGGGGGTCTGCGAGCAGGGGGCTTATCTGAATCTGGAAGCCCCCTTTAACAAGATCCCAGCCCCCCCATGTGAAATGGTAAGGGGGTACCATTTCACTAAAAAACTGTCAAAAATGATAAAAATGACAAGAGACAGTTTTTGACAATTCCTTTATTTACATGCTTCTTCTTTCTTCTATCTGCCTTCATCTTCTTCTTCTTCTTCTGGCTCTTCTGGTTCTTCCTCCGGTGTTCTCGTCCAGCATCTCCTCTGCGGCGTCTTCTATCTTCTTCTCCTCGGGCCGCTCCGCACCCATGGCATGGGGGGGAGGCTCCCGCTCTTCTCTTCATCTTCTTCTCTTCTTCATCTTCTTCTCTTCTTCATCTTCTTCTCTGGGCCGCTCCGCATCCATGCTGGCATGGTGGGAGGCTCCCGCTGTGTGACGCGTCTCCTCTTCTGACGGTTCTTAAATAATGGGGGCGGGGCCACCCGGTGACCCTGCCCCCCCTTTGACGCACGGGACATGACAGGACTTCCCTGTGGCATTCCCCGTGACGTCAAAGGTAGGTCCCGTCAAGTCACCGTGCGTCAGAGGGGGGCGGGGTCACCAGGTTATCCCCATTATTTAAGAACCATCAGAAGAGGAGACGCGTCACACAGCGGGAGCCTCCCACCATGCCAGCATGGATGCGGAGCGGCCCGGAGAAGAAGATGAAGAAGAGAAGAAGATGAAGAAGAGAAGAAGCTGAAGAGAAGAGCGGGAGCCTCTCCCCATGCCATGGATGCGGAGCGGCCCGAGGAGAAGAAGATAGAAGATGCCGCGGAGGAGATGCTGGACGAGAACACCGGAGGAAGAACCAGAAGAGCCAGAAGAACCAGAAGAAGATGAAGGGAGATAGAAGATAGAAGAAAGAAGAAGCATTTAAATAAAGGAATTGTCAAAAATTGTCTCTTGTCATTTTTTTCATTTTTGACACTTTTTTAGTGAAATGGTAGGGGTAAGTACCCCCTTACCATTTCACACGGGGGGGCGGGATCTGGGGGTCCCCTTGTTAAAGGGGGCTTCCAGATTCCGATAAGCCCCCTGCTCACTATGGATTTTTGGGGGGACCCCACGCCGTTTTTTTTTTTTTTTTGGCGCGGGGTTCCCCTTAAAATCCATACCAGACCTGAAGGGTCTGGTATGGAATTTAGGGGGACCCCCACGTCATTTTTTTTTAAATTTTGGCCGGGGTTCCCCTTAATATCCATACCAGACCTGAAGGGCCTGGTATGGAATTTAGAGGGACCCCCACGCCATTTTTTTTTAAAATTTTGGTTCGGGGTTCCCCTGTGGGGAATTCCCATGCCGTTTTTATCAATGAACTTTTATGTGTATTGTCGGACCGGCAATGAAATAGCCGCGAGTAGTTTTAAATTACTTTTTTTTCTTTGAAATGTCATTTTGCTGTCAGACTGTTCTAAACACGGGAAACAAGCGCCCCTTTACAGACATACTATAGACACCCCCCAGCTACGAAATTTAAAGGGATATTACACTTTTATTGTTTCACTTTAAGCATTATAAAAATCATTGCTCCTGAAAAAACTGCCGTTTTTAAAACTTTTTTTGCATTGATCCATGTCCCCTGGAGCAGGACCCGGGTCCCGAAACACTTTTTATGACAATAACTTGCATATAAGCCTTTAAAATTAGCACTTTTGATTATTCATGTTCGTGTTCCATAGACTTTAACGGTGTTCGCGTGTTCGAACAAACTTTTTTCCTGTTCGCATGTTCTGGTGCGAACCGAACAGGGGGGTGTTCGGCTCATCCCTACTCCCCAGTCTGAGGGGTGACCTTGGGCCTGGGCTTGGGTGCAGACAGGACCCTCTCAAGACATATGGAGGTGTCCTGGACAGGAGGCACTGGGAGCAAGGGGAGGATAGCGGGAGAACACTGCCGGGCAAGTCTCTAGGAGCAACAGGAACAGCCAAGATGGCTGGTAAATGACACACATTAGGAGGACTGGGAGGCATGCCTGAGCGGACTAGGATGGAGCAGTCTGGGATGGGTGCAGAGCCAGTCAGGATGATTGTGGTGGCACAGGCAGTGGAAAGATGCAGCTGAAGCCAGCTGGAGGAGAAGAGAAGAGGTTGTATATACCAGAGGTGTAAATAGTTCAGTCCCTACATTTACTATCTTCAATCAAGTGGGCATCCTATATGCACCCTACCACCATCCAAGTTCTTTTTTTCCTAATAAAACAAAACAAAGTACAAGGACTGTTTCTTGATTGAAGTGTGTCTGGAAACTCATGTGCCTGACTGTGCAGGGTGGGAGATGGACCACAATCACCAACAGCCCTTACGGGGGTACTGCTACATTTGGGGGCTCGTTTTGGGACGTCTGCCTACAGGTAACCTGCCAGCCCTAGCAACTGAAAGGTGATCGAGCCAGGGAACTGTGCTTTGTTCCAGAGGGGTGGAACGGGGAAAGGACTTATGTGCTCTGTCTGCTTGTAATTGCAATACCCAAGTGTCGTTGTCCATAGCAACCAGTGGGAGCTGCCTTCAAGTTCAAGTTATTGCTGCCCTGCTTACCCAGCTGCCCCAACCGTGGCTGGAACAGACACTTGTACTAAACCTGCAATTCAGAGAACTTTACCAAGTGCTGTCACCCGTGACAATCACGGCGGGTGACCGCGCCCATGGATTACAAATATGTCCAGCGATCTGCTAATGCTGGACATTGTGACTTTATGCTCCAAACTCCTGCTTTATAAAGTGTGCCTGGAAATGTCTACTGTTGCCCGGGATGATCGGGGTAAGTCAAAGGGTGCCTGTGGGCTGGACTGTTCTAAGTGTGTTCCTTTCAATGAGGCATGGGCTAACAACTGTTTAGTTGTTATTGGCAACCACCATGAAAGTCAGCGGCCACCTGCTCCCAGTTGCACAGGCACAGACAAGTTCTGCAAGCATCAGAGGGCCTGCAAACTTCAGTACAGCTAACAAGGCATTACAGCCACGCACACGGGAAGAGACCTGCTTATCAGTCTTGCAAGCGCAAGCACGTCTGGAAGCTTGGCCTGTAGAAAATCCAGTGTACCCTGCTAGATGAGAGGAGCAAGATGGCGGAGTGTGCTTGTGTGTTTCCAGCGCTGATCTGGTTGCCTGATCTGCAGGAGCAGACACTGGTGGACACCGCTGTCCGGTTGGAGCATCACAGGGGATACGCCCTCAGGATGATCGAGGGGATGGAGTGACTGTGCCTGCTGTGTCTAGAATGCCTGATACCAACCGTGGTGGTCAGTGCCTGGGGTTGGTGCGGACATTGTGATGAGTTGCTCAGAGTTGCTCTGGAGTGGGGTCTGGACTATGGGGGTACCGCTACATATTTTCACACAAAAGGAACATTTCTGAACTTCATTAGCTAAATTGTTATATTTAACACTTTCACAGTCACAGATAAATGGCATGTATGTAAACCAACTGTTAGATGGAAGCAGTTGGGTGGCTCTTCAGCTGCTCAATTCTTTTCACACACCCTGGTAACAGTCGATTCCCCACCATGTTTGCAGGGCTCTGCGCTCCCATCAGCTGATCCAGGAGCAGCATGGTGGGTGCCGCTGGTTAGAGGAGAAGAACATCATTAAACTTCTGTTCGTTGATCTACCCTTCCTACTAAGAACCCAGAAGCAACATTTTACATGTCAATTTAAGGTCCTTTTGTCACTTTAGATCTAAAGGAGAGTGATCTATTCTCCGTTATCTTCAATAGGGGCAGGTGACACATCGGGGATCTAAAAGTCTAATGACTTGGGTTTTATCAGGTTTTGGGTAGATTCATATTGGGCACTTATATAGTTTAAGGATGAACTGGCCATTTGTGATTTAAGGGAACACGACCATGGTAGAGGTGATCTTTATTGAAGATGCCAATGCCACCAAGATACACACAGCCAAAGTCATGAAACCGCTGATCAGCAGTTTGCTAGAAGGTGGTGGGGCATTCTTCATTCCAAAAGACATGCTGAGGAACTCGTATTATTTGAAGGGAGTGACAAATGCTGAATGTCCCCTGACCTCTGCTGTTAAAGGGATCTGACAATAGTTCCGACTCAGGTCCAAAGTGGTGACATAGCGAGCCCCAGCAAGACAGCCCACCAACTTATGGATACAGGTTATGGGATAGACAATACTGACAGTGTAATCAATGAGGTGGTGATAGTCTAAAATTCTAAAAATCTAATTCTGCCAACCTTTTTGGAAACCAGTGCAACAGGGGAGGCCTATGGGCTCATAGAGGGATGAATGATCCCCAATTTCATCATTTCCTCAAGCTCTTCTCTTATAGTATTCCAAACATACTCGGTAACTTGCTGGGATGCCTGTTGAATAGGTCGGGTATCCAAAGTCTCCATGTGGTGGGTGGTCAATGTAGTTCTTCCCAGCAGTGTGGAGAAAATAGGGTGTAACATGGGGGACCATTAGCTCTAGTGATAGATGCGTTTTCAAGTGATTCACGGTAGCCAGGAACTATATTTTAAGGGCCTGGCAGGCCATTTTTATTAAAAGGCAAATAAAAAGTCTGTTACTTATAGGTTTCCCACGCAGAGGTTCTTCTCCAGTAAATACAAAAAAGGAAAATGCTAGCCCACCGGGCTCTTAAGCTCTCACTCAGCTTTAGTTGCAGTACTACTCTTTATGCTGGTCACCCCCACCATAGATGCTTCTGTGCAGACCGCTTTACTGTAGCGCCCACAGCTCCACTCTGGCCTTAGTCCTCAGGCCGTTTACTCCCTCTTGCAGACACACACATGCACTGGCTTCCACCTGCAGCCTCTCTGACTCCTGGAGGGGATTGGAGTCCTCCTGACTTCCCATGCACAGACCTCCTGTCTGTTGGGTGGAGCAGTCTCCAACTGGGAGCCCTGAGGTATTCCTATACCTCCATTATAAGGCCTATGTGCACCTGAGCACACACCCTGCTGGTCATCCACAAAACCTGGACACATGGTTGGAGATTCTGTCCCACCCAAGAAACTATGGAATCTCCAAATTACAGAGCCCCATCCAGGAATACAAAAACCTAGAGAAAGCTGCAAAATCAGTTTTCTCCACTCCACAGATATACTCTGTAGCCCTGCATGGAGCCAGTGTGCACACCATGTGTCCTTTAAAGCAGTGGTTCTCAACCTCAGCTCTCAAGTACCCCCAACAGGCCATGTTTTGGGAATAGCTGTTCAAAATACCGAGCCATTGACTCTGATTTAAAGCACTTTAAAGCACAAGATAAAGGAAAACCTGCAAAAACATGGCCTGTTGGGGGTACTTGAGGACTGAGGTTGAGAACCACTCCTTTAAAGGACGAATTTTGTAGTGACAGTGTCTGGTACTGTCACAAGGGCCACACTGGTATAGGACATACCTAATGGCCTCCTGTTGTCCAAGTTTAGTATTGGCCCCAGTGGGACTTGGCTCACACTGGTTTGGCTGCAGGCAGCTTCCAGAAGGTTCAATATGGCATCCTCTTCTTCTTCGGGGGGGTAGAGGACAGATGGTAATGAGGATGGGCAGTCTTCTCTTGTAATATTCCTTAATTATTTTGATAATATTGATTGATCATGCACACTTTTTCATCGCCTACCTCGCCCATCCAGCATGAGAATTTTGTTGGTGTCAATCAGTTTCTTACTGCTAAACTCTGAAAAACTTAAAAATTCTCCCTTGCGGCGGGTCTGCTCCTGCATGGGTTAATTGCTCATTTAGGTCTAGGAGCAAAGAAAAGAAGATTTACTTATCCAATCGTTCATGCTGCTAGACCAGTCCCCACAGCATTTTCTCCTCCATGCTCCAGTGGTCTAAGTTCCCGACATCATTAATGCAGCATCCCTACTCCAGCATTGGAAGTGATGATGCCAAGGAACTCTTGCCGAAGCACCGTCTGCTGGAGAAACAGAGGGTTGGGTAAGTAAAATTGCTTGCACTTAGAATAAAAGAGCAATCAAACCTTGCAGCGTTGGTGTAGCTTCACTTCAAGGGAAAATTTTCAAACTTCCCAGAGCTGGGCTGTGAGGATTCTGATGGGCTCTTCCTAAGTGTATTCCAGCTTGTTCTGGGGGTTGGGACAATAATAAGCACCTTTCAGACCTCTGTGAATTCCAGGGTGCAAGCCTTGTGGTCATACCAATTCTTTTGGTAAGTTTTGGTGCTTTTCAGTGGTCAGCAGATAAACCTGCCAGCTTTCTCATCCTTTTGCATAGTTGTAAGATGCAGGGCACCACAGGGATTCCTCTGTCCAGCAGCTGACCTTCTGTCACGTACCTGGTTGGTGAGTCTGACGTGCAGAGGAAGGCCTCTCGTACAGGGCCACTGATGGTGAAACAGTTACCTCTACAGCACAGCGAGGTAGGAGCGCCTATTAACAGTCCAGTAGTCTGCACTGGTAGTAGCCGATGATTCACGAAAGGGAAGCCAGGAGCAGCTGACAACAGGCAGATGAGGCAACAGGATGGCTGGATGCAGGCAGACTGGCTCGGGGGTTGGCTGGTTACAGACTGTGGAGTCTGAAGATGATGAGCTGGACTGAAGAAGCTGTAGAAGGCTGTAAGAGCTGGATGCAGGTTCAGACGAGCCGGGTCGGTAACGGGCGGGCAGATCAGGCATAGACGGCAGGAGACAGGATAGTCAGGTCCCAAGCAATGTCAGCAATGAATGAAGGATCAAACAGGAGCAGCAGGTAGAGGCAGAATCCGGAGTCAAGTCAGGGGTCAGGGCAGGTAGCAGACAGGAATATTCTGAAGCAAGCCGGGTCAAGTTTAGAGGTCAAACACAGGAATCAGGAACACACACAGAATGCTGTAGACCAAACAGCAATTAGCCAGTGCAGAAGCTCTGTTTAAATAGGCCGTTTGTTACCAGTATTGGTGACAGATGCACACTCGCGAATGCGCATCTGCAAATGCACATGCTCACGTCTGTGCAAATCTGCATGGCCTGCTGTCAGCAGAAGCCTGTGCATACGTGTGCACCTTGAAACTGCATCTGACTATGGTGGAGACTTTCCTGACACCCTTCCAGTACTCCTTCAGCAGAGTCAGGGGTCCTCAGACCTTCCTCTCATGCAGATGTTCCAGGGAAAGTGGTGGACTCCAGAGGTACTTCATGGCAAGTGGAGAGGAAATGAGGTATCTTTCCCAGTCCAGTCCCCAGTGTCAACAAAGGCACACAACATAGCCTTCAAAGTACCATTGAAGTGTTTGGGGATGGTAGGAGTAATCTGAATGGTCCACACCTGGTACACTAAACAACTGCAATAGATCCAATATAAATTAAAGGGGTTGTAAACCTTCGTGCATCCTATGCATTAAGGTGAAAAACACCTGGCAGTGACCGGTCCCCCAGCCCCCCGTTTTACTTACCTGAGCCCCGTATTTCTGTCAGTGGAGACGTGCTGTCCCTCTCTCCACGGGGTCCTGGCTCTTGATTGGATAGATTGATAGCAGCGCAGCCATTGGCTTCCGCTGCTATCAATCAAATACAGTGACGCGGGGGGTGGGGCCGAGTCCACCATTCACGTCTATGGATGCAAATGGTGGACTCGGGAGCATGCCCGCAAGGTAACCCCCCGGGAGAGCGCTTCTCCTAGGGAGTTATCTGATGTAGGGATGAGCCATGAGAGCCGCCGGGGGACCCCAGAAGAGCAGGTTCAGGGCCACTCTGTGCCCAACGAGTTGCACAGTGGAGGTACAGTGGCTTGCGAAAGTATTCGGCCCCCTTGAACTTTTCAACCTTTTGCCACATTTCAGGCTTCAAACATAAAGATATAAAAATTTTATTTTTTGTGAAGAATCACCAACAAGTGGGACACAATTGTGAAGTGGAACGAAATCTTTTGGATTGTTGAAACTTTTTTAACTAATAAAAAAATGAAAAGTGGGACGTGCAAAATTATTCGGCCCCCTTGCGTTAATACTTTGTAGAGCCACCTTTTGCTGCGATTACAGCTGCAAGTCGCTTGGGGTATGTCTCTATCAGTTTTGCACATCGAGAGACTGAAATTCTTGCCCATTCTTCCTTGCAAAACAGCTCGAGCTCAGTGAGGTTGGATGGAGAGCGTTTGTGAACAGCAGTTTTCAGCTCTTTTCACAGATTCTCGATTGGATTCAGGTCTGGACTTTGACTTGGCCATTCTAACACCTGGATACGTTTATTTGTGAACCATTCCTTTGTAGATTTTGCTGTATGTTTGGGATCATTGTCTTGTTGGAAGATAAATCTCCGTCCCAGTTTCAGGTCTTTTGCAGACTCCAACAGGTTTTCATCCAGAATGGTCCTGTATTTGGCTGCATCCATCTTCCCCTCAATTTTAAGCATCTTCCCTGTCCCTGCTGAAGAAAAGCAGGCCCAAACCATGATGCTGCCACCACCACGTTTCACGGTGGGGATGGTGTGTTGAGTGTGATGAGCTGTGTTGCTTTTACGCCAAACATATCGTTTTGCATTGTGGCCAAAAAGTTGGATTTTGGTTTCATTGGACCAGAGCACCTTCTTCCACATGTTTGGTGAGTCTCCCAGGTGGCTTGTGGCAAACTTTAGACGAGACTTTTTATGGATATCTTTGAGAAATGGCTTTCTTCTTGCCACTCTTCCATAAAGGCCAGATTTGTGCAGTGTACGGCTGATTGTTGTCCTATGGACAGACTCTCCCACCTCAGCTGTAGTTCTCTGCAGTTCATCCAGAGTGATCATGGGCCTCTTGGCTGCATCTCTGATCAGTCTTCTCCTTGTCTGAGATGAAAGTTTAGAGGGACAGCCAGGTCTTGGTAGATTTGCAGTGGTCTGATACTCCTTCCATTTCAAAATGATCGCTTGCACAGTGCTCCTTGGGATGTTTAAAGCTTGGGAAATCTTTTTGTATCCAAATCCGGCTTTAAACTTCTCCACAACAGTATTACGGACCTGCCTGGTGTGTTCCTTGGTCTTCATGATGCTCTCTGCGCTTTCAACAGAACCCTGAGACTATCACAGAGCAGGTGCATTTATACAGAGACTTGATTACACACAAGTGTATTCTATTTATCACCATCAGTCATTTAGGACAACATTGGATCATTCAGAGATCCTCGCTGAACTTCTGGAGTGAGTTTTCTGCACTGAAAGTAAAGGGGCCGAATAATTTTGCACGCACCACTTTTCAGTTTTTTAATTGCTAAAAAAGTTTAAAATATCCAATAGATTTCGTTCCACTTCACAATTGTGTCCCACTTGTTGGTGATTCTTCACAAAAAATTAAAATTTTATATCTTTATGTTTGAAGCCTGAAATGTGGCAAAAGGTTGAAAAGTTCAAGGGGGCCGAATACTTTCGCAAGCCACTGTAAGTATGACATGTTTGTTATTTTTAAAAAAAATAAAAAACAAGCCTTTACAATCGCTTTGAGTCCCTTGATCTGGCAATGTGTTTGGGGTGTAAAAGGGCCCAAGGATGTCAATAACTACCAGTTGGAATGGCTCTTTGATAACAGATAAGGTCTTTGGTGAAGCTCTATTCTAGTTTCTTATCTGTCCGTCTCTTCCCTGCATGTACTGCCAAGGGAACTGGGGAACTTTCAGCTGCTTATTAACTGTCTGGGGTTGGCCCTTCAAAAGCATCTAAAGTATTCAGTATAGCAAACCGTTGTTCTGCATATTTTCATTAGACTCTTGGTCGATCGTCCCTATTATTGCCCAGAAACTTGTCAGAGTGGGGTCAATGGCTAGCCCCTTCTTAAGCCAGTCCAAATCCTAGGTTACCCCACTAATGATAGAAGCAGAGGAAGGTTTTCTCACTACTGGTTATAGGTTTTTGTCTGCTAACAGGAGGTCCACTTCTCTTCTTGAGGATTCTTGGTTGTGCTTGGCTCCCTGTGACCACACCAATCAAGTGACACCTGAGGTTGTCCACATCCGTTCTGAGATGTACATTGACCGCCAGTCCTCTGACAGTACAGCATTTAGGCCTCAGCACGTAGACCAGGTCAATGATAGCCAGGGGGGTGAAGCTCTTGGTTCCCCATGAGCTAGCAGTATAAATATATCAAGACCAGGCTGAATTGCCCCCTGGTGTACAATTTGTGGGTACACAATATTGAGGAATGCCCCTGAGTCCCAGAATTATACGGACCCTTGTTCATTCATGATAACTCCTTTCAAATACTTTGCCATGGGTGCCAACCCAGAGGCCATTATAGGTTGCAGTCTCAAGACCCTAGGAAGTGCATTCACATCAGAGGTGGGGGTATGCTAGTTAGTAGAAGGGGTGGCAGATCCACTGGAGATTGCTTCCACTCCACACAGTGTACTGACTTTAGGAGGCCAAGTGTGTTTGTCTTCCTCTTACAAAACAGATTACAGCGAACACATACAGAAATTACATTTATCCTGCAAGGCTATTTAAAAACACCTGAATATTTAAAAAAAAAAACATGGGGGTTTGGTCACACTATATGGTCACATAGTGCTAAGCCCACTTACTGTGATAAAATACCCCAAATTAGTAAATAGAATGAAAGATGGTGCACCTCAACCATGGGAGACAAACTCCTCTATGAGAACTGAAGGGATTCCTCCTATGCACTGGTGGCCACTAATAGGAGGTAATGAGGGGGGGGAGGGTGCTCCGGCCCAAGGAACCTGGTCAGGGTCAATACAATAACAAAAACATACTTTAGGGGGCAAAAAAATGGACCATTATCAGGCTAGTTGCCTGACTAAGAGGAAGACAGAGACATACTTTGGGGGTCACACCCTAAAATGCGTTTACATTCAAGATGGTGCTGCTATAAGACCAACAAACAGTACAAAACGGTGTTTATTAGCTAGCCTTGCAGGATAAATGTTATTTTTGTGTGTGCGCTGGAATCTGTTTTGTACTGTTTGTGTGTCTTATAGCAGCACCATCTTGAATGTAAACGCATTTTAGGGTGTGCCCCCCCCCCCCCCAAGTATGTTTTTGTCTTCCTCTTAGTCGGGCAGCTAGCCTGATAATGGTCCATTTCACTGCAGCCAAACAAGCTTCTTCATGCAATAGCCATTGGGGCCCCACAATGGGGCAGCAGAGATCTGTGAGGGTGAGGACCATGGGGCCAGTGTGGATGTGGAAGCATTTATAGTGAGGAGGAAGAGGCAGAAATACTGTCAGCCTGAGGTGCCTCGGCAGCCATTTTCTTCCACTGAGAATTAATCAAATGGTCCCACCCCCTAACGCTTTTGTCTTCATCCAGGGGGGTGGTTTTCATTCTCACACCCACAGTCAAATGTCGGAGGGGTATTTGTATTGTTCCTTTCAGTGGCAGCCCATGCATTGTGGGCATACGGGCTCTGCCCCCCCATCCAATGCGCCCGGCCCCTTTCAGGACGCTGGACGCATGGATTCCTGTGGCGGGGGACGGGAGGGGGTGGTACTTTTTGAAGAACCTGATTCAAAATAGGCTTCAAAATAGGGTGGGCTCGGGGAGCAGAAAGTGCACTCTGATCCCACCCAATTGTGTGATGATAGCGAATTAATTTTCGCTATTTTCACACTAACCTTCCTCCCCGCCATTCAGGAGGCAGGCCATATTGATTATGATTGGCCAAAGCACCAGGCCATCCTATTGGATGCCTGGTGCTTAGGAAGAGGAGTGGAGGAGTCCCGCGTCCTGTTCATTCTCCCCAGGCTGAGCTCTGGCTGATGATAGTCCAGCAGGGTCGGCGCCGTCTCGTCTGCAGAGCGCTGTCCGTACAATCGTGGGCCGGGCTGGGGGTCACAGGAAGAGCCACTCAGGCTGTAGAAGAAGAAGGTGAATAGGAAGATCAAAGTCAGCAACAGGGAGACTCTGGGCTGAGCCTGCAGCGCCTCAAGGTGGCCTGGCAGATCCAATGGCGGGTTTTAGGGAGCGACATCCCATGAGTGGGTCCGGGGGGCAGGGAGGGCAGGCATAGCACTGCTGTGCCCACTACTTCTACCCGAGTCTGTGTTGAGATCTAAGTCCTAGGAGAGGGGTGTATGGGGGGAGGGGGGACAGCATCATCCATCCATAGATCGACAGGAGAGAAGCCGGAGGATGAGGATAGGATAGGCACAGTGGCTGTATTTGATGGGCACAGTGGCTGCACATGATAGGCACAGGGGCTGCATATGCTGGGTACAATGGCTACATATGATAGGCACAGGGGCTGCATTTGATGGCAAAGTGGCTGTATTTAATGGGCACAGTGGCTGCATTTGATGGGCACAGTGGCTGCATATAATGGGCACAGTGGCTGCATTTGATGGGCACAGTGGCTGCATTTGATGGGCACAGTGGCTGCATATGATGGGCACAGAGTCTGCATTTGATAGGCACAGTGGCTGCATTTGATGGGGCACAGTGGCTGCATATGATGGGCACAGTGGCTGCATTTGATGGGCACAGTGGCTGCATATACTGGGCACAGTGGCTGCATTTGATGGGCACAATGGCTGCATTTGATGGGCACAATGGCTGCATTTGATGGGCACAGTGGTTGCATATGATGGGCACAGTGGCTGCATTTGATGGGCACAGTGGCTGTATTTGATTGGCACAGTGGCTGTATTTGATTGGCACAGTGGCTGTATTTGATGGGCACAGTGGCTGCATTTGATGGGGCACAGTGGCTGTATTTGATGGGCACAGTGGCTGCATTTGATGGGCACAGTGGCTGCATATAATGGGCACAGTGGCTGCATTTGATGGGCACAGTGGCTGCATTTGATGGGCACAGTGGCTGCATATGATGGGCACAGTGGCTGCATTTGATAGGCACAGTGGCTGCATTAAATGGGGCACAGTGGCTGCATATGATGGGCACAGTGGCTATATTTGATTGGCACAGTGGCTGCATTTGATGGGCACAGTGGCTGCATATGATGGGCACAGTGGCTGCATATGATGGGCACGGTGGCTGTATTTGTTTCTTTTTAAAGTATTTTTCAGAATTTTTCAGTTTGTTTGCGCCCCACCAAAAATTTTGAGCACCAGCCGCCACCGGTTCCTTAAAAATAACTTGATTTGTTCTGGGGGGATTGCATTCTCCTTTTTCAGCCACTGACAACACTCTAGAGATATTTTGTGTGTGGACATTATTCATTAGTTCTTACAGAGGCAAGGTGTGCTGCATACCTGAACATCAGGAATGAGCCAAACACCCCCCGGTTCGGTTCACACCAGAACATGCGAACAGGAAAAAAAATTGTCGAACATGCGAACACCGTTAAAGTCTATGGGACACAAACATGAATAATCAAAAGTGCTAATTTTAAAGTCTTATATGCAAGTTATTGTCATAAAAAGTGTTTGGGGACCCGGGTCCTGCCCCAGGGGACATGGATTAATACAAAAAAAAAGTTTTCAAAACGGCCGTTTTTTCGGAAGCAGTGATTTTAATAATGCTTAAAGTCAAACAATAAAAGTGTAATATTCCTTTAAATTTCGTACCCGGTGACCCTGCCCCCACTGATGTCATGGGGAATGCCACAGGGAAGTCCCTGTGCGTCAGAGGGGGGCAGGGTCACCGGGTGGCCCCGCCCTCCATTATTTATGAACTGTGAGAAGACGAGAAGCATCACACAGCGGGAGCCTCCCATCATGGATGCGGAGCGGCCCAAGAAGAAGAAGGGAAGAAGACGCAGCAGAGGAAGATGCCGGACGAGAACACCGGAGGAAGAACCAGAAGAACCAGAAGAAGAAGAAGATGGAGGAAGAAACCGAAGGAAGATAGAAGAAAGAAGATAGAAAAAAGAAGACTTTAAGTAAAGGAATTGTCAAAAACTGTCTCTTGTCATTTTTAACATTTTTGACAGTTTTTTGTGAAATGGTAGGGGTACTTTTGTACCCCCTTACCATTTCACAGAGGGGGGGGCCAGGATCTGGGGGTCCCCTTGTTAAAGGGGGCTTCCAGATTCCGATAAGCCCCCTGCCCGCAGACCCCCACAACCACTGGCCAAGGGTTGTGGGGATGAGGCCCTTGTCCCCATCAACATGGGGACAAGGTGCTTTGGAGGGGCTACTCCAAAGCACCCTCCCAATGTTGAGGGCATGTGGCCTGGTACGGTTCAGGAGGGGGGTGCTCTCTCGTCCCCCCTCTCTTCCTGCGGCCTGCCAGGTTGCGTGCTCGGATAAGGGTCTGGTATGGATTTTTGGGGGGACCCCACGCCATTTTTTTCTTTTCAAATTTTGGCACGGGGTTCCCCATAAAATCCATACCAGACCTGAAGGGTCTGGTATAGATTTTGAGGGGGACCCCCACGCCATTTTTTTTAAAAATTTTGTCCGGGATTCCCCTTACTATCCATACCAGACCTGAAGGGCCTGGCATGGAATTTAGGGGGACCCCCATGCCATTTTTTTTTTTAAATTTTGGTTCAGGGTTCCCCTGTGGGGAATTCCCATGCCATTTTTATCAATGAACTTTTATGTGTATTGTCGGACCGGCAATTCATTAATAGCCGCGAGTAGTTTTAAATGACTTTTTTTCCTTTAGAAATATCATTTTGCTGTCCGACTGTTCTAAAGACGGGAAACATGCGCCCCTTTACAGGCATACTATAGACACCCCCAGGTACGAAATTTAAAGGAATATTACACTTTTATTGTTTTACTTTAAGCATTATTAAAATCACTGAGGCCGAAAAAACGGCCGTTTTTAAAACTTTTTTTTGCATTGATCCTTGTCCCCTGGGGCAGGACCCAGGTTCCCAAACACTTTTTATGACAATAACTTGCATATTAGCCTTTAAAGATAGCACTTTTGATTTCTCCCATACACTTTGAAAAGGTGTTCCGCGACTTTCGAATTTGCAGCGAACACCCCAAATTGTTCGAGCAGCCGATGTTCGAGTCGAACATGAGTTTGACTTGAACTCGAAGCTCATCCCTACTGGACTTGATAGACCTCTGCAGACACTGATAATAGTCCATAAGAGTAACTGTACAAAGGGCAGCAAAGCGGGCTACAAACACCGGATGCTTCTGACAATCATGGAGAATCCAAAAGCAGGTGGAGGGTCAGAGTGGGCTCAGAAGACTCTGGGATGGGCAGGGGGGGTAGGTCTTATGCACCCGACCACAGCTTGGCATTCACACAGGCAGCACAGCAGTGCAAGGGCCAAGATGGTATAGATCCCCCTCACTAATATATCTAAGCCTCATCTAAGGCTTGATTCCATGGCTGAGAAGCCTGGTTGGCAGGAACAGGTGTGACCAGAAATGTGTTGACTGCCGCAGAGATAACCAGGCACAAGTAAAGATTAAAATAATATAATTTATTTAAAAATAAGTAAATAACATGAATGTAAATGCACCTCTGATATACCAAAACTGTGTAAATCAAACCCTTCTGGCCGCTGAGAGACACCCGCTGGTGGCCACTGGAATTGCAGCCTACAGATCTGGGAGCCACAATGCCACCAGCAGGTGAGCCCTTTCCTGGCACTGGTGCTCTGTGTAGGGTTGTCCTGGCAACAAGTTCTGCCCCCTTCTGGCCCAGTCATGTCAGGATTGCAATCAGGGTATGTCTCTGGTGGCCACTGCTATAGTATAGGAAGGGGAGTGCACTGTGCCCACTAGGACTATGTGAGGCCTGGGGAGAGGAAATGTCCATTCGGTGTGTGGTGAATCCACATTCAGGTCACAGCGGGGATATATTGCCCCATGCCCTGAACACAGGTGGTGTGAGGTGGTGGGAGCTGTGAGCGGAGGCACTGGGGAGAATGGTGGCTCTAAGTGTCATGTCTCAATGCATGTTAATGGGTGGTATAGTGGGAGAGGTGCGGGGAGACCAGAGTACCCATGACAACCATTAAATTACAAAATGGAATACAAAGCAATTATATGTTTTATCATTTTTTTTTAATACAGTTTTCCTCAGATGTGAATAGAAGGAGCTGAGGTGAGGCTGCCATGTCCCCACATCACTACCTCCACCCTCAACTTAACAATGATCTCCTCTCCAGGGACAGACACCAGTGGAAGACATGGGATGGGTGCAATGAGGAGTCATTGTGTATCTGAAATCTAATTGGATGAGATGATGAACAGGAGCACAAATGGAACTCCAGAGGTCCCATCAGTCATGAAGAAACCCCGACCTTATCTACACAGAGATATTTCTCCACCTACAACTGGAATGTGTAGAATATACAATACATTACATACCATCTAAAATATGTGTCCATTTATAATCTTCAGAAGAGATGCTGAGGACAGATATGGGAAGACCTGAAAGAAGAAAATATTTTAGAATTCTGTCAACTTTCAGGATTTATATTTCTATACAAAATATATTTTCCTTTTCATTTTTTACAATAAAAAGCAAAGCTCCATGTTATAATTATATGGCCGGTGTTTGTAAAAAGGATAAAAGTTGAATGTGAGCACTCTATCAGTACTGGCCTCTCACCCAATAACACCTAACAGAAATCTGAAATACAACTGACCTCAGCGGAATGTCCCAGAACCCTTCCAGGAGCAGATCATTCCTCTTCATCACTGGTATGGAAGCTCACCGTCCATCTCATTGCCCTCTATGGACAGTGAGGTGGACACACCCAATACATGATATCACTCTACAATACTGAAATTGGGGTACTCACCCTCCATCTCATTGTCCTCTATGGAGAGTGAGGAGGACACACACAATACATGATATCACCCTACAATACTGAAATGGGGGTACTCACCCTCCATCTCATTGTCCTCTATGGAGAGTTAGGTGGACACACACAATACATGATATCACCCTACAATACTGAAATGGGGGTACTCACCCTCCATCTCATTGTCCTCTATGGAGAGTGAGGTGGACACACAATACATGATATCACTCTACAATACTGAAATGGGGGTACTCACCCTCCATCTCATTGTCCTCTATGGAGAGTGAGGAGGACACACACAATACATGATATCACTCTACAATACTGAAATGGGGGTACTCACCATCCATCTCATTGTCCTCTATGGAGAGTGAGGAGGACACACACAATACATGATATCACCCTACAATACTGAAATGGGGGTACTCACCCTCCATCTCATTGTCCTCTATGGAGAGTTAGGTGGACACACACAATACATGATATCACCCTACAATACTGAAATGGGGGTACTCACCCTCCATCTCATTGTCCTCTATGGAGAGTGAGGTAGACACACAATACATGATATCACTCTACAATACTGAAATGGGGGTACTCACCCTCCATCTCATTGTCCTCTATGGAGAGTGAGGAGGACACACACAATACATGATATCACTCTACAATACTGAAATGGGGGTACTCACCATCCATCTCATTGTCCTCTATGGAGAGTGAGGAGGACACACACAATACATGATATCACCCTACAATACTGAAATGGGGGTACTCACCCTCCATCTCATTGTCCTCTATGGAGAGTGAGGAGGACACACACAATACATGATATCACTCTACAATACTGAAATGGGGGTACTCATCCTCCATCTCACTGTCCTCTATGGAGAATGAGGAGGACACACACAATACATGATATCACTCTACAATACTGAAATGGGGGTACTCATCCTCCATCTCACTGTCCTCTATGGAGAATGAGGAGGACACACACAATACATGATATCACTCTACAATACTGAAATGGGGGTACTCACCCTCCATCTCATTGTCCTCTATGGAGAGTGAGGAGGACACACAATACATGATATCACTCTACAATACTGAAATGGGGGTACTCACCCTCCATCTCATTGTCCTCTATGGAGAGTGAGGAGGACACACAATACATGATATCACTCTACAATACTGAAATGGGGGTACTCACCATACATCTCATTGTCCTCTATGGAGAGTGAGGAGGACACACACAATACATGATATCACTCTACAATACTGAAATGGGGTACTCACCCTCCATCTCATTGTCCTCTATGGAGAGTGAGGAGGACACACAATACATGATATCATACTACAATACTGAAATGGGGGTACTCACCCTCCATCTCATTGTCCTCTATGGAGAGTGAGCTGGACACACACAATACATGCTATCACTCTACAATACTGAAATGGGGGTACTCACCCTCCATCTCATTGTCCTCTATGGAGAGTGAGGAGGACACACAATACTTGATATCACCCTACAATACTGAAATGGGGGTACTCACCCTCCATCTCATTGTCCTCTATGGAGAGTGAGGAGGACACACACAATACATGATATCACCCTACAATACTGAAATGGGGGTACTCACCCTCCATCTCATTGTCCTCTATGGAGAGTGAGGTGGACACACAATACATGATATCACTCTACAATACTGAAATGGGGGTACTCACCCTCCATCTCATTGTCCTCTATGGAGAGTGAGGAGGACACACACAATACATGATATCACCCTACAATACTGAAATGGGGGTACTCACCCTCCATCTCATTGTCCTCTATGGAGAGTGAGGAGGACACACACAATACATGATATCACTCTACAATACTGAAATGGGGGTACTCATCCTCCATCTCACTGTCCTCTATGGAGAATGAGGAGGACACACACAATACATGATATCACTCTACAATACTGAAATGGGGGTACTCATCCTCCATCTCACTGTCCTCTATGGAGAATGAGGAGGACACACACAATACATGATATCACTCTACAATACTGAAATGGGGGTACTCACCCTCCATCTCATTGTCCTCTATGGAGAGTGAGGAGGACACACAATACATGATATCACTCTACAATACTGAAATGGGGGTACTCACCCTCCATCTCATTGTCCTCTATGGAGAGTGAAGAGGACACACAATACATGATATCACTCTACAATACTGAAATGGGGGTACTCACCCTCCATCTCATTGTCCTCTATGGAGAGTGAGCTGGACACACACAATACATGCTATCACTCTACAATACTGAAATGGGGGTACTCACCCTCCATCTCATTGTCCTCTATGGAGAGTGAGGAGGACACACACAATACATGCTATCACTCTACAATACTGAAATGGGGGTACTCACCCTCCATCTCATTGTCCTCTATGGAGAGTGAGGAGGACACACAATACTTGATATCACCCTACAATACTGAAATGGGGGTACTCACCCTCCATCTCATTGTCCTCTATGGAGAGTGAGGAGGACACACACAATACATGATATCAATATATGTAATAAGTCCGCGCTTAGGAATAAAAAGGGTTTGCAGCCTCCCCTAGTTAGTTCCTGATGGGACTATTTGGGTATTAAATATAAGCTGTCCATCTCCCACCTGCCTGGTCGCATATACACTGTGTGCACCACCCTCTTCTGGGGGGCTAATTTACAATGTTCCATCGCCTTCCTGATCAGTCCCCTGTTTCTTCTTTCTAAATGGAGGAAAATACATTGGTATGGTGATGAGGCACGGAGGAGTCCACCTCTGAAAAAAGCCAGCTGGAAACCCCAAACTGAGCTATTGGGATACACCCACGGATAACCGGAGGCAACCAGGACACCCAAAGGAACATCTACTCCAGACACCCACTCTATGCCCACTACCCCTGCAGGGGTGACTGCTTCTGGTGAGTGGGGATTACATTGGGGGGAGCACCTGGAGTCACCAATCTTTTTCTGATGAACACAGAAGTCACCGTTGTTACATTCACTTACTATTTTTTCTAATGCTTGGACTGCATAAAGACTGTGATCCTTCATTGAGTTTATTATTTTTGACAATTTGGATTTTTTCACAGAGTTCTGTCACATATTTAAATTTGCACATGTAGTCCTGATATATATATATACTGGTATATGAACTTAAGTAGTTCCTTGCACATACGGTCATGAAATATTTTTTTCATATTGTGGTCACATGTAGCTTATGTATGGTATAAGTTTTTTTGATTATATAGGTGATTTAGGTGTTGTCATTTCACAAACACCCCACCCTGCACAGTAGCCCTTGTACTGTATGTATATATTGAGACTCGTTTGAGTTTGCACTTCTGCTCATACCTATTCTTAATGGGATTTTGTCCCTGGATACAACATATTATCACACACCAAGGGTGCCTGCCCTGAGGGGCATACTGTCACAGTTTAGACACTGTATGCTAAGCAAAATACTACTTAGTATTATTATTATTATTTTTATGCACATTTATGGAATTATTTATGGTTTGGTAGACACACTGGGATAGTAATATCCTCGTTCACTTTATGGTATAGTTAGTTATTATTAGACACACATAGGGTAGCGCCATTTCCCCATTTACTATATTTAATACATGATATCACTCTACAATACTGAAATGGGGGTACTCACCCTCCATCTCATTGTCCTCTATGGAGAGCGAGGAGGACACACAATACATGATATCACTCTACAATACTGAAATGGGGGTACTCACCCTCCGTCTCATTGTCCTCTATGGAGAGCGAGGTGGACACACACAGAACGATGAGAGGCAGACGGAGCTCCATCTCTGCACAGTGAAATCACCAAGAATAATGGAGATGCTTCTCTCTGTAGATGAGGCGTTGAGTCTTTTATCTGATTTGGAGGAGATGACAGTTGAGATAATCTCAGCACAGATTTGGTGATTTTCAGAAACATGATTTCCATACATGACAGCCAGCAGCTTGAAACCAACTGATAAGTGGATATAAGAGGGTCTAACCAATAAACAGATTACAGGGAATAACATTGTTACATTGACACAAGGGCCCGGAGCCCAGACACCCTGTGCTTGTCATGATGGACAGCCTTAAAGTCCAGACACATATAAAAATTATAATGTAGTTATATTTGCAATAAAAAACAATAAATGTAATTTGTAATGTAGCAAATACAAATACCTGTGTACATATCAGCCTCTGCAAAGCCGACCCAATTGGAGATAAGAGAGATGAAAACCACACTGGAGAGATATCCACAATTATTTTCTTATTGGGCATGACTTGTAGAGACTTTCCCTGAAAGCAATCCTAGCCTTGTCCTGGGGCATTGATGAGTGTGACACAGCACAGGTACCCCATGGGTAACTGAATGTCCCTGGCCACAATGCCTAGCATAGTCCAGAAGAACCCACCCAGGGTAGACCTCTCGGTGTCATCCCACAACTTATCACCCAACGTAAGGAGACAGAGAGGCCGCCTACCCTACAAGCCTGTGGCACATCTGTATGATGTATACAACCTACTACAACACTGAGGTTTCATTTACATCTAAGTGTAAGCATTTTCCGGCATTTTTTTTAAACCATTTTGAGCATTTTTAGAACTATAACCATGCATTTTTAAAATTTTTAGACATTTTTGAGCTTCAGACATTTTTTCTTTGGACAATGGAAAGTAGTATCATCTGTGAGATGAGCAGTTGTCCTCCAGCCACTTTACAGGGTCTGGTAACGGAGTGGAGAGCCATCAGGGCCATGAAATTACATTTCCTCCTTCATTTCCTGGGTGCAAGAAGCAGCAGTAAGTGGGAAGGCTGAGGGTGCATGTCTGTGGGTGTAATGCATGGCAGTAGAGATGTTGGTTGATGGAAAATGTCTGTTCCTTGGTGGCCAACACGTGGACTAATAATAACATGGTAAGAAAGGTTAGCCAGTGTAGTATTGTGGTTGGATTGTGTAAGAATGATGGTGGAACAGAAGGTATGTGGAGTTAAGCCTATGGGTCGGGAGTTGGTGGTAAGATGGCTGGAACATTGGGATGTGAGTATGATGTAGGCTGAGGAATAAATGAGGAAATATAATTCATTATCCCGGCTCACATCTCCACCTGGTGATGACATGAAACCTCCTCACTGGGTCTTCTAAACTCTCCAGGAATCCTTCGGTTTCCTCTATTTTCTGTGTCATATTGACCTATAAGGTCAACCAGCCTGCTGAACCTCTGCCCCTGCCTTTGCCTCTGGTGGCCTTCCTATAGTCCTTCTGTGTGGAGACCACAGGCATGGTGTCGGTGTTGATGGTAATTAAGGGGGATAATACTCGAGGAGGTGCTTGCAGTGGACACCGTTTCTTTGCTTGGTGGCTCCTCTTTCTGGTCCTGGTCCTCCTCTTCACCTGCAGGTTGCCAGAAGCTTATGTTGCTGCAAAAACCAATATGCTTTAGAACATCCACATTCTATTAGGCATCACCCACCTGAACAGGTTTAACCTGCAAATTCTGCAAAAATGTTGAGGCTTCAATGACAGCTGGCCACTCAGCTTATACAAAGTAATGACAGTTTGACAGCGGCCTCAGCATTTCTCGCTTGTGTGGAAGCATCTGGACATGTACCAATAGGCTGCAATTATGGACACATCATCATCATTTTGGCTTATCACTGTGTCAGAATACACCCAAACGGGCAGGAACAGCCATGGTCAGCCCTTGCATATTGTGTTGGGATGGAGTTTTTTGCACACACCTGTCATTGCAGCCACTAGAATCTGTTGGTTTTTGCTGCTAGAATTTGCAGATTAGCCCCGTACCCCCTGGTGTGAATGAGCCCCAAAATCTACATTTGTTAAAAGTGATGACAGATGCTGACCCATTTCCAGGATGAGAAAGTCCATTTCTTTTTTATCAATATACTCAGGAGGGGCTGATGACTCTTCTCCACTATGTTGCTTGTCCACTTGCCTCCTCTGCTGGGTATAGGCATCTTTAAAATATATTTGTTTCTTTTATATTTGTTTTGATGCTTTTAACTCCAAAAAAAGAATAATAATTTTTTTCCCCTAATTTTTATATACCTAGCAACCGGCTAGTCTGCACTTTGCATTCATGGTGGGAAAATCAATGGCAAGTCCCATTATCCAAGAGGCTGGTCATATGAGTTGGAAGCGATGTGCACCAGAGCTGTGGCTCTCCCGGGTCTCTCTCTTCTCATTGGCTCCCACTGCTGTCAATCACAAAATGTTGTCACGCTAAATATAGATATTGAATAAACAAGTCTCCATAAAGTGTGAACAACTAGTGCTGTTCTAACTAGTGCAGATAAATTCCTTGATGAGCATCCAGTAACAGTGAGTATAATTGATGTGCGTTTTGATCACCTATGTGCACCTCCACCGATATTGATATAAAATACTTCCTTACCAGAGCTCTAGACTCCGAATTATAAGAGTCTAGACAGGTGTGATATGCATGTAGCAAAGGTTCCCCCGCCGACTGCCTGCTCCTCCATCTGACATTTCCGAAATAGCTAAGGGGCGAGGTCACCCGATGACGTCAGCGGGTGACCCCACCCCCTTGTGACGTCATCAACCCACCATGCCTCAGGCGCTGATGTCATCGAGTGACTCCACCCCTTAGCTATTTAAGAAATGTCAGATGGAAGAGCAGGCAGATGGCGGGGGCCTTTGATGAGACCAGAGGTTTTTGGAGGGTTTTTTTGGGTCCAGCTGTGGAGGTGCGCATCGTGATTGATGATGGATCTACATTGGGGGACATTTTTTAAAAATATTTTTTAATAAAGGAATTGTCAAAAACTTGGGTTCTGTCTTTATTCACTTTTTACACTTTTTTTGTTGAATGGGTAAAGGCACTATGTACCCCATACTCACATGGGGGGGCGGGATCTGGGGGCTTGTTAAAAAGGGCTACCAGATTCTGATAAGCCCCCTGCCCGCAGACCCCTACAACCACCACCCAGGGTTGTGGGGAAGAGTCACTTGTCCCCATGTTAAGGCATATGGCCTGGTATGGTTCGGGGGGTGCTCGCTCATCCCCCCCTTTCCTGGCTTGCTGGGCTGCATGCTTGGATAAGGGTCTGGTATGCATTTTGGGGGGCCCACGCTGTTTTTTTATTCTGAATTTTCTAATGCTGGCATTCTTTGGTTTACATTCATCTGTCAGTGGGAAAGCTTGCTAACAGCTGACAAGTCATCAGTAGTGTTGGGCAAATGGATTGGCCCGAGCATGAGTTCATTGCAGTAAGGTCGGCAGGGAGTTGTCAGGAAGAGGCCCTCGCTCAATTCTGCCTGAGAGGTATCTCATGTGCTTTTTCCAGTGACGGGCGTCCATCTACAAGTGACAGGCCGCTCAGATGTGAACAGGGGCTACTGAAAACAATGGGATAACTCTGGTTGGGCGTTTTGGAGATTTGATCTGAAGGACGCCTAGGAGTGATTGGGTCCTGACATTTACTAAGAGAAAATTCAGTTTAGATTTCCAGTAAATTACATCTCCCAGCCTCTTCATTCTAATAGTAAACACAGTGCCCGGGAGCCCCTTCATCTATAGAAGACCCTTATCCTGGATCATGATCTGGTATAGATGTTAATAGGGCCCCCGCTACAATAAAAAAAAGGCATGGGGTTATCCCTAATTCATGTCAGGCCCTACAGGTATGGAATCAATTTTAGGGAGGAACCAGAATAAAGTGTCCCCCTAAAGATCTATACCAGGCCCTTATCTGAACATGCAACCTGGCAGGCCAGGAAAGGAAGGGAAAGCTTGTGTGCCCTTAAAATAGGAGGGTATGTTGGCAAATTTGGGGACCCTCTGGAAAAGCACCTTCTTCCCATCTTGATGATGACAAGGTCCTCTTTCCCACAACTTTTACCCAGCAATAGTGGGGTTCTGCAGGCAGGAGGGCTTCTCATTGAGGAGGGTAATGTCATGGCGGATATTGTGTATATAGTATTGGATGGCACTGATAAAGCGAATGATGATGTCACAGCTGATATTGTATATGTAGTAGTAAATGTGTGCCCATTGGATGGTGCTGATCAGGAGAGTGATGATGTCATAGCTGATATATAGTATTGGATGGGTGCTCAATGGGCAGGGCAGCACTGACCTGGAGGGTTATGATGTCATGGCTGATTAAGTATTTGTAGTAAAGAATATGTGTCTTTTGGACAGCACCAATCAGAAGGATGATGATGTCATGGTGGATATTGTGTATATTGTAGAGGATGTGTGTCTATTGGATGATGCTGATCAGGAGAATGATGATATCATGGTTGATATATTGTAGAGGATGTGTGTCCATTTTACACCACCAATATGAAGGATGATGATGTCATAATGGTATTGTATGTGTAGTAATGGATATGAGCCTATTGGGCGGCACTGATGAGGGTGAAATCAAGGTTTTTATTGTATATTTCTTTCCCTATAATACATTAGAGCCAGGAAAGTTACATGTAGTTATTTGTGGTCAGCAGACAATCATATGACATGGAAAGTATAACACTGTCACAGCTTATCATCCTCTGACTGACTTTCTGTATCTGGATGATCTGAAGCTGCTCAATGTCTGTCTGTAATCTAGATGAAGAATTCTGAGTAAATCTGATGAGGAATATGCACTAAGACATTGTCCTACTTGTATTTCAGATATTGTCCTTCTATAATTTTTCAATTACCGTTTCTGGAGTCTCTCTACACTCTGTACTTCACTATGGTCACTCCTGCTGCCACCCATAACCACCAACCATGCCTGTAAAGGATGCAAGCCCACAGTGTCTAACCAACTGAGACTAGGCACTTGTTTGGTGGAGGAGGAATGAGAGGAAAGCTTGTTTTAACCACTTCAGCCCCGGAAGAATTTACCCCCTTCCTGACCAGAGCACTTTTTGCGATTCGGCACTGTGCCGCTTTAACTGACAGTTGCGCGGCCGTGGCGACGTTGTACCCAAACAAAATTAACGTCCTTTTTTCCCCACAAATAGAGCTTTCTTTTGGTGGTATTTTTTCCCCCTGCGCTTTTTATTTTTTGCGCTATAAACAAAAAAAGAGCGACAATTTTGAAAAAAGATGCATTATTTTTTACTTTTGCTATAATAAATATCCCCCAAAAATATATAAAAAAACAATTTTTTTCCTAAGTTTAGGCCGATATGTATTCTTCTACATATTTTTGGTAAAAAAAAAATCACAATAAGCGATTATTGATTGGTTTGCGCAAAAGTTATAGCGTTTACAAAATAGGGGATAGTTTTATGGCATTTTTATTAATAATTTTTCTTTTTTAAAATGGCGGCGATCAGTGATTTTTATTGTGACTGCGACATTATGGCGGACACGTTGGAAATTTTTGACACATTTTTGGGACCATTGTCATTTATACAGCAATCAGTGCTATAAAAATGCACTTATTCCTGTGTAAATGACACTGGCAGTGAAGGGGTTAACCACTAGGTGGCAGTGTAGGGGTTAAGTGTGTCCTAGGGGCGAGTTTTTAACTGTAGGAAGGATGGGCTGTGTGTGACAGGTCATTGATCTCTGCTCCGATGACAGGGAGCACAGAACAGTGACACTGTCACCAGGCAGAACTGGGAGATGCTTGTTTACATTAGCATCTCCCCGTTCTTCCTCCCCGTGAGGCGATCGCGGGTATCCCCGCGGCGATCGAGTCCGCGGGACCCGCGACCCGACTCACAGGACTTGCCGCGGGCATGCGCGCTCCCGCTGGCCGCCTCTTAAAGGGGAACGTACAGGTATGTGATTCTGCCTGCACATGCCCTTCTGCCGACGTATATCGTCGTGAGTGTAGCCCTGTTTTGTGGGGGATATGAGAAATGTCCCTCCCCAAACAGAATATTATGCTAAACCTGGAGGTAAATTAGGGAACCAGAACCTCCACTAAGTGGAAGAGTGGGATTGATTATAAAGTTTGCAGTGCCTCCACCAAGGACAGGGCCTCCACCTAGGACATGGCCCCCACCCAGGACAGGGCCTCCATCCAGCACAGGGCCTCCACCCAGGACAGGATCCCCACCCAGGACAGGGCCCCCACCCAGGACAGGACCTCCACCCAGAACAGGATCCCCACACAGGGCAGGGCCCCCACCCAGGACAGGACCTCCATCCAGGACAGGATCCCCACCCAGGACAGTGCCCCCACCCAGGACAGTGCCCCCACCCAGGACAGGGCCTCCTCCCAGAACATGGCCCCCACCGAGGACAAGGCCCCCACCCAGTGACGTGGAGATTTCACTATACGCTGTATGCAAAGCATGTCTCCTGCGCTACTAAGCGCCCTTTCAGCCTTTTGGTATAATGCATCTCAATAAACCCGTGTCTCCCGCATTTCCCCAAGTGAACAGACATAGTCACCATCGTAGCTCCGTCGCTCGACTGCCTGCCCTCAGGAGCACAGGCACCTTTATTTATCAGCAACAAAAGGAAATGACAAACAGGAAGCCATGGCCCCAACAGCCAATCGCTTCCTCCATGCAAAATGACATCACAGGAAATGACTACACAGGAAATTACATCACAGGAAATGACTACACAGAAAATGACTACACAGGAAATGACTACACTAAAGGGGAGGGCATCCACCATCTAGGTCAGCATGGAGCCCAATCAATACTGCTCAGTAGGGATGGGCCGAATAGCGAACAATTTGGGGTGTTCGCAGGCAAATTCGAAAGCCGCAGAACACCCTTTAAAAGTCTATGGGAGAAAGCTCAGTCTATGGGCTTTTTTTTTTCTTCGTCCCATCGGCGAAGGTGTAGGGATTACCTGGGACATTTGATTTTTTTTTATTGTGTTAATAAAGGACTTCCCCCCGTGTGTGTTGTTTTTTTTGCAATTTTGACACTTTTTTTGTGAAATAGTAGGGGTACAAGGCCGGGATCTGGGGGTCCCCTTGTTAAAGTGGGCTTCCAGATTCCAATAAGCCCCCCGCCCGCAGACCCCCACAACCACAGGGCAAGGGTTGTGGGGATGAGGCCCTTGTCCCCATCAACATGGGGACATCCTCCCCATGTTGAGGGCATGTGGCCTGGTACGGTTCAGGATGGGGGGCGCTCTCTCATCCTCTCCTCTTTTCCTGCGGCCTGCCAGGTTGCGTGTTCGGATAAAAGTCTGGTATGGATTTTCAGGGGGACCCCCACGCCATTTAAAAAAAAAAAATTGGCACGGGGTTTCCCTTAAAATCCATACCAGACCTGTAGGGTCTGGTATGGAGTTTGAGGGGGACCCCCATGCCATTTTTGTTTAAATTTTGGCGCAGAGTTCCCCTTAATATCCATACCAGACCTGAAGGGTCTTTTATTGTTTCACTTTAAGCATTATTAAAATCACTTCTCCCGAAAAAATGGCCGTTTTTAAAACTTTTTTTTGCATTGATACATGTCCCCTGGGGCAGGACCCAGGTCCCCAAACCCTTTTTATGACAATAACTTGCATATAAGCCTTTAAAATGAGCACTTTTGATTATTCATGTTCGTGTCCCATAGACTTTAACGGTGTTCGCGTGTTCGATCAAACTTTTTTCCTGTTCGCATGTTCTGCTGCGAACCGAACAGGGGGGTGTTCGGCCCATCCCTACTGCTCAGAGTAACCAGTATCTAGTAAGATCATTCTACTTGTTCTTACAGGTTGAGAAGATCTGTGGGTACATTGCTACTGCTGTTGTCAATATACGGTACAAGTATATTTACAAGGTAGATATCAATGTCCTCTTATTAAAGCAGATATGTATCCAAAAGGGATAGCGTGGCCACAACAGAGATAAAATAATATGTTTCTCTCGTTAACTGGACTTCGTTTCTCTAATGGGCATAGACATTTGAAGGCAAGAAGCCCAGCGCATTGCACTTGATACTTACAAACCGGTAAACTCCCACACACACAGAGAACACGTCTCCAAGCCCATGAGAAGCTTTTCATACTGACGGTTTTACCGCTGGTCCCGTTTCAACCCAAGTGTGCTCTGCTAGAGAGCTCCTTGGTTAAATCAGACACAGGGAGACAGATGACAATCTATAAAACACACAATAAAATTTCCACAACAGGCCCTCCTCTTTGTCATATGCTCCCATATTTCCCTCGGTGAATCTTGATCTTTTTCTTAATCAGTCCTTAAGTCCATAAAAAGGAAAACGCGGCTTGACTTGTAGACTCTGTTCTTCAGGAGGGATGACTTAGAGAACATGAAGGCCAGTCGGTCTGGGATCCTCTGTGTCTTGCATGTGGGTTGGGCTTCGGGCGTCTCATCTCAGAGAGAAAGATGTGGTCATCTGCTCAGGCTCTGTTCACTCGTCCAATCAGGCAACAGTAGCGCTTCATCACGACATATAGAAGGAATAGAAACAAAAACAACATGAGTATATATACCCCTACTTCCTTCAACCATGATCCGATGAAAAGTAAAAAATAAAATCCACAGTTTCCAAGACCCTTAAAAGGATTCCAACCTTGACAAGCTATAGCTCTGGCTTTGCCTTGCAGGGATCTAAACCTTATCCATATGGGCTTGAATTTTGTCACTAGTATCCCCGATCCAGGTATAACAATCTTTACCTATGAATTCACAGAAACCCCCCTTGGATACAAACAGATAATCATGGGCCATCTTTTAATAGAAAGGTCTTGATTTGCCCGTTATTCCTGTGGGAACTTCCTTGTAGCTTCAACAGTTACATTAAACATCCTATCCACACTGGATGAGAAATTGTTCAATCGTTTCATAAGCTCAAGCCCCCACCGTGTACAAGCAGGAAACCATGCCCAGACCTGGTCGGGGTTGGTGAACAATTCCCTTCCAGCTGTCCCTGCCATTCTTACCTTCTCTCGCACCATCAGATCCTCATGATCGGCCACGACACAAGATGCTGGGACGAGTTTCACCAGCACACATGAACTTCTTGCATTAGGGGAATTACCTTATAAGATGTAGATCCGCATTAATACCAAACTAAAGTTGAAGCACACTTGTGGGCTACCCAGTTGTCCCAAAACCAAAACTGGCAAGAACCAGAGCAATTGTTAAAACTATAACTAATTTTACCCTTTAGAAATGTATCGTTAAATTCTATTGACGAGTGTTTGGAGCTTTTTTACTAGTTTGTCAAAATTCCTCATACCAATATGAACATCCTATATATCATGTACCGCTGTCATCGCTGGGGTACTAAAGCTCAGTGGAGATTCAGAGTAGATCCAACAATTGGTCCTGTTCACTTTCTTAGCTAGTTGGAGAATACACTTTAAACAATAAGTTTGGATTCTTTTCATAGTTACCCTTACCAAAATATACTAAACTAAAAATTATAAATAAACAAGGATACTCCTCATCCTGTGGTGTAGTTGAGCAGCTTCTTGCAGTGGCTGGTGTGGATCCAGTTATCTCATCCATCAAGCTTATTTATAATGACCCAGTCACCTGGTTGGAAAGAATGTAAACAAGTTATTGTGTCAGGGTCCAGGAGGGACTCATGAACCCTGTGGTGGACCTTTTGAAGTTCATGTTACAGTGACTGCACCCACCCCATCAGCTGAGAATGTCGACTGCTTCTGAGGAAAGTACAACCCTGTTTTTGGTTGACCTCCAAGCAAACCTAAATCAATGACTGTGGTCACTGCGTGGCTTACCATCTGGGGTGTAATACCTGGAACCATTGACAAAAAGGTTCTTAGCATCTGGGATGGGAGCCTCCTTCACCGGACTGCAGCTTGCTGATTCAAATTCCATCTAAGAAAGACAGTCGTGGAACATGTCGTCCTACTAGGTCACAAACTTGGCTAGAATTATGCCGCATACAGATGATTGGAATTTCCGACAACAAATATTCGATGTGAGCTTGTTGTCGGAAATTTCGACCGTGTGTAGGCTCCATCAGACATTTTTTGTCGGAATTTCCGACAAACAAAATTTGAGAGCTGGTTCTCAAATTTTCTGACAACAAAATCCGTTGTCGTAAATTCGAATCATGTGTAGACAATTCTGACGCACAAAATTCCATGCATGCTCTGAATCAAGTACGAGACGGAAACACTGGGTCTGGTAAAACTAGCGTTCGTAATGGAGATAGCACATTCGTCACGCTGCAAAGTTTTTAATGCAGCGCATTCTCTTCTTCTTTATAATGCTAGAAGAATGAAGTTGTTTTGCTGCTGATATTCACACAGAGTTCTCACATTTTTCCCACATTTCTCTTTGAAATGTACCTGCCTACTCACAAATAAACTGTCCTTTTTGAACTAAAACACATAGCCAAGTATTTGTGCAAATAAACTAGGCATTCATTAGGGGTCATAACAAAATAAAGAGGAAGGCAATGCTGGATAAAGTGGTGAAATTGGCAAAGCCTTTGTACCCCAGGGCAGACTTCAGTTATTTGACAGGCAAAATTGATAGCCTGAGGAGTCCATTTAATAGGGAGCACAATCCGGTCCAGGACTCCGATAGATTGGGAGCAGCAGCAGATGACATGTATGTCCTGAGGCTGTGGTCTTACAACAGTCTACTTCCTTTGTCAGACCAGACTGAACCCAAGCCATCACTCTCTTCTCTTCCTTCCATGCTTCCTTCCACACTTGCTTCCGGGCTGTGGCTCTGGTGTTGGAGTTGTGGCAGGGGGTGGAAGAGGTGGAGGAGTATGGTCCAACTCACATAGTGGGTTTTGCTTGTGAGTTCGCCCCTCAACCCCTTGTTTAGGGCCAGGTAGATCACTTCCTCACAAATGAGGCATTGGCCCACCTCAATTTCCTGCATTTTGCTGACAGCCATGCAGGCATAGGCCTCTTGAATATTGGGGGTGGTTCTGAGGGCCGCAGTAGCCTCCCGAATCAAAGAAAGCGCTGACTCCTGCACGTTCTTCCCCTTCCTGGTCCTTTTTGTTGGAAGGAGGAGGGGAGGAACCTGGGATTCGGTCAGGCTCCTGGGCCAGGCCACCTCCTGGCTGCCACTTTCCCCACCACCTCCTGGCTACCACTTTCCACAGTCTCTTCCTGGCTGAGACTTTCCTGTGTATGAAAATGGGACAAGTATTAGTTTATTGTTCATCAATCACAGACAATTTTTAGAAATATGTTGAACAATGCTATACCGGACTCAAGCTGGGCTCCTCCACTTCTTCCTGGGTGGAAGGCCCAGGTTGGACGTTGGAAGCCTCAGCTGGAGTGTAAGGAAGAGTGGAAGGAAGGGTTGAGAGTGATGGCCTGATTTTAGTCTGGTCTGACAAAAACCACAGTATGTCATAGTACCAGAGCCTGGGGACATAAATGTCATCTGCTGCTGCTTCTGATCTCATGGAATCCTGGACCTTTTTGCGCTCCCTATTATAAGTGCTCCTCAGACCACCAATTTTGCACTTCAAATAGTTGATGTTTGCTGTGGGGATCTGCAGCTTCAAGAATTCAAACAGTTGATCCAGCCTGCCTGCCTCTTTATTCTATTAATATAAAAGGGGTGTTTTGTCTGCCACAAACAGGGCAGCTCTCTGTACATATCAATATATTGGGGCAGGAAGTCGTGATCGTTGGATCGATCCATTTTATCTGCAAGACACAACACAAGACAAACCCTAACGTCAGGCTAAACTCTCATAATATTGTCCCAATATAGGCCTCAATATATAAGCAGTATAGGCCACTGATGCCCCAAGTTAAAATTGTACCTTCGTTAGCACGATCAGCGCTTCTGATACTCCTTCCTCCACTCACAGATCGTATGTATGATGCACACGTGTTACTTTATATACACTGCGCATGCGTGAAACTCCACCTGCCCCTGACCTTCTTTCTAGTATATTCCCCGCCCCTTCTCTTTCGGCGCAGTGGGAGAGCACATGGCAGAGAAAAAACAAGTGCATGAAGACAGCAACAGCAACGACAAGGAAATCCCAGAGCCACAAACGTTCTGATCCAGGAGGAGATTTAACCTCTTGACATCCGGAGGCCGTCATATGACGGCCTCCACTTTCAGGGCTTATATCTGAATGATGTCTGAGGCTACAGACATCATTCAGATACCGGCATTTTCAGCCGGCGATTCCGTACACCATAAGAACGATCATAGCGGCTGTTCCGCCGCTTGATCGTTCTTACGGGCGGCGGGAGGGGACACCCCCCCCCTCCCGCCGCCCTCCGGTGCTACTACCGACTCACCTCAGCGATCGGTGAGTCGGATAGCGGATCCGCCGGCGCCGGATGTTCACCATAGAGATTTCCGGCGGACCAGATGGTCGCCGGAGTCTCTATGATCGTTCGGAGGCCGGGCGCGATGTTATGACGTCACGCCCGGCCTCTGCATTCAAAAAAACGGCGCCGCTTCGGTTGTGAAGCGGCGATCGTTTTATTTTTTTTTTTTATTTTAGGCTTCCCAGCCTAGAGGTGAGATGTGGGGTCTTATTGACCCCATATCTCACTGTAAAGAGGACTGATCGTGTCAGTTTCCTATTACAAGGGATGTTTACATTCCTTGTAATAGAAATAAAAGTGATCAAAAAAAAAAATATTTTTTTAAAGTGTCAAAATAAAAAATTTTAAGTAAAATTAACAATAAAAAAAAAAAAAAAAATTTTTAAAGCGCCCCTGTCCCCGTGAGCTCGCACGCAGAAGCGAACGCATACGTAAGTCCCGCCCACATATGAAAACGGTGTTCAAACCACACATGTGAGGTATCGCCGCGAACGTTAGAGCGAGAGCAATAATTTTGGCCCTAGACCTCCTCTGTAACTCAAAACATGTAACCAGTAAAAAATTTTAAAGCGTCGCCTATGGGCATTTTTAAGTACCAAAGTTTGGCGCCATTCCACGAGCGTGTGCAATTTTGAAGCGTGACATGTTAGGTATCTATTTACTCGGCGTAACTTCATCTTTCACACAATGCAAAAAAAATTGTCTAACTTTGCTGTTTTGTTTTTTTTTAAGCATGAAACTGTTTTTTTTCCAAAAAAAACGCGTTTGAAAAATTGCTGCGCAAATACCGTGCAAGATAAAAAGTTGCAATGACCGCCATTGTATTCTGTAGGGTCTCTGCTAAAAAAACATATATAATGTTTGGGGGTTCTATGTAATTTTATAGCAAAAAAATGATGATTTTTACATGTAGGAGCAAAGTGTCAGAAATGGCCCGGATATGAAGTGGTTAAGGCCTCAAATATGTCCTTTGTGGAGATGGTGGACATCTTGAAGAGGGCCGACTATGATGGAAAGCATGGACCTTACCCAAACCCAAATGTGAGAAAGGCCAAGATCATGGCTAAAGTTGTGAAAAGTCTGCACAGGATTTTTGGGGTACGACGATCCAAGGATCAATTGAGGAAACACTGGTCAGACCTAAAATGGAGGGAGCACAATCAGTATAGAAGGATCAGGAAACTGCTTCTAAAAAGTAAGTATTTGTTCTGTGTTCCTATTATTATTATTACTTGCATGCTGCTCCGTGTGCTTTTCTTTACTGTTGTACAGTTTAAAATGGCAACTTTAAGGTTTGCGGGCACAGTAATCGTTCGTAGTAAACATTGTTCATTCGCCCACTAATACAATGTTTTTGACAGATGCAGGTTAACTATATTTGGTCATGCCTATTTGTATTAAAATAAGTTTATGACATTGTTGTCTAGATGGGTTTGTAACTAGAATGAAATGCAAACTTGATTCAGTGTAAGGAGAGGACACTCAGCAGCTGTTTACACATCTGGACGCAGGAGCACTAGTGTGGGACACCAGAACAAACTTTTCAAGGTGTCCCACACAGGTGCTCCAGTGGATACTAGGGGTGTCTCCATGTGTGAAACTTGTACAAAAAAGGTAAGTATTCCAGCTTTATAAAGGGACAAAATCATGTCTTCAGCTTGGAACTGCCAAAACAGACAATTGTACGACACTTCCAAGCAATGTTTCATATTCCTATTTCTTGCCTCAAATATCTGTGTGCTAAGTAGGGATGAGCCGACCCCCCCCCCCCCCCGGTTCGGTTCGCACCAGAACCTGCGAACGGGCCGAAAATTCACACGAACGTTAGAACCCCATTGACGTCTATGGGACTCGAACATTCAAAATCAAAAGTGCTCATTTTAAAGGCTAATTTGCATGGTATTGTCCTAAAAAGGGTTTGGGGACCCGGGTCCTGCCCCAGGGGACCTGTATCAATGCAAAAAAAACTTTTAAAAACGGCCGTTTTTTCGGGAGCAGTGATTTTAATGATGCTTAAAGTAAAAAAAAAAAAAAAGTGAAATATTCCTTTAAATATCGTACCTGGGGGGTGTCTATAGTATGCCTGTAAAGTGGCATGTGTTTCCCGTGTTTAGAACAGTCCCTGCACAAAATGTCATTTTTAAAGGAAAAAAAGTCATTTAAAACTGCTTGCGGGTTTAATGTCATGTCGGGTCATGGCAATATGGATGAAAATCAGTGAGGCAAACGGCATGGGTACCCGCCAGTCCATTACCAGGCCCTTTGGGTCTTGTATGGATATTAATGGGGAACCCCGCACCCAAATTAAAATAAGGAAAGGTGTGGGGCCACCAGGCCCTATATACTCTGAACAGCAGTATACAGGCGGTGCAAACAAGACAGGGACTGTAGGTTTGTTGTTAAGTAGAATCTGTTTGTAATTTTGAACAGGTACATTTTTAACATGTTTAGCTCCAGCCAAAAAATCTTTTTTAAGCTTTTTGGAAAACATAGGGAAGGGTTATCACCCCTGTGACATTTGTTTTGCTGTCTGTGCTCCTCTTCAGAAGATTTCACCTCACTTTTTGTCCCAATGACAAATGTTTTTTGAAAATTTGGAGTTTTTTGTGGAACAAGGATTGGAAAGCATCAGTGGAAAGGAGAAATGTTTTCCCATATTAACTCTTACAGGAGAGAATTTCCCTTCCTAGGGGTAGATTTCATCTCACTTCCTGTTGTCTCCTTTCGTTTGCAAGTAGGAGTCATTTGTAAGTTAGATGTTTGAAAGTAGGGGCCTGCCCTATATACTCAGCAGAAATTTGGGCCTTAGGTGTTGTTGTGGTCACAACACTGTAAGCCCTCACAGGGCCCTGCTGTGAAATATTAGATCAAGAATTGTAATTACATGCCCCTGTTGAACAAGGGCAGAAAAATTGGGCCTTTGGTGGTGGTGGTGGTGGTGGTGCTGGTGCCACAACACTGTAAGTCCTCACTCGCTCTTGGTGGGTGCAGAAATGGGCCCTGCTGTGAAATATTAGATCAAGAATTGTAATTACATGACCCTGTTGAACAAGATCAGAAAAATTGGGCCTTTGGTGGTGGTGGTGGTGGTGGTGGTGGTGGTGGTGCCACAACACTGTAAGTCCTCACTCGCTCTTGGTGGGTGCAGAAATGGGCCCTGCTGTGAAATATTAGATCAAGAATTGTAATTACATGCCCCTGTTGAACAGGGGCTGAAAAAGTAGGCCTTAGGCACTGGTGCTGGTGCCACAACACTGCAACCCCTCACAGATACTCTAGTTGTAACGCAGAAACGAGCCCTGCTGCAAAGTATTGCATCAAAAATTGTAATTACACGCCCCTGTTAAACAGGGGCTGAAAAATTGGGCCTTAGGCACTGGTGGTGGCGCCCAGAACCAAAAATGTTCTTACAAGCTATCAGCATGATCATTGAGGAGGAAGAGGATAATTACTCAGGGATAGTCACTCAGCATCAGCATAGGCAGTCTTTGAAGGGATCTGAGATTTCAAAAACAATTATTCGGTTACATCAGCATCAGGTACTTGGTAGCTGGTGGTGATCCAAGACTGATTCATTTTTATGAAGGTCAGTCGATCGACCGAGTTGGTGGACAGACGCATCTGTGATCGGTTAAAAAGCCTCCAGCAGCACAGAATGTGCGTTTCGAAAGAACGCTGGATGCAGGACAGGCCAGTAGCTCAATTGCATACTGTACAAGCTCTGGCCAGTGATCCATCCTCAAGACCCAGTAACCCAAAGGGTTTTCGGTGGGAAAGGTGTCCAAGTCTGATCTTGCCCCTAGGTATTCCTGCACCATGTAAAACAGACGCTGGCGATGGTTGCTGGAACCGATCATACCTTGGGGCTGCAGACCAAAAAATTGTCTGAACGCATCGGTCAGACGGCCACCTTCTCCACCGCTCCTTCTTTGACTGACCGAAGCCTCAGCAACACGTTGTCCAGAAACAGGAGTTTGTAACCTCCCAGTCTCTGGGAACGTGTTGCACAGACCTTTCTGCAAGGCCTCCCGAAAATGTTTCATCCTCTGCTCCCTCTGCAATGGCAAGATAAGGTCCGCAACCTTACCCTTGTAACGTGGATCACGAAGGGTTGCCAGCCAGTATTGGTCCTTCTCCTTGATACCATGAATATGAGGATCCTTACGCAGGCTTTGCAGGATCAGGGAGACCATGCAGCATAGGTTTGCTGAGGCATTCGGTCCGGAGTCCTCTGGGTCACTAAGGACGACATGGTCCGCAGCCACCTCCTCCCAGCCACGTACAAGTCCATGTGTTTCTTGGGACTGATCCCTTAAAGACTGCTGCTGATGCTGAGTGCCAGGCTCCACCTCCATACTGACACAATCTTCCTCCTCCTCCTCCTCCTCTTCCTGTGTGATCGGCGGCACACAGGAACACTGTCTGGATAAAGGGGGCCTTGAGAGCTAAGGAAGTCCTCCTCTTCCTGCCTCTGTTCTGCCTCAAGTGCCCTGTCCATTATTCCACGCAGCGTGTGCTCCAACAGGTGGACAAGGGGGACAGTGTCACTGATGCATGCACTGTCACTGCTCACCATCCTCGTGGCCTCCTCAAATGGTGACAGGACAGTGCATGCATTCCTGATCATGGCCCACTGGCGTGGGGAAAAAAAACAAGCTCTCCTGACCCTGTCCTGGTGCCATAGTCGCACAGGTACTGATTGATGGCCCTCTGCTGTGTGTGCAGCCGCTGCAGCATGGCCAACATTGAGTTCCACCTGGTGGGCATGTCACAGATTAGGCGGTTCTTGTGCAGGTTAAACTCCTTTTGGATGTCCGCCAGCCGAGCACTGGCATTATATGACCGGCGGAAATGCACACAGACTTTCCTGGCCTGCCTCAGGACATCCTGTAAGCCTGGGTACCTGCCCAAGAACCGCTGCACCACCAAGTTAAGGACGTGAGCCAAACAGGGCACATGGGTCATTTGTCCCTGTCGGAGGGCAGAGAGGAGGTTTGTGCCATTGTCGCAAACCACCATTCCTGCCTTAAGTTGGCGTGGTGTCAACCACCTCTGAACCTGCCCCTGCAGAGCTGACAGAACCTCTGCCCCAGTGTGGCTCCTGTCCCCCAAGCACACCAGCTCAAGCACCGCATGGCATCTTTTGGCCTGCGTACTTGCGTAGCCCCTTAAATGGCTACGGAGCACCGCTGGTTGTGAGGACAAAGCACAAGAAGAGGCCATGGAGGAAGAAGAAGAGGAGGGGGTGGAGGAGAGAGGTGTGTCACAATCATTAGCATTTTGGAGGCGTGGTGGCGGAACAACCTCCAACACTACTGCACCTTGTCCTGCATCCTTCCCAGCTGCCAGCAGAGTCACCCAATGTGCTGTGAAACTTAGGTAACGTCCCTGTCCATGCCTGCTGGACCATGAGTCAGCGGTAATATGCACCTTACCGCTGACCACCCTGTCCAGCGAGGCATGGACATTGCCTTCCACATGCCAGTAGAGAGCCGGAATTGCCTTCCGTGAGACAAAGTAGCGTTTGGGTACCTGCCACTGAGGAACTGCACATTCCACAAACTCACGGAAGGGGGCAGAGTCTACCAACTGAAAAGGCAGCAGTTGAAGTGCTAGCAATTTTGCCAAGCTAGCATTCAACCGCTGGGCACGTGGATGGCTGGGAGCAAACTTCTTTCGGCGGTGCAGCAGCTGGGGCAGGGAAATTTGCCTGGTACAATCTGACGTCGGTGTACCAAAAGCAGATTGCCCACAAGTACTTGGCTGTGACACACCTAATTCTACACCTTCATTCCTCTCAGTGCAGGTCTCAGAGAGGACTGAAGGTATAGTGGGGTTGGAAATCTCAGCTGATGAGGAGCAAGGAGAGGTCCTCTTTGTTCTTTGGTGTGGGTCTTTTAGATACGCTTGCCAACAAACTGCATGGCAGGTCAACATATGTCTGGTCAAGCATGTGGTACCCAAGCGGGAGATGTTTTGGCCACGCGAGATACGCTTGAGACATATGTTGCAAATAGCAGCGGTGCGATCTGATGCACTCGTCTCAAAAAAGGCCCACACCAAAGAACTTTTTGAATAACGCGCAGACTGCAGCGCCCTGCACATGTGGAGCTTTGGGGTGTGATGCAGTCAATGTGCTGCCCTTAGGCTGGCCCCTGGAGGGCATCCTGCCTCGTTGGTGATGTGCCGCCTCCTCCGCAACTGCCTGCCTGTAGTATGAGAACACCACCAACCTTCTACAGGTAGCTTTAGCTAAACACTGTGCAGAGCTCGCAAAAAACTAACTTGTAGGTTTAGCTGGACACTGTGAGGAGGACGCATCACACTAACTTGTAGTTTTAGCTGAACACTGTGAGCAGGACGCACCCCACTAACTTGTAGTTTTAGCTGAACACTGTGAGCAGGACGCACTGCACTAACTTGTAGCTTTAGATGAACACTGTGCAGAGGTCTCACTACACTAACTTGTAGGTTTAGCTGAACACTGTGAGCAGGAAGCACCGCACTAACTTGTAGTTTTAGCTGAACACTGTGAGCAGGACGCACTGCACTAACTGTAAATAGTCTAGCTGCCTGACTGTGGTACTAATAGGATCAAAAAAACACCAGCAATTTTCTTCAGGTAGCTGTAAATACTGTAACAAGACAAGCCTGCCTGTCAGTAAGAAGATATCAGGAACGGATTTAGCTAAACTGAATACAGTGTATATATATATATATATATACACACAACACCTGGGATGCATATATATACACAATACACTGTAAGTGCAGCTAACTCACTGATTGTTCTGCCTAATCTAGCTAACTCAAATGAAATGACACTGTCTCTCTGTCTATCTATCTCTCTTTCAACGCAGGAACACACACTACACAGGGCCGCTGTGTAGGCGGCCTTATATAGTGTGGGGCGTGTTCTAAACCCCCTGAGCCATAATTGACCAAAGCCACCCTGGCTTTGGCCAATTACAGCTCTCTCTACCAACGGCGCTGTGATTGGCCAAGCATGCGGGTCATAGTGCATGCTTGGCCAATCATCAGCCAGCAATGCACTGCGATGCCACAGTGAATTATGGGCCGTGACGCGCCACACGAATTTGGCGTGAACGGCCCATATCGTTCGCAATTCGGCGAACGGGCGAACAGACGATGTTCGAGTCGAACATGGGTTTGACTCGCACACGAAGCTCATCCCTAGTGCTGAGTATACCTTTTTTGTATTCACATAGGGGAGAAAAGAATCGAGACATCTGAGGACACCAGGAACCCCACTACTCCTGAAGAAGGGGTAATCCCCACACACCATGAAGAAGATGTGGAGGAAAGAGAGGTTTATGAAGTGGGCGAAATAGTGACCACAACAGGTCAGTGTCTGAGACAGCCTCAGACACTGACACACCTTCAGGTAATAGATGTATGCCTGCATATTTATAATACATGGTGTGTTTTTTTTATTTTAGGTGATGTGGATGTTGTGGAAGAAGAATCTAATTTCAAGTGCAAGTGCACACGTCCGCATCGGGGAGATCATGGTGTGCAATCGTGAATTACAGAAGATCAAGTAAGATATCAATGATGTTGAAAAAAGACTCAAAAACATCATTGATGTTTTAGGCAGAATTAAAAAAAAAACACCTCAAAATGATTCAAGTTTGTTGTAAAATTTGTGATTTTTCAAACAATTTTAAAGAATTTTGAAAGCCAAATTTTGAAGATGCACACAGTGTGTCAACATGTGCTATCTGCCATCACGGGATATCAATGTACATGTTTTGTGGGTGCAACCCCTTCCTTGCAACTAAAGTAGGTGAGAGGAAGCACCCCCGAAACACGTCCATTGATCCCCCATGATGGGAGCTAGCACATGATGACATTAGGCGTGGGTTACCCTCCCTGGCGGGATGATTATTTTAGATTTTAGGTGCTGAAAGCGGTACCATTATTTTGCATGGAAATTTGGCGTTTTATATTGCAGGCCTGTAATTCTTAGAAATAACTCACTTAAATCTGTCCAAACCAGAGTCTAGTAGACATCCCGGGTATGATAAAGTTTAAAAAACGAAATCATAAACTATAATATAATAAATAACTATAAACAATTATAACAAATAATAATATAATAATAATAAAAATTATTCAATAATGTAATCAAATCAAAAACACTGAAATTTGCTCAGTTGCAGAATTGTCGCTGTCATTACTTTTAGTGTTTGATGACGAATTTCCCCACAAATCAATATCGCTCAATTCTGCAAGTGATTCTAATTTATTATCGCTGTTTTCTAGCTGCTCTAAAAGCACTTTTGACGTAAACGGACATTTTTGGTTGCTATGGACAATCTCCAGTTTCCTGGCAGAAAGAATAGTATTTATAATATAAAACTACAGGCAGGGCATTGGACAAACCACTAGGGACAAAGGGGATGTGTAATTATTTGATACAGTACTGTAATCTGTAAGATTACAGTATACTGTATCTACACTGTGTTTTTTACTTTTTTAATTTGACACCGAACTCCGTCCCCGTGCATCGCAAACACTCGCAGGGAATGGAGCTCAGCACTGTGAATCGAGCGAGACATGGCGGCTCGCAGATCACAGCGGGGAGACATCGCAGGATCCAGGGGACAAGGTAAGTATCCTCTACATGGATCCTGCGATGCGATCCTGAGTCTGGCTCGGGGTTACCGCTTTTGGTACTGAAATCTCACAACGAGCTAGACTCGGGAATACCACCAGGGAGGTTAAGGAAGGAAATCCCCATTTTGACTCCCAATTTGTGTGCATCTTCAAAACTTGGCTTTCACAGGGGTGACATCACTCCATCTGATGAAGGCAAGATCAACACAGTTTGGACATACTCATGTCTGATATTGCCTTCACTTTGACAAAGTTGAACTTAGTAATATCCTGAGTTGTGTATGTTTTAGGTTTTAAACATGCCTGTTTAACCCAAAAAAGGCTATATACTGTCAAACATAAAAATGTTAGACAACAAATATGTTGGTTTGTTCAAAAACCCGTTTCCAACGCACATGTGAATGTGCACAGAGTAAAAAGTTTTCTACTCAACAATGTGTGGCTTCTTCTTTCAATGCTCAATACCAGTTTTTGGAGTAGGTTGGTGTTTCCAGTGGCAGTGGGGGTTATTTACTAAAGGCAAATCTACTTGGCACTACAAGTGCACTTTCAGTGCAGTTTCAGTGCACTTTCAAGTGCACTTGTAGTGCAAAGTGGATTTTCCTTTAGTAAATAACCCCCACAGTGCTCTAAAATTTGCCCCAATCAGACCATTTTTGGGATTAAAAACAATTAATTCATGGTGCTGAAAAGGCTGATTATTTTTATCAATAATACATTACATACATTAACAACAAAAACAAGATGTGTGTGTAGCAGACCCACAACATAATAGTTAGCTGAAGAAGAGATTGTTACCTCATGTATCAAATAAATTATGTTTGCACTATTGAAGAAAATGGCCAAAAAGAAAAGCCCATTGGAGAACCTAGGAGACAGCTAAAAGAAACACAAGTAGTAAATCAAATGAAATATTATTTTAGTTTAAAATAAAAATTTATTTGAAAAATGTTTCTTAAACATTTTCTGGCATATCAATGGCCCCCCATACCCGCAAAGTACTCCAGATATTTTTGTCTTACTTCGTGGGCACTTTGGGGGGGCAAGCCAGGGCAGCCAGCTTCAAGTGCCGTCAGGGTTTGTTCTTGAAATCTGGCCTCAGGCCCAACTGAGGCCACATAGTTCATAGAATTTCTCCTTAAAAAGTTGTGGAGAATGCAGCATGAAAGGATTATATGGTTAAGTTTATATTCCGCCATGTTGATTGGCGTAAGGAATAGGCGGAACCGGCTGGCCATTATCCCGAAAGCATTCTCCACCACTCTTCTGGCTCTGGCCAGCCGGTAGTTAAAAACCCTCTGGTCCAGGGTGGAGGTCCTCATGGGGAACGGCCGCATCAGGTGATCACCCAGCCCAAACGCTTCATCAGCGACAAAGATGAACGGCAGACTAGCCACGTTGTCTTCCAGAGGTGGCAACCCCAAGCCACCACTCTGAAGTCGTCCGTAGACGTAATAGTATGACCCCGCGTTGGGGGGTGGGACTATATGGACGTGTTTACCATCTATTGCCCCTCCACAGTTGGGAAAGTCCCACCACTGGGCAAATTGGTAAGCCACAGTCTGGTTGAATCAAAATCGGTTGAAATATTATAACAATAATAAACAAGTAAATATAGAGATAGGGTGTGAGCCCCTATCTTGACCGTGTATATTAGAACTAGAGATCCAACTCTGTTAATAGTTGAAAGATTATATGTAACTAGATAAGATTTAGGAAGTACCACTTAAGTTCTTCATGAGGATTGAAGGATTAGGTAGGGTTAGTCCTAGTAGAGCAACTTAATCAGGGTTAGTAAGTGGTTTGTCCGAGTTGTAGAGGTAATGGTTGGGCAATAGTCCAATTTTTATTAGCATCTAGAGGTTGGTCCAGTTTGCATGTTTTAGAACAGGGGTGCACTTCTCTGGTCGGTGATCCATTTTTCCCATGAAATGTAAAAATAATTTGTAGTTAGATTCGCCTTGGCGAACGAAAATTCCATTTGATAGTGTAGGTTGAGCAGACAGATGGTGTCTTTCAAGACAGGAGGGTGAATTGATTTCCATTTTTTTGGGAGAGCTAGGCGGGCTGCTATCAGTATGTGCGTTACCAAGGTTTGTATTAAGGAGTATTTAAAGACAAAAATATAAGGTCCACTTATCAGATTCCTCCCCCCCTCCCCTCTGATGGCCCATTGTAAAAATTTTAGGGGGGGAGATGTTTTAGACAGGTAACCCTCTCCACTTCATTGAGAGCTGAATGCATAAATAATGTGTGTTAATTTGGCCAGCCCCTCCTTACTTACACTATTGGCAGCCCACTGGACATGTAAGAAGTGTCATAATACAAAAATATGAATACACATTGTCCAAATTGAAGCACATTTTTACATTCTGCAATTACCTATCAAGATAATAGGACAAATAAAACTTGAAACAGTACCATTTGAAAGTATTCAGGCAGGACCTTTCACTACATGCTTTGGTGAATTCATCCATAAATATGACCACAAAAGAGGTAGGTATAGTGTGTATGGGTTTGGCAAAGTCAGCAGATAGAGTATTGTATCGGTTGACTTAGTGGTTGGGGGGAGGGAGGGTTCCAAATGATTTTGTGACCCCCCCCCCCAAAAAAAAAGCCTCTGGCACTCTGCCTGAATTTAAGCACACAAATAACATTTGTACACATTTTAGGGGGTGTTTAGGGTAAAGCACTACTATGGAGCTGACAAAATACATTGTTAAGCGACTAGGCTAGGTGTGTATGGGCCCAGGATAGCATGCTGGGGAGGTTAGTGAAGGCAAATATACATGAAGGACAAAAAAGGAACTTTAAAAACTCCCAGCATGCATGAGGACAAAGGGGGCATTCGCAGCATATTACAATCATGGTAATTAGGGAATGAAGAAATAAATACAATAAATACATTAGCAAACATTAAATGCATAGAATGTGATGTTAAAGGAGAAAACTTACCCTAATATAGTACTTCTGCAGGACCTGGATGATGGCAGAACAGGTCTCTGGAATAATGATCCCCAGAGCCTGGGGGGAGATGCCTGTCGAGAACTTGATGTCCTGCAGACTTCTCCCCATCGCCAAGTACCGCAAGGTGGTGACGAGCCTTTGTTCAGGAGTGATGGCTTGCCGCATGCAGGTGTCCTGCTTCATAATATAAGGGAACAGCTAAGCCAAAAGACGGTGAGAAACGAGGTCCGTCACCTGGAGATAATTCCCGAAAGCAACAGGATTATTCTCATTGATCTCCCACAACAAAGGCATGTGAGAGAATTGGTCACGCTGGAGCAACCAATTATTGGTCCATGAACTTCTCCTCCCGACCCTGTTCATGGACTGGGCTTGGGTCAAAGTAAGAACCCCAACACCAAGCCCAAGCACAGCACAAACTCTACGATGAGTACGTACCCACAACATGGCTTCAAAATGGTCGGCTGGTCAGAACGAACTAACAGAACGCACTGAAAATCAGAAAGGCCTGAGAAGAGCGAGCTGAAAATCAGAAACGAGCGGACAAGAACTCACTGAAAACCAAATATGTAATATAAAAATATGCACTGAAAAACAGATACGAACCCACAAGTACAAACTGAAGAGCAGTAACGGACTGAAAAGCACGAGGCTGAAAAGTGTGAATCGTCTCTCACCAAACTTCTACTAACACGAGATAAACACGAGATTAGCAGAAGGAGCCCAAAGGGTGGAGCACTGGCTATTGAACTTCCTTTTTATAGTCCCGTCGTACGTGTTGTACATCAGCGCGTTCTTGGTGATCGGAAGTTCCAACAACATTTGTGCGACCGTGTGTACGCAAGACAAGTTTGAGTCAACATCCGTCGGAAAAAAATCCAGGATTTTGTTGTTGGAATGTCCGATCGTGTGTACGCGGCATTACTTCCACGTTCCTACAAAAATACAACAGCCACAAAATGTAGGAGGGCTGCCGCGGTGGGTTCTAACATGTTCATGTTACTACATACAAACAATGAGAAGACTAATGCCTCATACACACGACTTTCCGCCAACAAAACCGTGGAATTTTGTCCGAAGGGCGTTGGCCCAAACTTGTCTTGCATACACACAGCCACACAATTGCTGGCCAACAATTACGAACGTAGTGACATACTAGACGTGCTACGTGGTTTTTCAGCTCTTTAGCGCCACCCTTTGGGCTCCTTCTGCAAAGTAGAAGTTTGGTGAGTGTTGATTTGCGCTTTTCTTTTCGCGTTTTTCATTTAGCGCTTTTCATTTCAAGCTTTTCATTTTGCGCTTTTCAGTTTGTTTCTGAACGGCCGTCCGTCAACCAGACATGTTTATTATTGGCCTTGGAGTTATTGCTTTGACATAATTTTTTTGGTTGAATAATGATTTGATTTGGTATATTTTCTATATTTTTGGATGCATAAAGCAACTTTTTGGTTAAGTTCTATTGGCAGATTTCATGTCTAAATTTATTTTTTTAATGCACAATAAAAAAAATTGTGTAGAATAATACTTGGTAGGGTTGTCCCGATACCACTTTTTTAGGATCGAGTACAAGTACCGATACTTTTTTTCAAGTACTCGTCGATACCGATTACCCATACTTTTTTTTTAATGTCACGTGACAGTGTTTTTTTTTTGTTTTTGTTTTTTTTTTAACAGTGTTTTCTTTTTTTTTTTTGGGGGGGGAGGGGGTGAACGGTGTATGTGTGTGTGTGTGTGTTATTTTTTTTTTTTTTTTACAATTTTTATTTTTTACAATAATATTTTTTACAATAATATTTTTTTTATTCTTTATATGTTTTTTTTTTTTATCAGCCCTGTTGGGGGGCTTTGGTGAGATATCACGGGTCTTAACAGACCTCTGATATCTCCCCCTTGAGACAGAGAAAGAGACGGAGGATAGAGATTCCCCAGTCCCTTTCTCTGCAGCCTCAGCTGCACTGAGAATGAATGGAGAGAAGACAGCGGCTCCTCTCCATTCATAAACTGACACATCATAATCACAGGAGATTACAATGTATCAGTTATGTGAATGGACAGAGTCAGCTGACTCTATCCATACACACAGCGGAGAGAGACAGCAGAACGGAGGGGACAGAGAAGGAGAGAGGAACGGAGGGGGACAGCGGAGAGACACAGGGAAGGAGAGAGGAACGGAGTGGGACAGCGGAGAGACACAGGGAAGGAGAGAGGAACGGAGGGGGACAGCAGAGAGACACAGGGAAGGAGAGAGGAACGGAGGGGGACAGTGGAGAGACACAGGGAAGGAGAGGGGAACGGAGGGGGACAGCAGAGAGACACAGGGAAGGAGAGAGGAACGGAGGGGGACAGAGGAGAGACACAAGGAAGGAGAGGGGAACGGAGGGGGACAGCGGAGAGACTCATAGAAGGGGAGAGGAACGGAGGGGGACAGCGGAGAGACACAGAGAAGGAGAGAGGAACGGAGGGGACAGCGGAGAGACACAGGGAAGGAGAGAGGAATGGAGGGGGACAGCGGAGAGACACAGGGAAGGAGAGAGGAACGGAGGGGGACAGCAGAGAGACACAGGGAAGGAGAGAGGAACGGAGGGGGACAGTGGAGAGACACAGGGAAGGAGAGGGGAACGGAGGGGGACAGCAGAGAGACACAGGGAAGGAGAGAGGAACGGAGGGGGACAGAGGAGAGACACAAGGAAGGAGAGGGGAACGGAGGGGGACAGCGGAGAGACACAGAGAAGGAGAGAGGAACGGAGGGGGACAGCGGAGAGACACAGAGAAGGAGAGAGGAACGGAGGGGACAGCGGAGAGACACAGGGAAGGAGAGAGGAATGGAGGGGGACAGCGGAGAGACACAGGGAAGGAGAGGGGAACGGAGGGGGACAGCAGAGAGACACAGGGAAGGAGAGAGGAACGGAGGGGGACAGCGGAGAGACACAGAGAAGGAGAGAGGAACGGAGGGGACAGCGGAGAGACACAGGGAAGGAGAGAGGAACGGAGGGGACAGCGGAGAGACACAGCAGAACGGAGGGGACAGCGGAGGGGGACAGAAAAGGAGAGAGGAACGGAGGGGACAGCGGAGAGACACAGGGAAGGAGAGGGGAACGGAGGGGACAGCGGAGAGACACAGGGAAGGAGAGAGGAACGGAGGGGACAGCGGAGAGACACAGGGAAGGAGAGAGGAACGGAGGGGACAGCGGAGAGACACAGGGAAGGAGAGAGGAACAGAGGGGGACAGCAGAGAGACACAGGGAAGGAGAGAGGAACGGAGGGGACAGCGGAGAGACACAGGGAAGGAGAGAGGAACAGAGGGGGACAGCGGAGAGACACAGGGAAGGAGAGAGGAACAGAGGCGGACAGCAGAGGGGGACAGAGGAACGGAGGGGGCATGGAGGAGGATGCAGTGACAGTCAGCGGTGACCGATCACAGCTGTATGTCACTAAAGCTGCTGAAAGCCGCTGGGGGAGAATCTTGTAACTCCCCCACGTGCCGATTACAGCTGACTTCCAGGTATCGGGGGAAGCATCGGGAGCATTTGCCCGAGTACAAGTACTTGGGCAAATGCTCGGTATCGGTGCCGATACCGATACTAGTATCGGTATCGGGACAACCCTAACACTTGGCTATGTGTTTTACTTCAAATGACAGTTTGGGAGTCGGCAGTTACATTTTAAAAATACAATGTAAAATTAACAAGGGACACCAACATAGTTGTATCTTTGATCTTAAAAACTATGGGATAATGGTGTTGTGGTAACTTGCCCAAATAATAATAAAAAAAAAGCATAATAATATTATTCTTGATATCTCTAAGAAAAAAAAGCCTTTAAAAATTTGGTTGCAATAACTCCATCAGTAACACCAGCAAAGCAGCTTCGTTATTATCCCATTAAAGAAGAAGAGAATGTGCTCTGCATTTGGAGATTTCATAATTTGCCGCGTCACAAATGTTAACCACTTGACAACTGGGCACTTAAACCCCCCTCCTGAACAGACCAATTTTCAGCTTTCGGTGCTCTCACACTTTGAATGACAATTACTCAGTGATGTAATATTGTACCCAAATTCATTTTTTGTCTTTTTTTTCATACAAATAGAGCTTTCTTTTGGTGGTATTTGATCATCTCTGTTTTTTTTTTTTTTTTTTTTTGCGCTATAAATGAAAAAAGACTGAAAATTTTGAAAAAAACAATATTTTTCTTTGTTTCTGTGACAACATTTTGCAAATGATTAATTTTTCTTCATAGATTTTGGCCACAATTTATACTGCTACATCTCTTTGGTAAAAATAACCCAAATTAATGGATATTATTTGGTCTGTGTGAAAGTTAGAGAGTTATGGTGCAAATCATAAAAAATTGATCACACCTGATGTACTGACGGCCTATCTCATTTCTTGCGACCCGAACAAGTCAGGAAAGTACAAATACCCCCCAAATGACCCCCTTTTTGAAAGTAGACATTCCAAGGTATTTAGTAAGATTCATGGGGAGGTTTTTGATGTTGTAATTTTTTCCCACAATTCTTTGCAAAAATGAGTGTTCCCACAAAATTGTCATTGTAATAGGTTATTTCTCTCACATGGCATATGCATACCACAAATGACAAAATACATTCTGCTACTCCTCCTGAGTATTACAATACCACATGTGTGGGACTTTTTCACAGCCTGGTCACATAGAGAGGCCCAACATGCAGGGAGCACCTTTAGGTGTTCTAGGAGCATAAATTACACATCTAACTAACATCTAACTTGACTACCTATTACACTTTTGAAGGCCCTGGAGCACCAGGACAATGACATGTGACACTGATGTGGCACTGATGACACGTGGCACTGATGACAGATGGCACTGATACGTGGCACTGATGACACATGACACTGATGTGGCACTGATGACAGATGGCACTAATACGTGGCACTGATGACACATGGCACTGATGACAGGTGGCACTAATACGTGGCACTGATGACAGATGGCACTAATACATGGCACTGATGACACGTGACACTGATGACAGATGACATTAATATGTGGCACTGATGACACGTGGCACTAATGACAGATGGCACTAATATGTGGCACTGATGACACGTGGCACTAATGACAGATGGCACTAATACGTGGCACTGATGACAGATGGCACTAATAGGTGGCACTGATGACAGATGGCACTAATACATGTCACTGATGACACATGACACTGATAACAGATGGCACGTGACACTGACAGGAGGCACTGATGACAGATGGTACTGATACGTGGCACTGATGACACGTGACACTGACAGGTGGCACTGGGGACAGGTGGCACTGGGGGCAGGTGACACTGGAGGCAGGTGGCACTGATAGGTGGCACTGGGGACAGATGGCACTGGGGACAGATCGGGATGGGGACATTTGGCACTTATAGGTGGCACTGGGGACAGATAGCACTGGGGACAGATGGCAATGGGGACATTTGGCACTGATAGGTGGCACTGGGGACAGATGGCACTATGTTGTGTAGTGTAACTGTAACTAGTGTGAGTGTTCACTCACCGCTGCAGCACGGAAGCTCTACCTTCTCACACGCTGTCTCTGTGTGAGGAGGGAGAGCCGACGATGAGAGATGATATCACATGTTTACATATGAGATCACCTCTCATTAGACACACCGACCGAGTGCTAAATGGCCGCTGTGATTGGCCATTTAGCGTGATCTGTGATTGGCTGTGTCCAAGGGGCATGGCCAACACAGAACTTCCCTGATGAACGCCCGCGGCGGCGCACAGAGGGAAAGTAAACAGGAGGACGTCCAGGGACGCCCTCCCGGCAATTGGCGTCCACGCTGTAGCCGTCTTTCGGCTATAGCGCGGGCGCAAAGTGGTTAATTCTCCATTACACAAGCTAGTTTACAAGATCGACCGCTTCTGCTTCCGAGCATGCGTGTTCGTACTTTGGACTTTTGTCCAACGGACTTGTGTACACACGATCGGAAAATCCAACAACACACATTTGTTGGCAGAAAATTTGAAA